>MJHO01000053.1:0-1235000 GCA_002076135.1 Xerophyta viscosa
TGGCCGGCCTCCCGGCCCTCCCAAGGTAACCCCCGAGATCGCCCCTTTCCCCTCCTCATCTCCGAGGGCCGCGGCACCCCCTTCAGCCGCGGCACCCCTGCCCGTGGAGGGAGTTACGGCTGCGGCTCCCTCAATGGTTGCTGCTGCCGTCGCCCCCCAGGTCCTCATGACCCCCGCGGGACCTCCTCTCCTTGGGGCGGGAGATGGCGCGGCGGCGACCCCTTCAGCCGCCGCCCCATCCCCTGCCGGCGCTGAGGCTGCTGCTCCTTCTCCTTCCTTTGCCGCCCCTATGGCCGAGCAGCCCTGCGCCCCCGCTCGCCCGCGTCCCAAGGGCTCGGCCAAGAAGCGCGCTGCACCATGCATGCCGGTTTCCTCTTTGGGCATGCCTGTTGCCCCTGCCGAGGTTGGTGCGTCAGCCATGCAGGCCCTTTTCCAGCTCCCTCCTGCAGGCGCGCTGCCCAACCCGGCGCGGGGTTTGAAGCCCAATCGGGTGCTTGGGGCTCTGCCCAATCCAGCTGGCGCGCTGCCCAACCCAGCGCCTGCCACGCTGGCCAACCCCATTCCAGGGGCGGCACCCAATCACGCGATTGGACCGTTGCCCAGCTCATCGCATGGGGCGCGGCCCAACGTGCATGGCGCGGTGCACCAACCCGCGCGAGTGGCACCACCACCCACCCACTTTCAGCCACGAGAACGGGTTGGTCCAGCTGGCGTGCCGGTTCCTAGTCTTGCGGGTGGCGCGCCTGTTCAGCTCCCAGCATCGGGTGCGACCTGCAACCCCGCGTCCAATGCTGGGGCGGCGCCCATCCCTCCCCCACAAGCTAACCCGACCTCCTTTGCATCTGAGTCGTCCATTTTATCTCACAATGTTATCTCACCGTTGTTTCCCCCCTTGCCTGCACGAACTTCTCCGACACCGGCGAGCTCTCATGTCTTCGGAAGTGATCCCGCAACCTCGCCATGCAGAAAATCCTTTTCGGAAATACTTAGTGGTCGGGTCTCGGGTCCGGTGCCTTTGAAGTCGGGAACCTCATACAAGGGCGAGCCCGCGATCATTTTTTCGGACGAGGAAATTGCGTCACTCGCGGCACCGTTCAGACTCACATTAGTCGGCAAATTTTATGAAGGTAGGCCCTCGCTAAACGAGATCCGTAAATTTTTTATTGTGCTTGGCCTGCATAGTTCGTATACTATTGGTTTGATTGATGATCGACATGTCTTGATCTCTTTGTCGTCCGAAATTGATTTTACTAGAATTTGGGCAAAAGACTTGTGGACAATTCGGAACTTTCCTATGAAAGTCCTGCGTTGGACCCCGGACTTCAACCCGGCTAAGGAAAGTTCTTTTGCCCTTGTGTGGATTGCTTTGCCGTTGTTGCCTATACATTTTATTAGTAATAAAATGGCTTTGTTTTCGATATGCTCTTTAGTTGGTGTGCCCCTACGTGTTGACTCGTCCACGGCCTCTTTGAATCGGCCTAGCACGGCCCGTGTCCTAGTCCAGGTGGATCTTCGGAAGGTCCTACCTCACCGGGTCTGGATTGGCACACAATCCTCCGGCTTTTGGCAAAGTGTTGACTATGAGAGCCTCCCCGAGTATTGTGACGTTTGCTCCAAAATTGGGCACGCACATGGGAATTGTCATTCGCACACCCATCCCAAGCCCTCCTCACGTCCCCCCCAAAAGCCCATGCCCACTACCGCCCATGCATTTCCCACACTAGCCCATGCGCCCGCGGGCAAAACCCCTGCCCCTGCCACCCGGCCCGGGCCCTGCACCCGCCCCTTCCCTCGCCCTAGCCCCCGCAACCACCCCCAGCCCCCGGACCTCCACACCCGCCTCACCCTCGCACCCATATCATGCCCCATTCCCGCCCCGCACCGCACGAACAACATGCCTGCGCGCCTGCCCACCAACCGCCCCCGCACTGCCCCTACTTCCCGGTCCACATCCGCCTCCCAGCCCCCGTACCCATATCTCCCCAGCCCCCCCCCCCACACCCAGCACGGGAAACCTGCCCGTGCAGCTACCCCCCATAGCTAGCTCATTGCCGCCGCGCCTTGCCCATGCGCCCGCGCGAACCCCTGCCCCTGCACCCGGGCCTGCACCTGCACCCGCCCTTCCCCGGCCAGCATCCTCCTAGTCCCCGCACCCCACCCCAGCCCCCGCCTCCACACCCGCCCCAGCCCCGCCACCCATATCTCTCCATTCCCCGCCCCGACCGCACGACACATGCCCGCGCGCCTTGCCCCATCACCCGCCCCCGCACCTGCCCCAACTCTTGCGTCCACATTCCGCCCCAGCCCCGCCCCCACAACCCGCTCGGACACCTGCCCGCCGGCTACCCCCACGCTAGCCCATGCCTCCTGCCGTCCGCCCATGCGCCCACGCGAACCTTGCCCCTGCACCCAGCCTGGCACCTTACCCGCACCTCCCCTCGCCCCAGCACCCGCCCTATCCCCTGCGCTTGCCCCTATCCCCGCCCTCACACCTGCCCCAGCCCCCGCAACCCATACTGCCCCCAGCCCCCGCCCCACAGCCCGCGCGGAAACTCATGTCTGCGCGCCTTGCCTTATCTATCAACCCATGCCCCGCGTGCAAACCCATTGCCCCTACGCCTCTGCCCATGCCCCACCCAGCCCCCAACCTTGGACCCACCTCACCCAGTCACCTCCTGACCAAGGCCCTGCCACTTCCGCCGACCGAACTCGATCCCCATGCCCGACCAACCTCTGCCCGACCCGGCCCCCCGCCCTTCCGCACCTTGCCCGCCCTGCACCCTGGGCAGGCGTGGTTGGCTGTCCGCCCCTCCCCCCTCCCGCGTGCCATGAACCCCCCGCTTGCCACTCACAACTCGTTTGACATTCTTGGTGACTTAGCGTCTGACGACCCGGCCCTTACCGAACCCTTGCCCCCCCCACGTAACCTAGCTCTCTTGCCCATTTTGGATTTCCCTATAGCCCACAGACCTACCCGTTTTGACTACATCCCCGATAGCCCTATGATTGAGAGACTCACGGTCACCGTCACTAGCCTCCGTAAAAGCCAATCGCTCACCAACCTTACGCTAGACCACTTGCCCTCCACGGTCGACCTCCGTCGTTATGCCAAGCGCCTCCCAGGTGTGCTCCGTGCCGTGGGCCTGTCCCCAGCCAGTCCAGAACGTAGGCTCCCTCTTTGCCCTCTTAACTCTGAAGCTGACCCTCTGGACCTAGGTTTGGATGTGGACTGCCTCACCCCTCGGGCTGAGGTGTCCGCGCTTGAGGCCGCACCTCGCGACGGCCCTTTGGCCTCGTTGGCTGAGTGCGCGCGGGTGCCCAGCGCGGTCCTTGGGGCCCTGCCGAGCCCTTGCTCGGGCCCATCTACTGCTGGCCCTACTGCCCCGCACGACGCACCCGTCTGCGCGGTGGGCTTTGGCCCTGATCCCCGCGGCTGCCTTGTGGCACCGCTTGCTTCGCCTGCCGAGGCGCCGAACCCAGACCTTGCGCCTGGGGTAGGCCTCCCTTCGGCCGATTCTGGCCTTGTGGCCGATCCTCGCCCGACCCTCCCTCCGCCTAGCCACAACGCCCCCCTTGGGGGTCCTGCTACCCCGGCCTTGGGGGTTCTGGATGGGGCTGCGCCCCCTAGCGCCTTCGCTAAGGGCAAGAAGTCTCGGTCTATTCCCCCCCTTAGGACGATAACCACGCGACGCACGCATGTCCCCGAGGGCTCGGCCCCCTCTTCCCTTCCTCATGATTAAGGCTCTTGTTTGGAATGTTAGGGGTGTCACCCGTCCGTCTCTCCTCGAACGGTTGAAACTCCTTAAACGTCAGCATTCTCTTCACTTCATCGCTATCACCGAGCCTATGGTCCCGATTTCCAAACTTAATTGGTTTCGGACGAGGCTCGGTTACCAGTTTGCTGTGGGTAACTCAAACAGCAAGGTCTGGTGTTTCTGGACTTATGATATTGACTGTTCCGTTGTTCACGACCACCCACAGTTTCTTCACTTGCATGTTTCTCGGCTTCACTCCAGGGAACAGGTCCTGATCTCTGTTGTGTACGCTAGCACCGATGACATTATTCGTAGGGCTCTCTGGGACGCCTTGCTGGACATCTCTGAAGCCGCCGACAAACCTTGGCTCGTCGCTGGCGATTTCAACGAGACTTTGTTGTTCTCGGAAAGATCGGGCGGCAATCCGTGGCGACATCGGCGGTCTATGGAGGAGTTCACGGCGATCGTCCAGTGTTGCTCCCTGCAGGAGGTGCCCTTTGATGGTCTCGAGTTCACCTGGACCAACGGCTCTCAGCATGCACGTCTTGACAGAGCCTTTGTCAATGACGTGTGGTGCTCGATTTTTGACTCCACCACTCTCACTCACCTCAGTCGCACGTGCTCTGACCACGCCCCACTGCTGCTCTCGTTCGGCGAGCGGCGCGGCAGCAGGAGGGCTTCTTTTCGGTTTCAGAATATGTGGATGTTTCATGATGGTTTTCTGGACGTGGTTCGTCACTCTTGGTCATCTCCGGTTTCTGGTTCCGGTATGGTGGCCTTTTGCGATAAGCTTCGTCGGCTTAAGAGATGTTTGAAGGCTTGGAATAAGGACACCTTTGGTGATGTCTTTCGTGGTCTTGCCTTGGCTGAGAGCACCGTGAGGAGTATGGAGGACGCTTTTGCGGAGGATCCCTCTCCTATGACGCGTGCTGCTCTCAACAAGGCGAGAGCTGACCATATCCGGTTGCAGCGTTGTGAGGAAGCGTTCTGGCAGCAGAAGTCGGCCATGGAATGGTTGAAGGACGGGGATCTCAATACCCGATTCTTCCATTCCATGGTCAGGGGACGCCGCCGTTCCCTTTCCATACCGCAGCTTCTGGATGATGAGGGTCACTCCTGGACTGAGCCTTCCGAGATTCGCGCCGCTTTGGTTCGTCATTTTTCCTCGATGTGTACGCCCTCTTCTGTTGACATTTCACAGGATCTTCTTTCTGTCATTCCCCGACTTGTTTCTGATCCCATCAATGCTGATCTTTGCGCTATGCCAGCGGTAGAGGAGATCCATACTACGGTCCAGGATATGCATTCCTCGAGTGCGCCTGGGCCGGATGGGTTCAACTCTGCTTTCTATAAGCATTGTTGGGATATTATTCGGGACGACCTGCTTCTTGCGGTCCAGGAGTTCTTTCGTGGAGCGCCTATGCCGCGCGCCATGACGAGTGTTTTTATTACGTTGATTCCTAAGACGCCCCAGTCCTCCAGGATTGGGGACCTCCGACCTATTAGCCTTTGCAACGTCTTTTATAAGATTGTTGCCAAGCTCCTGAACAATCGGCTCGCTTCTGTCCTCCCTGATATCATCTCGCCGTCCCAGAGCGGCTTCATTAAGGGCAGAGCGATCGCCGATAATATTTTGCTTGCTCAGGAACTGGTCGGGTCTCTTGATCGCCGGATGAAATGTCCAAATGTCATGTACAAGTTGGACCTTTCGAAGGCATATGATAGAGTGTCTTGGGAGTTACTAGTCTTAGTGCTGGCTCGTTTTGGTTTTTCTGATACTTTCATTGGTTTGGTGATGCGCTGTCTGGATAATGCCTGGTTTTCTGTGATTTTTGATGGTGAAGCGTGTGGTTTCTTTCGCTCGTTTAGAGGGGTTAAGCAAGGCGATCCTTTATCCCCGTCGCTTTTTGTTATTGCGGCGGAAGTAGTGAGTCGCGGTTTGGATAGATTATATGCTGACAACCCCTGTCTGCGTTTTGATGCTGGGTGCGGTGTCTTCTTCATCTCTCATTTGGCCTATGCTGATGATCTTATTATTTTCGCCAAAGGGAGTGACGAGGCCACCCGTATGCTCATTGACTTTTTGAGTGCTTACGAGAGTGCGACGGGCCAGATAGTTAGTAGGCAAAAGAGCTGTTTTGTGGTCTCTAGACATGCTTCTTCTGAGCAGACATCTCTCATTGCGGAGACCACCGGTTTTTCTCGCTCTTCTTTGCCTATTAAATATCTGGGTTGTCCGTTGTATAGGGGTCGGAGGAAAGCCTCTATTTTTTCTGATCTTGTGGATCGGATTAAGAGGCAAGTACTCTCTTGGCAGTGCAAGCATTTATCCTTTGGCGGGCGTATCACCCTGATCAAATCTGTTTTGAGCTCTCAGCCTATGCACATTCTTCAGGTGTTGAGTCCGCCGCAGGGAGTCCTGCGACAGATCGAGTCTGTTTTTGCGGGTTTCCTGTGGGGAGATGACCAGAGCATCAGGAGGATTCACTGGTGCCGCTGGGATTTGCTTTGCACTGCCTTTGACGGCGGCGGACTTGGTTTTCGCAGACTTCGTGACGTGTGTGATGCCGCTGGGATGAAGCTCTGGTTTCGCCTCCGAGAACGCCGTTCTCTGTGGGCGATTTACATGCATGATCGTTATATTCGCGGAGCTCATCCGTCCCAGGTCGGTCTCCCCTGGGATGCGTCTATCGTTTGGCGCAGGCTGACCCAGATTCGTGCTTTTGCCGAGCCTTATATTTTCTGGCGGATCGGGAGTGGCGATATTTCCTTCTGGTTCGATAGATGGTGCGAGGGCGGACTCGTGTCTACGAGCGTACCGATTTCTGGCTCTCCTGACCTGAGACTTCGTGACCTACTTACTGATGGGCGCTGGGATCTTGACCGCCTCAGAGAGCTCGTTCCGGTGCAGGTGCTTGATCGTATCCTCTCTCTTCCCCTCTCTCCCTCCCCTCGGGATGAGATCCTATGGTCCCTTACCTCCGATGGTTTATTCTCCTTTCGATCAGCTTGGGCTTCGATAGCGGATTCTTCTTATACTTCTTCCTTTATCTTTAAAACTATCTGGAGCCCGTGCATTCCCCCTAAGATCGCGTTCTTCGCACTTCGTTGCCTTCGGGGCTGGGTGCCCACGGTGGATATTCTCCGTAGGAGACGGATTGATTGTTCTGGGAGCTGTGAGTGTTGTGGTGAGGATGAGAGTTTTCCACATATATTTCTCCACGGCCCTATTGCTAGCCAGGTATGGACTTACTTCTCTAGATGGTTGGGAGTGTCTTTTCCGACATCTTCCTTCCACTGCTTTTTGGGTTCCTGGCTACTTTACAGTCGGCGCAGAGGATCTATCTTTGTGTTGGTTCCCCTCCTCGTTCTTTGGCATTTATGGCTCGCGAGGAACCGATACAGATTTAGTGATGTCCGATCGACTCCGAGACACATCATTTCCGGCGTCATCACTCAGTTACAGCTGATTACGAGGATTCACCCGCTCGAGTACTCGCACCTACAGACGTATTCAGACTTCCTTGCGTTCCATGGGCTGTCCCACGCACCCATGAAACGTAAAGAAGTTCGACTGATCACTTGGAGGCGGCCAGAGTCAGGGAGCTTCAAGCTTAATACCGACGGCTGTCTTCGAGGAGCTCCGAGAGAGGCGGCAGGAGGAGGTGTGATCCGAGATTCCGAAGGCCGCTGCGTTTCTTTCTTTGGCGACTTCTACGGCGGTGCGACTATTCCTGAGGCCGAGACGCGGGCACTACTGCGCGGTCTGCAGCACTGTGTCACACTTGGCTTACCACACGTAGCTGCTGAGGTTGACTCCATGATGCTTGTTCAGATCGCCCATGGTGCACAGCCAGGTCATGTGAGTTATACCAGTCATCTTCAGGCCATCCGACAGATTCTTCGTTCCAGGAGGTACTCTCTTACACACCTTCATCGGGAAGGCAACCGGGCTGCTGATTGGGTTGCCTCCCGAGCCTGGAGGTTGAGGTCTTCGTTCTGCCACGACTATCCAGAGGTTCTTGATACTGACTTCCAGGAGATCATACTTCGAGATGCGACAGAGGAGCCTTACCCACGGGTTTCGTTGTTTCCTACATGAGTTTACTTTTATACTGCTGGATTGTTGTCCCAGCCGTTCTCTTTTCACTCACTTTTGTATTTACTTTCACTTTGTATCGTCAGAGTCAGGGAGGTCAGGGTCTGTCCTCCTCCCATTGTTGTAGTCTACTTTCTCTGCTGCTTAGTCTGAGTCAGGGAGGTCAGGGTATGTCCTCCTCCCAGTGTTGTACTTTTATTTCCTTATTTATGTGATGGTCGGGGTACCCTAACCCCCCCACTGCCATGGCGATCAGCGCGAGCCACCGCGCGCTTGGAGCTGTGCAGTGGTGACTTTACTCAAAAAAAAAAAACCCTAAACCCTAAACCCTAAACCCTAAACCCTAAACCCTAAACCCTAAACCCTAACCCCTAAACCCTAAACCCTAAACCCTAACCCCTAAACCCTAAACCCTAAACCCTAAACCCTAAACCCTAAACCCTAAACCCTAAACCCTAAACCCTAAGCCCCGAAACCCGAAACCCCGAAGCCCCGAACCCCGAAGCCCCGAAACCCCGAAGCCCCGAAACCCCGAAGCCCCGAAACCCTAAGCCCCGAAACCCTAACCCCGAAACCCTAAACCCCAAAACCATACCATTCTCTCCCGAGCTTTCTCTCTCCTCTTGCGGAGCTCTCCACCGCGGCGTGCGATAAAGCCCCTCGGCGGCGGGCATGGCCGGCCTCCCAGCCCCTCCACGGTACCTCCCGACTTCTCCATCCCTCCTCCTCTCCTCCTAGATCCGCCTGCAAAGGCTGCCATGGCCGCGGCTGCTAAGGTCGCCTTGGCCCCCGCGGGCGCCGATCTGCCTCGGGCGGCCACGGCTGGTGGTGCGGCGTCCAAATCGAAGGGCGGCGCTTCATCTTCCGTGGCTGCCATCGCCGCGGCGCCCCCTCCTGCCAAGGCCGCAGGTCTCTCCTGCTACGGCCGTGGCCTTCCAAGCGCCGCGTCGCGGCGTGCAATCCAAGGGTGCGGCGCCTAGGGCCGCCGCACTTTCGGCGTCGGTTCCTCTTCCCTCCGCGCCGGTTCAATTTCCCGCGGGTGTTGCGACGGTTGCGCTCCCAGCCTCGGGCGCGGCGCGCAACCCCGCGCCTAGTGCATGCGCGGCGCCCTCTCCTCTCCCACATGCTATTCCCTAACCCTAATGAATCTCAGCCGTCCATTCTTTCTCATGATGTTTACTCACCATTATTTCCTCCTTTGGCGGCACGTACTACTCCGACGCCGACGAGCTCTCACGTGTTCGGAAGCAACCCCTACGCTACGCCATGCAGAAAATCTTTCTCGGAAATCCTAAGTGGACGGAGAAAGGTTACAGAATGCAAATTGAATGACTAAAATGAATAAAATCAAATCAACAACTCGGTTTATTTTTTGTCCTATATAGTACTATTATTAAAAGCCAAAGAAACAACCTATAATTGCTAAAATCACATTTGAAATAACAATAATAAACCTCTCTATTTTAACGCTTATAATTTACATTCAATTTTTTTTTATTCTTTATTTAAACTATTTTTCAACATTCCAATATTGACCGTCCCTTCAACCCCACCACATGTTGTCATGCTAGATCATCCTAGTAGACTAGTAGTCTATCACCAGCCCAATAAAAATACATATTGGCCTGTTCATCATAGCAAGCTTATAGTCTATCACACTAGGCCAGTCCAACAAAATTAGACTACATCTTGTGACGTATGGCCTAATGATTGTTTTTTCATATTTGAAATGTTAAATAAGTAGAATTAAATATATTAAAAAAATGTAGTGACAGATCAATTATCAAATTAACTGTTAAATTTTCTATTTGTTTTTTGTTTTATTATATTTAACTAGCAAATTAAAAATGAAAAAGATAAACGCATATTTTGCAAACATTAAGAAATTAGAACTAATATTTTCGGTGTAGCTACCTTTACATACAACTAAAATTACAACTATCTAATAGAATGAACACATCATAACACAAAAGCATAAGGGTTATAAAGAAAAACCAACAACAAAAAAACAAAAATATTTATAATATAGGCAGAACTTCTTAGTCATCTTCTCAAAAGCTACTAAATCAAACCCTCCTCCTTTATCAGGCTTGGGACCGGCAGTGGCGGAGTTAAAAAATTTTTAAAATCTCTACCTATATTATAAATTTCTTATTTAGGAAAACAACAATCATTAAAAAAATATTCAAGAATCATAAGAAAATAAATATATCTGAGAAAAAAATATGTGACAGTGTGGGCGCGCCCATGTGCAAAGACCTTTAAAAATATACAAAACTCCATCTTCCAGCAACAAAAATAATACCAAAAAAAATAAAAAATCAAGAAAACGTAGAATGGTCAAAAGAGACAAAAGAAGATGCAACTTTTGACCAAAATAACGGTAAGAAAATTATATCTTTTGCAAGCAAAAGACAAACCTTTAAATTACTACATTAAGATAGACAAATAATAATAATAATAATAATAAGGCACTAAGATGCATTACATAGATATGCATATGTTACAGACAAATACAAATCTGCATAGACCTTTACACAAAAAAAAATAATTAAAAAAAAAAAAAAAAAAAAGATAATCAGTGTCAATGATATAGAACTTTCTCCTTTGGAAGTCACTTTTTGGTGTATTACCTTATAAACATGATGATTAACCGTTGAAATTAAAGAAAAAATATTAACTAGACAAGCTTTTTGTACCTTAGAACCTCATGTTACCATGAAGAGAGAAACGTAAGCTGATATTGCATGGTCTTTCCTACCCAAGATCCCTGCTCATGCACTTGACTCCGTAGAGTACCCAAAGAGGAACGCAGAGCTCTTTTAATTATAAACGTCCATTTAGGGCATATTGGCAAAAATCTTAAATAGTCAAGACCATACAAATCACACCATGTTTCCTTATAACACGTAAAACAATTTCATATTCTATAAGCCAAAATTGAGGCTAAAGACTAACGTACCTCGGAAGTCTGAGCCGAATCTAAAGCTTCAGCAGTTCGTAAAAGCCAAACATAAAATATACAAATAGTAGTACTATACAAGTCAATATACAGCATGAAAAATTACATCACACTACCAAATGTTGTGTACGCATCACCCCAAAAAAAAAAAAAATTAAACCTGCAAACATTGAAATGATGTTTCTTGTTGCAACATTGAAACGTTGGTCATAATCTTACTCAGAGTTAATACACTAATGCGAGTTTTCCTAGTCCAATTACATTACATTTAAATCTCTTTGATACGAGCCAAATATCTCTATACACTTTTGACAAGTTATCGTGCTGTTCATCATATTATGAAACCAATGTTACGAAAAAGCAATGAGAAGATGTTCTATACCAAACTAAATTTTGTTTTCATAAACAAGAACTTCATGATGGCGGTCAAAGCTCAAGTAAACGATAAACCTAAGAAGGTTGACGAAGCTAAAATCAATACTGCACCCACTAAGGCATTGATATGAGATATTTTCCTTTTATTAAGTTCAATAAATTCACAAAAAGAAAAAACAAACCATATGGGCATTGGCATAATTAGTACAGCTCAATCTTCGCAATAGTCATATTAACATTATGAGAAAAATAAAGCTTCATGAGCGCATCCAAAATGAATATAGTAGTTCTGAAATTCATTTAAAAGATCAACTCAAATTTTAATTTAAAAATGAAAAATAGAATATGAGCATGTGCTCGCTTCTGTGTATATATGCGTGTTAGTGTGCCAAAGCTTCTATCAAAGTGTCATATGGTAAATGCTTCATTTAAAAACTAGAAAATAATGAAAACTTTTAACTAATATAGATCAAGTTTAACGAGGTTAGGTAGGATGAGCAAACTGAATGCTAAAACTTTTAAGCATGAATTCAACAAGTATGACAAGATCAATAGCACCTAAGTGATTACACAAAAACTGGTAGCTTTCCACCACGGCCAGGTTTTTAAATTCAAATTGTTCATTATATATGCTATATAATCTATATTTAGAATTGCTACTACAAAGGTGACATTGGATTTCTAGTTAGCTACACATAAAGTGTTTACTCTATCATAGATCTGTAGTCGTAGAAAACCAAATATTATGAAAAGAATTTTCTAGAGATGAGTTGTATTTTCTATTATGTATATGGTCCTAACCTTTTTTTTCTACGTATTCGTTCATATTATTTACATTTCACATTTTTATAAACTTTACCAGTATTTACAAAGTTTAATTAAATAAATAAATAAAAACTAATGGGTGCCACTACTGATACACCAAAATGTATCATCCAGTATAGCCGCCATCGCTACCAATATCAAAAAATCAATAACAATGTTGCTTGCTGAGACCTACACTACTAACAATAAAACTTGCTCTATTTAGGAGAAAGAAAGCAACATAGCAAAATAACAACACTACAGAAATTACTTTTCAGACCAAATCAGTACAAATAATTTGACCATAATTGTATCTGTGGTTGATTTAGCATGCGACTTTGGAAATGAATGATGCACTTTTTAGCTAAAACGAATGCACTTTTCCAAAATGAGTGCACCTTCTAGCTAAAATGGATGATTGTACTTTTTAGCTAAAATGAATGTACTTTGGCAAGTCACTATCGAATATTTAAGCTAATCAACTTATATTTTGCCAATCAAAAAAAAAAAAGAGCAAGAGATGATTACTACACAAGTAAACAGTTCCCTAGGTACTTATTTCTATTTTACCACAAATGAGAAGGAAGTTTAACTAACTAGCCTACCTAATTGCATAGCAGTAAAAAGTATTTTAACTTTCTACACATAAAGAAAACAATAAAACTATGACAAACTAAAACGAAGATCAAGATTGGCTAACCATAAGTGTAGAACAGTAACTTTCTTGCACAACATCGCCATTGCATACAACTATAATAACTATGTCAATTCAATTACATAGGAGATTAGAACTGATTTAGTAGAGAAAATATGCAGAATATTAGAGTTAAATATCACAAATAAATTTCATACTATTTTATTGGATTTTGGGTTGAACCGGATCGACCTGGAAATTAAAAAGCGAGTATACTTGGTAGAAATCTTAATTTTCTAGAAATCATGTGTGCTGAGTCTATTTAGATTCGATATTGTAACCTTTTACTAGGCAATGAATTGTTTAAATTTTATTCTCACAATTTTAATATGAATAAGGAGTTGAGTATTATAGTCATGACATCAAGCCGCAGGGGTGTCTCATGTAGCCATCACCATAACAACCACTTTGCAGGCGTCATTGCTTCCTTCAAAGGGTTAAATACCCAAACATGAGTTGGATAAAGTTGTTTCACTACTTGTAAAGCTTGCAGAAAATATTTGCTACAATTCATTGGTGTTTTAGAACACGACATCAAGTTATTAATCGACACCAAACTAAATTGCGATAAACTTCATCTATCTAAGAAGGCAGATTACAATATCTAATAATCTGTACTTAGAATAAGTTAAGTATTCAGTTATTAAAAATGTCAAAGGACAAGCATACAGAGAAGCATCTTAAGTCATGAACTACAGTAAGAATCTAAGAATCATGAGAGGCAGGAGAGATTAATTAATAAGAGTAAAAGTCAGCATGAAAAACTTATTTGCGTAGATGAATCAAGATCATGAAATAGCTCTGAGAAAAGTTGTTCTATAGGCTCTTTAGATACCTAAGAAGATACAAATATCATAGACAACAAACAATACCTCACCCAAATGACTACTTCAGGAACATCAAAAACCATTTTCTAATTACTTGGTTTCTTATTTTCATTATTGGTAAGAAAGTTACCATAACATATTAAGACTAGTCACAGAGATGAGTCATGGAAGAAAACAATTTGCCTTCTTTTCCTTTGATATGCTAGTTGTTATATAAAAAAGTGTTGAAGAAAAGCATACCCAATATCCGCAAGGAACTCTTTCGCAGATTCTCAAGTCCTTCAATGCATCAACATGACAAATTTCAGCCTCCTCCAAATAACTTCACAAAATATCTCTAGGCCACAGGTCAGTGAAGTTTATGAGTATCTCAGCACTTCTACGTCGACACCTGAAATATGCTAAATTTATTCAAAATCCAGAAATTCTATATCCATGTATGTATTATAGGTGAAAACTGAAAATTGACCTATAGAAGGATGATGAATAACCAAAATCTGCAAGAACTTTGTAAGGGGATTTCTGGTGCTCGGTTTGCCTCTTCAGCATCATAAACAGCTCTGTCAATCTTCAAGAAGTGGACAGACAACAATTCAGTTCATTACATGAATAGCAAATTACTTGTTAGATGAAGTATTAAGTGTTGTCAAGAGCTGGTCAAGGTAAGAGGAACGGAAGTTTATCCTCATTCTCATATCTTGACATCATCTAAGTTGAGCGATCTGCAAAAGTGAGTGTCTTAAAATCAATACAAGGTCTATAAATAAGTGAAAACAACAACATTCGATAAATCTGTCCAAAGATTTCAACCACCACAGAAGGGTCTTACGCTAGGATTGGAAACCTACAAAAACTACATCCGAACATGAAAATGTTATGGGAATAAGATCTAGAGGTACACAATTTGCATCTCAAGAAACTCATATTATGCTCAACACTTGACCTGACATGGATTTAAGTCATTATATCACGGACAAATTCGACTCTTCATATATAATGTATACACCACTAGACTTGACACTTGTCGAACCTCACAAAAACATTATTAAATAATTATTATTATTGACAGCATTATTATTATTATATTCTCTAGAAAAAAAAGGGTGTCAAGATTACAATGCGCGGACTGCTTTGTCTATGTATAATATGTGTACTTGAACACAAAGATTAATGTATGAACTAGTATGACAGATGCAAGGCTTTACATTAGTAACAGAAATATTTAAAGGAATATTAAAATAAATATTTAAATATTTAGGCTTTACGTTAGTAACAGAAACATATAAAAGAAATTAAAATAAATATAAGGCTGGCATAAAGAAAATATTAAGTGCTGAGACAGGAGAAAAATGAATGATATTGGCAAGCGACTTCGCAAGTTAAGGACGAATTATAATTGTGGTGTTGTTTGGGTTGGTGGCTGCAAGAACGCCTGCTACATACACCACGATTATCAACACCCCATTTTGTCCAGGACATATTTAAAATTTTAAATAAACAAATAAAAAAGTAAACAAAAAATTTATATATATATATATATATATATATATATATAATATAATATATATATAATTATTTTATTTTTTTATTTTTATTTTATTTTTTTATTTTTTGTGTGTGTGTGTGTGTGTGTGTGTGTGTGTGTGTGTGTAGAGTTGGTAGGTCTAAAATCTCTTAAATCGATTGGAGACTCAATTTTGGTGAATGATCTCATTGTAGAGTGAGATAGGTCTAAAATCTCTTAAATTGACTGGAGACTGAATATTGGTGAATAAATTATTTTTTCTCACCACATAATGTATGGCAACAAATAGAACCACAATTGAATCAATTTCAGATACATCTCCGATAAGATTTTCAGGAAGGATTACTTCCTGCTTCTAGGTAGGTGTTTTCGATATCCGAACTATTTGTAGCAATTTCGGGTCGGGTCGGGTCGACCCGTTATGCTTCCGACCTCAAAAATATAATTTTTGAAGTATTTTTTTTGAAAAATTTTCAACATGAAAGTTGTAGTTCTTTTCGAGATCTACAACTTTCATGTTCAAAGTTTTTTCCGAGATCGCTTCTAAATAGATGATATCGGTGTCTGAAGTGTTAACAGGTATAGGAGCAATTTCGTCCAAAAAAAACTCCAAACAGTAATAAGGGGCTGATCCGACCTAAATTTGAAATGGGGGGCTGATTTGGGATGTTTCAACACTTGAGGGGCTGATATGGTAGTATCCCTTATAAATTTGACCGGGTGATAACAATTTTAGCGGGCTCAATATATTTGAATTTTAAGAGTTCTAAAAGAATGTCGTGTTTTTACTATATTTTAAGTGTTTTCTTTATTCCTAACAAAAATATTATAGTTAAAATAATATTTTGAATTGTCTCTGCTTTATTATAATTGTTGGAAGTTAAACTACATGCCAATTAATATTTGAGTGTGCAAAGAATTTTAAATTTTAAAGTAGATAAATTTTTGGTATAAAAAGAACCACATTAATAGACAACAAAATTAGTTGCTAAATTTTTTATAGTTTAAAAATAAATTATTTGATGTTTCATTAGATGCCAACTAAATATTTGACTTCAAGAGGACAAACTAAAATTATCTGCCGTGATAGTTCTCTCTAAAATTAGAAACTATACCATAGTTGCTCGGACAAAGACGTCCGCCGTGATATTCAATTCGTGAGCTATAGCATACAACTTCAGACATTTTAGCCAATTCGGGAGGGCAGCCCATAAAGTAAAAATCCATCTTCATAATATTTCTCTCTCCAAAAGCTGTAACTCATGTCCTTTAGTTTTCTTAACTCATGCATTTAGTATAGAGTAGCGATCCATAATGAAGTTAGTGGAGTTAGTAGAGAGTTTTAATATATGTAGTGGGCAAAATTATATGTATGAGTTATAAATATAAAGAGTCTTGTAATATGATATATATAAGCACCCATAGTTTGGTCATTGTAAGTAAGCAAAGGAAAATAAAGAAAAGTGTTGTGTTCCCTTTTCTCTACATAGTGAGTTGAGTGAGTCCACCAAAAATATAAATCGGTCCTAACAAATTGGTATAGATGATAGAAAGAGCATTACCGAATTTCTGTTATTTATGGGAGATTCGGCATTCATTTGATTATCCAAAAAGTAACCTCTTGTCACCCTTTCTACAAGTGAAGCAGAATATGTTACGGCATCATCGATAATATGCCATACTATATGGATTCGTAATATGTTGAAGGAAATTAAACTTGTTCTAAAGGAGGCTACTACTGTATATGTTGATAACAAATCTGCAATTGAATTGTCGAAAAATCTACTTTATCATTAAAGGAGTAAGTATATTAATACTCAATTTCATTCACATCCAATAGCACGTGAATAACAAGGAGTGTTTGAATCAAATAGGGGCATGTATGTTGGATTTGAAACCAAGCTCATGATGAATTCGCATCGACATGTTGCCACTAAACTGATAATAATTTAGATTAAGCCTGATCAAATTATAAACCAACATTTTTTTATGAAAGATAGCCAAATGGTGCAAGATACTACAAAGTTTCATATTAATTGGGTTATGATTGCCTACCTAATTAAATGCAGAAACCAGTTTCAGAGACACTCCGCCCTCAACCCGATCAAGGTTTAGTCCGATAATCATAACTTTGTGCACACACTGCCAAATCGACCAAAACCAATTTTATTTGAAAATAGACTCGTGGGGCTATACCCTGATAAAATTTGAGAGTGTTTGGATAAAATTTGAAGATGTTTCAAATTTTTTAAATTAGAAAAAGGTGTGTAGCTTATCCACCACGCGAGTTGGTTATGATAATGCAAAATATTCAGCCAAATCCAAAAAAGATGGAAAAACTCAAGAATCATGAGATATTCTTGGCCAAAATTCAAAACTTATTTTGTCATTTTAAATATCAAATTTAAAGAATTAATATCTCACGAATTAAGATATACCATATCCAAATGTTACAATTGGTGCGGTCATATCCGACATACATGTGCTTAATTTATTATAACGAGACCACATCTGAATGAGTTTCAAAATTTTCAACGAGACAACTGCCCAGTTAACTACAGGGAGTGGGAGAAGTGTTAACTACCCATATTTTTCCTCCAACAAGCCTTTATCTCTTGCATACAAATAAGGCACGAATTTGACAGTAAAAGAAAGAGAAAATCTGAAATACTTGGCGACCACGCTGCTGGAGTGAAGATTGATTTCAAGGTTCCGAAGCAATGGCGCTCTACTCCTTCGACAATGCCTTTTACGCTTCTCTACTAAATCGAGTAAAAATTCCCATGTAGTGACATTTTAAATGTCAATAACCAAATATATGCTAAAATACAAAATAACGCATGAAGATAATTTCATTTATCTTATATCACCACACAAATGCAATGATGCATTAGTTTAATTTCAGACCCTTTAATCGAATGTACTCTTCTTATTTGGAAGAGGTGATTAACAATAGGGGTTTGCTCTTATTGGAATTCAGTAACCCAGTGTCTCTAAAATTTTGCAGCCCGAGAGGATCGTACATATATTTGATTTTGGATCGCCTCCTAGGTAGACACTCAAAGACGAAAAAGAAATATATTGTCACTCGAGCAGGTTGCCGCGAGGCACCCTCCAAGAAGATCGAAGTCAAATTTGTGAAATCACAAGATTAAATTGCTGACATTCTCAAGATTGATACATTCAAGAGGCTTAGATGTATGCTTGGTGTGGTGTGGTGTCGCATTGGTGCTCCCGAGGAGGACGTCGATGCGCCGCTCGCTGAGTCTTTTTTGACTCACTGCTCTTGTTGCCTTCTTTTCAGATCCGTGCGCGAAGAGAAAAAAGCTCGCGTAGACGGATAGCTGTGAGATTTTTGGGTATACTTAGAAGGTATACTTTTGGGATGGGCTAAGGTGTAGTTTCACCTAGTGTATATGTTAGCCCCCTTATGTGTAAAGTTTATATCTTAATGTAAATGGAAGCATTAACCTACACTAGTTATGTATTTGTATTTTGGGATGCTTTTAAAGGGTAAACTCGAGGAATGTTTGAGTTTAGGCTTTAAAAGTTCATGTTTGTATAAACAATGGTTTTATATGAAAATGAGGATTTCATACCAAAGTGTATTTGATTTTCATACTCGTTTCTTTTGCTACTAGCATGTGTATCTATAAGTGAAAAACACTTTCAATCAAGAAATTTGATGTTTGAACGGTTTTGGTGAAAATGAACTTTTGAGTTCTTAGTTTTTCCGTATTTTCGGTTAAATTGAATTTAGGCCACTACTCGTAGTCTCGTAAGTATTTTGGGCGAGCGGGAGCACGTGCGCATGTATCCATTTCAAATCTGTTTTTGCAGTTTCTGATATTTTCGGTCGACCGAATATGTTCTGCGTTCGACCGATAATTTAAATTATGCTTTACCACTGGTTCGTAAGAACTTTCGGTCGACCGATAATGTGGACCGGTCGACCGGAAATAGCCTCTGGAATGTGAATTTCAAAACCGATTTAAATGAGTTTTTTTTTAAGTTTTCGGTGTTTATATGGGTTTAGTGGACATATCTAAGGTATGTGGCACTTCCCAAATGTTCGTAAAAATACAGGTTGAGCCAGAATTTATGAATTTGTGTCGAAAGTTTTCCGTAAAAATGTTTTGACGTTTCGGACCCTAGGTTGTTATGGATTTTCTTGTATCAATTGAGGAGATTGATACATTATGATCTATAGCAAGCTTTGCCGGACCTCGCGGTGAAGTTCACCTCCTCCGTGAACGGCACCCGGGCTCGAAAGTTCAAGACTCGGCTCAAGCTTCTTCAAGTGTTTTAAAATGATTCTTAAGCATTCCCAAACTTGTTTTTAAGAGCTAAATTCTATGCTTCGACCCGCCGGAGCTCCTTTGGTTTCCGTTGCGTATTTTTGGGCTCCCGGCGGATCATCTCCGACGATGTCTCTCCTTCCCCCCATGTTACGGCCGCGCCCTGGGGGCACGGGTCGCGACAGTTGTTGGTATCAGAGCTTGTGTAGCTTAATGCTTCTTAGAAACTAAAACTTGTTAATAAATGGGGTGTGTTAACGAGTGTTAGGGCGATTAGATCGTTAATCTCGAGTCGTCGTGGTTGCAGGATGCCACCACGTGGACGACCTCGTCGTGCCCCTGGTCAGGGTGAGCAGGATCCGCCACCGGTTGGTGTGGATCTTGCTGTGTTGATTCGTGAGGCGGTAGCAGCAGCTTTAGATGAGCGTGAGGCCCAGAGAGCCGTACCACCGCAGGTCGCAGATCCAGAACCGATTCCAGATCATGTAGAAGATCAGCGGAGGAAGGAGTACTTAGACCACCTATCCCGTTTTCAGAAGATGAAACCGCCGAAGTTTGAGGGTGGGGCCGACATGGATAAGGCCGATGATTGGGTTCTGGATATGGAGAAAAGCTTTGAGACTTTGATGTGCCCGGATGAGTTCCGAGTTGCACTAGCTACCTACACATTTACTGGAGCTGCCGAGAGATGGTGGAGGAGTGTGAAAGGGCAGTTCGGTAGTTGGGTCGACTTCCTGATTCTGTTCAACCGTCAGTATATTCCAGAGTCGGTGAGGAGACAGAAAGAAGAGGAGTTCGAGCAGTTGAGACAGGGGGATATGTCGGTTTGGGAATATCACGCGAAGTTTATATCTCTATCCCGACATGTTCCGTATCTATTGGCCGACGAGGCAAGGATGGCTAGGAGGTTCCGAAATGGCCTCAAAGTTGAGATTGTGGGTAAGATGGCGGGGGATGAGTTCCCGACCGTACACCAGACTTTAGTCAAGGCACAGAATATCGAAGCTGATTGGAAGAGATACCGAGCTGAGAAATCCCAGGTAGAGAAGAAAGGGAAGGCGAAGCAGGGATCGAAGAAGAGGAAACAAGATTCCTCGACCGACACCCGAACCACTCCAAGTGGGGAGGGAGACCGACGTAGACAGAGGCCGGACATTGTATGCTACAACTGCAGTGAAAAGGGGCATATCAGTCGCTAGTGCCCGAAGTCGAGGCAGATCAGACCGGATGGACCGCAGCAGCCGACGAAGCCACCACAGGGTCAACCAAGAAGAAAATTTTGGTATAAGAGGGGGTGTTAGAAATGAAACCAAAATTAAGCATGTACTTAGTGTGTGTAATTAATGTCTTTTGGTTTTCTTAACCAATGAATTTAGTATATAGTAGTGGTCCATAATGAAGTTCGTGGAGAATTTTAATTATGTAGTGAGTGATATATGTAGGAGTTATGAATATAAAGAGTCTTAAAATGAGATATATAAGCCCACATACTTTGGTCATTGTAAGTAAGCAAAGAAAAATAAAGAAAAGTGTTGTGTTTCTCCTTTCCTCTGCATAATAAGTTGAGCGGATCCACCAAAAATATAAATCGGCCCTAACGTGCCAAATGTTACTCTTCCAATGAAATAATCTTTCAGCTGCTTTGTATATGCGTCTATCTGTAGTAAGTAGCAGTGGCGGATCCACTGTGTAAGCAGTGGTGTCAAGCGACACCACTGCTCCGGCGCCGAAATTTTTATATATATGTGTATATACACATATATATGTCTTGAATCATATATATAGTAGAACACTATATGAATCATGTTTTGCTTGCTGACAAAATGGTTAGGCCGGAAAAACTTTGCCTTGAGGGTGTCAGTTCGAAACTGATGGGGGTTCATTTTGTTCTTTTTTTTTTTTGTTTTTTTTTTGTTTTACTTATCATCAATCTCCATCTCACTCTCTCAATCTCCATCCCACTCGCAACTCACCTCACCGCCCGCCATGCCCTAATACCCACACCCGCCGCTCCGCAGCCCCGTCGCGCTGGTCTCTATCGCGTCCAGCGTCCGTGACCGCCATCCGATTGTCCCCGCTCGCGGATCGCAGCTCGCGTTCCGTTCGATTGTCCCACTTCGTGGCTCGCGCGCCGCCTCCGTCCCAGCTCATTGCCACCGCACATCCATTGTGTCGTATGTCAGCATACGGGGCCGAGCTCCCCGTCTCTGCGGATGCCTTCTATCGCCATCCCGATCCTACACCGGCACAGATCTGCAGCCTCCAAGTCCAGCACCGATCGGCAACCCACCGTCGTCCCCCCGTCGCCGTTATCTCTCGCGCCGCTATCCCTCGCAACGCGCCTCTCCAAGCCTCCCCTAGGTCCGGTCCCAGAACTGGACAACAGACTCCGGTGCCGTTGTCCACCCGCACAGCGCCGCGGCCCACGCCTCCGCCGCCATGTGCAACCACCGTGACATTGTCCAGCCCCACGCTGTTACCGCCAATGTCGTGCGTCCGACTTTGATTCGGTGTCTCACCTGTTCGCTGTAAGGCTCGCTTCACCAATCCGGTATGATTTTTATTTATTTTAAGTTTTTAATAGTATGAAAATGATTATTTTTTGTTGATAAAGTTGATTAATATTAACATATTTATTTAATTGAGTAGCTGAATTCGATTAATTCTTTATATTTTGACACCACTGCGACGAAATCCTGATCCGCCACTGATAAGTAGGCCACTAGGCTAGTAGCTTATGATAAGAAACAGAGCAAAATAACAAGGGGTAGTGATACGAAGTTACTTGGTTTAGTAGTCACCACGCAAAAGTTGAGTGTTTGTGGTAGGTTGGCAAAGACTGGAAAAGGTAGGTAGCTTCAACTCGAGCACCACTACTTTCTTCTCTTTTGATCTCTTCTTTTAAAAAGATAAAAAAGGAAGAGAAGGGAAGGTTAGTAGCATCATTGTTGCTTCTTCTTAACACATCATTTTCGCTCTGCGACCCATTCGCGCGACGTAACATCTCCAGCTGCAGCCATCTTTGGGGGAAAAAAAAAACAACGAAGCAGCCAGCAACAAGAACACGTAGCCATGCCAACCGCTGCCGCATCCTCCTCCCTCGCCACGCCGCCGGCCATCTCCACAGCACGCAGGATCTCCTCCTCGGGATCGGTGCTTCCGATGTGCAGCAACGATAAGCAAAGATGGAGGATTTGCGCAGTCGACAAGCCCTCCACTAGCGGCGGCGGAGGCAACAGCGCGGGCGGAGGTGGCGGTAAGGTGGTGGGAGGCGTGGGGCTTCCAGGGTCTTCGGCGGCGGCGGCGACGTCCAAGTACGTGGTGCCGCTGGACAAATCGTCGGCGGCGTCGCTGATGCGGCCTCTGAACGAGATCCTGCGCGACCTCAACAAGCGCGTTCCAGACAAGATCATCGACCACGATACCAACTCCATTCCCTGGTCCGCTCTTTCTACCTTCCTTCCCTTATGATCAGCGAAATCTCATCTTTAACAAAGAAAACAGAAAACTTTATCGTTATTCAACTTAAACTCCCAGGGAGCTGGATGCATAATTTATAAAAATTAGATAAAACAAGCATATCTTTCTTCTTTGGTTCTGATCTCTTCCTTTTGTTATTGTTAATTTGTTGTTGATGATCCACTCCACAGACCGTATGTTTGAGCCCAACTCTTTTCTTCCCACTGGCAAAATGGCAGCCATAGTATTAGGATGTAGCTCGTTGATAATGCTAGGCCAAGGGAATTTTAAAATATGCACCCTCATCTCAAATTTTGTTGTGCTGTCTTACAAGACATATTGCTTTTGTCGGCCTGCTTTTGGACTTTGTTGTGCTGATTGCATTTGATTGAACAAGCTGGAACTTGTGAGCTGATAAATTTTAATCAGAAGTAGTTTCAAAATGTGCTCTTCCTTTACCGAATTACTCCAGGCCTTTGACTAATAGTTATTTTGCTTGCTATTGTAACCTATTATTATCTTTATTATGTAGGTATCATGCAAACAGAATGTTGAGCTTCTACGCTCCAGGTAAATCTGCCTGCGTTCAAATAATATTTCATAGTCTCATGTTTCATGCATTCAATACTTAAAGATGTCTTCTGAAGAGATGTTCATCTGCAATTCGATACTTATTGTAAACTTTGAAAATTTCTATCAGTTTGGATCTACCCTTCGAGCATTGTACTAGTCTTCTACTTGTCTCTTTGGCATCCTCAGAGGAATAGTTCAAAATTACAGCAATGGTAGTGATGGAAATGGATAAAATGTAAACACAGAGAGAAATACCCTAATTAAGTGTTAAAATATTAAAATTCTAGTTTGTTGAGTTCTGCTACATTAGATGCCTCCATTTTTTAAGATTAAACAGTTTCATAAGGCCTCATGATCATTAGGCGTTCTTTTGCAGAGAAACAATATGATTCTTGAATGTTTAAGTTAATCGTTATGATTTTTTAACTTCATCTCATATCAACTTGAACTTCAATACGGTGTATTTGCTTGAACATGAATTACAGCTCTGAACCTAGAACTTTGGATAGCAGCTTCTGTGTACATGAGGTCATGATTCTCAGGGCTATGTTTGTAGTTGAAAGTAAACATAATTCACTAAGAGCTTTTAGTTTGAGATCCCTTATCTTCTATCATATTATCTACACATTTTTATCGCATTACTTTCAAACATTTTATGCATGTCTTCTTCATGAACCTTGTGCCGAAGCAGACTTCTATTTAATTACTTAGTACATTTTTCCTCTTCTTGGTTACTATATGCAGAATGTTTAAAACTGTTGCATCTTGTTTGCTATTTTGGCTTTTAGGTTGGTGCGGGAAGTACGTGATGTTATTTTTTCAGATAATGGAAGTGTGACAGTCGTTTATCGCGTTACTATACATGGGACAGATGGAGAGGTATAATCTATGTTTTGATAGAAGTTATCCGGTATAGTTCACTATACCAAACTCCTACAGGGAGCCTTATTTCTTTAAAAAAAAAATCAACATGAAAGTAGTAAATTTTAATGAGACCTACAATTTTGGCTTTCATAGTTTTTCCAAAAATATGCTTCTAAGTAAGTGTTTTAGGACTTTAAAGTGTTAGAGGATTTAAAATTAGTTTTTACACCCGCTAAGACTTTGGAGCCCCAAAACATCTATTTAGTATAATTTTTGAAAATTTTTTGAATTTTAAAGTTGCAAATCTCATTAAAATTTACAATTCTTATGTTAAACATACTTTCAAATAACAACTTTCCAAGAAATTTGATTGTACCATAATATCGTACAGTCAACTGTACCAGATCATTTCACATGTTTAGAAGTGTTTGTATCTTTTTAACTTAGGTGTCTGTTTAAGCTTAACTTTACTAATATGCTGATTTACATGGTTATGAATATAGGCACACCGTGAGGCAACAGGGACTGTATCTTCAGCTGATGGTAGAATCGACGACCCAGTTTCTGCAGCAGAAGAATTGGCTTTCTGCAGAGCCTGTGCTCGCTTTGGGTTTGGTCTTTATCTCTATCATGAAGACGATGTCATCTAATTGGATCCAAGTGCCTACAATAATATGGATCCAAGTACCCACAAGCAGTGCTATACTTCAAGAAACAGTTTAAGAATAGCCAGATTTTCCGTGCTGCAGCTTTGCTGCAAATTTTCAGTTAAAAATTTATGTAATATGTTTGGTCATGGCGTTTCTAGAATTCAACACATTTGCTGGATTTTGATGCATTTTCGTCAGGGATAGACTTGGGATAATATTTGTCTTTAGTAACACAAGCTTCAGTAGCATAATTTGGTAGTTAATTTTATCCAAAAACAGCACAATATAAATCTCCATTTGAAAGGATTTATCAGCAACGTCAAATCTTCTTACAGTACAAAATTGGCCAATTCCAAGCTTAAGTGAAGAGCATTTTATGCTCCCTAAAATTAGCATGATTGGAATCTATGTTGACAAGCTCCCCGACTGATGTGGCCTGCAATAACACTTGCACTGTGTAAATGGAAAAAAAACTGGCTACAGCAGCTTGATGTAATTCCATCATTCATAAATTGGAGCGATCTGTTACTGGCAATTCAATTACATGTATTCCAGCAACTTGTAGCGCTGGCGTACAACTACACTTCATAGACGGTACAAATCAAGCTGGTGTACAACTACACTTCATAGACTGTACAAATCAAACGACAGACGCGTACATACTTCCAATATGCCTTTTATGTGCACTTGTTGGTAAGGAAAGCTATATGTTTTACAGAAACCTGGGCAGACACTCCGACAAGTTCAAGTTACAAGGATCTGATCCCTGTGAGTTTTTATACATGCTCTCTATATTCATAAGAACCCTGGGCTTGGTCTAATAAGATAGATCAGGGCATCTATTCTATTTCTCTTTTTGCACAAGTTCCAGTTAAGGAGAAAGCTGCTTTGGACCAAAATTGGACTCAGTCCAGGAAGATATCATGTCAACAAGAACGTCGATATCCTTTGAGATTTGTGCACGAAGGATCCTAGAGTCTGTACCTAAGGTGTCGCCCACTTCTTTTGCTATTGATTCCCAGGGGGTGCCTGCTGTCAGATTTGCCAGAAATTCACCTCCGCGGTTCACAGCATCCGCCATGGCTGGCGGAACATCCGGTAGAACCTGCATAATTAATAAGTACATACTAAAGGATGCTCCTTATGAGCGAACAGCTTGATATAAATAACCATAGGAAGGATAGTAGTGAAGTCGAACATTATTGCACATTTTTAGAGTAAAGGTCATCTAATTTACAATGCAGCTTACTGAGAACAAAAACATGCATTGAAGACTCACCTGTTGCAATGGAAGTGCATGATCTCCAGGCAATGAACGGATTGACATATCCAACTGTGAGGATATGGCAGATTCACTAAGAACCTGAGCTAAAATTGAAGTTTCATCAATTGTGTCATCCATAAATTTTATCAAGAGGTTCCTTGAGACACCATAGTAATTCTTAATCTGCATAAAGGATGTGTTGCAACAAGACGAACATAAACATGATGAATTTGAACTTTGCATGACAAGCAAGTTTTCACAGCGAAATAATTGATGTGCAAAATAATGTGCAATTGTCTAGCATAATTTTGCAGCACAAAAGATGTATGTTCCAATAAAATACTGCATTACAAGCTTCTTTTTCTTTTCTTTCTTTTTTTTGTTTTGTTTTGTTTTGTTTTGTTTTGTTTTGTTTTGTTTTTTTTTTTTTTTTTTTTGAGAGAGAGAGGGGGTGGGGAGTACTTTAACATGCACAGTCCCTTACGCTCATTGCAGCCACAGCCAACAGGTATGGTGCAACAATATAGGTACTTTGCATTGGAAAGTACACAGATACAATATACCACTGTATACAGAACAAAAGTCGATAGCTTCATTTAAGATGCTACATACCAGACGCCGAGTTTCTTCTGGTTTTGGAATAAAATCTTCTCTTCCTTTGATCAAGTCCGTATATAATGGTGGTAGTTGCTCTACCAATGGCAAAACTTGCTTCATAATTGGCGGGCTAAGATTCTCAAGTTGCTTCTTTGCCAGTTCAGCCTGTTATGTCAAGTAAGCAAAAGCATCCATTAAACGAGGCCAACTGAAAAATGGTCTGTACGACTTCATGCTGTTATCTTGAGTCACAAGTGCTCACCCCTTGAAGAAATGTTGGGGATGATGTGAGTTGCGACAGAATGGGACCGAAACTTTGTGCCATAGGAACAATAACGGGAGAAAACAGAGGAACAGCCATGCTTGCCTCCTGAAAAATAAGGAAGAATACTAAAGTCTGTATACGACTTATTAATAACAGTTTATTAAATTTGCAAAAGCATGATCCGTGGTTCTACCACAAATTAAAGGCCAGTCACAACCCTCTTACTCTTAAAAGTAATCTGAATTGTTGTTGAAGATGATATTTCTTCGCTCAACAAATATCAGCAAAGTTCAAGGTGTTTATTTGTGGTGAATTGTGTAATACATACTGCACTTGAATAATGGATTGAGTCAATATACTATCCACCTAATATCTTCTATGAGATTTTAAAGCGAAACATCCAAAGTGGAGATCTTACTTTCATATTCACATTTTATTTTCACACACTCATATTCAGCATCCTACTTGTAACATGTCTTATTTCCAAAACACCCAGTTTGCATAACGATGTCATACAAACTAGACTTAACATGTCCTGATGCAGGTTGCTTAGTTACTCAAGTTTAAGGGCAACATTTTGGAAACTTCAGATAACAGTTTAAAAATGGATACTCAGCTTTTGAGCATCGGAGAGATAACCAAGAAATGCAGTACCTTATTATTGAAAGACATCAATATATTGCCACTTCTTTGTATAGCATATCTAGATCCTGCAATTTCTAGCAACTACAATTAGTAGTTTAGTACTATGTTTAAATTTTAAATTTAATACATTGAAAATACATACCAATCAAAAGGTGGATAATCGATCCTAAAGAATGGCCGACACCAAAAGTTGGAAGTCCACTAACCTGTTAAGTCAAAACTAAATCCAGATTTTCTATATGAAATACAACAAATTTATGAGAAGGACTAACATTCTCTTGCAAAAATCGCAAGCACCTATCGTACTTGAACTGCACTTGATCAGCAATGGAGAAATGATCGAAGCTACTAGCAAATGGAGTAGCAATTATTAAAGCACCCCTGGATTGTATGAACAAAAAGAAAATTAACGAATTAAAGCACAACCTTTGCATGAACTATTGCAAGAATAACTTAAAATGAACATGAACATCTTAAGCTGATAGGCGAACCTTGGTGTCAACTGTCAAAGTGAAGGTGCAAAGTACATGGTTCTTATGCTGGGATACCATGAGGTAATATCCAATTGGTAACTTCTGAACATATATTTATGACAGAAGCAGTTCACAGGTCAATAATTTCGAGAGAATGCCAACTGCCAAGCAATTCACATGATACGTCGATAGCTTAAGGTCGAGTTCAATTTCACCATAGCTTTTCTCCCAAAAGGAAAAAAGAAACAGGATATTTTATTTTCAAGATTAACAATAAGTAATCAACATGAAAACTTGAACGAGATAATTATCGATTGTATATAGTTCAATTCTAACTAGCATAGAAACTTGTAAAATTTGAAAATGGCGTGACAATTTCAGCATAAGTTGGACATGAACTGCAATTTGCAACATTTGTCGCCGATACATAATTGTCTAGGATACTTTGCTAATTCCCCTAGCTGCAGCAAGCTATTGCTATCCTCATACACATAGAATCTACTTTAATCCTTATGGGGCAATTGGCCCCTCTTATCAAGGTGCACAGGGATATCTATATCTTCATGATAATTACATTATACAACGACAAGGTCTTCCTTTAAATAGAAGAAATGTGCCTGCCCCTCCAAAGAGTCACTCTAAGTTTACTTTTCCATCTACTAGCAACGCCTAGAAGGTAAAATCTCACCCACGGTTCACTCCCACGGTTAGTACTTAGTAAGCTAAGTTGAGAACAGTCGTAATAATGAAAAGCAAGAATTGTTCTTTCTTTCGTCTTTCTTGCTTTAATAAAATTTGTAATGTTCGCTAATGAATTTGGGGAACACAGAGAAAAGCAAATAAAAATGATGTTCATACCGACTGCACAATAGTATTGTTAATGTTTTCATATAATGCAATTTCTATGTATAGTTTTGCCCCATCTACAAGAAAGTTTGGAATCCTCCATGTTCATGCAGCAAATATTAATCAATAATTTAAAACGATGTAGTCGAGCAAAGCTTCTGCTCCGTGATTGACAAAGAATTTGTATCTTCTGTCTAAAAAAAAGGTATGACGAATTATACCAAGAATTGGTGCAATGTTAATCATTAAGATTTCATACAAAAATGAAAGCTTTTAAAAGTCCCACATACACATAATAGTAAATAAGGTTGTCCAAAAGAAAGAAAAAAAACAGAAGAGGAGGGGGGAAGAAAAAAAAGCTAAGAGGTACTTACTTATTGGCAAGACGTTCAAGAAATAACCGATATGTAAGTTGTGGTGCAGCACCAACAAACATACCACCAACAAAGTGAACAACTGAGGTTGGCTTCATATTTTTTGGCCTGAGCACCCATGCTCCCTGAACAATAACATTATCAGAAATTTAATATCGGTTGCTTTGTTGACAAACATAGCTTATTTGAATCACTTATTACCAGGCTATAAATTTTCAGAAGAGAAGAAAAATAAGGGCACACATGTAACTTCCAAATAACTAAAATGGCGAGACGATGTATTATAGCCTTACTCGGTATAGTTCTATTAAGTAGTTTTAAAATTTATCTTCTTTTCAAATTAAGATATCTCTTCCTCAACCAAAACATAAAAGCTTATAAAACTTAACTATTAAAAAGAAAGCTCCTATGCCCTTATTTTCGGAGAAATAAACTCATAGTTATTAAGTGGAATGAAGGTATAAGCATGCTCATCTAGAGTGTAAGCCCTTTAATAAACAATCTAATTCTGCAAAACAAATTTCTAGTTTTATAAGCATACAAGCAGGGCATATACAATAAATTGATATCTACGATGGGATATTGACATTGCTTCGCATAAACATATCACACCTTCTGACAGTATAAACCTATAAGGAAAATTTAAAGATGTATTGGAAGAAAGCAGTAATCTGCAAGTAATAAAAAAAAAAGAGTAGGGACCTCGATTTCAGTCCAATCTCCTGAATCAACCCAACTATACTGAGATTGCTTTGCGGTCTCTGTGATTAACCTGCGTAAATGGCAGAACGCAATGAACAAGTCTATCTTCAACCGCTAGACTCTGGGATGTCGAATCAATCAAAATAGGTGGGATGAGATGAGAGTAAGTAGGAGACCTTTCAATCTGGGAGTAGAGCTGGATAGCCACAGAATCGGAACTGGAGTTGCTCTCCCGATCCTGTGCTCCGCCGCCGTAAGACGCGGTCGTCCTCCTGCCGCCGTCTTTATAGCAACGTGCTGCCAAAGTCACTGGCCAGCCCCGCTGATGTAGAAGAAGCGGCGGGGTATTTTTAAGAAAGGCGAAGCAGGAAGAGCAGGAGCAGCGAGCGGTTGTGAGAGGGAAAGAAGTATTGAGATGGCGGTGGAAGCGGTGAGTGAACGAGGAGGAGCTGGAGCAGCGTTGCGAGGGCAGGAGCGACGAAGATGAAATCGTCGTAACCATCATCTCTTCCTCCGTCTGAGCCACGCAACGCAAGACAGGCAGCAACAACAACAACCAGAAGCAGCTGCGCGGAGAAAAACCAAATCAACCCACACGGGGGTGTATATATTTGGAGCATTATAAAATTTTCCATATATTAGGGACTTTATCAAAGCCCCTCAAATACAAAACTAATCAATTACATAAATTTAACACCAAACTAATTTGGGGGATTTACTTATCAGCCCCCCTAATATTTTATTTTTACTGATCAGCCCCCCTATTACTTATAGGCCCCCATTTACTGTTTCAAAAAATTTCGGACGAAAATATCCTCGTATGTATTATCAGTTCGAACATCGAAAACACCTATTTAGAAGTATTTTTTGGAAAAATTTTCAACATAAAAGTTGTAGATCTCGACGAGATCTACAACTTTCATTTTGAAAGTTTTTCCAAAAAATACTTCTAAATATGTGTTTTTGGGGTCCGAAGTATAGACCTCGGTCCGAAATTCGCTGAAAACAGTTCGGACATCAAAAACAGTTAGGAGTATTTTTGTGCGAATGCAGTTGAAATTGGTAATGATGGTTGATGTGATGGAGATGTGATGGGGGAGGGGTTGATTAGTAAGTTTTATAGTTTGAGGGGGGGTGGATAGTAATTTTCTTAACTAATTTTGAACCGGTGCAATGCAGAATTATTAGAATATATATATATATATATATATATATATATATATATATATATATTATTTAAAATTTTATTTTATTTTAAATATATTAATTTTATATAAATTAATATTTATTTTTATTAAAACAATATATTATATTTATCACATATAATTAGAAAAAAAATCAAATTATATATCTAAAATTACGATTTTGATCACCCATTTGTGTATTTGTATAAGATTATATATAGATTATTAAGAATTTGATAATGACTTTTAAAATTATTCATTACATACCAAAAGTTACGACTTTAATCACCCATTTATATTTATTTTATATAATCACCCATTTTTTAAAATTATTATATATAATGACCCATTATCAAATTAACGGTATTTATTCATTACATACCCATTTGTATTCATTTGTATATGTTGCATATAAGTATATATAGAGTATTAAGAATTTGATAATAATCTTTAAAATTATTCATTAGATACTAAAAATTATGATTTTGATCACCCATTTGTATATATTGTATATAATTATATATAAATTATTAAAAATTTGATAATGATCTTTCAAATTTTTATAAATTATTATAACTTATCTTTAATATATAAAAATAAAATATTGTAAATTATACTTAGTTTTTATATTTTATAAAATTATTAATAATACATTAAGTATGCATTGAATTCAAACTCTCATTAAATATGTGATTAATTATATATTTATTATATTTAAGTGACACATATCAAATGGTAAGATAATAGAGACGCCATGTGGCATATTGTGAGTTATAAGAAGTGCCACATGGCACTCAACTACTTTGATATATATATATATATACATACATATATATATATATATATATATATACATATATATATATATATAATATATATATATATATATATATATAATCCGACACTTTATTTATTCACCTAGAATAGGGCAAATTCTCTATACACTACCCGTAAAAGAGGTCAATTGACATAATTGTATCCAACAAATTTTTATTATACAGATGCTACTTACCATTACCAACTTAGCGACAACGCTGACGTGGCACCTATTCGCACCGTTAACTCCTACCATGATGTGCTTTTTTTAACAAATAACCACTGCGTTTTAAACATCTAAATCAACCTTATCTTGTAATTCATACATAGCCATTTTGGCTACTATAAGTATTTTTTGGAAAAAAAAATTTTAACATAAAACTTGTAGATCTTGATGAAATCTATAATTTTCGTATTTAAAACCTTTTCAAGAAAAAGCGTTTACTTACGTCAATTGGCCTCTTTTACGGGTAGTGTATAGAAAATTTGCCACCTAGAATATCATATTTGCTTAATCCAACTCCTTATTTGCTTGCCCAAACTTTATTTACTCGCCCATAATATTGTATTAGTAGTATGAAATATTACATTTTTAATCCTATGATATAAACTAACTATTAGGATTGATTTATAAATTTTGGTAGATTAATTCAACTCACTTAGAGAAGATTATAGTATAAAATAAATACAACACTAATTTTTTTCCTTTTTACTTTGCTACTTTATTACTTCCATAAAATGACTAAATATATGGATATTTATAACCAAGTACAAGACTCATTACATGCATAACTCCTACATAAATAACCCTCTAATAACTTTCCAAAACTCCATTAACTTGCATAACGGCCAGTACAATTCTCTTAGATGTATAAGTAACATCACTAAATATCGTAAATTACACCTAATGACTCCATTTAATTTTTGTTTATTTCTAATATCCCTTCTAAAACCAAAATTTTCTCGATTACACATATCAAATTTATGTATCAATCTCGAAGAATTTTGTGAAAATATCTACAATTTGATCTTGTAATTTTATAAACTTGATTTCGACCTCATTGTTCTTCACATATTATGGGATTTAATAAAACCAAGTATAAATATGATTACTCCTTTCATGATAAACTGAGGTTTCACCAACTTGTTATCAACATATATAATAGTTCAACAAATTCAACAAATCACGCAGCCATATAGCATGGCATACTATAGATAATTCTGCAATATACTCTACTTCACATGTTGAAAGGGTGGCAGTAAGTTACTTTTTGAATAACCAAGTATATGCTGAATCTTCCATTTAAAAAAAAATACAAATTCGATAGTACTCTTTCTATCATCTATATCTACTCTCTAATTCCTATTAGAATATCCATAAAGTTTTCATCAGAAAATGAATAAAACAATCTATATAATATTGTACCTCGAACATATCGAAGAATTCTCTCTGCGGCCTTCAAATGAGTAGAATCATGTTTCTCGATATCGGCTAATCAATCCAACTCCATAAATAATGTCAAGTCATGTGCATATTGTTGACGACCTCGTCGCACTGCTGCACTCGTGTGGTAGAGGAGTCGACACCTAGATGTTATTTAGGAAATCTATGAAACCTACTGATTTTTTTAAAAGTTGGGTTCGTGTACATCGGTTACGAGTTAGGAAGGTGTTAGACACCTGACGTCGTATGTGAATGGGTTGCCTTATCTTTCGTTTGTTAATATGATATGGTTTATCAATTATTATGCTTAATTTACTGTTTGTTTGATACGAGTGGATAATTTAATTTATCAGTTGCAGGAGAATCATCCTAATTGAGTTGAGAAACCTTTCACAGGTTAAATATTTGAGTGTAGTGCAGGAGAATCCTCTCGGAGAATTAATTGAGTTGAGAAACCTCTTTCCAATTTACTTCATCTATTCTTCTAATTATTTTTAGTATCATATATTACGGAAAAAATCTCCCGATAAATTAACCGGATCAAGAATCCTCTTCCCGCTTCATTATTTAATTTTTACTTTAAATATTATCGAGGAGAATCCTTCTAATAAATTTTTTGGATCGAGAAGCCTCTTCTTAATTTGTATCTTAATTTAATTTAATTTATTTATTTATCTAATTAGTTTAAATATATTGTGGGAGAATCCTCCCAAGATTAACCGGATAGATAAGTCTCTTTCCGATCTATTATATGTTATCTCTACATACCTGGTGTATTTAACTATCATTATTTTGATATGTTGATGGAGAATCCTCCCGATAAATTATTTAGGTCAAGAATTATCCTCCCGATTTGTTGGTCCTAATGTGATTTTGATGATAACAAAATAATAGCAAAAGTATTACTAACGAGTTTGTTAAAGATGTAAAATATAAGTGTTGAATGGAGTTAAAATTGCATCTAATGAAGTTTGATTAAAATAATCTATCCAACATCTACTCACTTATCAAAGGATATCTTTCTTGTATGACATCCAAATGATACAAAATCAGTGGCATCTGAAAGAGGGCTCATATGGCTTTTCAACAATATATTATATGTGAGATTTGGATGAGCGTACTAGTCCCGGTGAATTTTTGAAGTTGATAGATGATAAACAGTCAGGCACCTTGACAGCACTCTAGTATTTGTATCATAACTTTTTTTAGAAAGCTCCAAATGGAGTGAAACCACTTCCATACGAAAGAAAACTTTAAGACCTATCCAATGGTATATGTTTCATCCAAAACGGACGAGAAATGAGAGATAACAAGTTAAATGAAGTTGACCGAAGCTGAGCATAAAATCGTGCACCCGAGAGCAGTTTCGGCTGACGGATAATAGATTTCGGTCGACCGAAAATCTAGACAAAACTAGCCGTTAATATAGCCGTTGGAAGTTATTTTTGAGGTGCCTATAAAGATCCAATGCATCAAACGGTTACAATAACTCATGCTATTCATGAGAGACATTTTTGAGAGGGAGAAGAGCATTTTAAAAGCCCTCACAATCTTTGTTGAGTTAAAAATTTGTTTATCCTAAAATCATTGTCATTGATCTCTTGATTCTAAGTGAGATATTATTTGAGAGATTTGTAATTGGATTTTTGGGTTAATTTTTATTGAGAGACATTGTATGACGAGTTGTTAGGTGAGCCATCAAAACCTAGGGAGATTACGGGTTGCTTGGTTAGCCGCTAAAACCAAGGGATTACGAGTTATCGCTTAGCTGCTAAAAGTGAGTTTGTAACGGCTTGATTAACGCCCGGAAGTTGATCTCTAGTACATAAGTCTTTGGAGGAGGCAAGAGAAGTGGACGTAGGCGGGGTTTCGCTGAACCACTATAAATTCGGTGTCGTATCTCTTTCTCTTCCTTTATTTTCATATACTCTCTAGACGCATGCGTAAGAATTAATTGTTCTATCCTTATATGCATTTGTGTCTAACTTGTGTAAGAGTTAAACTTACTTAGATTGAATAATCATTTAATTAGCTCTAATTTTTATTATTATCCAATTCACCCCCTCTTGGGACCCAACATGATTTATTATTCATATTTTTATGTTGCAGGAGAATCCTACCGTTAAGTTAACCGTGTAGAGAATTCTCGCCCGCCCTTGTTATTTGATTCATTTTTATATTTATTTTAAGTATTATACGAGAAAATCCTCCCGATAAATTACTCCGAGTCGATAATCCTCTTTCTGATTTATCATTTTATTCATTTTTTTATTATTTAATTTATCAAATTATATATTAAAAATCACCCCGTCCCCCCTCTGTTTCTTCCCTTTCTTTTATTATTGTTATTATTATTATATATATATATATGTGTGTGTGTGTGTGTGTAGTGTTGTATATATTCAGTTATTATATATATATATATATATATATATATATATATATATATATGCACATGCGCATATATTTGCATGTATATGTATATTCGGATGTTATCACGTGCTTATGTGCTATCGCATTTACACATATCACGAAATATATTTAATTGGACTTGATTGAGTTGATTTACTTGGGTCAAATTTAATTGCGCTTCATGGACCCTAACATGTGCATTTTAGTAGTGCAAAACTGACATACTGGACAAAATAGGATGCCAACATATATATGGTAGCCGAGACTTCCAATTAAGCTTCTATAATATGTAGCATCTACCGATGTACCTTATCCAATTTTGGTAAGTTTAAAAAAGTAAAAAATAAATAAAAATAAATAAATATATGAATATATAAAAAATAATATTTTATTATTGGCACTACCGGCACGACACTGTCAGCATGTCTCGAATTTAAAATTTATCGAAAATTGGCACGAAACGACATTTAAAACCTTAGATAAGACCGAATAAATTAATTAGATTAATTTATTCTATCATGTTATTTTTCATGCATATATGATATACGTGATGTTACGATTATTTTAACATACCAATGCGATCCTATTCGGGGTTTTACAAGTAATATTGTAAAATTTTTAAATTTTGGTTGTACATTTGATTTATTGATTTATCACGTAATTCTACAATTTGCGGGAGAATTCTAATAATAAATTATTTTTGTTTTTAGTATGTTGCTGGAGAATCCTCCTGATACATTAATCGGGTCGATAAACCTCTTCTCGAGTTATTTTTTATATTCTTGTAATTATTTTTATTTTAACAAATTACGGGAGAACTCTCCAGAAAATTTTATTGGGTCAATAATTCCCTTCCCAATTACTTTTATGTTTTTCATTATCTAATTGTCCACATTTTGATTAAAACTACTTTAAAAACATATTTGGGCCCATAATTTGTGCTGGGCTAGACCAAATTGGTCGTACCCGAGCCAAAATGGCTCAGTCCCGGCGCCTTCGCACGGCCCAAAACGGCGATCCAGCGAGCAGACTGAAAATCGACATGCTCGCGTTGGATACAAAAAAGATCGGCTGGTCCGATCGCCTTCTACCTCCTGAACCACCCCGACCCACTCCCCCCCCCATCCCCCCCCCTAGGGGTGTTCAAATTCGGCTCGGGTCCGGGTCTAGCCGGACCCGGACCCGACCCGAACCACGTCGGATCTGGACACACCAGATCCGACCCGAGCTTGGATCCGACCCGATCCGACTAGTTCGGGTCTGATCGGGTCGGGTCCGGTTCGTCGGATCTGGTGGGGTCCCACTATATAAATTTTATTAAAAAAACTACCTTTATGAACCTTCCCTATTCATGAAGATAAACAAGAAATCTCCATGAAGTTGAAAATTAGACAGCTATTCTCCTAGAAATTTAAGAAAAACATAATTAGAAAAGTAGTGAGAATCAAGAAATATGACAAGGTTACTATGAGGCATTTCATCAAACACTATGTATACATAGCTATTTGAATTTGCAGGAAGTAAGATTGTTTTTTTTTTTTTTTAAATATGAATGCAATTTGTAGATCCTATTTGATAAAAAATAGAAGATCTAACAAACTAAACGGAGATTCTGAGAGCTTATACTATGAAATCGATACTTTGGCTCGATAGTGATTCTTGGTCTCAATCTCAGCGGCGCAGCGGCGGAGGGGAGGGGGGAGCCGGAGAGGTTGCGGCGATGGTCGTCCGGGGTGGCGAGTGGGGAACAAAATTAGGGTTAGGGTTAGGACCTTAAGTGGTTGAGGTGGGACTGTAGATGGGAGGGTTGTAGGAGGTGGTTGAGGGGAGGAGGGGGGAGCCGGAGAGGCGGTGGTGGTCCTCGGAGATCGTTGTGGTCTGGTGGAGTGGAGGCGGTTAGGACTGTAGGAGCATAGGAGGGATAGGGAGGCGGCAGCAAGAGGATGATAAAATCAAAATAACCTAGATTAACACTAACATATAGTATGGGTCTCGAGCCGAAATTTTAAGAAGGCCCAAAGTAAACAGTTAAACATAAAAGGCCATGGCCCATATTGGTGGCTGGTTCGGGTCGGGTCTCAGCAATTGGGACCCGGACCGGACCTGATCCGAGCCTCGGGTCTGTCTGTCAGACCCGACCCGACCCGAGACCCGAACAGATCCGATCCAAATTCTTCGGGTCTGTTCGGGTCCTCGGGTCGGATTTTTTTTTTTGAACACCCCTACCCCCCCCCCCCCCCTAAAACGCCATCTGCCTTTTTTTTTTTAAAGTTTGCCACTACCACAGACTTACCGATGATGTCAAAAACCGCGTTCGATGCTTCATCTAGCGTGTTTTCGTATGTGCGGAGTTTCGGCAACCAACGCCGTTCACCGACAAAATGGGTGCTCTGGGGTTCCCGGCCCTTTTAAATTCGATGGTGTTGTCGAAATTTTATGTCGTTGCCTCTACAGAGAGTTAAATACGTTGTGCAACTTTCGGTGTTTTCTTATCATTTTCGTTACCGCCGCGGTGGCTCGCCGGCGGCGGGTCCACGGCCGGCGAGCCACAGTCGCTAAGTGTGACCTACAATGCGTAGAGATGACGATATGATGGCTTTGAGAGAGTTATCTTGAGGCTTGCGGCGTGTTTAAGTGATGGCCGTGCGTCGGGTGCAAAAGTCCGTCCGGGGCCGACGGCTTCGCGGCGGCGACAGTGAGTAGCGGGTGACCGGAGGCGGAGGTGACGATAGGGACCTGCGGATCGTTCCTCCTCTCTCTTGAGCTGCAAGCCATCAACCCTATAATGAGTGGTTGACGACTCGTTCATGATCCTTTTGGAATGTTCAATTGTGGTACAATCATTTTTCAAACATTTTACTTGAAAAAAGAAATAGTGTTCATATATACTCTCCTACCCTTGAGGATTTAGGTTGAGCTGAATGAATGCTGCTACAATCGGGTTAACATTTTTTTTCTAATGCGTTTCTTGTCTACCCCGTGTGAGCTGAACCAATTAAGCATTTCTCAGTCTTGTAGAATCTAAGATGGAAAACTCAAATAACTATTGGGATTGTTTCCAATCCCAACCATGGTCAAATTTCCTTTTCGTAGGATGCCATTTTGCGACTTCATTGCACCTCTTTCAGGTGATTATATTGCATCCCTCCATCTATTGTGATGTGCGCGTATGTGCAGCGGGGCATGATCACCTAAATGTGCTTCAGTGATCTATCTCTTCGATATCCTGTTGTTCTTCTTCAGGTTGTACTACTCGAGCATGTTCTATTATTGCCTCGTCTTTAAAGATAGAAAGAGTATTTGGTTGATTGCATTGCCTTTTCAGTTTCATATCCGTACTCTTGGCATAATGTAATATCGGTAGCACCTAAAACCCACTGTCGCAAATACTGTGTACTTTGTAAACTACAAAGTTGACATAGTTGTCGAAATAATGAACATTATTTTGAATTCTTGAGTGATATACCTGTAAAAGAATAGGAAGTGCACTTATTCTGCCTTTTGAGGTTCTTCATGATCTCCATCTTTGACAAGAATGAGCACAATATTGTTGCACGCGTGCGCCTGAGCTCCAACTTGGCAGTGGACACTAACGTCTTTAAATAAAATTGCCTTTGGCTCTAAAAACTAAGTAAGTTCTAATAGTAGTCTGCATTTTGAATGGTATGTCTCAGAATGCAGAAAGCGTATTATTGTGCACTCACGTTTCATGCTTGAGAGAAACAATGCAAGTTTCTTCATTGGTTCTTGTATAATTAATGCATATACGTTTTATGGCTTTGGTTATTGTCTTTTATTTGTTAACTCGTGTTTATGATTTCCGTCAGTTGCGCGCAGAGAGTCTTTCGAAAGCGCATTAACAAACGAATGATGAACAGCAGATCAAATTTAGTTGTTGAAGAACTGCCAACTACGGAACATGAAGAAGAAGTGCATGCAGAATGAAGGAGAAGAGACATATATTACAAGTAGATCGGGAAGAGATCACAGAAGCAAATGAACGTGGATAGACTTGCAGGACTGCAAATACATGAAGAGCACGAGAGTTGGAGGCTCGGGAGGGAGGAGTCCATGAGGAAGTCCCCAAAGGAATACAACGATTATTGCTCCACAGAAACACGTAGATCTATGTAAATCGGTTGCAGTTTGTATTAAGGTATGTGTGTGTATCACAGGTCTTTATATAAAGCCAAGATGTATGAGATTGACACAAAGTCCCAAGGTCAATTTGTGTTCTTGGATGTATTATTTTATTTGTACTTGGATGTAATGCTGCTACTTGTGATTGAAGGAAAGTAAATTATTTATGGTGCTTAAATAGAGAAAAACAGTCCTCGTGATGAAGCAATTTTTATCTTTCTTATTTTCTGAATTTGAGTTGTTCTATTTTCTTTGCAGTTCTGACTACGCTTCTTCTACTCCTCCGAGTGAAGTTTTGAATACATTATGTACATATCTACAAAGCTTTTTGAGACTCTAAAATTTTACTTGTTTGAAAAATTTTGGACTCTAAGATTACTTATAAGTCAGAGAGATATCTGGTAACCAAGACCCAGACCTTACAACCTCGGTCCATAAAGAGGGTGAAGGAGATTTGTAATTTCTTTCTACTTTTAGTATATTTCTTAATGCTGGTCGCGTAAATGCATGTGATTTTATCTCGGTCTTAACCGACGTTTTACACATAAAAATTCTTGTGTTTATGTCATTGTTTACGCAGCTTCTTGAGCTTTTAAGCATTCATTACACCATTCCAGAATATGCTCGATCAGGAAGAGTTATGGACTAGTTAATTACTTCCATCGCAATTTGCAAAGGGAAATATCAAAGAATAATAATTTAAAAGTGTTGGAAATTACTGATCAACCTCAGCTTCTTTAATTAAATGATGGCTCAAGTATCCAGGTCTCCTTCCACTGATATTAATTACTATATTAGGTACCTTTCTTTCTTTCTCACATGTACAATCTATAAATGTCAAATTAAAAGCACAAAGAAAGATGGAAGAGTAGACTACGACTCTCCCTGTTTTTAATGCGATATATCCAGATTCCAGAGACCCTGTTCGTCGAATTGAATAGGTCCAGTTTATATGGCTGGAATCTTAATTCATCATCAGTACTATCAAGCGGGCGTGGTTGTTGTGTTGTTGATATTAGCCCGTGATAGTGATAACATATCTTCTTTTGAGAAGACAGCCCGTGATAACATATATCTACACCAGTCTACAGGCTTCGGCATGGAAGTTGAGTTGAGCACCCCATCTGATCTGATAAGTTTACACACACATCGTTGGATGGATGGATGGATGGGTCGATTGATTCATTCAATGGAAAAAGAAGGGCACGCATGCACCGTCTTGACCGGGCAACTCTCGCATTTGTTGTTGTTGGTCTTGTGACCTCTCTCTCTCTCTCTCTCTCTCTATCTGCTCAGTTCCCTCCGGTTTCCCCAATAAATAAGACCAAAAAAAAAAAAAAAAAGCCAAAAGAAAAATGTTGCTTTGGTTGCTCTCATTTCATCGCTTTCAAACTCTTTATTATCAATATCTCAGGTCTCAATCGTCGTTGAAATTGAATATATTTGAATTCAATTGCTTCCAAGTCCCGTTTCAAATAATATATCGCAGAGTAGTAGGTGATGATTGAGTGTAACCTCCGTGTATCAATTAGTGTTTGAAAGTTGTGATTTCTAAGAAAACCAGCTAGCAAATTGTGAATGCACGGACATATTTTTACGTTGAAATCCTTAAAGTAGACAAGAAAAAAATTACGAATGATCACGTAAGTCAATGCAAAAATATCACTAAGATTGGAGGGGTCACATGGTCTCTTCTCTTTCTTATCGATGAGGCTTATGACACCTCGGATTACAACACACTCAAAAACACAACTAGACTTAGCACAATCTACTATACACTTTAGTTTTCTCAGGATGCTCTCGAGTGGCTGAAGTTGGGAGGTCTCGTCAACAGTACCGTAGTCGTCTTTTGTAGGCACTGCTGGACGTATATTCAGTTTGTGACTGTTGCAGAAATAGTGGATCTGGAGAGAATCATGGGTTGACTGATACTCCTTGCGCCGTGTAAGCTCCGTTGTTCGTTGGTGAGGGATGTAATGTGTAACTGATTCATCCACGTTCACGCAGTAGTTACGCGGCTGACTTGGTATTCTTTTATTCATAACGCACGAGCCCGGTCGGTGACCAGAAGCCTAGATTGAGTCTAGGACGATTTGGGCCTTGGTGTCGGTCTCAGCTAACCGATGCTGAATAATAGAAAGACTTCGGATAATTTACCTAGACCTCGATGTCGGTTGGACGTCGAGTCGAGGTCGATCTCGGCCAAACAGCTCGAAGTGCAAAGACGGATACCTCAAGCGGCATGCGCATTTGGCGAGGTATGATATTTGAACTTTTTGCCTCGTCTGTTGTCCAGCTCATCTACCGACAAGTAATAGTCCAAATCCACACTATATTGGATGATGGTGATGCTTCCTTCCAAAAGCAGAGCAGAGGATGTACGAACAAAGTTACAGAAAAGTAATAGAACTGTAGCTATGCCTTTTTTTACTGTTATAATGTCTATAATTTTCCTAGTAGCAGCAAAGCAAGTAGCAAGTAAATATCAAACAAGTGGATTTTGCGGGTTGCTATGACGATGATGATGGATGGACAGCGCAGCAGATAATATGGCAGGGCAGAGAGCAGGCGAGGCAGCCGCAGAGTGCACGCGACACAGGCAGTGTTGAAACTCCAATCGGAATTACAAACGACTTATAATAATAGCTAGCTAGCTGGCTGAAGGACCTCTTTTTTAAGGGCATCAATAACTTGCTTAATAGCAATAAATATGATAATAATAGAATAGTTGTTGGACCCAGCCAGTCAATGAAGGAAAGAAAAAAACGTGTACGAGCACGGGAGGATTTTCAGTTTGGGCAGCAGAATCTGCTGACACTGCAATGGAAAGGACTCCGACGCTCTCAAATCTGCCTCCTGCACCACCAACAACAGCAGCAGCACCAGCAGTTGCACTGCCTGTGCCCTGTCCATCTTCCCAATTAATTAACTACTTACTAAATGGGGAAGTAGCATTTATCTTCTTAAATATATTTTTTGATGTTTACTGTTGGAAATTGATAATAGAGGAGAGGAATTCTTGAAAATTATACGGGATTATAAAATTTGTTGATGGTGTATTTCGAAAAAGTATCATTTTCCTCCTTAAATATATTATATTGATAATAATAAGGTGAGGCCCCGGTCTGTATGAAGAATTTAAAGATCAAAAACTTTTTAAAAAATAAGCATACATACAAGATAAGATATTTTTTTCGAACAAATTCTCAGCTAAATCGAGTTAAAACTATAGACGTTCATACGACCAACGATAAGAATCTCCTAAACAAATGTGACACAGAATACACAGTCCATCACATATTCTATCCGAGCTTAGTACAAGCGCTAGTATTTATTTACAAGAGTTATCTCTCTAACTGCTAGAATGTTCGATCCCCCAACATTCAAGACAGTTGCTAGATATTTGTAGATGTCATGTCGGGGCTACTGGAAATTGTGGAGTGATGGAGGTTGTGTGGAGAACATGGATTGAGTAGCTGGTGACGCGATCCTTAACGGTCATTTCGTTTACTTGTTTTCAATGGTGAGTGGTTATCCACTTGCTTGGTAGCCTTGGTTCCGTCCACAAGGCTCCATCCAACTTAGCATCTCGTCCACTTGTCATGTGATGTTGGTTTGGGTTCCTCGTAGCATGATGACACCTCCACTCGTAATAGCAAGCGGTCAGGGCATCAATCTATCTTGAACTTCATGACCGCTAAGTTGGATTGCTAATTGACTTTAAGACGGGCTGAGCCCATTAATACATAACCTTGGCCCGTACTGCTATTGAAACGCGCAGATGCCGACTGACCGAGGCGCCCTTAATGGATAGCCTCCTTCCATAGGTTATCGATCATGTAGCCGTCAGCGGTCCAAGGTCATTATCACAGAGCCTTGGTCCATCTTGTGATGACAGCCATGTACTCATCCCGTGGTCAAGGTTCTTTTGCTGATTCGACACTTGGTGCTTTCCTTTGGTCGATCGGCACACGACAGCTCTAATCCGAGTTTATACAAATAATTTAGAGAACCCCAGTAATGTAACTATTACTATTAGCTAGGAGATAGCAGGAAAGACTAATCCAGTCCATCCACCAAATTAGTTTTGCTACGTGAACACAAGTGTTAAACTATATAAACAAGCTACGGCATTTTTGTATATCATAATAACATCTATATCATAGTAGATATAATAATATTTTAAAAGTTTAACATTTCAACTGAGATAAGAGGGAACCAACGAGAATCCACATATTTAATTGATTATATCGTACGATGGGTTAGAAAAATCCTATCTTTTCGTTCCTCCGTCGGCGTCGGGAGAAGGGGAAAAAAAAAAGAGAGAGAGATCTGAAACCTAATCTTTAATCAGAGCAGCTGGCTGATAAATAAACTGGAAAGCCGTGCAGAAAGCGGTGGGTGGGTGGTGCCCGGCTGACGCGTGAAGGCAGGGCAGAGGCCTTACTTGCCCGCCCAAAGAACGTGACTCTTTTGACCGTTTTTACCACGAAGAAACCGCGCAGCTGCACACAAGCGCCCCGCATAACTCCAAACCTTTCTTTATCTGTGCCTGCATTTAATTGTTCCCATTCCCATAGGATGCATCCATACCCGCCCCCACCATTCTTTGTTCTTCATTTATTATTAATGTTTACATAATGCGTACAATAATAACAGTAATCTATAGTAATAAATAATAATAAAATCTCGTCCGAGTCATGAAAATATTTAAAAAGGAGGGGCCAGTCATTTCACTTTCCGCCATAACGATGTGCCACACAGTTCTAAATCTAATAATAATATATATATTTCATTCGTTGAGGCGGATGACAGCATCATCTTCGTTTTGCCTTCTCTCCATTAACGAGCGAAAGAAGACAGTGGAATAGCAATTACGTACCCACCACTACAAACATCATCATCATCAGCAGCAGCTCTTCCATCCGTACATCTATCTTTACTTAGTTAGCCCTATAATTATAACCTCCATTTTCTCCACCACTTCCATAGATATATATATATATATATATATATTCCACAACCAATAATAATATCCTTCTACTTCATCAACAACTACTCAAGAGCTCGCGTGCTTCATGGCCGTTCAAGCGGAGCAGCAGTTCCCCGATTACCGCGCCAGGTACCCTTCCTAATCCTTTTCATCTATAATAAGATCACGAACGCTTCTTTTGGATTCCATATATACTTAATTTAATTTATATAAACGCCCCAACAACGCATTCATTCAACGGCTCTTCTGTTTCAATTCGACCTCCTAGTTAATGTGTTCATCGACACGTTTGTGCAGCGTTACTGGAAATGTGTTCATGGAGCAGCGCCACCAATTTTACGCCGTGGAAGATTTCCTTGGCGCCTACGCGCATCTAGGTGAGATTCATATCCGTCTTCTTCTTCTTCTTCTTCAAGAATGCATGCAAGCTGATAACATCGTGCATGCAGTAACAGGCCCACAACAGCAGCAGCAGCAGCCGGCGGTGCTCAGCGGTGACCCGGTCAGCGAACTCACGTGCAATGCACCACATGCTTCTAAGAAGTGCACCACAGGAGGACCTGACTACTACATCGCCACTATGCTACCACAACAACAACCGCAACAGCGTCGATTCATGAACCCTACGTCGAAGCTTCTCGCCGATGACACTAAGCCTTTCGCAGACAATGAAGCTATCGCACGTTTGCATGCCTGCAGCGGCGCTACCACGAGCGGAATAACTCCGGCCGTGCTGTCAATCCCACCGGCGCATGACCTCGCCTCCCAATTATACCGTCAGAACTTCGAGATCGACGCACTCATCCGTCTGCAGGTTCGTCTATAGTTATAGTATTTATCATCAGTTACTTTCTTTAAGCAGTTAAGAAACCAATGGTTAATTGGTTTGTATGCATGATATTTGTTGCAGAGTGAGAACCTACGGGTTGGGCTTGAAGAGACGCGGAGGAGGCACATCAGGGCAGTGGTGGCGGCGGCGGAGCAGAGCGCGGCGAAGAGATTGCTCGAGAAAGAGGCAGAGCTCGATAACGCGAGAAGGCGCAACGCCCAGCTGGAGGAGCGCGTGCGCCAAGTAACCTCCGAGACGCAGGCGTGGTTCAACCTTGCGCGGAACAACGAAGCAGCCGTCGCTGCTCTCCGGAACACTCTCGAGCAAGCTCTCCTACGCAAAACCGCGTCCGCAGCCGTCGCCGCTCCACAGGAGGGGTATGGCGACAGCGACGAGGGCGGGGTCAGTGCCGCTGCCCCAGTATTCCCGGCTGATGACGCGCTGTCTTGCTGCGGTGAACTAGCGGCGGAGGGAGATAACGTGGAGCGACGGCGGCGGAAAGGGTGCATAGCTTGCGGAGAGAGGGAGGTGTGCGTGCTTGTGCTGCCCTGCAGGCACTTGTGTCTCTGCAAAAACTGCGAATCAAAAGTCGACAAGTGTCCCATTTGTAATTCGTCGAGGAACGCTAGTCTGCAGGTTTTCCTGTGTCCTTAAACGTGTACCTTTCAACTTCTGTAATTCTTCTACTTATCTCTACGTTCTCGACGTACGTGCAGTATGTAACGCCGCATCGTCACTATCTTGTATTCTAAAAGAAATCAAATGAAATCACGTACCTTCTTTCTAGTGGTGGTAGCTGAGTAATATTATTAATATCGTGGCAGTATTATTATTAATTATTATTATTAGGGATGAACTATTATAAACAGTGTAAGATCGGTGATCGATCAATGCAGGGAGGTTTGCTTGATGCTAATAACAATCTACGTTAAGTTTAAATAATATTAATTGCGTTGTTAATACTATGTATGGAGCCAAAAAGGGAGAGAGAGCAGCACGTCTCCGGTGCTGTTGGGATCTGGAAATGCGATGTGATTATTACGTGTAGAGTGGGCATTTTGTGACTATTACCTTTGTGTGTGTGTATATATATATATATATATATGAGATAGAGGCTTTTTCCTTTGTTTCCTTTTTCAAGATTTTCAATGTCTCTGGAGCTGTCTTTTCTCATTCATCGGTTGTGTTTGATGGCGTACGAGGCAATAGTAGTAGTATTAGTGGGTTCTGCCATCAATGGATGAAATGGAAATGCTTCGTAAGTGCGACTGCAGACTCCGCTACCATCTTTTTCTTTCTCTTTATTTATTTATTTATTTTTTGATTTTGTAATCGTCGTTTAATTTGGGAGGGAAAATGGGCCCCATCAGATTGGGATGCCGTGTTGTTGCTGCCGCTGACCAGTGGCCACCCAACAAGACAACTTTGCTTTGCTTTGCTTCACTTTAAAAGTTAGCAGTGGCGCTGCCGGTACTATTTATTCATTAATAGGGTAGAAAAGTTGAAAAAGGATAGGGAAAAAGAAAGTGATGAGCAGGTTGGGTTGGTTTTGTTTGTTCGGATAGTTGGACGCATCTGGTCTTTTGTAGATGCGATATGATACATGTGATTTGCTTTTGATTTGATTAAACGTGTCAAGGGATCGCCTTTTCTTTTCGTCTCTCTCTCTTTCTATCTCTCTACTTTTGTTGCTTGTTTCATCTTCGATCATCTGAACGAAACTCTTATTATTAGTAATATATAAAGCTCGATCATTAATTAATTATCTCGATCGATCGGCACTAAAATTTCTTTGTGGAAGTTGAGGTAATTAAAGAACGCTAGCTCTCGATAGCTGTCAAGGTTGCAGACTCTAATGATCTAAATAAATGGATCGTCTTCGTCTTGCCACGTGAGCAATGTTGTCTACACACTGTGGGCTTTGATTGATTTGATAACCTTTGCCTATCAGGACCTATATATTCATGGGTTAATGTCTCCCCAGCCCCTGCTTTACAAATCTCTACCGATTCAGTCTCTGGTTACTGTTTATGTCCATCTCTCGTAAAATGTGCATTTCCGTTTTGACCATTATATTAGTATTTTTTTGAAAAACTTTCAACATAAAAGTTGTAGATTTTGACGAGATCTACAACTTTCATGTTGGAAGTTTTTTCAAAAAATATTTCTAAATAGGTGTTTTGAAGTTCCAAAACTTAACGGATTTTGACGTGACATTTCAGAACCCGTTAAACTTCCGACCTCCAAAACATCTATTTAGAAGTATTTTTTGAAAAAACTTTCAACATGAAAATTGTAGATCTCGTCAAAACCTACAACTTTCATGTTGAAAGTTTTTTCAAAAAATTGACCGAAACCGAAATATTAGGTCGTCTCGTTTTTTGAGCCCCCGCGGATCGGATAGCGGGGGCTGAATCGGAATCGGCAGGCCCTGCCAGGGGCCTGCCGATCATTGCCCCTATATTCATAATTAATTAAGTGCTGATACTGTTGTTAATAATTAAGATCTAAATCTTTATAAATAATAATGTAGAAACTTTGGTCATCAAGTGTGAAAGTGCTGGGAAACCACCCACCTCTTTTTACTACTTTTTTATATTAATTGTATTGTATTTAACCTCCTTCGATTTCACTCGCTATATTAGTTATAAGAAGTGTATCTGCTTAATTAATGGTGCTTTTCTTTGTGTCCACTTGGAGGTGCAGGACAAAAAGCAGAGGAGTAGACCCACTTTGTCATTCATTCATTCATGGCATCAGATGCGATAGCTCTGCAACCTCATCAATAATATGATGATATGCATCCATATTCATCTCTCTATCTCTCTCTCTCTGTCTGATATGCTACGCTGCCTAATTAATATATCTTTAATCATTTCCTATCTTTTCAAGTGTCTGCAGGACTCCATGCACGTTGCTTGCATATTATGTCTCATTACCAACAACTAGTGGAGCTGTACACCCACTCCCAGACCAAGATAAATATTAACATACCCGCTCTCTATTTTTAATATATTCCTTTTCTTCTTCCAATGCTTAGTAAATGACTCCACTCCACTGCCATATATATACATATTGTATTGTATTGTATAAAGATGAGTAAATGCACTCGATTATGAGGAACGTAAATTGTCAAATTAAACAAGCGGCATATATAGAATATAGTAAGTAGTTCGTACCTCGTAGTTTATCCCTTATAATATGCTTTATTACAAGGGATTTACAAAGTGAGCAGATACGTAAAAATTGGAGTACATCAATATTTTTTTTTTTTGTCAAAAGAGGAGAAATCATGTCTCTTATAGCTTTACAAATCGTATAGAATTTGTGTCCTTTATATCAAACTGACAAAGTCTGAGGACTTCCAATGGAGGAGAGTGATAAAAATGAAGACCAAGAGGTAACCGAAATGCTCATGTGAAAATATAGAACTATCAACTCTTATATAGATATATAATAATCTAAATGAGAAACAACCCAATTGAAAGATTAGACAATTTTCTATAATATAACTACTTATATTCATAATATGCAATATTCATCCATACTCAAACTCAAGAATATTATAGTCTTGAGTTTAGAAAAGATAGTAGTCGAATGTCAATTATGCAGTATTATGACCAAAGCTTGCAACGAAATTCGTTAACAACATGATATGATGTAATGGTTGGAGATCCCAATTGAAGATTGATTGAAAACGACTTCTGTTGACAATTGTTAATTGGATGTGGCTGTTATGACCTCGATTGAAAAACACATCAATTTTGAAGTGGCTATAATGATCTCTATTGACAATCCAATGGATGAAGGTGATCGTAGAACCCATATTAACAATAGTTGTTAGACAGGTGAGTTGTGAAGTTGTCATCTCTTATAAGATCGAATATGCTGATGTTATTGAAAAGCGGAAGATTAATATTTATAGTGTAGGAGTTAACGATTATCGGCTCTGATACCATATTGAAAAAGATAATTACGGAGCAAAATATAATATTAATTACATTGTTAATAGATGTTCATGTAAAAATTTAGAATCTTCATCTTTTATTTAAACATTTATAATATTCTAAATGAGAACAAACTTGTTGCAAAATTAGATTTTTTTTAATAAAAAATTACTTATATTTTAAATATTTAATATCCTAATATTATTTTAACAATAATAATAACTAATAAGGAGGAAATTAAATTTGGCTTTCTCTGATTTTGATAATGTGAATGGCCATGTGGGACCATTGGGTTGGGAGGATGTTAATGGCTGGGCATATAAGCTATGGCCTATATGCAGTTGACCTGTTCCCCTTTTCATGCTGTCCAACTTTTCCTTTCTAACAAGGTTTATGGGCCCCCAACAAGTTTCTTTCTTTGCGCATATTATTATTATTATTTTGAGTGGCGGTCAGATCTTGAGCTGAGAAAAGGAGGAGATGACTCCAAATAGACAAATAAATGTTATTTCCGACTCCTCTTTCTCGTTCACCACCTTGAAACACAATCCCTAGTACTATACACACACACACACACACACACAAAAAAAAAAAAATTGTTTTAAAAAAACACTTTTTTATAAAAAAAAAAAAAAATCACTTTTTTTTTAATGTATTTAAATAGAGGTTTTCTTGTATGGGAATGTGGTATGTCCTGTCTCTATTGTCTCGTGCAATACAAGTCTTTACTAGATTAATAGTTTTTGGTGGTGGTGGCCTCAGATCTTTTATAATAATAATATGTAAAGGTGAGTTTGGACTTGAAGAGGTTGGATTTCTTGGGTTTTGCAGAAAAAAAAAACCCTCTAATTTCTATATTACAAATTAATTCCTTTTTCTAATATATATATATTAAAAAATTATGAATATGAAAAAAAAAGAAATTAGTGTTCTATAATTTTTATGATCGACTTTTATTAAAATTATTTTTAATAAATATTTTAAATTTTTACAATCAGCGATAATTTGGATATTAAAATATATACTTAAAGATATTTTTAAAAAAAATGATTTTAATAAAAAAATAAAAAATTATTCTTTAATATTTGAATTGTTTAAAAATATTTTTATAATTTAATTTAATAATTATTTTAAAAAGTATTGATTTTTTTATAGTGATATAAAAAATAGGAACTGATTTAACATTGTTCGTGTTTCTTTCTCTATACTGTTCTCCTGCGCAGCAGTAGCCTTTTGTGATAGTGATGGCATTCTTAGCCCTTTACATGACAAATTGGTGATTGTTCTGGGGCACGCTTGGAGTCAATTTCTTACGAGAGAAGAACATCTTTATGTGAATATCTGATTATTATTAGCCCTCTACTGCAGAAGTTGAAAGAGCCATTTCATTGCAAACATATATTATATAGAAAGAGTTGCATATCAGCCTTATCTATTTATAAAATAAAATTCTTTATTTAAATTTATTAATTTTTATATTCTAAACGTATTTATTTAAAAATATTTTAAAAACATTTTGAATACAAAAATTATAAATCACATCAAAATTTAAAAAAAAAATTCCATATTTTTTTCATAAAATAATATCAAAATAATTACTTATAAGTATTTTTTAAAAAATAAATAATAAAATTATAATTATCTTTTTTTAAGAAAATATTTAGAGTAGTTAAAGTATTCATAGTATAAATTTTGAAAGATAAATTTATAGAATATTTGAGATTAAGTATTGAATTTGACAGCTTAATTTTAAAAGATGGCACCTATTTTATATATATATATATATATATATATATATAAAGTCAGAAAATCCAACATCACATGATGTGGGAGAGTCACACTCAGATTACAGTGAAACTTTTCCTAAAAGCTGTTCATGCAGCTTCTCTTATTTATTCCACCAAAAAAGAAAGTAAGCCAGCTAAAAATAAAGTAGAAGAAGACGAGATGCCATTTTCTATATTTATTTATGTCTGAAAGTGACTCCTTTTTAGAATTTTGCTTCCTTTCAGAATCTTTCTTATTCAATATCTTGATTAACCCAACAAAAGAGACCGACACCGAAGTCCCAACCCATAACTATCGAAGACTGTATATCTTAGAATAGACTCTAGCAGTAAGCTACCAGAGGATTAAGCCTGCATAACCTTTTGGGGTAGATAGATAACAGATATGGAGAAAGGTTATAGGTTATTGAAATGAAATAACATGTAATAATTAATACCGAGTGGCCGAGCACTGTTGGCTCGAATGGATGGAGGCGCCTCACGAAATATCACCATTGAAGTTCGAATCTACGTGGGATGAAATCCCGCAAAATTTTCAGAAAATTTTACGTACCTCGTGGCAGGAGCCCTCCATTTGTGGAAGGCTTGTACTCGAATTCCATAGCGTCGATCAGGGCAGGACGTTGGGATTTTTCGCGAATTTTGGATTCCCAGCTCGCATTATTGGTTCCACACGATAATCTCAAAAATAAATAAATAAGAAAAGAAAATTATACCAAGTGATCTGCCACCACATGGATGTACCGAGTGATCTCCTCATATTTTTTTTTTTTTATTTGAGTATAATCTTGTAGTGAGAATTTTTTTTTGAGTGTATGTTAATGTATAACTCTATTTATGTATATTTTTCCTTCTTGTCAGTTGAGGATGACGGACTTTTTATTTAATACAGACAATACCATACTCCAAAAAAAAAAAAAAACAACTATTGTGTCATCGTAAGTACTTATATCTATATTTATTCTATGTTCTTGAGAATAAATTAAGAATAAAATAAAAAATAAACTAGTTGCAAATTCTTAATTTATTCTCTTATGACAGACAGCCTAAGGAGAAGGTGCCATGTTATACTTCGTATCACAGATATTGGACTCCTTTTCAAGGTTATGTTCAGAATAAGTTGAAGGGCAGTGGTTGAGCAAGAACACATAGCTAGCTTTCAAATGGATGGACCACGCATCTCCAAAAAAATTGCTCTGTTTGTTTCTACTATATATATATATATATATATATAATGCAACGAATAGTCACCATCGACAAAGTCCGTCTGGACGATGTTTAAAGAGTGTTGGTCCATCTTGGTATCGTACATATATATGTTTAAAGAGTGTTGGTCCATCCTCCACCACTATAGCTAGCTAGCCAGCCAGATAGATGGATATTGGTCCTTGGGATCGTACATAAATATGACCCACGCATGGGCCACGCACGATCGTGACACTCATAGCGTTTGCTTGCTCAACGAATGAATTGAAATGAATATAAATGACAGGGCACGAGATATGTGTGAAGAGAAGAGTAATGGAATATTACGAACGGTGGGGTTGGTCCCAACTCTCGCTCATGTGCTCGATCGATACATCAATCCTGCACTATCTCTGACAAATCACTATACCGATATTGATATCAAACCAATGCTGTCACTTGCCATGTGTTTTAGCTAGGGCTATTCTATTTTGAAAAATAAAATAAAACCGTTCATCTGACATTTATATGCCATGCCACACACACACATAGATCTCCGGCATATCTCAATAATGCGCTACCACCCAACTCAGACTCCTCAACCCAATTCGCTGGTGGACTTCCCCAACACACACAAAAAAAAAAAAAAAAAAAAAAAAAAAAAGGAAAAAATAGTGGTGCTGGTTTGGTATACATTTGAAAATGGGGAGCAAAATTATCATTTATTCATTTTTAATCCATATCCCTATGAAGACCAGATATATTTAATTTGATTATTTCTTTAAAAAGTAGTAGTAGTGGGCTAATTTAATTAAAGTCTTTGATGAATGCATTACGTGATGCTGAGGGGATTGTCCATGCATGTTTTTAATGTTTCATCCTGAATTTACATTTAATCGGTCTTGCAGCCTTTTCGTTGTCATCGGATCATCTCTGCTTCTTAATTTTTAATTTCCTCTCCGTGCACAACTGGTGTTCCACAATGTTTTCTCTTTAAGTTCCAGAGTTAAACACTTCAGTTTAATATGTTTGATGCATATTGTTAGGATTTAGACACATGATGGATTACAGGGGGGTTTCTACTTGCATACATAATGACAAATTTGCAGCAGTAGTTTTAAAAGTTTGGAACGTTTTTTATGGTGTATCACGAGAGTGCCCTTATGGACGTTTTGCTTATTTTTGATACGTAGTGATTTTGTATGTATGTATGCATTATGCATGAAGCAGATAACCACCTCCCGATGATTAAACTCTAAATATTTCCAGCCTTTTCTGAACAAATAGTGTTTAAACCATTATAGGAGACGATCAATTTTGGTAACTTGATGTGTCCTTGAGAATGATGAGTCGCATTTATATTTTGTCTAGATAAAGAAGAAATTGGCGAAAGAGCTGCGCAGTGCTAAATAGGCAGATCAATAACGAGCCTTATCCCAATTCACGTTATGAATGAAGCAGATAACCATCATCGATCCCAAGCTCAGAATCTACGATGTGGGGATGAAGAAGAAGGGTACATTAATTAATGTTTCCCATGAAGAAGATCTAAGCTGCCGCAGAGGATGAGGATTGAGTGGTGCCGGCTACTCTTGTCAGCGGCAGGGGCATTCGATCGGGTTGAGTTAGCAACCTGGGGTCATGACGTCATTGGAATTGAGCGTGCCGGTGGACGAGGGAGGCCAGTTCTATTTCATATTTGATGCAGGTAGGGTTGCTGGAGCCCTGCATACGTCTTGTACATGCCCCATGACGTTTGTTAAGCCCAATGCGACGTCGCCGTCGGTATCCATGTCCGTGGACATTTATTAATTCTTCAGAACGAACTGATGAGAGAGAGTTTGTGTAGTGTGATTGCTCGAAACAATTGAGGATATAAACAAGAGCGACGGCGAAGTATATCGCCAAGTTTTACGAATAATGTAAGTGTGCTGAATGACAATAATTTAAGTGTAATGAATAAAGTTGAATACATACTAAATATTATTTTTTCAGAAAATAAAATTTTCTTTTTCCTATATATAGTTACGTTCGTTGGCACCCCGCTGGTGGACACGTTCAGCAAGTGCAGAAGTTTGGAGGACGCGGTGAGGGTGTTCGACCAGATGCCTGCCAAGAGTATTTTGGCCACTTGGAATTCACTTATCGCTGCCTTTGCTGTTCATGGGCACGGTGTAGAGGCATTTGCACTATTTGACGAGTTGCAGAAACAAGACGTGAGACCCGATGGGATCACTTTTGCCGGGCTGTTGATCGCTTGCGTGGGAGGGAAAATGGTAGGTGAGAGCTGCGGACTCTTTGTTATGATGATTGAGGAGTTCGGTATAGTTCCAAGTGGCGAGCATTGCAAAAGTATGGCCGTGCTCTTGAGCGAGAAGGGTAATGAGGAGCTTAAGAAGAATTTCGTGCGGAAGCTAGACGACATTGGGCACTTGCAGGTGCTGTTGGAACAATGCCAACTTCATGGTGTTGTTGAGCTGCAGAGATTTATTTATCCACGATCACATTTGCGGATCAAATGGTAGCTTAATGGCGGAGCCAGACGATGCTTGTGTTGAGTTGGAAACAGGATGACTATTTTGTTGTTGATGATCATGATCACAGGGAACAATGTGATTATTTTTTCCCTGAATGTTCTATAACCAGATTTTGATTCATATTGGGAGAAGTATCCACACCCAATACAACATTCGGCAACTTGAACGCTTAGGATGTCTTTTTCTTTTATTCCCAAGTGATTTGTATTCATCATACAAAATTACAAACCCCACTTAAACTTGGATTTCCAATTTTAATTAGCCAAAGCCAATACCAGTGTATTCTTCCTAGTTAATATCATCTTGATCTCGCATTATGTTTGGGTTGGAAGATCGTAAAACTAGAGTATGTTAGAATCAGGCGTGAAACATAATGTCATGAACCATCTTATAGCAAGTATAATAATATGCGGGCCGACAACTAAATATTATGTACTTAGAAGAACCATCATGTCACGGTAAACGGAATATGAACAGTACAAGGATCAGACAATAAGTGTGAATAAAGGGATACTTTTGTATAGTGCCATATTCCTCCAAAATTAATCTGTGCAAACTTATTAATATAAGATTAGGCAGTGGTGATGTGGTTAATTGATACTGCACACTCCATGTTCAGTATGAACGCTTATGAAGCTACACAAGGACTACGCACACTAATAACAAGTAGAAAAACCGAAAATTGGAGTGCCGCATGAAAAGAAAAAAATATCATTTGTAAAGTCTATGAAGTTTTAAAATATCTATTAGAATTCTTTTTAAAGAAAAAATTGAATATATACTTAGTAGAGTAAAACAAAATCTAATTTACAGACGGCCTGGCAACCCAACGTAAGGGCCCAAGACGACAAGGCCGACAATTGCGTAATCATTAATAGTATAGCTTTTTATTTGTAGAATATGGCCTGAGGATTTTGGTTCGAGTGGGCTTGGTTGATCTGCTCAAGAAAATCGAGTGGGCTTGGTTGATTTGCTCAAAGAAAAGGTTGGCGTCTGATAATATCTGCGTTGATGTTATTTAGCTTCTTCCGTCTCGGCGGCATCGCTGACCACAAACCACCGCACCAACCAACAACTTCTTCCCAGCCCCTCGCCGTCCTTGCTAAGATGTCTGCGTCTGCTGCAGCTTCCTCATCTTCTTCTTTCGCTCTCAGAAGGCCCCGTCATCATCTTCATCCTTGCAACTCTTCCCGCCCCTCGCTGCTGATCCGTCTCTCCTCTTCCACATCTCTTGCCGCTGCAACTAAATCCGCAGCCCTCTACCGCCTCATCCCCTCCACAAAAACCAGTTCTTCCCTTCCTCGCCTCCTACCCGGTATCCTTCTCCCCTATCTCACTCTTATATTCTTTTTATTTTACGAGTTATATCTGTTCTTCTGGTTATTTATTTTTGTCCCTCTGACTGACTGATTTGAAATTTTGACTTTAACTAATGGTGTATCGGATCGATCGATAGTCGTAGCGGCGCTGACGCCTGAGCTCAAGACGACGCTGGACAAGGTTGTGGGGTCTCACAAAGTGGTGCTTTTCATGAAGGGGAACAAGGACATGCCCCAGTGCGGATTCTCTGCCACGGTGGTCGGAATTCTCAACTCCCTCAACGTGCCATTCGAGACCCTCGACGTGCTCCAGAGCGAGACGCTCCGCCAGGCGCTCAAAGACTACTCCAACTGGCCCACCTTCCCTCAGCTCTACATCGACGGCGAGTTCTTCGGCGGCTGCGACATCACCGTGGGTATGCTAGCCCATCCCTCTCATTTGATTTACCGTAACATTGAAATTAAAGATTTGTTAATAAGAGAGTTATGTAATTGCAACTTTAAATCATTGTTGACTGTAGTTCGTAATTTTACGGCTGGGGTTGATTAAAAACGCTAGAAGTTGCATTAACCGTATCTTCAGTTGATACACAGGATATGATATTAGACTGTTAAGCATAATAAGAGGAATTTGCCTAATTTGTTGGAATGTATGATTTCCCCTAGTTAAGTAGATCTTTTCGCTTCAAAATATTTTAAGTAAAGTCGTATTGACGCTTGAACTATGAACTTATGTCAAATTTTTGCTGTGCCGAGTCAAACTAAATTTCGATAAACTAAAATTCTAGCTCGTGCCCATCATCTCGGTATCTATTTATTTTATTTTATTTTCGAAAGTTAGAATAAAACTTCAAAATTTATTTGTAAGGCTTTTTCGATACGTGCTATCCCGGTTCATGCCGTGCCGATAATTATCGGGACAGGCATGTGCCGACCGCCACAAAGAACCATGAGTTATATATCTAGTCATATTGAACGTAAATGTACCAAATTGTTGTTGCATCTGTTGTCTTATCCGTTTTAGCTTCTGCTTTACTTATTTTCAGAGCATATTCTATGTGTGTTTGGTAAGCTGCTTTTAAGTATAGATGTTAAATGTTGTCGCTGCAGTAGTGTAGCAGAAAAGCAAAATTTTTCCATATGTTTCTGTAGTTCGACTCTTAACATGTTGGTTGCATGGCGCAGAGGCTTTCAAAAGTGGGGAGTTGCAAGAAGTGTTGGAGAGGGGAATGTGTTCATGAATACCATAGGTTACTACTGGTAAGCTCTGGTTGGCACGTCGTACTCGCTCCTCTAATTTAAACAGCAGATTTACTGCAAGTTGCAGCTCCAATTTATTCATATTTAAGCGTTTGTATTTTGAAATATCTCAAAATATGAATGTTTTGACGAATTCATGATTGATAGATGTAGCCAACACCACCTAGTGGGGAAAGGCTTTGTGTTGTCGATACACTCATGAAACTTGCTCATAGATAGTGGAGTATGTATGTGTGAATCATTAACAGAGTTGAGAAGCGTATATATTAATGGAGGCTCACTGGAGTAACATATATATTAGTAGCTACTAATGAGTGACCTACTATTTAAGCAGAAGACCCAGCACCGATCATGAGGTGCGAAGAGGATATCATCCCTACTCAGGGCGCCAAGACTCCAGCATGAGAAAGACGAAGAATAAGCCTGATTGATTGATTAGTAACATCGCCGTTGTGGCTGGCGTTTAAGACAGGATCGGTGCTCATATATTATTGTGCATGCAACTTTTTACTGTACTTGTTACTCGGCCTCTGTCCATCTTGCATCATGTGGGGTGGGGAGGGGGGGGGGGGGGGGGGGGGATATTGCTTTCTATCTTCAGCAACGTCGCAAGAGAGATTTTAAGATGCAGAAAAAAAAAGCAGATTGATGTTCTAAGTTCCCCTTGGCCCTAGGAGGCTAGGAACATGTTTTTTTTATATAGGCTGGGCTAGGCTAGGCCTTTCAACATTGTGAATACTATTTGATGTCTACCTTGGCCCAGCTCGAAGTCATTGATAGCTGCCTCCCTCTCCTCCGACCAGAAATATCTGCGATGCGGAGAGGGATAAGCAATGCTGCTGCCTCAGGCGAAAAAAGGAGGCGTCCTTAACTATTTCTTTCTGAAGTTTATCAACACAAATGGGGCTAAACGTTACGCAAGCTAACACGACGAATGATTCACGAGTGCAATGAGAGAGTTTCCATAATAAACAAAAAAAAAACAATAAAGAACAGCTCTGTTCAGTTGCACGCCAATTTAGATAGTCAAACATCTCTGTTCCTCTTGCACTCCGGTGGCATCGTCGGGTACCTTGACCGATCGGTGCAATAGTTGTAGATCGTGAACTTGTTTCTCACCCATCGGAGACGGCGGTACTGGAGGCCGTCGAGGTCTTGGAATTCCTTCTGGTCCCACCACCGGCGGCCTTGGGTGGCACAGAATTTCTCCTGCACCGACGCCTCGCAGCCGTCTACGTGGAATCCGCGGTATGCGGCAACGAAAGGGGCGTTGTTCCAGTTGGTCTTCTCAAGGCCGCCGCGTGTTGCCCAGTCGTCGGCGTTCCAGAGGCTCGAGTAGATCTTCATCGGCTGGTTAAACGGGTAGCGGACTCCCAAATCCTTGCTGTTCTTGAAAACCCTGATCGGTACGTCATCCACGAAGAATCTGCACGCATAAACCCTTGCACAGATTAGGCTTAGATGTTATAGTTGCTGTAAACAAATACCACGTAAATAACTCTGTTGTTTCCTGCCGATTTCATATTATAATATTTTTGAATTCAAAAGGTGTAAAGACTGCAGTACTGTATGACCACCACCACCACCACTGGCCGGTTGTACAAATAATATAAAAGATAGGCCTGCTACGTGTGCTTTTGTGTACACTGTTTACAGAGGACAGTTCACATGCTGCCATTTTTTCTGATTAATCTAATATAATATAAATATATCTCACATCGTCTAATATATATATATATTAGTAAAATGGGTCTTTGTTCTTGGCATCTTGATATATTGGTATTTACTTGTGATTGTGTAGTGAAAATGCGGATATTTATTATCATTAGGAAGTAGTAAGTTTTTGAAGGAGAAATTAAGTTGAAGAAAGAACATACACGATCTGGTACATGTTCCAGAGAACAGCGTAAGAGTGGTAGTCCTTGGCGGGATCAAACCAGAGATAAATCCTTTGCTCTCTGTCTCCTTTACCACCGGTGAACACATTGGTCTGTAGGATGTATGGCTGCCCTGTCCTGTTGCCGAGGAACTCAAAGTCTATCTCATCGTGCTCACTGTTCTGGGAAGACAGCTGAAACAAACACAGCAAATCCAACATTCTTAACAACTAATTTGGGCACGCATCAGTGGCTGGCTGTTACATTAAGGGTGATATATATGATCACTTACATAGAATGCAGTAACAGTTCCAGCTGAGTCTCCTGGAACCATCTTTATTTGCATACTGAAGTGACCAAATAGGTACGAGCCCTTGGACTGGAACCCAGTTCCTACAAATATGACATGATATATATATTCTTCAAGAATCATCAATGGTTGAGCGAAAGAGCTACTTAAGTAAGACATAGCGGTGCATTTAGCTAGCTACATTGCAAGAACAGAAGAAGTATAGGCACACCTGTGTATTTGTCGAGGTAGAGCTGGATGTCATTGCCACCGTTGAAGTACTTGATGTGGTCAAAAGCCCATGTAGGAACATAGTTCTTCTGGAAGGGGACGTTGATGGACCTTCGAGGTGGAGCAGCCATGGATGTCATAGCAGTGAAGCCAAAGAAGAAAAAGCAAAATACATGTAAAGAAGATGAAGGAAGAAGAGAAGCCATTGTTGTAAGGCTCAGTCAGGCCACAAGGAGGAGCTAGAAGAAACTAGACAGTGGTGAATTAAATTTAAATTATAAGGAAGACACTGTGGTTAATGTGGAAGAAGGAAGACTTTATAGACTTTATAGCAGCAGCGCAATCAAAGCTTGTGATGTCTGTTCAAGTGTTAATTTAAGAATAAATAAACAAATATATCGACGAAAACATAAAATGTAGGGATCAGACTTTACAGCTCTATATATGTACGAAAAAAAAAGGGAAACAGGAGGGAAGCAGCTTCGTTCAGGATTTCCATCAATCAGCTCAGATAATAATAATATTAATTGATATCCGATCACATGTGATGGAGATATTGAGGTCTTGCTCGACATGTGAAATAATAGAAATATAGAATAGATGCACTGCTTCTTTCTGGCTGCGGGTATTCTGTTTCGCCGTATCATAGTATAGAAAATCTGACGGCTCTCACTCCATCCATCATATAAGTATAAATTAGAAAAGTTTTTATAAATTTTATTTATTTTATTAATATAATTTTAATTTTATAATTTAATTTTTTTTAAAAAAAATATTAAATAATATATCTAAAAGATGATCAAAATTTTATCATCTTTTAAGCCTATTATTTGGTATTTTTGAAAAAATTTTAAACTATAAAATTGTAAATTATATTAAAATTTCTAACTTTACAGTTTAAATTTTTTTTAAAAATTATTTAAAAAGAAAAAAAAATAAGTGAACGAAAGTTTATAAAAAAATTTTATAATCCGTACCTACGTGATGGATGAAACGAGAGCCATCGGATTTTCTGATTTATGATGCGGTGGAATCAAAATCTTTTGATTCTTGATTTTTTTGATTTCTCATCCTTGATTCTGCCGCATCGTGAATCAGGAAATCCGAGCCTCTTTGTTCTCTCTTTAACAAATAATATAAGTGAGTGAATCCATTTTTCATTACTATCCAGTAAGTTGTGAGGGTGCCATACCAACGTTAGTATCACATGCGATTGGTATCTTTCTGCATGTATGTTGATGAACAGATCCGTATAAGCAGCGGCGGATCCAGAAATTATATTAAGTGGGATCAGAAAAAATAAATAATATTTTATAATAATACAATAATAGGAACGCTAACTATTTGAATATCATATCAATTTCAGAAAACTCGTAAGTATTTTAATTCTAAACTACAATATAAAATAGTTTAAAATATCTACAACGTTTGAGAATACCCCAAAACATAAATTCAAACTCTGCATTTAATTTGTAATAAATAAAAAAAAAGTCAAAAATTATGAAAAAAAAAAATCAAATTTTATGATCTTAGGTGTTCTGGGGTGTTCGTAAGTATTTGTATGTATTACGAAATATTCTGGAGTGTTCGTAAATATTAGGGGTGTTTGTAAGTGTTCTTGATTATATTCTGAAATGTTCATGAGTATTCTAAATAATTTTGTAATGTTCTGAAATGTTCGTGGGTGTTCTAAAATATTTGATAAGTATTTGTGATATTTTAGATAATTTCATATACAAATTCTAAAATATTTTAACATTTTTAATTTTTGAACAAAGAAAAAAGTACCGTATAATACACACATAAACACACACACACACACACACATATATATATATATATATATATATATATATATATATATATATATATATATATATATGTATATATATGTAGACCGAAAATCAGTCTGGATCCGCCCATGCGTATAAGTAATTGTAATTTTTAGCGTATTAATCATTTCTTTTGGAGGAGAAACAGAGATGCATAAACTTTTTGTGACTGGGAAAAGAATGTGGTATAGCATATATTTGGATTGCTACGTATTAACAGAAGAGATGGCCACCAAATAGAAAGAAGAGTCTAAATATTTTATACAACTGAGGTGCATACACGGGTGAGGATATACCTCGAGATCACCAAGTCGAGGCCGACCTTAGCTCGATCGCCGACCGATTCTCCGAATCGATTCGAGGCCCCAGCTTTGGAATCGCCAGGTGGAGACTGACCTCGGCCCGATGACATCTTGTAGAACCTTCGGATTGAAACGAGATCCTAGCAAACTGCTCGAAGTTTATTCCATATTCGGTATCGGCCAGCCAAGATCGACGTCATATCGAAGTTCGACCAAAGCTTCGGCAATCTGATCAAGCTCATCTGACTGAAGTGAGGAAAGAACAAATCAGCGCGTAATCGCCGCGCGAGCGTGAAGCAGTCAGTTATACACAACGTCATCCAACGACGAACGTGGGAGTTTTCGTGGTGCAGGGAGGAATAGTCAACCCACGATCCACGCCAGATCCACTATTTTTACAACCGTCATGGCTCGGACATGCGTGCTTATAAAAGACTACCCATGATGCTATTGACGGGATCCTACCTCACGCACTCGAGAGAAATAAGGCTTCCAGCAGATTGTGCAGCCTATTAGTGTTCCTAAGTGTATTGTAATCCGAGATATTATAGACATCGATTACAAGAAATAAATGAGAGAGCTTGTAACTCTTTATTACTTTAGTAACATTCGTACGTTTGTTTACGTGATGGTTTGTAATTTTTTCCTCGTCTCCTCAAGAGTTTTTGTATAAAACTTTCTATGTCATTTTCTCTTTCTCCAGCTATTTATTTTAGTCATTTATTATTTTTGGACATTCATTAGTCGACCAAGGTCACATTTGATCGAAATTGGTTGGTCGATGATCAGATCAGATGTTTGATTTTTATAGAATATCACCGACATCACCAGGATCAATGGGAGGGACACGTATGATGATCATGTGCCCGCCCGACGCCCACAATCAAACCCCATGTGCCTCCCACTCCACTGCTCCTTATATTCTGCCTTGCCTTCCATAAAAAAAACAAGTCTTATGTTGCGCTGATCTTTTAATTAATCAATTATAATTAACATCATCCAACTACTTCAATACGGTTACCGGTAGCAAGAGCTTCCTTTCATAGAAAATACGTATTCGGATATCAGTGCATCGAGTGGGATTGGACATGAAAATTTTCCGTTAGTTTGAGGTCTTTACAAAAACGTGCGCTCGTATTACGGATTCCGCCACGATAATTTCAAAAAAAAAAAAATTTACTTCAATATTGTTTAATCTTGGAATAATATTGTCGTCTCTTTCGACCAACACTTCAGTTCATTACATTGCAATCTTTCAAAGTTATTCTGATGAAAGACATTATGAAAAAATCAAAATGGGCAGGAGAGATGCCCACACAATATCGATATAAATAGGAATAGTATTTACCCCTCTTAACTGATCCACCATAAATCTATCGATTTATATGATTAAAAAAAATTGAGAGTAGTTTCAGAAATAACTTGGAAGATGAAAATTTCATATTTTAATGAAACTTATAACGATAACGTTAAAACTTTTTCTTAAAAATATTTCTAAATAGATATTTTAAATTCTAAAATTTATAAATTTTAAATAATTTTAAAATTTATTTTACACCGGTTAAATTTTGGAATTCCAAAATATCTATTGATAAGTATATTTTTAAAGTTTAATATAAAAATTGTAGATCTAATCAAAATCTATAAATTTATTTTAATTTTTTTTGTTTAAAAAAAATACTTTTAAAATTTATATTTGTTTGCTTGTGGATTATTTGTTGTGGTCAACAATACTCTATCAATGAAGAGATTTCATGGACATTGGCATATGTTGGGAATCACCTCCTGGAATAAGGCCAAAATTGAAGCTTGCACAAGAAACATCGGTAGGCATCAAGCTTTCGATCTTCGCGTTGACGAAATTTCATTCCGTTCATTTCGTTTATGTTCTTGACAAAGCACCATGAAAGGGAATGAATGGACGGCGACGCGTTGTTTAAGCGCTCTAGGAGCATATTTATTTAGAGATTCTGCCTTGAAATCCTTCAAAGTTGCCCAACTTTAGGACAAAACTAAACACTTTTAACCTTAAACAAATGTAACTTATTCTCAAGAACCAACCTTCATTACCAGGGTTTCCACTCTGACGATTGTTATTCGAACGAGAACGACCATATATATATATATTTGTCTAACTCATACAATGAGCTGTCAATATTAATATGAAACGTACGTACACACATCATTTGCTACCTGTATGTGGGAATTGGGATGATGATGAACCACGTCGCAACGATGTTTGTGGTGAAAAACTTAGAATACGGGTGTCAACCAGCATTGCTGTTGGACAGGGCCTAAATTCTAGCTGGGCCTCGCACAGAAAAATGGGCTTACTTTGGACAGTTATTAGATGTCAACCAGCATTGTTGTCGCCAGGGCACTTAGGACGGATTGTTAGAACTTTTATCTCATAAAGTGGAGGTCTCATATTCGAATCCCGCAAGCACCACCCACAAGGGTGTGGGAGATTTATCCCTTCTGTATTCCGTAGATGGAAACACGGACCTGCTTCGTTCGAAAGGCTGGGACTTCTCGGTTGGTAGAACATGAGTCGGTGCCACCACCCATGTGTTTATCTGTTACGACGGTCGCACAAAAATGGACATATTATAGATAAAAAAATTTCACGATAATCTCATAAAAATAAAAAAGAAAGAAAAAAAAACAGAGTTTTCACTAGTCTTTTTTTTTTTAAAGTCAAAAGAATGGGATAAGTACAAATCTAAAGAACGGTGATTCTGGAAAAATAGCATGTTGGTAAGATGTTTGGATTGATTTTGGACTCTGCATGCTTTGAAATTCAAGAAAAGAAGGATAGAAGATAGAAGCTCCCCTCCGGAACTACCAAATAATTATGGAAAACATGTCGCACGCATTTAGTTTTTGGCAGGGTACGTAAGTTGTTGTTTGGTCAAAGAAAGAGTAGGAAGTCTGCAGTGCAAGTCTTCCACGCGACAGCAACATTCCTACGCTCAAATTCCTTTCTTTTCTCATCCCCTACCTACCTATTTAGTATATATATATATATATATATCTACAACATTCATACCTGAAAATATGACATTTTTTTCCACCACAACAATTATTATAGTTTGTCGCAACTCCTTACGTACGATTTAGTCCGCACATCTTGTGGACTTATTTGAACCCTTATCCTCGATTTTTTTTTTTTTTTAAAAAAAAGGACATCTTTTTTTAAAAGGAAAAGAAGAAATTAAAAACTGTCCAGTTTCTTACTTTTTATTTTAAAAGTAAGCCTTCCAAAAAACTACTTGGTGAATGGAATTACACCAAATGTACCTTGTTGATTGGCTGCGGGTGAGTTCTGACGTGGCATTCGGTGTAATGCAGCATCGGAGGAATAAAGTCCGTAGATCTTTATGCCCTCAGACGACCTGACCACTAAATGTGTCTGTAACTCGATCAGTTGCACTCTCTTGTAATAATAATTAAGTAATTATGCATGCCAGCTAGGAAGGAAGATGCATGCAGCTATATATCATCATCAGCAGATACAGATTGATATATTCAGATTGCATTGCAGAAAAGATAATATTCCCTTAATGCATTACTTCGCCACGTTATTATGAAATGCATCATCATTCGATTCCCTCTCGCATGTACTGCTCTTCCCTTTTTTCAAAGTTCCCTTATTAATAATTCTCAATTCATCCCTCCGCATCTAATTTAATTATGACGTAATCTAATTAACGTCTCCGTAGCCCTTTACCACAAAATAGCATATTATTCAAACCGGATATTTACGAAAATCTAATTAAAGCTTTCTTTTCTACTTATTCTGAAAGAGAATATATATATATATATCATTACATTCAAGCAAACAGTTTAGGTCTGCACAACTACTTTTTCTTGTGTTTGTTTAGAGATGCAAACAAGTTTAGGGATGCAACTCGATAACCGGCACGACGCGACGAAACTCATTTTCGGTGGTACGTAAAAACCAAAAAAAGTACAAGAAGATAATTTTCTAAGTAAACCTGGAGGGGTTAAAAGAAGACGTTTGCCATGGCGATGGAAGAGAAGATTAGATAACAAAATAAGAACAAAATATAAAAATGTGAAAAAATTACGTTGACTATGAAAGACGGCGCGCCGGACGATAACTAACAAACAAATAAGAATAAAATATGAAAAAAGAAAATTACATTTGCCATGGCGTTGACGGTAGAAGACGGCGCGGCGGACGATAATTGTGGAAGACGGCGCAGCGAAAAAAAGATGTTGGAGAAGAAGACTTAAAATATTAAAATCTCATTAGAAAAGAAGAATCGAAAGGGCATTTTCGTCAGAAAATTAATTGAGTTAGTTATTAGGGTTAAAAAATAAGAAAGCTTAAAAATAAAGAGTAATTATCAAAAATTAAATCTAAACTTTTACCAAATCAAAGGATCCATCCATAATTTTTCCTAGATTATAACCACAGCATCACCTGTTGATTACTACTTGAATGGTTATGGTAGTGTTTCTTGAAAGTCTAAATAATAATATATTTTTTTGTGCTGTACTTTTGACAATTCCTCATGGAATGTATTTGGTACTATATATATGGTATGGTTCATGTTATACACTTAAATATGATTAAATATGCAATACCAAAGGCTGTGACTTAGACAAAAGGAAACATAGCATCAGCCCATAATTTCAAACTGTTTATAAATCAGCCTTTGGATTCAAAGTCTTTATAAATAAGCCATTATTTCAAATTTATGTCAACAATATTTTTATGAATATAATAAAAATATATTTCAAAGTAATTTACAATTTTTAAATTCAAAACTTCTTTTAAAAAATACTTTTAAATAAATATTTTGATTCTCCAAAATTTTAACAGATTTAAAAACTAATCTGCTAATCTGCTAAGAATTTGAAGTTTTAAAATAATTATTTAGAAATATTTTTTAAATAAATAAATAAATTATTTTTTTGATGTAATCTTTGTATTCAAAATGTTTTAAAAATAAAATTCTAAATAGATATTTATGGATATGGAAAGTAATAGACTTTAAAGGAGTGACTTATATAATAACCGATGCAGGATGATATGTAAATTTTCCTTTCAAAAAACTTGCACTGATCTTGGACTTAAATTAATATAAAAAGAGAGGGAGAAATTCGAAGACATAAAACAATGGGTGGAGTGGAGGATCTCGGAGGCAAAGCTAAGTTGTGACAAATTGGGAATTGATGCTTCTCCTGCAACCCCTCGTCAGACCACGGGCTGCTTTGATGCTTGAGAGGGTGAAAAAAGAGGGATTCCTCCTCTCTTTTTTTCCCTGCTTATTTATTTGTTTCGTAATTTAATTTCATATGCAATTTGCTTCTTACGCAAGCTTGATCTTTCACGAAACAGCAAAACTCGAGGAGGTGTGGTGATGGACAAAGAGGGTGTACATGTATGAGTCTGAGTTGGACCAGTTAATTGGTTGGTGGATAAAGTTGGCCCTCTGGGTATTATTCTTGGCTCATTTGTTTATTTCTTCCCATGTTTTGGATGCAGGTCTGGTCAAACCATTCCGCCATTTTTTAATCATCATTTTCATTAATTTTCAGGGAGAGAGAGAGAGAGAGAGAGAGAGAGAGAGAAGATTATTATTAATGGGTGGTCTACCTTGTCTTGCAGACTGTGATCTGAAATCGCCACAGTTTGAAACTTTGAATAAACCGCAATCTAAAATGAAGACTCACTTTACAGCCACAGCCAGTAGACAAGTAAAACCTAGCTAGCTGTGTCCCGCCCTGCCAGTCAAACCAGTCTTCTAAAAACTCCCCAAAACTATGCTGCTAAGTGCTAAACATTTTATATCTCATATATAAACAATACAACCCTCTTCTCCTTTTTCTGGTTCTCTTATCCTCCCTTTCTTCCTAGTACAAATTAATCACATATAGATGACAAGTTCATGAGTTTCGTATACAGGCTAGCATATTATACGAGATGAAGTTGCTTGGGTTGCAATTGATCCCCTGGTGGTGCTTCCATGTCGCCGGAGCAGCATGCCGGGAATCGGAGGACGATGACTTTACCGCCGAGGAACCACCCTCGCCGGCGGTTGTAAGAGTGGTCAGTCTTGAAGGCAGGGTTCAGTTATATAAAGGGGTCGTCGGCGCTGGGGAAGTTATGGCGGAGCACCCTATGCATCTCCTTTGCCGATGGGATTCTCTTGTGATAGGACAGCGAGTCCCGGAGATGTCCGCCGGCGATAAGCTCCTTCCCGGCCACTCCTATTTCCTTCTCCCCGCTTCATTCTTCCACTCATCTCCGCTCACCTTCCTCTCTCTTGCGGCGATATCGTCTAGGAAGCCCATACCGGCTTTTAATCTGCAGAAGACTGATTCAGGGAAGCTCCGCATACTTCTACTTGGCTGCGATAACAAAGAAGAAGAAGTAGAAGATGGAAAGAAGTTAATGGTGATGAAGGAAAATAACAAGGTATGTACGACGGAGGCGCTGGTGAAGGATTACAGGCGTCTGGTGGGGTGCAGAAATTGGAAGCCAAAGCTGGAGACCATAAGAGAGTACGGCGGCGAGCGACGGAGAAGAATCAGACCGCCGTTCACCGGGATAATAAGGAGATCGAGGAAGAGAAACTCATCGTCGTCATTAATATCATCATCATCATCGTCATCTATGTAAATTTGAATTATGAGCTTCTTCTCTTTTTGCATATGATAGAATTAATGTAACATAGTGGAAAGCTTCTGATCTGAACACCTTAGCTTTTTTTTTTTTGTTGAAGAAATGAAGACAATCACTATAATTCGACCAACGATCACGACATTCTTATGTGTACTGATATTTATCGTATTTGCTTAGGGTATCATATGATCATTAGTGAATTTACTTCTCCAAACGTACGTTTTCCAGTAAGACTGGAGATAATGAAGGAGAGGATGATCAAATGTATATTCCAGGGTATTCCAGAGACGCATAGCATTAGGTTGCTCCAAGAGAAAACGAAAGATGGGGATGGGGGAGTAATGTGAAGGAGAGAAAGTCCAACATGTCCTCTTTTGTTCGGCCATCAACATCACTTTTGGTTTTTGTTGAAAGAACTCACCTCCTCAGTCCAACAGTTTGAAGAAGAAGACGATCGATGATGATGAGCGCGTGGCCAATCAACTACAGAGCAGTGGCCCCAACCGCCTATTTATTAATTCCTATTTTCTCCCCTCTCATTTCGATCATTCAAATCACAAACTGATTGACTATTCAAACACACCGCATCTCTCTCTGGCGTTTCTGAAGCACTTTTTTTTTTTTCTGGCGTTTCTGAAGCACTCTTCTCTAAACTTTGCTTCACCGCCTGATTAATTAACGTTTGTTGGAAATTTTCTTAAATAATATTTAATTAGTCGAATACGATAGAATATAAATAAAATATGAAGATTAAAAATAAAAAATACAAGAAGAAAATTTTGAAAGGACACGATTATTACAGAAATGGTGATTATTGTTGCCGTTGGCCCGTTGCACTTTTTTTCTAGAAGGAAATGCAATGAGTCCGCACAAGCCGACAGAAAAGCAGTCAAAGTCCAGTCCTCCCACGTGCACCATCTGAGTCTGACACACACACGCTCTCTCTCTCTCTCTCTCTCTCTCTCTCTCTCTCTCTCCTCGTCACCCCCGCACGCACGGTAACAATGTCTGAAATTATATTAATATAAATAAAAAGTTATTTATTTCAATATTTATAAAATATTAAAATTGTATTTTTTGATTTTTTTATATACAAAATAAGTAAATTATTTATATGTTTCTAAAATAAGTAATTAAAAATTTAATAAAATAATAAATGAATATAATTTACTAAAAGTAATAAATAATTTACTTATTTTATCAATAAAGAATTTGCTTAATTATTTATTAGATAATTTAATAAATTATTCACTTTTTAAGTAATTAAGTATTTAATAATATTATTACGTATTAATAAATAAAAAATAAATAATATAACACAATAAATAAGTTATTGATTTTTATTAAAAATAAATATTTAATGTTATTTTAGTTAACAAAATAGATAAATAAAATATTAAAAAATATTATTTACATAAATAATTATTTAGTAAGTTTTAGTAAATTTAAATACTATTCTGTTAAAAAAATACATAATTTACTTATTATTAATTTAGTTAATAAATATTTATTTAATTTTTATTATATAATTAATTAATTAAATTATTGATTTCTATTCATAATAAATTTTTCATTAATATTATTTAGTTGTAGATAACTAGTTTTTATAAAAAAAATTAATAGTTTATTTAGTTATATATATAATTACTAATTAAATTAAATTTAAAAAATAATAAATAGAATATACAATAAATAAATAAATAAAATAGTTACATTAATATTTAATTATATTAATTAAAATAAGTTAACTAAAAGAGAGAAAAATATGGATTATGGTTAGACGAGTAAAGTTTTACCAACCTCAATTAATTATGGTTAGGTTATGATTATATGGTTATAAGATGTGAGTAAAACTTTATCCATGAATGAGGATAAAAACTATCTAATCTGATAATAGTTACTATCATCCAACCAAATATATATAAGTGATGGCAAACATTACTCTAGTAATAATTATTACTCCATTATTTATGAACCAAATATGACCATTGAGATCCAAAAGTTCTTCTTTCTCTATTAAATGGCCTCGCATGTGTTCAGTCTTATTAAAGCCCAGGGAAGTTGCAGTGGCGGCCCTTATTTAAGACCCATTTTAAGCTGTCATCGTGGCAACACTCTGCCGCCGGAGAATGGGCATGCAATCATTTTGAAAAATGACTGTTTGAGAGGATTTAAGCTGGACTGCTGGTTGCTGCATAAGTGAAAAAAAACAGTTGTTTCAGTGGAAGTTTGAAGCTCTTTCGGCCAAGGGAATTAAGGCTCACAGCGTCCGCCACGGCATCGACGTGTATTCGACGCCAGCTACCTGAAGAGGGTGCATTTTTGACGATTTAATTTCAAGAACCTTGACAACCCATATGAATTAATTTGCTTCCAAATACATGTTCCTCGAACTAAAAATTGAGCCTGTATGCATGAGGCTTCGTAAATACGAAGCATTTACGCTTCCTAGGCAACTAGCTAGTCATTATCTCATCTCCAATACAGATGGGAGATGAGATTCTTTTGGATCAAGAAAACCATGCAGATAATGCAATTTCTATTGAGAACTTGAAGATGAACGGTAAAAATTAACAATAACGTTCTCATAATGTAAGTTAAACAGTCTAATTCTTATATTTGTACTAACGGCAATAAAGCATATATATGACATGACAATGGAGTAGTAAAAAAAACTAGACAAAAGTAAGTGAAAAAAAAAAAATTGTTATAGGAGCTGCTGATGCTGTGAATTTTTGAGAATATATCCATCCACATTGAATTGTTAGGATTAAATTGCTTTGCTGGACCTGCTGATGCTGTGAACATGGTTCCTGTGTCCTGTCATATATATGCTGTTATAGAGAAGAATGCGACAACATTGAGAAGCAGGAGTATGGATCCTAATATATATATAGGTCCGTGTCTTAAACATCGATATATATTCGGTACGACTCTTGTTTATCCTTTTCCGAAAATTGAATGAACTAACTAATTCATCTTTATAATGCATTATACATGATACCTTGATTGTTGTATTAATTATAACATCCAAATTAACACCTTGTACATAAATAGTTCATCCTTTCTCTGCTGTTGAGAGGTCTTTTCTAAAAGCGAAGCCGCTCCTCTCCACCTTCATGGTCCACTGGCCACCTTCTTCTCCTCTCCACCAACCAACTCAAAATTCCTTCATGTATATCTCAAGTGTTCTCTCTTTAATTTTTAAAATAAACGTCACCCTTTTTCTTGCTTTATCTCGACACACACACACACGCACGCACGCACTTCCTTGTATTATATAACCCTCTCAGACCACAGATCCATCTTCTCATCCAGGGGTTCTCTTATCTTTGCGAGGTTTGGTTTGTCTCCAAATCTCGCAGAGACGAGAAACTCTAAAAAACTAAGAAGCTTTCTTCATAAATGATATCATCAATGGAGCTCTATTATGCTGCTGCTTTGAAGAAGCTAAGAAGCTATCTGAAGGTGGCATTGTTCATGGCGAGGAAAGGCCTGATATCGAAAAGATCAAAACTAATCATGGACATGAACCTCATCATGAAGAGAGGAAAGCTCGCCAGCAAATCTCTCAGAGGTCTTATTTTCCACCACCAACGTTACTGGTCCCCGGTTCCTCTACATGGTGGTGAGTATGACGAGTTCTCATGCAGCAGCAGCCCCAGACCTGTTTTTTTCCACGTAAAGCGTCGTAGAAACTACTTCCCGTGTCTCATCACAGTTACTGAAGAGCACGAACATGATTCGCCCCATCAGCTAACTGTCGTAGGGCCCAGGATGGTCGAGTGCTCGCGTGGTTTGCCTGAGCCGGAGCTCGCGCATGGTGATGAGGCACACAGTAGTCCTCTGCTCTCTCCTTCAGCGGTTAGCATTTCAAATTACTCCAACATAGAGGAGGAGGACATTAATGGCGGCTGGGAGGTTGACGAACAGGCGGAGGAGTTCATCAGAAGCTTTTATGAACAGCTCAGAATGCAGAGAAGAACTGTATTGCTCGAATACAATCAGGACGTCGAGAAACAAAATCATATGGAAGAGCTCAGTAGTGATTCTTACGAGTGAAGTAATCAATGGAGGTTGTGCAAATACTCATGTATATATTTGTTTATTAATTTGTCTAGGAGAAGGTAAATATGTTTCATTATCTGAGTAAATATGTTGGATTTGATTTATTTTTTCCCCAGTATGAGACCCCATTATGTATGCTTTGGAAGTTGGGTGACAAACATATATAAAAAAATGATTTCTGAGCACTGTAATGTCCAGGTTCATGTCTTTTTTTTTTCTTGGGTTTGCATTGGTTTGGAACTTAAAATATGTATGAACGAATGAACAGCACAAGCGCCATATAGATTATAGTGTTAAATATATGCATGTGAGGCTTTTAACAAGATTACAATATCTTGATGTTTTTTGCAAGAAACAAACGTTTGTACATTTATAGATTTGCAGATTGATTTTTCTATAATTCAAGCTGTTCTACAGCAGGATCACAATAATTTGCGGATGTCAACAATGATGAATTTGCTATTTACAGTCTCTCTCTGTAGACAGTTTTGCAGGGTAGTGTCTTTTCTTTTCTTTTTCTTTTTCTTTTTTTTTTTTTGACTTTCGAGCGTCTATTTCGGAGAACATAATAATGTTATAAATATACAGTTTGATTATCTCATGTGCTGCTATGCTATATCTAAGGTGTACACATGTTCAGTTCGGTTTGTTACTGCGTCCGGTTCTTATCATACTTAAACGTATTGCAAGTGCGTTATAGATATGCTATGTTCTGAGTTGAATTTGATGCGGACCGGCAAAATTGTTCTGTATTCTTTCATGGCGTTGAAATGTTGATGTCACAGAAATGGTTTCTTCGTGATTCGTTGCAGGAAAATTAGGGCTTGCGAGTGTCGCCTTGTTTTACAAAAAGACTTTTTGTTGCTTGCAAGACGCAAATTCTGATCATGACACGTCATATTGACTTATTTTCTTCATTGTTTTTTTACTTTTTTTTTTTGTCTATTGTTGTTTTTTTCCAGAAAATGGGAACGGATGTGATCATGGACCAAACGAGGCAGTCTCTTCTTCAAAAGATGTATCTTAAGATGCAATATTTTGAAGCTGTCAGCAAATGCAGAAACTAAGATCATAAACCACAACATACATTTTGCATTAACTATTAGTCAAAAACAATAATTTGGTTAAAAAATATTACCGCAAGGCACCCCACTAAAACATGATTGGCTGCTTATTGCAACATCCTACAACTTATCACTGTTGAAGTAAACATCTTCCTACGTATCGAATCTTTATTGGTAGAACAATGCCCTCATGCTATGAACAAGTTCAAGCAAACCCAAAAATGTCGTCGTCCGATGCCAACTTAATGACTTGGATGTCTGAGAAACTTGCATCCATCATCCCTGCCCGGAATTAATTCTCCCAAGGCCAAGTAAGGTGAAGCAGACGTCGCAAACACCGTTTAATTTAAGCAACCCGCGGTATTGAGATCATTTCTCCACTGACTGCTTCACTGCGTCCTCATCTTCTTCGCATTGCTTTAGATATACATTAACGCCAGGATCGTATGTTGCTGCTACGGTCAGATATTTGACAGCTTCGGACTTCTTACCTTCTTGCAAAAGATAACTGTAGAGTTCGTTTGGGTAACAAACATCACACATCTACGAAATATTTTAAGACATTTTAAGAGTGCGGGTCTCTCTCACTCTTTCTAAAAGAAAAGAATGTTGTTAAATCAGTCACTATACCTTGCTAACAACACCAAGCCCTTGTGGTAGCAAGCTCTATCATTGGGGTCATCTGGCTCCTTTAATTCGGATATTCTTTTTAAAAGTTCAATGCCCTCAGTTATATCCCCCTGTTACAATAGAATAAGTAGTTGTTAGACGTACTTTATTTACATTTCCAAAAAACATATTCTTCTCAGCAACTTAGATGACCTGTGATATACGTGAAAGTCCACCACCAAAATACGAGAGGATAAGAAGGCCAACCTCCTCTTGCTGAACCTGTTACCCTAAAGGAAATCAATTTCATGAACTTTATCTTAAGCAGATAGTCATATCGCTATGTTCTTTTCCAAATAACAGCTGCACATTGTCAAAATATGAAGATATTTTCCTATGGCACCTAGGGTAAACGGCTGCAAGTTCTGCCTCATGAAGCAGAGGTCTCATGTTCGAATCCCACAGGCATCGCCCGCAAGGTTGTGGGAAAATTATCTCCCTATATACCGTGGAGAGTAAAACGGTCATGTGGGAGATTTATCCCCCTATATTCCGTAGAGAGTAAAACGGTCCTGTGGGAGATTTATCACCCTATATCCCGTGGAGAGTAAAACGGGCCTTCGGACCTGTCCAGGCCGAAAGGTTGTGACTCCCCGGTTCGTGGAACATGAGCAGATGCTGCCCGTGGGTTTATCTGTTACGTCGTAGTACAGAGTGGACCGGTTATAGACCGAGTTTTCCCACATTAATCTTAAAAAAATGAAGATATTTGAATGATGAAATTTTGCAGAATAAACCTTCGAGATAGCGCGCTCAAAATACTTGGTAGCGTCTATGAATTCCTTTCTGGAGTACAGGATTTGACCCATAGCAATTAGACCTCTCACCAGCTCAGGATCTCTCTCAGTTGCTGATCTGGCTCAAAAGGGGAATAGGACTCAGTTCGATGATACTTGCTAATATTAACAAAGAAAAGGTACTAATATTATCTAACACAAAACCACCAATTACCCGTAAATTGTAGGTATACTACCTTAGCAACTGAAATGCAGTATTTTGGTGCCCCCTGGCTAGCTCTTCAAGGGCAACCTGTGACAATTGACATGCTAGTGCACATGAGATAGTAACACATTGTACATTTGCTCCCAGAGACACTTCTATTAGTACTAACCTCAACAAGCTTCTGAGGTGACAAGCTCTCTTCAGGAATTACAATCTCTACTGAACCATCCATCTCCTTTGGAGGATGTGTTGCGTATACTGGATTCTTCCGTGGAACTTCTTCTGGCAATCCTAGTTGCTTGCGAACATTTTGATTCTTGAGGCACAATTGCTGTACCAGAAACTAAAACTCATGAGACTCAAGCTTACTTTAATGTTGATCATAAAAGAAAGGTCAAGGACTACAAATCTAGGATAATGGCAATTCTATTAAAAAAAAAAAAAAAGTTATAGAAGATTAGAATGAGGATGAAAGATGCAAACAGTAGTACATCTTTGAAATTGGTTAATTGGCTTTAGTTACCTTCTAATAGAATCCTTCCTATGCCACTCAGCTTCTAGCTTACATTTATAACTTAATCATTTGCTATGAGAGAGAGAGCTAGACAAACCTGAACAAGAGTAAGAGAACTGTTTGTAGCCCAATAGACTAAACTGCCCTGCGAATCAAGATATACACAAAGTATCGGGTAAAAGGCAAATGATGTGCATAAACATTGTAAGGAACAACATTTGGTAAGAACATCTTTTCATAGTAAGAGCATGAGGTTAGATATGTGCTTCAGCCATTGCCTACTTCAAAACTTGCATTAAGAGGCTAACCAGTGTTACATGTAATATTCATTCAAGGAGACTAGCGAACTTAGCTTCATCTCTTCTACCAGAAGGTCCAGAACTTAGTATCATTCTACCAGAACATTCAACCTCTAAAAGCATCTTTTAGCACACAACTCGTCTGTGCTAACCCTGTGCACATGGGAGGACACTTGCAGTTAATGGAGTTGTTGTATGTCATACTAGGACAAGAATAGATAGCATCATGTATGTTTACTTATCTACTTTTGACATCATAAAGTTACAGTGAGCTGAACCTCCAGTGTCATACAGCTTTAGCACAGAAGGGATTCTAATTGTGAGTTGACCAGCTTCCACAACAATGTTTGTTTCTGACCTTTATCTTGCACAGAAAGCTTGCTTCTTAAAGCAGAAATCACCTAAATTTATAGGTGTGAAATCTCCTGGTCTACATCAATCCCAGATTCTAACCTACATTGAACTACAATCGCTACCTTGAGGCTGTAGAAGCTTCAAGCGTCTGTCCCCTTGATCAATATGACTACAGCTGCTTTGTTTATGCAGATGTAGCCCCTTTAACACTAATCTCATGCAGAGAAGTTCCCTGCTATATTTCCAGTCTCCCAAAACTCTCTCAAAGCTTCATTATTCAAAATAAGGCACGTGTAAAATAAGAGCTTCAAGCTTATGGAACCATCCAAGTCGCATCATACAAGATATCCATAAGCATCCACATTTGGTTAAACAAGGTATATGCTTAATATTAAGAAGTCTAGCAGATCTCTTCTCCGCCTGGGCAGTCTTATCACTGGAATGTTGTTGATGTTGTTTTTGTTGTTGTTAGAAGATCTCTTATCTAACAATTCAATGACATAAACAGCAATCCAGCATTATTAATGAACTCTATGATTATTTGAAATCCTTTTTTTTGGGAGAAAAGCACGTGCTCTCTGCGAATCCGGGAGCTATGATCATCTGAAAATCTCAAACTCTGCAGTACTGCGGATCATGTATTTGTCAATAGAACAGCAACGACACTATATGAGTCAGTTATCTGGTAAGTGTTGTTCTTATATAATGAGAAAACTTAACGTCAAATCACCAGATGTTTTTAGATGCAGGTTTATGAGTCAGTTGTATGGCTACCCTAGCATCCAACATACATATAGTAAACAAAGTCTTCACAAAATGTACATAAGACAGATTGACAGAGAGAATTAGCTGCAGTGCATGTCCAGGACAGATACAATGCATGCTCCCTGCAAGAAATTTCAGGTTCAAGAAAACTGTAAAGCAGAATAATAAAAGAGAGTACCTGAGGTATGTGAAATCCAATAAAAAGTAATGGAAACGCCAAAATGTCGAGATAGAACTTGTAGTACTGTCAAGGATATTAAAAGCTAGTCAATTACCAATTTACATAGTACATACAGCACCAAACGATAAAGGATACATAATAGTCATTTATAGGTAGCATGAAAAGATCATACTTTAAGGTATGCAAAACAAAAAAGTTATCATAAGAAGATGATTAAAACCCACTTACTCTTGCCAACAGGCCAAAAATTCCTTGCAGGCTCTCAAACTTGAATGTCGAGAATGAAATCTAAAAATGAAACCAGAAGAAAAAAAAATCAGCAATCTTATTCTATATATGCAGATGAATACGAATCTGTATATCTATAGCAAGAATGTGATGAGAAGGAAATAGATAATACAAGCAAGACCACAATATCCTAGAATTCCTCAAGGCCTCAAATATTGAGGAAAAAAAGAAGAAATAACAATAATCTGCTTGGAAAGGTCAAGTCATCGATTCTATGTACAGTATCCCTGCAGTTTCTAACTATTAGATAGTATCAAAATCTAAAAACCAGCTCACTAGCTGAAGAACATGTAGAGAAGAGGTAAAAGTAAGCTACTTCAGGAAATTGATTATACAAGACCATGTTGCATGAATTTTGTGCAGTCAACAATGTACCAACTTGATAACTGAGCAAGACTGGTCAGGTTGTGAACTTAAGAATGCCATTTCTGATTTGAACTGATTAGTCATAACTTGACGGCCTCATTTCTGAAAAATTGGAGTAGGAATCCAATATCTGAGCAAGACTGGTCAGGTTGTCAACTTAAGAATGCCATATCTGATTTGAACTGATTATTCATAACTTGATGGCCTCATTTCTGAAAAATTGGAGTAGGAATCTAATATCTGAGCCCATTGACCTTATTGGATGATATTCATTTCTTTTATACTTTCTATTTTATATACATTTAATGTTCATTATAAACAACAGCAATTACAGTGAAAGGAGCCTTCCGCATATCTTTTATCAGACCACAGTAGGTTCAATTGTGTTCATCAACACAAGATGGTGAAGTTGCTAACATCATCAAGGGACTTTGAATGTAGTCAAGTGATATCAGAAGTTCCTGCAGAAAAATGGGACTTCTAATATTCTGAGAGAAGGTTGAAAAGAGACTGAAAAGTTGAACATGCCATATAAGAATGCAAGCTTAGATAGTGCTCAATAACTTGTATAGTTTGCATTTTGCAAGCGTTTTTACTGCTGAAAAGTTTAGAATTACTTTTTGTGCCAACATAATTCCTCAAAAACAATTCGCTAACATCAAGTTCATGCACAGAAGTTAATCTTACGAACAATCATTGACATAATAAGGAATAGTTCAAGCAACCTAAGAAAAAGATTTTACTTTCTAATAAACTATTTTTGGTTCAAAAAAAAACACTGAAGCGACCATTACAGATATGGAAAAAGAAAGACAGGAAAAACGTAAGCACCTACCTGAACATTGACAAAATGCAAGCCGGCAACCAGCATAGGAAAGACAGGAGCTAAATAGCCATGCGGGTAATCAGTCAAATTTTGAAACCACAATGTGCCACCCTGGAAAGCGGTAGTCCTCAGATGTACATGAATTAAAAGGGAACACATTTCATATATAACAAAGAAACTGAAAATCTAAAGCGAAGTCTTGATATTCCATATGAAACAGAAGCTCATCATCTCAATGTTTTTATCTTTTTACTTGTTTTTGGTTTGTGCCAATAAGGAGAATTCAAAAGTACAGCTTGCTACAAGGAAAGAACATGGATAGTAACTTAAAATGTCTGCATATTAGTAATATCAAAATCATATAATTAGTTTTACTAGTATTCAAGAATTCCTTGTTAAACAAGACAATAATGTTTGTTGCAACAATAGATTAGCTTGATTTTCGATTACTAAGCACCATAATTTAGTAGTCTAATGTGGAAGGATGTGTCCTTTTTTGTCTTAATTGCTATAATCTGACTTGTGGCAAACCTAGAAGAGATTTTGAACAATAAGGTAGCAATGAGGATAATTCTCAAATGATTCGAATTACCGGTCTGGGATGCTACACCGTTGTTGGGAATATCATATTATGGAGACAAGAGACCCAAAAAAAGAAACATCTACTAAGGACTGGTTAACGCATTGTCTTACACAATCGAATCCAGGGTGATGGTTCAGACACATGCTGCGAATACTTGTCATCCACAGTAGAAAACAAGGAAACTGCAAATAATGAAGAATCAACCCATCACAATGCAGTCAGAAGTAAACTTTTTTTTTTAAAAAAAAAAGAACAAGTTATTAAGGAAATAATAGTATGAAGCATTATAACAGTATGTGATGTCATAGATCCATTCATATTTTGAAGAGCTTACAGGCACTAACTACAAGGATCTGAGATATTCATATCATATGTGTTGTTCAATCATAATGAATGCTTAATCAAATCTATTAGGATTCTACTTATATAAATCGTTCAATCTAAGTTTATGATAAATATGAGAACAAAACCTCCATATGCATTTAATCAAAGGAAGTATATACTGCTAAGTCTTAACACCTTAAGATTCTTAATAAAGATGAGAAGTTTCTTGAATGTCTTAAAATAGAAAATTCATACTACTCCAACAGCTAAACGGTCATGACATAAATCTTCACGAAGTAGGTGAAATTCAAAGATGTAAAACATTATGCTTATAACACTTTGCGAATGTAACTCCACACAACAGGATAAGTTGCCTCAGGGGTTAAACCAACTTGCCACAGACGCCTTTATAAAACCAGGTTTAGAGTATGAAGGACCATAAAATTGCTCAAGATTTACCAAATGTAAGTGAACATTGTCATAATGCCACCAAAACCTAGCAGTATAAGTCCTTGAAAAGGTACCTCAAAAAGTAGTCCATAAAAAGGAACTAAGATAATGTCATGCTTCCACCAAAATTTGCATGCATGTAAATTTGAATGTCTAGACCAAAATGAAACCAGGGTCTCCATTTACCTGGACAACAAATGATGCAAAATTCCACATGTAGGAGGGGCACCCAAGCTCCCGTCTTTTCTCTCGAAAGAGCAGATATTGTTGGCGGTAACTCCTTCCTGATAGAGGTGGCGGCATTGGAGGAGGCACTTATTAAAATAACAAATATATTAGCAATAATTCACTCTACTGCACATACTCAATAGCAATAACTCGCTCTCTTCAAATTGACAACCTCAAAGGGCCAAAGGAAAATGGGAAAATTATTAAAAAAAAAAAACAAAGCTTTTACCAAAAGTTTGTGATTTTATATAAACATATATATATATATATATATATATATATATATATATATAGGTCGACGTTCATGTAGGAGACTTCGAATCCAAATTACGTTATGATAACTGGAGCGCACAATTTATGCGAAAAAAAATTCTTTTCTATTCAAGAAAAATATGCAGTGTTATGTTTGGTATACGATCCTTACATTTTCGAATCAGCTGTGCAAATTTAGCCATCTTCTTCAGCTGAAAAAGAAGCACAGGAAACAGAGATAACCTAAGTGCCAACGTCGACGAAGAGATCACAACCCACCTACATTAACCACAACACTTTCAATTAAGCATTAAAACATCATATATCTAGTTAACTGCTCAGGATCAAAATAATTTGGAGCAATTACAAACCACGGAAGGCCAGTGAGATCGTGGAACTCGCTGAGCGTCGAGACGACAACACTAGTCGGATAATCCCACCAGCTAAGTTTATCCAAAACCTCGTCGGAAATGACTTCCGGTTCAACTCCGGAAGTCACATTCACGTGCAACTCCGACCCAAGAGACGGGCCCACATCGACGTATTCACGATTTAGCTCCACCTCCGATACTCTGGCGTGTTCGCTGGACCCTGTGGCCGGAGATCCGGTCCACGGGACCCATGAGAAGCGCCGGCCAGAGGTAGCATGGAAAGGCGAGTTCGTGAACGATTGGACTGTGGAAGATATAGGAGTAGAGAGAGATAATTGCGGCGGCCGTAGGCAGCGGCAGTGGCGACGGATTACGGCCCCGACGACGGCGGCGGCCATGAACGATGATGGTGTTTTTCTTAATTATTGTTAGTTTTGCATTCATAGCATGTACGACTTAATCATACAAATATATGTTGAAAAAATTAATCTGTTTATCTTTTTCATATTTTCAATTCATAGATTAATAATTATTATACTTTATTCATCTTATTAGAATAAAAATAAATAATTTATAATATACAATAAAAATTATTTAAAATATAACATAAAATAATAATAATATCGAATTATATTACAAATTAAATATTAGTTTTATTAAGCAATAAATGCCTTTTGGTTTATTTAGAAGAAGAACAAATACTATATATAACACTAAAATTTATCATAGAGTTTAGTTTTGATAATCCATTATATATATATATATATATATATATATATATATATATATATATATATATATATATATATTATTAGCGAAATGTCCATTGTAGGAATTTTGTAATATTTTCTAGTAAATATCAAAATATGCTAAATTAATAAAATAATATTATACTTTTTGTTAAGAATATACAGGGATAGTTTTTATATGATGTCTATATTGACGTGAGTTACTATAAAATTTCAGTTGCACTTACTTTCACTCGCCGACAATGTTAGTCTAATATTTGTAAAATTGTATAAAACTTCTTTTGTAGTAGTACCCTAATTTCAATATGTGTTGATGTTTATAATTTTAATTTTAACTTCTTTTGTAGTAGTACCCTAATTTTAAGAAAAACACCATCATCGTCCATTTCCGACATTCACTAATCTTGCTGAGCTCCCTATTTTCTCTTACAAATTTCGTGTTTTGATTTTACCTTCCTTGTTTCTTCTCCATTCTTTGTTTTTCTTAATTTTTAAAATGGAGAAATTCCATTTTTACATCTGCATATTTCCTGTATTAATTATTTTACATATCCCATGCATTATTACGGACTCGTACCTGCTAAGAGCACGTCTATATATATATATATATGGGGAGAAGAAGAGCACGCTGAAAATGATCAGAATACGGAAACTATTTACATATGAACTGCAGTAAACCTTATTAAACATATTTTAGCTAGCTTAGACATTGAGGACATATATAATGAGCTAGGGGACTTTGGGGCAGCCTATGCAGCATTTCATTTTATTGTATGATCGTGTGTGCCGCCACTCTGCAAGTAATCCCCGCTTGATTTAAACATAATGCACATATAAAAACAGCAGCTAAGGACACACACATATATATAGGAGCAAAGCCTACATACAAAATGTCGGTCTGTTCTTTAACTGTCAGGCTGCTCATATTTCATAGGTGCTGAGGTGATATTATTGCAGACGGTCGATGGTGAAGCCGGACTGCCATTTTGCTGGCTGAAGCTACCGGCTACCACAGAATCGCTCACAATGTCAAAGTTTAGCCTTGCATTAACCTTCCTCCCACTACAACGACGACAATATAATAGTTCGACGTTAGGACGTTACACATATTTGATATTCATTTAAAGAGGACAATGATCTTTCCGATGGCATCGAAAACATACCTGTTGAGCCTGTTATTGATTGCCGTCAGGTCCTTGGAGGGACTCTGATAGGCATGAGTGCTCTCACCAACACAGGCATAGTAGCTCTTTGAGCTCGGTGATAGCAGAGTTTCCATCTACATGAAAAAGGAAACACTAAGAGCAAGTATTCATGCGTATGCCACAAATTCACAAATTAAAACAAACAAATCCCAAAGAAACAACCGTGAATATGAAATGCACAGACAGTGCCCTTCCATGTTACATTAAAAGAGCCAAGTAACACCAACGATTTGGACCACTTGACATGTATAATATAAGCTTATAACAATTGATAATGAAAAGCACAAAGAAAGAAAGAAATAAACCTTTGATGCGCGCAAAGGAGAAACATAGACATTATGGGAAGCAGAAACCTTCTTAGGGGACATATCAGGTAGACTTGGGAATGTAGATACCCTAGGGGATCCTGGAATAGGGCCTGCAAAGGATTCAGGGGAAAATTATGCAAAGTAGACGGATATGTCAAGCTTCATAGCATAGGGAAGAAGTAACCAATACCGTCTACACCATTCTTATCTTCAGGCAGCTTGTTTGGTTTCTGAGTAGAGCCTACAGGCCCTAGCTCAACCAGCAAAGGTTTCACAGAGGGAATGAATACCTCATTGTAGAAAGTAATTATATCAACATGTTCCTCCCCTGTTTTCTGTCAGAGAAATTAAAAAAATAAATAAATAAATTAGCAGATGACAAACCGAATGGTTTTGAAAGTTGAAAGGATAGAAACCACACCCCGTTTCTGCTTGTAGATGGCCAATTTACATAGACACTGCGAAACACCTGAGGCTTACACTGTGACTGCTTTCGGTAGTTGTAGATAATTTCCTTGAAGGTTAGACTTAGCTGAGATATCTGTAATCGGAGGAAATCAGCGCATTCACAATCAAGCACACCTTGTTTTTATTTTTAGTTCCCCATGAAAGAAAGATAAAAAGTACCTTTGCAACACCATAAAAGCTGCATAAAATAATCTGGTCAATATGGCGATTAAAGAACAGAGAAGTGCATTGCCTCAGAATTTGTTGAACAAGACCGTATACACGCTCCAAGATTTGCTGTGACAATTGCAGCCTCTCCCACAAACTTCTGATTCTAATGGCTGCTAGCTTTGTAATCTGCAAGAGCACAAAATCAGAAAAGAACTATTGAAGCAGATGTAACAGATCTAATCTTCACGAAGACCTTACCTTGCTGAAAAAGATATTGATCCCTGTCTCGGCACACGTCTCACCTTCTCCTGCAGGATTTGGTCGTGTTGGACTGCAGTGTTCGATATCCATACTCAGGCGTCAGTATCATTGACTTAGTTTAACTATCAGAATGATTCAGGTTTATGGATGACAAACATGCTTGATAACTTATACGCATAGATTATTTAGTGATGAGAAACTCTTTTCAGTGTTAAACAAGTATGATGATATGGATAAAGTACCAACCTTGCAAAAGCGGATTGAAGAGGTGCTAACTTGCACTTGAGACTAGCACATGCAAGAAGACGTTCCTTGACAGGTGATGTAAATGCATTGCACTCTGCCAACACACTTCTTAGCTCACCACAAGGTCGTTTCGGAGACCTGGGATCTCCATTTTGATCTGTCATACAAGCATCATTTCAAGGAATTAGCAAAAGTTCTGAAAGATGATGTATCTGATAAGTTCAAACATCAAGTAACAAATCTTATATTACAAATGTGGAACATCCAGACCCTTTACATGAAAAACATTAAGCCTGACAATTCATATTAGCAAGTTGCCTATTTTCTTTCATCGAAAACATAAAAAAAAAACTAGTTATATATATATATATATAAGGAGAGAGAGAGAGAGAGAAGAAATGTTAATCTCCTCTTCAGAGGAGACAAGCTAGAGTTATGTTGGGTCAATTTCGCAAGTTGATTTTCAAATGAAAACTCGACCCTGTTACAACTGATCTAGGAGATGAAAACTAGTTACATACCAAATTTCAAATAATTTGGATACCTTCTTCTATATAATGGACGACTCATAATAAGTTATTTCAAAAGACATGTTATACAAATATTCAAATTAATAAAATTTTGGTACGTATGGGGCAACAAAACGTGTAAATCAACATCAAGGATTTGGGTTTTTAAAAGTCAGGATCATCCTGTAAACATACTATCTATACTGTCCATTTGACCTAAATTTTGAATTGTTCCATGTACAAGTAGAATATCTTAAAATTTGATGAGCATTTTGTTTTTGAACTTTTGGACTGATATATTATAATTTATTTATTTTTCAAGGATCATTCACAATCCCTTAAGAGAGGAGCATGACATCTGACAGGAGCGCCGGGGGGGGGGGGGGGTGTGGTGTGGTGCGGTGGAGGGACATAAAGAACGCTATTTTGAATAAGGGGCAGCACATTTTTGCAATTTCGGATTATGAGGGGCGTAAAAAACGCAGATGCCCCAAGAAAATTCACACAAATCCAGAGATGTGCCCTACTATTCATTCGATAATAAATTTCCATAAGAAACATACCAGGTGAAGTCTCCATCTTCTTAGAAGGCAGAGGTGGCAAACCCCCATTTAAAATGTTATTTCGCAATGCAATTGCATCTAGAGATGGTATTGGTTCCGCTAATAGTCCCAGGCGGTTTATTTCTGCAGAAAGTGCTGGCCTGGCTACTATCAATGAGTTGTACATTGATGAACCCTTTTCCCATGCTATACTTTCTAAAAGCCTCTCTTCCAAAGAATTTAAATGCCGTTTGAGCTCTCTGGGAAGGGTTTCTTCATGCCTAACAAAACTTTCTATGACCTTGCTCAAATCGAAGGCTGTTATACCTGTTCTTTCCAAAATCTCACTAAAAGTCACACTGATCGTTTTGTGCGTAGCAACAACCAGATCTGCAGAACATGCGAGCATGCAACGATGAAACCGTTCGTTGGATAACAAAGAAGTTAAATTACTCGCATTCAATATTTGCGACTCTGCTCTACACATGGTCTCCAATACTCTATAATACAGCTTCAAAGCCTCCATTTTCCTTTGCTCCGCCCATATGCTATCCATCAGGTTTGCACTCTGTAGGCTTCCAGAAATACACCGCTCTCCAAAAGAACAGGTCGGGAAAATAGCCTCCAGGATGACTTTTGCTCTGCGAGTGATATCACTGGTCAGATCCTTATCACATGCTGTGAAGAACCGTTCGAGTTCTGCAGAAGGTTTAGAGGGAAGTGGCGAAACAACATCACGAAGCCATTTTGCTGTTGCCATTGCCGTGCTTATTGGCGTCATAGATCCAACCTTAGAATGACCATTTAAAGGTGATGCAGGTGATCGTAAAGGGGATAAAGCACTTGTGATTGTTTTTGTTGGTGATGTTATTGCATCCAATTTTCGCTGCAAAATCAAGTTCGAAAAATTAATAATTTAAGGAGGAGACAATGTTAGGCATGTGACACATTAGTCTAGAAAAATATACTTTTGTTCCAGATATATTAATAACCCCTCCAGATAAGCTCCCACTGCCAAGTAAACTTTCTTCACCATTTACAAAAAGCCGTTCGTCTAGCTCACCCTTCGAACTTATTATATTTTCATAATCCTGTTCCAGAATAGTTAACATTGACTGCAGCGAGTTTTCATCCAGTAGATCCTCAAAATATGTCAATCCATCTGCCATTGAGTAAAATTACTAAACTTGGAGAACAAAATAAACAACAAAAAAGGAAAAAGTTGCCAACCCAACTTTAGAAACATGAACTGGAAAAATAGAATTTTCCTTTTACCTGTGTCAATGTTATCCAGGGTTTCCTTTTGACATTCTGATGCTGGGCATGCTTTTTTCTTCAAAATGTCAGCAATTAAGTTATTAGCTTTGTCCAGTGTTTTTTTCAGTTCATCCTCTGAAGTGTGATATTTATGACATAAACAAGAAAGAAGGTTGACACCCTTTTCGGATTTCTCAGCTGAAAACACAAGACCACTGTCAGTCATATTGTTGACAGATAGAGACTTTAACATTGATTAATGAAAAGCAAGATACTTGCCAAATAAAGGAGAAGTCTTCATATCAAAATTTCGGAAATGTACAGGAACGTGAAGAATGAGTATAGCCTGTCAAGAGGTCCAAAAAATCCTTAGAAACATACACATACTCAGCACTAAAGAAATCCATACCACATTAGCCAGTACATGTGCATTAAGATACAGAACATCCTGATGAAATAATCAAAAACTAACAGTTGAAATTAGAAGAGACTAACCACATCTCACAAACAAGAGAAACCAGAATAGATACTTTCTCAATAAATAAAATTAAACAAAAAAAAAGGAGACCAACCAGAATAGATACTTTCTCAATAAATAAAATTAAACAAAAAAAAAAGGAGACCAACCAGAATAGATACTAATCCATTTGTGCAGGTAACCAGATCTTTATAGCGACTAAAAACATGAACACGCAATGCCAAGAACAGCAACCATCCAAAGCGATGATAGTCAGAAACATATCCCAAACTGCTACTTATGGGCTGCTGAGTGCTGTTTGACTCGTTTGGCAAGAAAAACTCTTGATATGCTCGACGGTAGTACCTGGTTTGCCAAAGCAAAGACGATCTTATTGCATTGTTCTACACATCATCCATAAATAGGTAAGTTTAATCAAAGCATATATTTACAGAAGAAATAACTACAACAATTACTATGTGTTACAACAGAGGTAACATCTAAATTAGTTTTAGCTAGGCTGAAACTGACTCGAGCATTCCCAGCTCATATCTCAACCAGGCTATTCTAACGTTACAGATCTTCAATGAAATGAAAAAAACTTTAAATCAAACGAAAATACTCAAGGAGGGTTAGAAGTACAGCTGCAACTCAAATGTTTTCCTATTGCTTTAGTTTACAAAACATTCCCTATATTAGTTCCTATTGCAACTGCAATATCTCATGCTAAGGACAAAGGACAACATAGAATATTTCTACGAACAATAAGATCACATTTCTAGCAACAAAGCATTTCGTAGAGTATTATTTGCCTAGTAGAATGATCAACTTCCATGAAACTATCTGTTGCAATCTATGATCAGCTTTGTCCCTTTATAAAGTATTTCCAACTCAAACTAGCCCCTTCAATGAGGAAAACAAATTGCAACACGTCACATAGTATCAAGATAAAATTAATTTGTTGGGATCTAGAGTAACTTAAAGATTTTCTGCGGTAAAATTTGCACATGCATCTCGTCCAAGCAACATTAGTCTATTTCCTGCAACTTTCAATAATCATTTCAAGTAGAGCATTGTTTTAGATACACAAGGATTCCAATTAGATACTAACAGTGAAATAAAACAACTGGCTGAAAGTTCAACAACTCATCCTGTGAGTAATAGTTTCTAGATAGGTGTCGTGCAGCTTCTACCTGCTTAATAGACTCAGGTGAACAACATTTGCTTGCTGCTCCTTCAGCTGTATGAACACCGAATGATGCGATCAACAGTTAGTATATAGCTTAAAACATCTGATAGTAACTCATAACTCCTACCTCAAGCCTCTTTTCCCAATTCGAGCCATACAGTCCACTTATAATATATCCAGCCTTAAGAGAAAATTGCGGTATCTCCTTGAAAAAGTCGACAACGCTGGAAACCAAAAAGATATTAAGTTGAGTAACTTATGTCATGCAAACTAATAAAATCAACAAGTAAATGGGGACACACTTCAACTTAGACGTTCGCAGAATCTGGCAAAGCGTGACACCGCCTTCCTCTTTTGCTTTCCCAGAACTCAGCTTCGTCACGCAATACAACACAAAGGCTGACCAGTACCTTTCGATCTCGTCTGGCTGTGATTAGAAACTTACTTATTGTTAGTATCAATCAGCTAATCCGAAAAACACGAACAAACAAATGGTTAATGATTACTGATCCACTGCCAATTGACGACATGTTAGCCAGCAAAACAGGCTTGCTCTCCCTGAATAACACCATTGCCTGCCTCGCTATGTTCTCATCGAGCCCCAAACCCGTCTGTTTAAACAAAAAAGAAAAAAGGTGAAAACGAGAGCATCAAACGAAGAAGCAAGTGAGCTTATACCTTGCAGAGCTCAGCGAACCGAGCGTCCATGGAGGCGCCCGCGTCATACTGTGGTGGCGTCGCAGGCAGCGGTATGTTACCGTTCATCTGCGCGGGAGCCGGACTCATTGATCAGCTCAACTTCTAGCCAGAAAAAATGCGCATTTCAAAATCAAATCTCCTCCGAATATCTCACCATAGCAACGGATCTAGCGCAAAAACCCTCGATCTGGAGGAGACTAATCGCCGGATATTGCGGGTTCGGTGGCGAATCGGTTGATCCAACGGGCGAATCTGAAATCCGGGAGCTCAATTTAGGGTTTTGAGAGGCGGAGAAAAGAAACCCTTTTTATCGTCGTCTTCTACCCCGGCGTTCATCTTTTCGCGCCTTCGCTTTTATACCAGCAGTAAGCAGCGCGGGAAATTAGATCATGCATGATGATGACTCATCGGAGAAATGTACATACATACATACAGTGCTTACCAATAGAGAGTCGATACGTGGCGGATTCGGATGTAAGGATGGATGCAACGTATGGAGAAAGGATGGTGGACATGGGGCCGAGGGGCTCGTTTACCGCCAAATTCCTCGAGATTAAAAAATGGAAGCGGGCCCCACACAATTTTCATTTTGTAAAGTTGGAGGGATGCATCGAGAGCGTAAATTACTGTGACGTCAGGGACTTATCTGAAATGTCGACGTTTTTTTTTGGAGCTGTAAATTGACCAAACGGCCCCTTATTTTACGTGGAATCTCATCCCAGCATCCCCAGATTACTGTAGTCAGCTGCCATTTTTTTTAACTTTTGGAAAATACCAAAGCTGTCTATCTTCTATATCAAATAGCCTGCAATCTAACTTGTTGGAAAAAAAAACTGCTTTATATCACTAACTTTATATAATTTTAAAATACCGAAGTAAAATTTTTAAAATAAATATATTATTATCATATAGCAGGATATTTTAAAATACCAAAGTAAATTTTTAAAAATAAATATAGTATTATCATATAGCAGGATATTTTTTAAACATAGAGCATAACTATGAGTAGTATTAATTTCTAAAACATAGATAGTTGAATATTATAAGATTCTAACGTAGGAAGGTATAGTTCCGAAACAGTTGTAGAGTAGCACTTGAAAAAACAGAACCCCACCCCAAATAAATGGAATGATACGAGATCTGTATAGTATTGTAATGCTTTTGGATTATTATTTTCGTGGAAAAATCACGAAACCTTTTCCCTTCTTTTGTTCCACAAGAATGGATTTTCCTTCCTTTTTTTTTCTTTTTTCTCCCAATAAATTAAATATTGAATGAAATAGTTATATATATATATATCAACGTATCCTACCTTCAGGCAATCACTCAATCCAAAATGTTTTTATAGTTTTTGTTTTTTCAACAAATCCTGTATTATCAAATGATAGAACACAACAAAATATATAATATCACACTGTGTTTGGTAGGGAGAAATTAAGTTCAACTCACTTGATAAAAATCTCAAACAATAAATAGGAATTATGAGGATCATCATAATACTTAATTGGCCTGGATAAGTACAACCAATCTATACAGGTCTTGATAAATACAACCATAGAAGGTTAAGATCCACCAACAATGGATATAGACTCATGAACCACAGAGCAATACAGATATCAATAAAACGCTTTTCAGCTTTCTTTTATTATATTCAAAGTTTGAACTACACCACACCATGTTTAGTTCATACTTCAGAATACCAAAAACAAGAAGATAGTAGACAACGAAGGAAAGCTACGGGAATTTAATATCTCATGTTTCAAGCACTATGTCTACTAGCAAAATTTAAGGGACAATTCGATTAGGAGCTTTATATATTAACATCGAAACAGCACAATTCACATGATGTTCGTATCTACCAGACCGCAAACTGCAAAGTTTAGAAACAACACCAAATAATAAAGATGACAAACAAACAATGCATATACAACTAAATAATAACCGTCTTCTTAATGAGACAGACTTCTGATAAAAAAAAATGTACTTTTAATATTACTGCTAAAAAGCTTACATTGAGAAGAAATAACAGAAACCTCATGCCAAAAATAGACCATGCAAACTCCTAAGCAAGTAAAATATCGCCTCCCACTCTCCTCCATATTCTTTCTAAAGCCTCCAGAATCATTGCATGTATGGTGTCAGAGAAAGAACACGTTTAATCTACCTTCCGCCTAAACGAGCATCCCTCAGTGAGCCTGGCCTTTCCACCTGTGGGCTGGCAGAGGACGACTCCGCAGCTACCACACGTCACTGCAGACTGAGAGTGACTGAATACAGTGGTGCTGGAACCAACCAAGAACAACAATAGTTATAAAATAGTAATTCAACAAACAAATTAAACTTCACAAGTTAAAATCTGATTATGAACGCATATTCATCTTCAAACGCTCATTATACTACAAAGATTTTTACAACCTTGTACACATTGGTTACTAATAATGTTGAATATAAATTACATTATTGTTACCCCATAGAATACCTGCTGGATTATATCCAAGTAGCTTAGAAAGAAGCATGACAAATTATTATTATATCCCAAAGATTATGCAGTTAAAATATACAAGGTAAGTGCAAGTATAACATATCGGAGTAATTTCTATTTTGACTTAATAAAGTTGTTAGCTAAGTTGAAACATCAAATAGACATGAAGACATGGACTTTGTTTAAGAAGCCAGACAAATCATTACACAACAACGATTAAATCACAGAGCAACATTTTCACAAGTTAACTGCTATAAGAAAGCCACTCACATATATCTTTATCATTTACATTGGCAGAACGTAACTACTGTGTTCAGATGAGCATCTGAAACCAATATGATATTACACTTTCGCGAAATTAAAGAGTAGAAGGGAGACTCACATGACAAATCATTAAGAACAAGGATTAAATCACAGAACAATATATGTGTACGAGTAAACTGCTAGAAGTATTCAACATACAACGTAAGAGGAGAGTACATCATAACCTTGACTTAGTAAGTCGTAAACACCATCGCGCGGTACGTGTTCAGTTAAATGCTACAAGGTGCTCCATATACATGACTACTCTAATTTTGACTTGGCTAATTATAAAAAATATCAAATTTAAATGTGTTTAGTAACTTGGTAACTGTAGCATATACATGATTGTATGATTTACACAGCAGAAAGCAACTAGTAATACCACACTTGCGAGAAATGAAAAAGCAGAAGCAAGACTCACATGTTGAAGCAGCCTTGGCACTTGACATCCTGCATTAACAAGGTAATATATAAACAAAATACCAAAATCAAGGAAAAGTAATGTAAAAGTTTGTTCTGCGGAGTACCATGAAATATGAATTGGGGGACTGAACCAATCGTTTGAGTTTGTGCTTCCTCTTCTCCAGCTCAGCCGGAGGGTTCAGAAGATCGATGTCATTCGGCAGCACCTAATTACAGTTTACAAATACAAATTATAAATATCTGTTCAATAGATCTATCAATACGTAAGGAGAACAATAGATCTGCGTTGACCATTTTTTACGGCAGAGTTCGGTTCGCCAAAGGATCTGGAGCTCGGCGGGGATATGCGATCGAACAGAGAGAATCAGAGAGTTAAACCCTACTTTTACATCACAGGTTACATATGGAAGGAGGAGAAGAGGAAGGAAACCGTTAGATTATGTTGCTTGTGATCTGAGACGTCGGATTCACTCGTGCAGGCCACGAAAATAGTCTGGGCTGTTAATGGACCCACACTGTAATGGATTTACAGGTATTAGCGATTTCTGAATGTCTTTATGACAGGCTTTTGAGGACTTGCAATTGGCATATCAATATTTAGTGTCTACTGATTCTGTAACTGCATTGTGTAGGAGTTAGTAAGCAGTTAACAGCAAATAACGCCGAAAATGAGGCGAGCTGCTCACGAGAAGCTCCAACTCGAACTCGTTAAACTCGACTCGAACACGAGCATTGCCGAGCTCCAATCGAATTCGAGCTCGAGTAATTAAACGAGCCGAGTCTGAGTATCGTATTATTCTGCTCGTTAGGTTTGCGAGCCTAAACGAGCTTTTCTATTTTGTTGAAGTATCTTTTACAAAAAAAATTACTTAAACGAATTCGAGTTCGAGCTCAACTCGAGCATGGTTTAATTAATGCAATTGAGTCGAGCTCGTCTCGATTCGACTGAAGCTCTGTGCAGTTGATACAATCGAACCTACCTCGAGTAGAGTTCGGACTTGAGATTTTTCGAGCTCAGGTCTAGAGCTTGTCGAGCTCAGTCTTTGACCAATCAAGTTGAACGTGAGCTAAATGGTGCTCGACTCAAACTCGGCTCGTTTTCACTCCTAGCAGTAACCCACTTTTTTGAAAAGTCTTTTATCTCATCAATGTTTAAAAGCAGAGGTAAAAAAAAAGAAATCGATTTTTTGAAAAATTGAAAACAAAAGTTCTAGAAACAGGAAATCCAGGTTTTGTGGCAGCATGAACATCTCACCTCCCTATTTGATAGACAAATAACAGCAGCTTAACCGACGAGCCCACAACATTATTTGCATGATATCTTCGTTATAAATAATCTACCAAAATCCACAAATTCATATGAAAAAGAAAGAATTAGCCTGTATATACATATTCTAGTCCTACATATAATTATACCAAATTAAACGCACTTCGAGCACGAGAAAAATGTCGGACGCTCGTTTCCTAGGCCTCACTCTGCTCCTACTCATGTTGATTCCGACATTCTCCACAGCCGAAACCAATGCCAATGCTAATTCCGATATCAATACCGATCTTGAGGATAACGACTACGATGCTCGCGACGATCCTTTGCCTATGGCTTGCGTTGCGGGCTGTGTCTTGAATAGCATGGCTTGCAACATCAAATGTGCAGTGGCGACCGACCAGAATCCGATGTGTTTCCTCCAGTGTTGGTCGGATACGTTAACCAGCTTGCTGAAGTGCGTGACGACTCCCCAACCCCCTCTTGCTCCTACCGTCGGCGGGGGCATCTTTCCGCCTACAGATAGTCATCCTCAGCAGCTTCTGCCCCAACCGTCCAACTAAATAATTACATACGATATATAATAAATAAATAATATGTGTTATATTTTGCTATTTATATGCGATATTAAACATGCTTTATGGCAACTAAGGTAATATTAACATCGTGTGGGTTATTGTATGCGAGGTTGTACATCCCCTAATATCATAAATGAATCTATGATTTCAGAATAATGTATATTTATTGTTGTTTTATCCAATTATTATGAGTTATTATAAATTATAATAATAAATAAATATATGTATGTCTTGCGAAACTAACGATGCATGCCGAATTGCCGCTTTTTCATTAATTTTAATAATAGAATAACAACAAAAACCAATAAAAATCGCTATTCTGGTAACACCTCCAATAGAAAATTTTATTCCATCTTCGGCTCTGTTATAAAGAATTTATTATGTATCTCTCGTGGGTCATTAGTAAATTTATTACTCAACATAACTTGATGAACAGTTATCAGTGAAGAGAAACAAGTGATTTTAGCACAAAACTGATATAAAGCACTTGGAGGGCCCAATAGTGCCAAAAGGGATTGTTAAAGGTCCGGATCCAAAATTGATTAACAAAATAGTGCTTTTACTGCATATATGCATGGTTCAGCACAATGGTGATGTACATGGTGCTCGACGTGAAATTGATTGACTGAATATCTAGTCCAATTATTTAGCAAAATAAAAAATTTGATAGAAAGTATAATTTGTTCCTGATGAATGATAATTCGAATATTCAAATTTTAGTAAGTATAAGTTGAAAGGGACTTATTATACCGCTACGTGTTAGTTTGAGATGTATAATAGAAACTAAACTAAACGATCACAAATTAAAAAAATATGAAAATAGTTTGTTTTTTAAATAATTTTAAGAGCTCTCTCGTTGGGAAAAAGTTTAATATGTCAGGAGATTAAAAAAAAATAGGGACATGAATGAAGGATTAAAAAAAAAAAAAATTTTGGTGAACGCAGGAGATTAATTATAATAAAATATTTAAAAAAAAAGAGAGGAACATGAACAGAATTTTCGTCGAATTTCTAATTTTTCAGAGGACCAAAATAAAATTTTAAGAGGTAATTTAAATCCAAATTTGGGCTGTAAATCTTAAGAGGTAGTTATTTCCGTTGGGTAAGCTAAGTTTTTTTTTTTTTTTTTTTGTTATTTAGGCGAGATAGGGCGCAGGCACATATCATTTACTATAGGAGGGAGTCTCTCTTGAAGAAGATATCAAATAAAGAGGAAATTCGATTTGGTTTCAGTCTTTTTCCACGTTTTTTTTTTTGAAATTTAAAGCAAATAAACTGTAAAATAAGGGTGAGATTTCGTTCTATCTGTTCTACAAATTTCCATCCATGGGAAAGAGAGGGAAGGAGCTCGCGAAGCAGAGGCGAGCTCAGCGCCTCCAAGAAATCTCTGAGCTCAGAAGATCTCCGTACTCCCCTTCAGAAAGGTATCGCCAACTACTGTTCGATGAAATTCTCCAGTCAATTTCACCGAGGTTGATGGGAATTTTCTTCAGTTTAAAGCTTATCTTAGTCAAATATGCAACTTCATGACAAACGCTTCAATCTGTTTGATGAAAGTCCCCTGAGAATGTTAGTACAAGTGAAATGTTAACACAAATAATCACCAGAACGTTTGATAAAATTATCCTGATAGCCAAAATATTGTCTCAGTCAATAGTCTCCTTCTATGGAAAATTCCCATGAGAGCTACAGCTTTTGAGATGCCAATACAGTTGTTGGATCATAAAATGCAGGCTAGTCTAATGAGATTCCATTAAGAATCTCAGCCTTTTGATAACGACCACCCTTTTATCAAGTAGTAAGTAACTTCTGCTCTCCGATAACTAGCTCTACATGTGGTAACGCATGAGCAATTTTGTTGGTATTTTGTCTGTATCGCGGAAAAAAAAACCCTCTGCTTTCTGATTCTACTGCATTATTCTGTTCATAGATGGTGGTCTTCAGAGACGGTGGCTGCCGTTACAGGAGCCAACCGAGGGATAGGATTTGAGATCGCACGGCAACTAGCGGAGCATGGTTTGCATGTTGTTGTTACAGCAAGAGATGCTGCTAAGGGTCAATCTGTAGCTGAGGAAATGGGAGAGGTTGGTCTTAATGTGGATTCCTGCCAGCTCGATGTTACTAGTGAAGCTTCCATTGAGAGGTTTGTTGGGTGGATTATGTCCAAATATGGTGGCCTTGACATTCTGGTGAGCTTCTTAAACTTCAATCATTGTAATTTATCTAAATGTTGTTTGGTTTTCATAGCATCAGTGGCTGCGCTATTGTGAATGTTCGCTACATCAATACACAAAAATTGGATTGATGTTGCTCTTTCTTGTTAGGGCTTAGGGTTCAGAGTTTACGGAACAATTATTGGAGTATATTTCTCATTATCTTTCCTTGATTCTAGAAACTGAATTTTTTTTTTTTTTCCGCCAATACAACAGAGAACAAATATGAGAAAAGGGGGTTTATTTCCATTAGAGATAATGAGAATTGCAATATGTTTAGTTCGTCTCACGAGGCTAAATACTATTTAGGTCATAATGAGAATTCATATAAGCAATATACAATTTACCGTAAACCTAAAAGAAATCCCTTGTTAGACAGAAGAAAGTGGAGATGCATTAAGTCTTGCTAAATGTTAAGTTTGGCAAAAGAGAAACCGAGCTTTTTAGTACTTGCTGAAGTTGTCAGAAAGCGGTATGATCTACACTGTTTTGTCTGAACATGCTTCTTTCATGGTGGAAAAACACCTTAGGTCAAGGGACATTGTCAAGATAGATTCTTCTGAAATTCACATCAGTTTGTGAAATCAAATCGATGCCTAGCTCACTATCCGGCTTCTTGGTGCTTTTCATTTTGCTCAGGTCTGCTCATCTACATTATTCCACAGGTGAACAATGCAGGTGTAAACTTCAATTTGGGATCAGATAATTCAGTTCTGTTTGCGGAGGACGTCATTAACACAAATTATTTTGGTACAAAGCGGATGGTTGAAGCCACAATCCCAATAATGAAACCTTCTGCCTTCGGTGCTAGGATACTAAATGTGAGCTCTAGACTTGGCCGTGCAAATGGAAGGCGAAATGTAAGCCCTCTTAACATAAATTCCAAAAAATCTACTAATGTTAAATTGAGAGGAACTTGGAGTTGCATATATTATATTCCAATATCAGTATTCATGTTTATGTTCACTTGGCTTACTATGACAGAGATTGGATGATATACGTTTGAGGGAACAACTACTCCAAGATGATTGCTTGTCTGTGGAACTCATAGACGGGGTGGTTGCCAAATTTCTCGAAGACGTGAAGAATGGAAGTTGGTCATCAAATGGATGGCCTCAGATGTTCACTGACTACTCAGTATCAAAGTTAGCTGTTAATTGTTACACCAGGTTAATGTCAAGGAAACTTTCGAGTAGGCCGGATGGTCACAAGATCTTCATAAATTGTTACTGTCCAGGATGGGTGAAAACATCCATGACAGGTTGGCATGGAAATGTCTCACCCGACGATGGCGCTGATACTGGAGTTTGGGCAGTCTTACTACCTCAAAAAGAAGGAATCACCGGGAAATTTTTTGCTGAGAGGAGGGAGATAAGTTTCTAGCTAGTATTTGGAAACCGCTGGTATGCTTTTAATTTTAACTCCCGCTAAATATATGATTACAGATAGTTCTTACTTCTCAGCAATGTCTTCTAGTTACAGTTTGCTAGTAAATGCAGTCTTAGCAGATGATTGGTATGCAGGATCCAGGAAAGCATCATGATCAATCCATTTGCGTCATCATTCTGTATTTTTGAAGTGCAGGCAATTACATTACATCATTGATAATTTGTTTATGTTCGAATTCTGAAAATTTATTCAGTTTTCTTGTTACATTCTTCGTTTCTAAAAACATGGGCTATTCAAGCACCTTATGGTACGTATGTAATGCCCTAATTCGAGTCCTAGTGCAGGAAGAAGAAGAAGAAGAAGAAATCAATAATTTTATGGTATGTATGAACTGTCTATGAAATGATGAACCCCACAAAGTGCATGCATTGTTGGCATCATGGCATGAGCCCAATCTCAAGATATCAATCAATCATGAACTCAATCTGGGTCCATGAAAAAAAAAAATTGCAGCTTTCTCAAAAGCAAGTGAAACCTGCCAACTTCCAGCCTGTCTACAAAGCTCCAAATGAAGAGGATCCCAATCATATATCCACAAATACTTTAGGGATTCTCATAATTTATGCTTCCACAAAATTAAGGCCCCTTGAATTATTTCCTATTCCTAACTTCTCTTTTTTTTTTTTCTTTTTTTTTTTTTCTTTTTTTAAGAACAGATACTAAGGTGAAACAACCAACCAACAAGTACTAGTTTACGACAAGGATTAGTGAGATTTTGAGACCTCAAATCAGCTTTGGTTATGAATGTATGCAATTTCATAGGACTCTAAATAGTATGATAAGTAAATAACTCTATAGCGATATATCTCTCCTTTTTTTCTTTTTTCTTTTTTTTATTTTTTTTGGTGGATATACTAAACCAAATGCTTTCCCACTGACTAAGATTCAGCATATGAGGTTTTCATCAAAAAAAAAAAAAAAAAAAAAAAAAAAAAAAAAAAGATTCAGCATATGAACAAGTATAAGAACAAACACACTTACTGTAGTACAAGCAAAGTGCTCGAGATAATGGGAAACATTTTTATTTTTATTTTTTATTCTAATAAAAATTCAAATTTAATGAATCATATTGGCATGAGCAGGTGCAAACGTTGATGCTATAAGACTAGATCCTCTGCATTTTGGGTCAAAAAGTCATCCGCTATCATTACTAATAATATCGTTATAGTTATTAATTAATGTATTATTAAATTAACGCTTACTATTTAAGTGATCCTTGAACAGATACTTACGCTGTCCGTTCTTACAAAGTCTAAGACAGCTGTCAGAGTTGACCAACACAGAATTCCTCTAACATTAATAACCCAACAAAATAATTTGTGCAATTAATTAGCCGAATATTAGAAAAAATAATAATCTATTGTATAGAGGATGTTAGGAGTTTAAATTTTAATAATATTTGGTTAAGAGAAATTTTACTCTAACGTGCTCCGGCCCGATTGAGATGTAGGATATAAATCGAACTCGGCAGTTAAAACAAAAAAAGATAAAATAAAATTCTATGAAAAGCCCACATTTTTGAAAATTTTACCATGAGAATGCATTTTTAACATCTATTGGAATGCAGTATTTTGTGGCTATACTATTTACACAGAAGTAGTAATCTAGATTATTAAGAGAAGGTGGTGAAACTTTATCATAAGGATATAAATTAAATTTACAACATATATTAGTAAACTTATTTTTGCAAGATATTGAACCAACCAAACTTATTTCGTGCTTAGGTTGTCCATGGATCGTGTTGAAATCAACAAACAGCTCCCTTAAAAGTAAATATTCAAGGAATCAGAAAGTATTCTAAGAACCCAAAAAAAAAAAAAAAAAAAAAAAAAGAACAAAAAAATATGCAAACTGTACTTTTCCTGAATGATGAAGATCCAAAGCTAGAGCATGATTTGATACGAAGCAGCAACCACTAACAGGCGGTGTCCCTACTAACATGGATCAAAAACATAATGTGGAAAACAAAAAAGAGGAAATAAAACATAAAAAAAACAGAACGAAGACAAAGAAGAGAGAGAGAGGGGGGGATGGGGAATGAACGAAGTAAACAGACGGGGAGACAGGTAGCCGCTATATCCCTTTGTCTATTCATTGTTCATAGCTGTCTGCTAACTATTTCCAGCACCACACTGTTTAACGTAACCCAAAAAAAAAAAATTCAAAACTTGCTAATTTCCTATTATGATATTTTCTTTTTAAAATGCCAACTTTCTTTTTTATTTCTTGGGATTTCTAATCAAACTCCATACTTGTTATATAATTTGCAACAGCTGTTTATGAAGCAGAGGATAAATCCAACACACTAAGTGATGAAAAGGAAGAGGAAGAGAAAAAGGACAAGTCTTCCCAGTTCGCTTTACAGATAAAATTCTCTGATATGTTTAGTACTTTCAGTTGTTTTCAGTTGCTTTTTATGCTTTCATGGGTTGTCATAGTAGGACCTCCAATTTGTCCATTGATTTGAGCTTGCTGTGGAGTTTGGTGAGGTAGTTTTTATTATTTTTTTTCTTCAAAAAATCTGATTAATAGTGTTGTATTTATTTTTATTTGCGAACAAGTGAATTTGTACGTAAGAAATCAAAGAAGAAGAGGAGGAGAGAAGAGCAAAGTTTGTCAGCAAGGCATTGTCGAATTCTGGGTGATATATAGTTTGTAAATTGTAAAGAATAGAGTTTGGTGGAGATGTTGATGGCACAACCATCAGGCCAGTTTTAAGGCCATTGGTAATAGAACTAGAGATTCAGAAGCTTTTATTTTTTTTCCTGATTTTTGGGCAGTTGGGAGATTTTTGCAGCTGCTTGTTCAGTATATCACAATTGGTTGACTTCAGTAATTAGGATTGTCAGGCTCTTACAATTGGAATTGGCATCTTGGTCAAAAGAGTACTGTACTTAGCTAGAAAAAAGAGAGAGAATTCATTTGGCAGATGGGGAGAAGCATCTACCGGAACCTTCCTCGGTGGTTGGCGAATGAAGGATAGTAGGAACCAGCTGCTTTGTGATAGATTGCAGGTATTTTTTTTTTCTTTATTGTATGATATTTGCATTGCAGATGATATTTGGTATAATTGAAGAATATGTTTATCATTTTGAGCCATTTATGCATCCTGATTTTTCAGAAACAAATCGTTGGTGATGCCAATATTCTATTTGGCTATCTGATATGTTTCTTGCTTAAACTCTTACTTCCAGTTAATAAATGTTCATCATGAGGCATTATGATCTATCATGTGAAATAAGTACACGAGTTTTGGTGCATCCGCTGCGCGCATGTGGAAATGCACTATATTCAACTTGCATAGCAGACCTGTACTGGAGTTCCTTGTACAAATATTTTTAATGCTGTACACATATTTTTAAAGTAGTTATAATTTTGGATATGATAAGTATTCCATTTCCAGATGTAAAGCCTGTCAAAAATATCTCCCTGCTTGCTCTTTAAAAATTTGTTTTATCAGAATTGCAACCTAAAAGACTTCTTCTTTGACATAACTGCAAAATTTGATTTTGACTCTATGCCGTATATTTTAGGTTCCATGCTATAATATTTTGGGTTTCAGGTGAAATGTATAGACCTACAGCAGAGTTCACAACCAGCATTCAGATGTTCTAACGTGGATCCCATACCAAATGTCAGGGATTCTTGCAGCAGCTCTTGGGGGTGCTGCAGGAGCAGTGGCATTGGTAGGGATAACCATTTCTTTATGCTACTATCTACGCCGCCATACAAGTAATTCAAGGACTTCGGAGACCAATTCATCCGACGGTAATGATTCTTTTTAACGAAACTGCGTATACTTATGCTGGCGAAAATAAAAGCATTAATGGTCCATTTACTGACATTTTCAGAGGGACGAAATGTCGAAATGTCCGTCGGTGGAGATGCTTCCTATTCATCCCAATTTCATGGAGCAAGATGCTTCACGATGGAAGAATTGAATCTTGCGACAAAAAGCTTTAGAGATATCAACCTCATCGGGAACGGGAAATTTGGAGAAGTATACAAGGGCTTGCTTAATGACGGAACAATTGTAGCTATCAAACAAAGGCGAGCTGAGCCGAGCCAGGAATTTATTCAGGAGGTAAGGACGAAATGACCGGTGCATGACTACAGTCGGCATGATTCCTGATGGTTTTAGATTCATATTCTCTTGTCTACCCTTTTTTAACAAAATGTTGTAGCTGTACTTATATGTTAGAACTTAGAACAAAAAATAAGTAGTTCTTTATAAGCTATAACTTATATACATAAAGACCTTTTCAAAGTTTAATAATAAATTTGACCAGCTTCTTATGTCAGGTACGTTATCTATCGTCGATTCGCCACAGGCATCTAGTGAGCCTTCTGGGCTACTGCCAGGAAAATGATCTACAGATGCTTGTCTTTGAGTATATACCGAACGGCAGTGTCTCATCGCATTTATATGGTGACTCTCTTTGCTAATAGTTACTCTACAAGTTCAGTATCAGATGAATCGAATGTTACAGAAGTTATGGACTTTATTTAGTAGGTTCAAGTCAGAAGTCAAGTGAAAATCTCGAATTCAAGAACAGGCTCTTGATAGCCCATGGAGCAGCTAAAGGTGAATTTTTCTCTTCTGCAAAATCACAATGCATCTTTATCTTACATATCAGAAACAAATTATCTTTATTTCTGGTAGAAAACGTATTAATATTACCTTATTCAGTTTCAGATTTGTTCTTTTCAAGATCCTCATAGATGTTTTTGAATTATAATTTCCCCTTTTCGTATCCGTATGCAGGTTTGGGTCACCTTCATTCTCTAGATCCTCCGTTAACACATATGGACTTCAAAACTTCGAACGTTTTGGTGGATGAGAACTTCATACCGAAAGTAGCTGACGCTGGCGTCAAGATCATTCTTGACAGATTTAACGGTGCTGATCCATCTTCAAGCATGTCGAAGGATGAGCCTTTTCTCGATCCCGAGTAATTACTTGCCCTTTTGAATCTTGACAAACTTCGTATGAATTTGAAGACCCAAAACTAATTGTTTTGATGTCAAAATTTTCGAATGTTTGCATATCATGATTGAAAGCAAAGAGAAGGCACAAATCACATTACCACAGCATGAACTTCTGAAAAGTGCTGCATACATCTTTTCTGTAGGGTTAAAGAGTCTGGGAGATTTTCTGTGAAGAGCGACATATACAGTTTCGGAATGTTTCTTCTAGAGCTTATCAGTGGACGCGAAGCAAGATCAGATCCTAAGATCATTGAACAGGTACTTGGCCTACAAATGCCTATTTAAATGTCCTGGTTTACGCATAATCATCAAACATGTTTATTACTTCACTTGCACTAGTAGGATGTAGGCATGTGATACTTACATCTAATTAGATTCTAAATCATGGTATAATAGATCCTAAGCTTCTCTCGGAATCTCGCAGAATTACCGCATGAATTGAACTGTGATGCTGAAAGTAAGCAGAACTTGATTATTTTTTGGAAAAAACATTCCGGAGCTCTAGCATTACTATTAATTTGTTATTTACTAGTATTTAAGTTGTAGAATTCGTACAAGTAATATGTTTATTTGATTACCATCCGAAGGCGCAAAAGTACGAGGAAACAAAGGAGATTTCCAACCTAATTGATAGGAGAATGAGCAGGAACTTCTCAGCGGAAGGCATGAGAGAATACTTCCGTTTGGCATTCTGGTGCATTGACCCGCGAAGTGAGAGGCGGCCTCCGATGAGCTTCGTAGTGTTGGAGCTCAACAGAATACATGAGAAAGAGATGAGCTTGACGACGATCATGGGCGAAGGTACAACAACTGTAACTCTTGGAAGCCAGCTCTTCAAGCCTTCTTGACACCAGCATTTGTTTTTTCATCAGCTCAGCTGCAAGTATCAACTGAACAAATAGAATGGGTCAAGATGTTTCTCTTTCTTTCTTTCTTTCTTTCTTTTTTTTTTAAACTATAGTTTTTTAATATTTTGATGTACATTATCGTTTTGGTTTGATCTGAAGTCAAAATGATATTCTTGGAGCAATGCAATCTGAAATTTACAGAGATTTTACAAGTATGTCTGCATGTAGGCTTCAACCGAGAGTTCGAGTAACAAGTTATCCTTTTTTTTGCTTTTTCTTAAGAAAGATTCCGCTTGAAGTTGCTAAAAGTTTAGATTATCCAACCAACCAAAACATTGAAAACAAAAACTCAAGTAGCTTGCTCACCCTTCGATCGATACAGAGCCTCTCTAACTTATCGACAGCATTCTCGACGTCGAAATTGCATTTCTCACCGAACTCTTCCAAAATGAGTTCTTCGCACCGAAGGTCAAGGTCCTGTATAATACACATCATGGAAGCAACAATGAAACCATGCAAGTTTTTAAATAGCTCATTTAAAAAGAAAGGATAAAGGGTTAGAGTAATATACTTGTATGGTAGCCCATTCCTTGCCCCATTAAAAAAAATGATGATTATTTACCAAGGAGACGCTTACCGATAAGATCTGCGAGCTTGATAATTAACCTGGCTTTGATTTGAGAATGAATGGGGATCACTGCTTCTCTTTCCAGACGCATCACATCCTTCGTCCTCGCAATTCGTGATTTCTTATTACTTACTGTTCATTTCAAAAACAAAGAGCGAGAGAACAGGAAAAATAAAAATTGGATTCAATTAAACATTTGAATGAAATAAGTCGAAGAAAAGAAAACATGCAACGGTTTTCTATGGTATTCTAAATTTCTAATTAAGTATTAATTTTGCACAACCTTACCTCAGATAAAAAGTTATTTTGTACTACCGGACTTTCTTAATTATTTTAGGCGCGGACGGACCGTTTAATTTTCAAGCTTTTCGCAAAAGAGGACCATATTACCTGAATTTTTTAAGTTTAAATCATTTAATAAACATTATATTTATTGTAAATTTTAAATGTTTATGAAATTAAAATCAAATCAACAATTAAATAGCGATCTGGTCCGCCGTGACGAGTGCTATGCAGAAAAGCTCCTCCTCACATTTATAGAAAATTCAATAATATATTTTGTTACTTTTAATTCTTATAATAATGCTATTAGTTTCTATTTTGATATTTTTATATTAAAGAATAAACTAAGATAATGTATACTTTCACTTTGGTTAGAGCATTTCAGCTCAAAATATTTTGAAAAGTTAATAACTAGTCTCCAAATATTCATGGCAATGTGTATGATCATATAATTATAAAAAAGTATGACAAATGTTACAAAAAAATGAAGCCAAACGGAAATTATCATAGAATTATATTAAAAACAGGTATGTTTATATGATTTCGCGATAATTTTCGTGCTATGTTTTACGTGTCTAAAGTATTTCAAACAAAATTTTCTCATTTATATCCACCGTAACATTTGCATGTGAGTCACCCAACTAACTCTTTTTGCAAGAAAAGCAAAACCAAATGAAATATAATAATAAATAAGATAGGTAAACATGAAATGTTCACAGCAAGCACAGCAGCGACTCTTTACCAAATCTCTCTCTTTCCCTCAATTCATCACTTCTAATCGCTCTGTTGTTGATGAGCCCTAATCGGGACAGGTATTTCTCTGATGCAAGAGTCCTTATTTGTTTGTTCGATCAAATCTCTCATCTGTTCTATACATATTGCGAATTACAGCTCCTTTTTCACGCCTAGATCCAAGCAATCGATGCGGACACCCAAAATTTCCATTTGTTTGGTGGTTTCTAGTCAGAAATGCACGCCTTTTCGATTGTAAACTGTATCAAAATCAAAGTTTGACGATCCTATGTCCTTGATTTGGAGGTGAAATGATTTTCTGGAGATGAAAATGAGGATCATTTTTAGAGGAGCGCATTTTAACTTCTAATATAGCAAAATAGCTTCTTGACATCTTGGTTTTTGAAATTCACAAAAATTTTAGGATCTTGCTGCCATATTTATACTGCTGGAATAACATCCTAAACAGCATAATGCAAGTTGATTTGTTTTTATGCTTGTGCAATCCTACTGTTAGGTTTTTATTGTCATATAAACTAATGGGTTGATTGTTACGCGTCTTCCATTTGTGAGAGTCATACGAGTTACAAAGTACCACGCATGCTAGTTTTGGATAGCACCAATAAATCCTTAATCTTTAACATGCTATGTTATCTTTCTAGTGGCATATCATTATCCTTATAAGATTTCAAATACCAATGACATGAATTTAAGTTGTTTGGCTATTCTATCATCTGCAACAAATAAATGCTCGCAGTGGAAATCCTTCTAACTATGAGTCGAGGTTTAAGTATAACAAATTCTTGCTGTCGATCTGTGCATTTTCTTGCAGTTGTTTGCATAAAATTATGAGATAGGTCAAATTAGAGAAGGACCTCCTAATTATGTGGACGACTTGTAACAGTGTGGAAAGCTGGCCCCATGATGTTGGCTGCTGGATTGTATTTAAAGCATTTATTCGTCTATGAAAGATGAAAATATTCTACAATTTGGTGTGTTTAGAGCAAGCTCGTGCTTTGGTTCATGGAAAGTTGAATCATAAAGGACCCTGCTTTTATACTCTCGTGAAGTTCTAAGATTCTTAGCAAATCCAGGTCTGCTGAAATCAGGTTACTTGTGCCTATACTGTGAATTTAGCTTATTAATGGTGGGCGAGCATTTATGTAGTCGCTTGTGTCATAATGCGCCAGGTTTTGCAAGCATGGGAGCATTCTGTTGCTGTCCATGTGGAGAAGATTATGATGACTACGCCCATCCAAGCAACTCTATTTATAGACATTGTTTATGTCTCAGATATTTCTTTCACCAGCTGTTTAGTGGGGTAAGTAAACTTCTAAACTGCTGCCTGCTGCTAGCTTAAGCTTAGCTTGTTTAAATATTATTTATATCAGTTGTGATTGGTTCGTCCATTTTGCATCCTCTAGCTGTTATATGATATCGATGTTGGGGAAAATCTAAAGTTATGAAGTGAAACCAGCAAATATCAACTCACATTTCCAGTTTGGGATCTCTGTTTTTTTGTATGTAGCTTCTTTTGCTCGAACGTGAACCCTCTGAAAGGTGCTCAACATACTAAACTAAACTAAAGCATCCTTTTGTTGTCATATGATAAAGAGTTGTAGACTAACGAGGGAAAACCCGTGATTGCTAGCTTCATGTTTTTTGAAAGAGCTTTTTGCCTTCCCAAAAGTCATTTTCTTGGAGCTAGTGTTCTTGTTCAGTTCTTATGTGAACGTTGGTTCCCTGTTTTGACTTCTTTTTTAAATATATGTATGACGATGCTAGGGAAAGCTAGATACCCTTCAATGGAACTTTAAAATGTTTTTGAAATTCATCCCGCCACATGTTTCAAGTGCTAGTAGTATGCTGCATCCTCACTTGAAACCTGTGTGGGAATAAGCTCCACATCGCTTTGGCATTTTCTTTGGAGGTATAATAATTGGAGGTACAAATTTATATTCATCAGTCGTCATATACATGGCAACTCCATTTATTTCACATGTTGTGCAGACGTTCCAAAGGCTTGATAATCGAGCAGCTTCATCACCTGTACACGGAGCAACTGCTTTTACAACTGGACTTGGCACGGCTACCTCAGAGAGCCCTACATCTGACGCGTACCTTATTCCTAGACCTGCACCGTACGATACTGATCCCAGGTATACTCGTTTACAACGGGATGGCCTAATTTTTAGAAGGGAGAAGTCTCTGACTCATATCCAAGATGATGATATACAACTTCTCAGAAGAAATGGTAGTGGCTCTGGGATGGAAAACATGGGCTCTGGCCGAAAAAGGAACAGTGTTGATTCTGAGGAAGAAGGGAAAACAGCGAGAAGTCTTTCAGCTAAAACTTTTGGTAAGGGTTACATTCTCACAACTTCTGAAGATGAGGATGTTTGCCCTACATGTCTCGAAGGTAATTTTTATATTTAGTTATCGTATTAATCTCATGCTAGATTCAAAAACAAATTTTGACTCCCTCCTCTCCAGCAATGCTAGGGACCTCGAATTTGAACTAAAATGAACGTCTAACGTGAGGTGAAATCATGTCAACCATATGTTTCAAATGATAGATCCCATCCATCGTAGGTTTAAGCATCATTTGCACCTCACTTTTAGAGTTTTCTTTAGAGTTCAATTTCGGAGGTACGAAGTATTTCCCATTTTAGCCTTGCTCCGTCTGCTGAGGTCCTTATCATAAATAATTATATTGTAATTTTTGATTCTTAGTAATTTCATTGCAGAATATACTCCTGAAAATCCCAAGATTGTAACGAAGTGCAATCACCATTTTCACCTCGGTTGTATATACGAATGGATGGAAAGAAGTGAAAGTTGCCCGATTTGCGGCAAGGTAAGCTGTCATTACGACAAATTGAATACTCGGTTGTTATCTGTTTTCTTTACATATTTTATTCTGGATTGATGTATCAGGAAATGGAATTCTCCGAGAGCCCATGATCGCAACGCTCTCATATTCAGATTCAACAGGAAGCATGTAAAGAGGACCTGTAAATAAAGTTTGTAGAGTTCTGCTGGAGACATGTCTCACAAGTTTGTAACTATTCTTCAAAATCTGTAGTAAGTTCACCGCACTATGCATATTTTACAGTTAAAGATTCAAATTTTAACATTCTGCAACTCTCACTGCCCGAAGAACGGCTTATTTCTCGGCTTAATAGAATAGGGGTTTGCAACTGGCTGATACAGTTTTTCACTTACATAATGACTCATGATTATTTAATTATGATTATTAAAACTGACTATAATTATTTAATTAATTTAGAGAATCTTGAATGGGAACCAGTGGCAACATTCCCCCATATATATCTGGTAGCTGGCTCTCATCGATGTCTTCTAGTAGAGTTGCCTTTAAATTTTTATCATCCACAAAAACAATCTGCAGATCCATCAAACATTTTCGGTCATAGTTCCTCTGGATAATCTTTAGTTTTTAGAATATAAATAGATAGAATTCGCTAGTCATTTTTAAGAAAATAAGATTTTTCACCTTCTTCCTTGTGTTGTTATCGATGAATGGGTAGACAATTTTCCATGCTTTCATGAAGATAGAAGGCACATGGACCAGGAACACTTTGCCAAGCCTCTCCGGATAATAATTCTGCATGATATTCTCAAAATTAATAATAATAATAATAATCTGCATGAATTAAAGCTCCCGATTATATATGATTTTGTGGTGAAATTTTGATTAAGAAAAAAAAGGAAGTTGTTAAAGAGACCTGCATGATTTCTAGAGCAGCGAGATATGCGCGGATATCACAGTTTGAGAAACCCCAGCCTTGAAGATCACCGATGCCCATGAACGTTTCTTGGCCTCTTGGAATTCTACGTATTTTATTACACAAAACACACGGTCAGCATGAACTTGAATTCTCATAATAACAAAAATTTTTAAAATAAAAAAATCAGCATAAATTCCAGTTAAAAATGATATCTGTGATGGCGATACCTGGCGCATAATCTGTCGAGGGTATAAGTAACAAATTCTGTAATGAGCAAATATTTATGTTGTCAGAAAGAAGAAGTTAATCTTAAATAATTCTAAAATAAAAAGAAAAAAAAAGGAGATATATACGTTTGAATTCGTCGATGTTGCGTTTGGAGTAGTAATGTCTGCCACCGAAGACGACGCCGATGGGGCGACCCTTCTTGTCGAATCCCTGAGAGAACATCTTCTTCTGCGCTAGATCGTTCTTCACCTGCGATTCTGCGATGAAACCGTTCGGAACTGCTGATTTTCTCCATTTCAGATATTTTAGAAACATGTTGGAAGCTTTCTCGATCTCTAAATCTCGTGCACGAAGGAATCTTCTGAGCGTGAAATCATCCGCCTCCTACTAATAATAATTAGTATCACAATAATCTACCATTACTATGATCCTTGCCCTTTAATTCTCCTCACAAAAACAAAAGCAATATATATATATATATATATATATATATATATATATATATATATAGTATGAAGCACACAAGCAGATGAATGAAATGGTATGACAGTTGACCTAACATGAAAATGACTGGTTAAAAAAGGCAATCAATATCACACTTATAAAGGCTAACAGCACTGCTACAGAGTTCACTCTATTTATTGCTTGCTTATTTACCATCCTCCACCAATATATATATATATACACACACGGTTGGAGGAGTGCAATACATCATGAATTGGGGATGGGTGCATATGAGAGAGAAATGGGTGATATATAGATGCTATAACATAGGGTGCTCTTTTGCATATTTCAAATTCTAAAATTAAGTTTAGTTTTAATATTATATTATAAATTCGTGGACTGTATTTATATTGTGGATGTTCGGTGTGAATGCTTGTTCTGTAAATATATATATTTGCTTGTATGTATATTTTGTGTATTTTTTCAAGCCCACGATCGTAAAGTTGTTTTTTCTCTAAATCTCTGGGGTGGGATTTAGTTGGAATATTATTATTATTTTGTAAAGTCTAAAATTAATGAATGAGACGGAACAAGAATAATTAATGTAGGTATCCTTGGAATTGAAGATCACTGTATTAACTTTAAATTTAGAGTTTGAAAATGACAAATCCACCTAAGTTTCATCTAGAAAATGCAATCCAACATAATGCCAAACCATGGCAGCTATCTTTTCTTATAATTAATGTAGGTGTGAAATAAGAGAGTATAAAAAAGATTAAAAAAAAAAAAATCTATTATAGAAATAAAATAAAAAAAGCTACATAGACAAAATTCTTATCGTACAAGTCACTCAGTACCTACAAAATAAGAGAGAAGCTCTAAATTATGGCGCTAAGTTTTTTTTTATTTTATAATAACACGTCATTATCTTTATAAGAAATATTTCGGTCAGACTGCCGAAAAAAGTATAAAAGGGATAAGAAAGTATATTACCAATTTTTTAAAAAAGCTATTAAGATAAAATTCTTACAATAAGAATTTTCTATAAATTATTAAATAAAAAAAAAGTTTTAAAAAAACTATTAAGCTCTAAATTACGGTAAGCTATTATTATTATTATATATTTTTATAGAAAAAAATATCTATAAAATAGAAAAGGCGCTCTAATTTATATGGCAGCAAACTAACTGAAAATAAGTTTAATTTCGAAGGGCATCCATAATGGGTTGAACGTTCAACCACCGTTAATGAAAACATGACTTTTTTTTTTGGATGCTCTTTATGTGTTCTAGAAGGAGAAAATATTATTAAAAGACTAATTTTTTTTTTTAAAAAAAGTGAATTTTTGAAGGCCATTAATAATGGATGACTCGTATATTCAGGACCATGACTTTTCTTCTCCTCCTTCGAGTTTAAATCATGCGTGTTGAAAACTTATTCAACTAATAACTTGTAGTCAAACGGTGCATTCTGTCGTGAAAACCGAAAGGTGCAATTTCTGAAAGTCACTTCCAAGAATTCTTACAATACGCAATTCAATAATTGAACTCATCTTTTAGTAAATATTTTAATTCAACGACTAAAACTATTAAAAAAAGAAAGTTGGGGTGTCAAACGATTAGTTTTATTCTTTTTCTAATGATACGAGGGTGTTTTTTTTTTAAAAAAAAAAAAAGCTGATATAAATCGAGATTGGGAATTTGGAACTAATTTTTTGGTGGAAGGAAGTGAGATTAATGAAGAGAAGTGAAAAGGTCATGAAAGTATCCTATTAAATCGAAGCAGAAAGCAGCAGAAATTCACAGTTATAAACAAAAAAATATAAACATTGGAAGGAGTAAAAGTGCCATAAAAAAATCGATCATCAAACAGTAACCATGCATGCATACACAAAGAGAGAGAGAGAGAGAGAGAGAGAGAGAGAGAGAGAGAGAATATACAGGATGAACAATAATGATGAAAATTACTTAATAATTATGAAAATATATACCTTGGCATTGGGATCCTTGGCGACAACATAAGCCCTCATGAGCTCCAACTTTTTCTTCTCATTCTCATCTAATATCTGCAAATTACTGCAACTTCCTTCGTTTTGCATCCCATTTCTGTGATTATCACTTCCCAAATTATCCATCGATCCCTTATTAAACAATTACAACTAATTTCGAGTACCTAATCAAACCCTAGCTAGGAGCTAATCCACAAGAACAAGAACAATAAGATGAGAAAATTAAGCCTCTTTATATAGTTGAAATCTGTTCATGAACGGAGAGTAATAGGAGATTTAAGCAGGTAGGTTGGAATTCGGAAGCAAGAAAGCAGAAAAGTAGTTGATTGAGAGAGACTGCTGGATATGAAATTAAAGAGAGAGAGACAGAAAGAGAGAAATATTGAATTAAATGGCTAATTGTTAGGGGATTTCCTCCGCCACAGATTCAGCTTATTGTCGACGTCGGAGTCGACTGACAACATATCGAGATGGCCACTTAAAATTTCTCCATAAATTAGGAAATAAATTTAACAATAAATTCTTTTAAAAAAAAAAAAAAAAAGAGAGAAAATTATTTTATTAATGGTGCATGGAACAGCAGCTGTGCTTATGTGGCAGCTTGCACGTTGTTGCCCTGTCGACGACGAATTTTTATAAATTCTGATTTTGTGTTTAAAATTCCATTTCGATGCCAAACTAATTTAGCTCATGCGGACTACGTGGTCGTCGATGGGACGTTATCATATAATTTTTATATTACTAATAAATAAGCAAAATATTGTATTATATTCTTTTTTATATTATGTATTTTTTTGTGAAAATACTTTGAAAACGATATCCATTATGAAATAGATTTATTATATATAATTTTGCCTCTAATGATTGGCAAGGCTGTAGATTTGCTTAAAAAAGCTGTTAATATTCTACAGTACCGAATGTATATATAATCTTTATGCGGTATTAACATTATAAATATACTTATACATCCAAAATTCTCATATCACCAATAATATAGCTAAGATTGCTAATATTATTTGATGGACTTTTCCTTTAAACTATATATATATATACACACACACACACAAAGGAAGAAACAACGGCTACGATGTAGTCAGTTGGTTTAAGATCTTGGGATAATTGCGTATCAGCCCTCCCTATTTTGGGGTTTCGCAAATCAGCCCTCCGAAATGCATTTTCGGGGGACTGATTTGCACAAAAAAAAAGCAAATCAGTCCCCGAAAACGCGTTTTCGGGGGCTGATTTGCGCAAAAAAGAAAAACGAGGGGCTGATACAGCAGAACCCCTAAGATCTTCACAGTCAGAAATGATGAAGCGTCTGAATCTGTTCTCCTGGATATTGGCCTTGTTTACTGTGATCATGTAATAGAACTTGTAAAAGCATCATAAAACTTAACTGTTGACAAGACCGGCTCTCCTCCGTAGTAACAATTCGATTTTGTACAATAATGAAGATAATTTATTTTCGTAAATATAAAAATAAATAATACGATGACTTGAGTTTCAGCATAATCTTCTATCTTGTCACAAACAACATCATTAAAAAAAAAAAGGACCGTTCATATATCAGATGTAGACAAAACACCCTCAGAATTCAAATAATGATTACATACCAACACTTTCAAAATGTAACCAATGAAGTTCGAAGAGACCCGCTTTATTATAATTCATAAAGGATCCGTTAATAATTGTAACGCCGAGGTGCATATTTACCCACTCTTCATCTTCCGCGGCTGTAGCAGTAGCATGAGATGATGGGCACTTCCACAACATAATCCCTGCAAAGCACAATCCCACCCATTTGTAATTCAAATTAGTCCAGAAAACAATACCTAAATTCGTTTCTTATGGGCCAAAGTTCAATTTCTGCCCCAATATTTACACAATGAAAGGGCAACATAGTTGAAATTCTCAAAAAGCTGGAGGGGGTCAAAAAAAGAAAGAAAAAAAGAAAACTTAGATTTTGTAATGTACATACAGCAATTAGCAGCCAAAGAGCTCTCTAGGCTTCAAGCATTAGAGATGGAAGCAACGAAACTTTGTACAACGAAAGTTTTTCTCTAAGTTTGAAAAAAGACTTGGAAAACATGACGCAAATGAGATAATTATGAATTACATAATCTCCTTCGTCATAACTTCACCTTCCTGATTCCTTGGAGTTACTCCCTGTACACTTTTACATCATTGATACAGCCATTTCAAAACTTTCCCTGTGCCTCTTAGCTTTGGTCGGCCCCTCACTCGTAAGCAAGGAAAATCGGGAATACCATCTGGCTGTTAAATCAGCAGAATATATAGAATAGAAGTGGGGAAAAAAAAAGAGAAATTCACTCAGGAAAGATATCATGTTACAGGTGTCCGTTCTAAAATTAGCTCAACCGCACAATTACGACTCTGATTCCTTCACAGAACCGATGTTCCAGAAGGTTCTTCCCCGGAGAAGGGTATAAATGGAACCTCCTGATGGTTATCTTCATAGTTCTTGGTTATAGATTTTCCCGATCTTGAGCGAATATTAACACCAACAGGAAAAGGCTCCTGCCAAAAGAAATTTTACCGTAATGAAAATAGCTACAATGTAAGAAACTTTCTTTTTAAACTTCTACTAGGTAATCTGCAAGAGTAATAATAAATACCAAAATAAGGTGAGAAATGATGGATGCATCCTACCTGGTCTCCAGCATTTGGACCTTCTGTACAGAAAAGAATAGGACGACATCTTTTGTCCTCGTTCATCAAACTTGAGTTTTGAAAATGTCCAATGAGAGCCTGCTTTCCCTGGATCCTTGCATATGCAAGTGATGCCACCTTTTCGCTATTGAATTTCTCCCACTTTTTGCCACTAAATGTCTGCAAATTACAATTAGTTGAGCACTAAATTGGCATTACTATACGTAGAAATGTGTTTGTGCAGGTGCGAATATATGGAGATCGACAATCTTGTATGTTTGATCAACTTGGAACTATTCATCCAATTACCGTACTGTTTATAAAAGTATCAAACTAGAGGATTAAGAAATCACAAAAATATAAAGGATAGACCTGATAAAAGGAAACTATGTGATGAGGGTTAACCATATTGATGAATGCATAGCCAACATTGCACTTGTTCTGCAAGAAAAAGCAGACACCAAATGAAGTCCAAGAAACCAAAAAAGTGAAGTTGTGTCAAGTCCTAGTGAGTTGACTACCTTGAAATCAATAGGCAGGTAAAAGAAATCATAAGTTCCTCGATGATGTTCATCAATGGCAGCCAAAAGCATCTTGGAGGTATACCTATTAACCAAGTTCAATGTAAGAAAACAGTTGCTAAAGTATAGAGAAAGCGTGAAGTAAACGGCAGACAAAATCGGATAGCAGAGTAATTTACTAACTTATTGGGAATGTTTTTAATCATAAGCGTAGTTCTCAAATCTTCGCCCCGCACTATACGGTCTATATCAAGCTCAAACTGCTTTTTATTATCAACCTGATTGAAACTTGCATCACTTCTTCGGCTCCTGATCCTCTCACTTGGACCAGCATAAGAACTTGGCATGGGAATAATGGCGTTCCTTCCACTGAGCATGTTTCTAGAACCAACAGGTGAACAAATTGTGGTGTCCATGCAATTTCCACGGAGCATATTTCTAGAAGCAAACTCCAATGGGTTCAAGTGGGATCCACCAGAAAACCCATTACTACCAAGGGAGCCTACATGAAATCCAGGTCCTTCCATGGAATCACCTGAGTAGTGCCGCCTGTCCCACAAAAGCGGGTTAGCCGGTGCAGAACCAACATGATGGTGATGTAATGGTAAGATTGCATTCACGATGTGTGAAGGATTTCGTGGAACTCCGTGAATTTGTGGTGATGCTGGATGGACGGTGATAGTGTTCACAAAAGATTGGGAATTAGGCCACATCATAGAAGCAGCAGGTTGATTAGGATATGAACTGGGGTTGTTCCAAGCAAATTGCTGTCCATGAACAGGGCAGCTTCCAGTTCCTGAAACGCCAAACGCTGCAAGAACAAAATGACGTCCATTACCACACAAATAAATGATGTTGACCATTATATATGTCTACACAAACACATCCATACAACCATAAGTTTACTTTCTTCGTTGCGGAAAGAGCAAAAATAGAAAGCAGAAAAGTTGAAGCAAGCATGATAATCTACATAGCGACGTGATTTAAGTTAAACATCACTAATGGGGTCTGACAGTTAACAGACATTATAAGATTTCGCTCTAAAAGAAATTGTTTGTAGTAGTTAGAAAGAGAGAGAATATAATACAAGCTATTATGGAATTTAGCAGCAGTCATTACCTAGAACTTTGAATGAGAGTGAATAAGAATTTAACTGCACTCACCACTATCAAGACGTTCGAGTGGGTGGTTGCTAAATCCATTTGAAACAGCCCTATGAACGCGTCTGTGTTCGATTCCGTTAGTTGTTCTAGAGCAAACACTTGCAGGAATCCGTGCTACACCACTTGAAGAATCAAAGGGCACACAAGTGCTAATTAAACCATCATGGTACTCTGGAAGTGAATGAGGATGGAGAGGTTGTACACCTTGCCATCCAAAGTTCACCTGCCCTACGTGGTTAGAATGATTGCTATGATTGCCTACAGATGCAATCCTAACGAGAGAGGAAAAACTATGAAGTCCACCAGGAGACGTGCCATCAAATGGTGCCTCTATCAACGGACGAGTAGCTGCTTGCAATGCAGAATGAAGATCACTGGCTCCATTATCAACGCCACCAGAAGGAACTCCACCCATAGGGATTGACGCTGAACACATCAGCACATACATCAGAATGCACCAACAACCTAGCGATAATAAGGAACGGCTAAATGACCCAAAATTTTATCCCAAAAACACATTCCACACCGCCTTCAGATGTATAAAAAGATAAATTGTTTGAATCATGTCTTGCGATGTGTTTTGGGTTGTCTTGGGTAAAAAATGATGAGTCATGCAGCGATCCTAATGAAGAAAAAACGAATACACAATTAGCTTGCGTATCTGTGCAATTCCTAGCCATACCATAGCATTCTGATCGAGTAGAATCATGTGCTGCGTCCGATGACGTCTGTTGCATTAATCTGCTGATACAGGAAGGTTAGCGGCTAGACTATGGCATAACCAAAGGAAAATTGGAATAACATTACAAGTTAAAAGAGAGCTTGCCACATTATTTTAGTACAATCAATAACATAAACAGCATAGAGAAATAATTGGAGAACAAAGTATAAAAGATAAGGTTAATTGAACTCAAAATGGAAGGAATAAAAAATTATCCACAGTTAAATCAGTGAAGCGAAATTAAACTCAAAAGGGAAGGAATAAAAGGTAATCCACAGCCAAATCAGTGAAGCAGAACATTGAATTTCCACACAGCCACAAACACAGTCAAAAGCCATCTTTAAAGGAACAAGTCAGAATGCAAATTTAGCAAGAAATTTAGAGTTAGAAAATACCCTGGGCATCTCTCGAGCTTGATTTTCTTTCCAAAAATATCCGTTCCATTTACAGCACTGAGAGCAGCCTCTGCAGCTCTAACATCGTAAAACTTGACGAACTTGTGATGATCCTTATCCTCACTTTCATTGATCTGTGACGTATTAGTGTTAAGGTTACTGGTTTCACATTAATGATCACTGGATTCACTATTATATGCTTCGACAAAAAATTAAAACAAAAAACTTACCTCTTTAACATCTCCATAAACACCAAATATATGAAGCAAGTCGTCCTTAGACACAGAAGGGTCAACATTAAGCACCATAAGAGTCCCATCATTAAGATCTTTAGCCGAAGCGTTGTCCTGATAATGAATAATGTAGAGTTAAAATACAGACCAAATGATTCATTCCAGATTCTACTCAAAGTCAGCCCTAAGCCGTCAGCATCCACATCCACACTATCACAAACAATAAAACATGGACCCAAAACATGAAAGAGAACATTTTTTACAAAAAGAAACAAAAGCAGAATGTAAGCAATTAACTGGATAGCTATAATTGGAAGGCATTTATATTCAACAGCATACAACACTTCATAGGAGATGAATAAGTAGGGTGGTTGATGGTTCAGCTAAAGCAAAGGGGATAGTCATAATTTATTACTAAACCAGACTTATAAAATGAGAAATAAAGAAAGAAAAGAAGTCACCTTTGAAATATAGAACTGTATGTCCAATTCATGATGCCCCAAGGACTTGCTTTGGAGAGTTCTCTTTGCATTATGCGTTGCTCTTAAATCATAGTAGGATACCATAATAAAACCATGATCTTTAAATGTTGTAAGAAGTTTATCGATGTCCCCGAATTGCTAAAATGTATCAAACAGAAGCACCAGGTTTAATTGAAGTTATTGAACACAAAGGAGAGATGAAATTCTACATATAATAGCAAGCAAAATACAAAAATACCTATATTGGCAGCATACCTCAAAAAGGGCTCGTAACTCAGTAGCTTTGACATTGTTATTAATATTCCTAACCACAAGAGTTCTAGAAGGATGCTCACTGTAAGCAAGTCCATTAGTAAGTACACCATTAAGACCCGCCTGCCTAACATCATTAATTCTATCCTTATGATGAGAGGCCTTGTCAGATGAGGTTTTCCCTTCAGATTCAAGTTCCATTCCTCCAACACTGCAAAAAAGATCGTCTTCCATATCTTCTTCATGGCTTCTACGAGAGATGAATCCAAGGTCATCAACAATTCCAGAGAGTATATCGTCATCGTCAGGAAGCAGGTTCCCTATGGTTTGCGCCTCAATTTCTTTTGAAGACTCGAAAGGCTCATCTTCCTCACAGTTAGAATTAACTATGCTGGATTGACCAAGAGGAGAATTGTGTGATGATAACGACACTGCATAAAAATTGGAATAATACCATATGAACGAATTAAATGGATCCAAACAGACGAACAAAATGGAATTTTCAATATACCCCTTTTTTTGTCAAAAAATATTTTACCAAAACAAAGAACGTACACTTTTTGTCAAATATGTCGGAGAAAGAGCTTGAGAACAAACTGTTCTCGAAATCAGGCTTCTTTAGATTATAGTCCACTTCATTATACTGGGATGCAGGCTGCAGAGACGGATTAGCATGGTATACAGCATTAGAATCGTCAGCTCTCCAAGAACTAGATAAGCCATTTTTGCTCCTCACTCCAACTGTCAGGTGTCCAAAACTGAGTTGGTTGTTCTGACCCTTCATATGAAAAGGCTGTGAAATATCCGGAAGTATCATCGAACTAGCATCATTGGCATGAATTCTTTCAAGCAGAGATGAAGATATAGACTTGCTTCTGGACATTAATTGCATCCCTTCAAACCCTTTATAAGCTTCAGTTAGTATATCAAGCTAACTAGATAGGAAAAATCATTACAAGATGTAACAACAGTTTTTTATAGCAAACATGTTATTCATGTTAGAGAATACTCATGCAAGCTAGAAGCCTACATCCATCAGGTTAGTATCAATATGCTGTTGTGGGTAGGTGGAGAAAATATCAAGAGCATTTTGTTTGAGGAAGAGGCCAAGATTGGTGGACAAAAGTTTGCTCTTGAATTGCCAATGTAAAATAAAAGATCATTGACATATAACATAGCAAAACTTCGAGATAACACTGCCTCTAAAGAAGTAAACCACCGTGTCTAATGCAAATTATGTGCAGATAAGAAATGCAGGAGATAGCGTTCTTCTATTACATTGACAAACTTTGTTCTCACTAATGGATTGCAACTCAAGTCCGTAGATTTGTCAAACGCTCACCATATTGATCAGGCACAGACTCCGGCTTCCAAAATCCAACCGGCCTGCAAACAAAAAGAAAAACAAAAGATGTAATACAAATAACTTCAACAAAAGTAACATTTCTAAAATTGGGGCCTCAACTTACCTAATCCTGGGGGCAAAGAAACTATATATTTACAAAACTCCAAACACATATTGACAGTATACAGATTTCCATAAACGAAAAGTAATACCGACAAGAGTTTCTAGACTAGACGTAAATCAACTTCTTGAAGTTTTGCCTAAGCAGGATGTCGAATTTCCTCAGAAAAACGATAAAGGTGCTGACAGCGGACAGATCGACGAAGAGTCTCTGCTGGACATTAACTCCTATGACAACTTTTAACCGTAACCAAAACAGTTTGGCTAGATATAGTAATGTGAAATAAACTGTATCAAAGATTCAAATCAATACGCTAACTCTAGCATTAGCACCTGAAATATTTAATTAAAATGAAAGATCATTCGTGCAATTATGCAAAGAATGTTTTCATTTAACTAATGCTAGAGTTAGTTAAATGAAAAATTTGCAAACCCACTTGATCTTACATCTCCTAAACTCACCCACCCTATCTTCTTACACGCATATCAAGATGTTCAATCTCACCCGTCGCCACCATACACCCTCCATTATGTGACGACTAACGAGGGGTTGATCTCTAGCAGTTCCTTGAGAAAAGAAAGCAAAACCAACCAAAGAAAATTTTAAACAACAATCATTCATTAGCAGTAATCAAATTGAGGAATCATATGCCCTCCTTATTCCAGCTTAATGTCGAGTTTGACATCAATGCCCCGTTTATCTCACACATGCAGCGAAAAGAAAAAAACAAATCCACGAGATATTGCAAAAACCAACCAAGTGACATTGATCATAATAGAATGCAACAGCTTACTTAAACAATAACCACTGATTTCATCAATGCGTTAAAGCAAAGAAGCACCTCAAATTTTGAATCGATGAAAAACATCGGACTCATAATTCACCATAGATCCCTCCAAACAGGGAAAATTCTACCATGATCTACCTAAGAGCACATGAAACCTCTAGAAAGCGCAGAACTGAAACACTAAAAAACAATTTTTATAATTGACAGAAAGCAAAATGGACCTCCAATTCCAGAGATCGCAGACGTGTTTGCTATAATTCAAAGAAAAAAGAGCATTCATCTCACCAGATCGCAGCAATCGCGAACACATTTTAAATCGACAGAGCTTCGATTAAATTACGGCATAAAGCAAGGTCCAAAGATATCGTTTACGATGAGAAACGGCAAAGGGATCGCCTCGAAATCCATGCCGTGCGCGAGCGTCCAACCTCTCCCACAAGCAACCACTCAATAGAATCGAACGATAACGAGTATTACTACTATGTATTGCTTCGCTCGCACTCACGGATTAATTCACCTCCCCTCCTAACGACGACGCAAGTAATTCTCCGGCGAGCTAGGGCGGCGGTTCGCCGGAGATGGAGGAGAGAAAGGTGGTTTTCTCCGGTGAGGGTGGATTTATTATTCTGAGTACAAACCAGGGGATAATTGGAAAAAATAACAGATAATATATATCCAATACAATGGATAAATATCCGCCGTTAGACTCGCAGCTGACGCCCTCTGCGTTCGGACAACTCCTGCCGTCAATTTTAGACTTCCTATATCATCGTCGTCGTATTAACGTCGTCAAATAAGTCACACCGTCGACTTCACGTCCTATTCTGCGCCGTTATCTTCCTTCGTTTCCGTCGAATAACTGCCAGCTTCTCCTTTGACATTTTTAACCCTATTATTTTCACGATTCCATTTTAGTCCGAGGTTCGTTGTTCCCAATTTATTTGTTTATATATCTTCCTCTATTATATTAACTGATGATACACATTGGCGCCTGTGAATACAGCAAGATGATGAAAAAAGTAAATCACAAATTTTTATTTGTTAAAACTTTTTAAATTGTATTAAAATTTGTATTGTCTCGCATGGCCGACTAACTAAACAAGTTTCTATTTTTATATGATGTAGATACTGGTTTGAGTAAAAGCTTACAATGTAGACTATAAGAGCTGGTGAAAATGGAGGGTAGTTTAGGGATTTACATGGAGGGTAGTTTGGGGATTTCAGCAGCTCAGAGTGCGGGTGCGGCAGGGATATGAAGACAATTAATTAGGTAAACCCCTTAATTAGGTAAAACCGTAGATTTTTACCAGAATGAGAGATGAACGATGAGACTGATTACCAGACATTCAACCAAGCGATGCGGGCGGAGGACCAGCAAACAGCTATTGTAATCGTGCCATGTACGGCACGTGTCGGATGCTGACCCCTGATCGTGATGGCCGGAACCACGAGTCTGATGTTTGCCGATCGGATTCGAACCTAATTGTCCGCAGTCTGATCCACTAGCGCACGTTTTAGGTAAAAACATGTGGCTGACCTGGATGGACAGCCTGATTTCGTGCACATACCACTTTATAAATTATTATTACTAATTATTACATGTCCGTATGATACACTACGCATATATATTAGTTATAACTTTATATATAAATATAATATTAAAATATTAGTTTTTTATTTTTAATAAATTTAATCTAATTATAAATACACATGATTTAAAACGACGATAATATTTTTATATTATTAATTTTTCTTAAAAAATGGATATTATTTTTATTATATTTATATATATATATATATATATATATATATATATATATATATATCTTTATAATAATAAATAAAATATTTTTATCAAAATTATATTTTATTAATTTAAATATTAAGTCTTTCATATTCTCCAAATCAATTATGTAACTTTTAAAATTCTTATCATAAAGCATATACTATACTAACATTATTTCCAAAGTTTTATTCTGTGAAAAATTAAACCTCCATAGGACTAATGAATTTTTCTCTTGTCATCCCAATGGAAGAAAAAATGGACAATTGGACATATCAGCCCATAATTTTAAAAGTTTTTCAAATCAGTCCTGTTGTTAGCCGCAATATAGAAGTCTGTGATGTTAGCAAACCTGGTCTTTTTAGAAGAGATTTTTAAAGAACTAATTTAAAAGATTTTGTATTGCAAAGGATTTTGATTTGTAATTATTCCAAAAAAAAAACAGTGGATCCCGTTATTTTTCAAAAGCAATTATAATAATAATAATAGTTATCATTATTAAATTAGATTCGTTATAATAACGATGTAATAATAGATTACAGAAAATATATTTGATGTCAGATTTTTTTTTAAAAAAAAAAAAACAATATATACTGAATTTTTTTTATTCGTAAAAGTCGTTGCTCATCATATAAAAGGGCATTGATATCATCAATTTTGCATATTTTCCCCTCGAGACAGCAGCCAATGCATTAACTCTCCCATCAATTGCATTGCAATCTCTTCATTTTTTTTCCTATTTATATATTATCTATAATAATACTAAAACGTAAGATTAAATTTGATGATTTTGTGTCTCATATAATTTATTAATTGATGTTAGTATATATAATGGTGATTATATAAATTTATATTATATTTTGAATTAATCCGAATTTCTTCAAGTATTATCTATTTTTTATAATTATTAAAATATATGATAACTTATTTCATCCCTTATTTATTATTTCATATTCTTCTTTTATAAAAAATAATTGAATGCTCGATTGACTCTAATAATAGATAATAAGATAATTATTTTTTTGACTTATTAACTTTTCTTACTATAATTGTAATTATATTTAATTATTGTTATTCTTTTTGACATACGGATGCATAATTTGCTGATCTCACTTTAATAACTAAATTAAATAGCATTAATATACTAGCTTGCTGGGATCTTTCTTTCCTAGAAATAGATTACTCGACAAGTACATTCATTTTATATATATATATATGTAAATATATATATATATATATATATATATGCTAGCATGTAAATATTTTAGACTAATTGTATATCAGCCTCTTATCAATCGTGCGTTTTAGCCTCCGATAATGTAAAATCATGTAAGCGTAAAAATATATTTTTGGAGGCTGAAACGTAAGATTCAAATTTTTGGAGTCCTAATATGCAATTATCCAATAAATATTCCATCAAACAATGAAAAAACATCAAATCAGCACATGATTTCACATAGTTCTTCATAATAAATTTTAATTTTTTTCTAATAATTATTAATAAAGTCAAATTTATATATGTATATGTATATATTAAAAAATAATTTTTGATATATTTACAGAAAAAATCTCTTAAAAAATCGAGAAAAACGTCTTGATTTGCGGAGGTTTTGCAAAGGGGTTTTTCGACAAAACCCATTAAAAAATTCAAATCCGATCAATGGCATTCTAGTGATTATGTTAAACATTGGGAGTAAACGGAGTTGCTGTTGTTATAGAGGCTTTTTCATTTCCCGCTACCCGCCTCGTTTCTCGCGGCAGCAGCAAGTGGTGGGAGAAGACAGAGAAAGTGAGTGAGGAGAGTGTAGTGGAGAAGAGGCAGGTTTTTTTTTTTTTGTTTTTCTCAAACTTGTCTTGCTATTTCTTGTTAGATTTTCTAGTATCCGAGATCATCTGGTCTGGGTTGCTTGGAGGATGTAGGTGTTGCGCAGATGTTGCCGTGAATGTTACTCCGGCGATAGATTCGCCTGATCTCTTTTTTTTTTTTTTCTAAAGTAATTTATTTAGACTTTTTTTTTTGGTAATTTTTTTCTAAAAATGCAGAGCGCGATGAGTTTATACGCTTCTCTTATACTCGAAAATGACACTAGTTTTTTTTTTATTAGCATCTTTTTTGGTGATATTTGTTCTAATAATTTTAGTTTTTCGATGTCTATTCTTTGTTCATCTGCTGTACATCAATCAATACGCGTTTCTGGAGTTCTGTTCATTGTTATTATTTTGATCCGTGTTACGTACTCTTTGGGGGGGGGGGGGGTTTCAGTTTTGATGGTGCCACTTAATTTTGTTTGGTGGTAAACAGATTTTAGAATGATTTGAGAAGATACTTTAGGGTTTATCTGGTAGAATATGCGTTCGTTAAAGTTCTCCGTCTTGCCGCGCGCGCGCGCGCGCGCGCGAGAGAGAGAGAGAGGAGGGAGGGAGGGAGGGAGGGAGGGAGATACTTTAGAATGATTTGAGAAGATACTTTAGGGTTTATCTGGTAGAATATGCGTTCGTTAAAGTTCTCCGTCTTGCCGCGCGCGCGCGAGAGAGAGAGAGAGAGAGAGAGAGAGAGAGAGAGAGAGAGGTATATATACATTTTTAAATATATTTAGGCATTTTTTCGCTCACTTCCATTGTGATAACTGAGCAAATATTTGGAGTATGTTTCAGTTTACCTTGTTCTTCTTAATCGGTTTTGATTATCCGCTGATTTATAATTTTTTTTTTGTCACAAGTTCCTCGGAATTTGATGTATTTCTACCCATTTGATGATTTATTTTGTTATTCTTTCCTTTGTTTCTTGTTTGTAAGTAGATGGTTAGATAAATGTTGCTCAAGTATCTGAGCATTTAGTTCTACGAGCACTTTTTATTTATGTTTTGTATTTTATTCTCTTTTGATTTTGTGTAGATGGTTGGGAATATGGAGCAGATGGCCCCAATAATGTTGGCTCCAGTATCCTTGGCAGGGGCACCGCCATTGAAGCTGAAATCAGCTGCACATGAAAGTGTTAAGGTAGTGTTAAAAAAGAGGGGGCGACCGAGGAAGAAGGTATTGCCTTATAGACCTCCGATGGAAGAACACATTCCACAAATGGAAGTAGATACAGCTGAAACAACGTCTGGATCGGAGATAGTTGTTGCAGAAAACATGGATTCGGATGAATATGCTTGTGCGAGTGCGAGAGTCACCGAAACTTTGAGGACATTCAACAAATACTATCTTCAGCTTGTGCAGGTAAAAATTGAATAAGTTTTAGTATCTAGTGTTATGATGCATTTAATATCTGATTTAAGTGTTTTTTATTCAAAGTTGAGCTGCCTGATTAAAAGTAACAAACTCCACACTGCTGAGCATCTTTTAAATATGCCAGCTTGGTAAGATATAAGATTGTTAGGTTTTGAACCTGTACTGAAAGCTTGAACATGTTTAAGGGATGTTGATTGTTTGGAGCGTGGTTGTTTAAAGTAAATGAAACAGCAGAATTCTGTGATGATAGAAATCTTTTTGGTAATCATAGATTTTCTTAACTAGAAGCACATGACACTCATCCATATTGTAATGTGTCTGATTCTTTTATATTCTATTGCCTGTGCGTGTCAACTGGTAATACCTCATAATTAGGTCGCTCTTTTATGAGACGTTGCTGTATTGCCCGAATTCTGTTCGTGCTGTGTTAGTATGTCCTTTCAACTGGTTAGCTGTTCTTTATTGTGTACGATTTGTTGACAATTGTTCTTTTTGAAACAGGAAGAGGAGAAAAGAGTTAGAGAAAATGCTGCCAATCTATCAAAAATTGTCTCTGCAAAGCTAAAGGTGAAAATCAGTATAGATCTTTTTGTCATGTTGGGACACATATTTACGTGGGTGTTGCTTTATTATTCCAGAGGAAAAAGAAAAGATCTGAGGACAATACCGGAAACAACGATCAGTTGATACAAGTGGTATGGTTTTCAGCTTCCTAATGGCCTGTATTGTTGTTACATGTAGAATATTTAGATATCAACATGGCGTAGTTATATTTTCTTATTTCTGTGTTATGTCATCTCTGATCTATGTATCCACATGATTTTCCAACTCTTAGTCTATGAACATCTATTTGTACTAATATGTTGCTCCTTTGAAAGCATATGCTTCGAATCTATAATTGTCACTATTTAACTTGTTTCCATCTTGATCCCCATAAGAGATCACAGTTATATCTCACATGATGCTCGGACCGGTGATACATGTGTAGTTAAAGTTCATTCCTCATTTAATTTTGCATATGCTTGTTGTGTGGCAAAGCTTAATAATCAAACATGTTTTTGTCTTCCGCATTTGCTTCCAGATCATAATATTGACCATGATTCCTAGTACAGTATTGTGCCATTTTTTGCAAATTTACACCATTGCGTTGGTACTGCTTCAAATACGTGGATCCTCCAGTGTGCTCTATTTTGAGTCTTGTCTTCTGTAAATCAAGCAAAATAAAGATATTCTTAGGAGTAACGTCCTAACACTTCTTCGACCTTCTCTTACCCCTCCTGGGTGGTGGTTGATTCTAACACCTCACACCTTCTACCTGGCGCGATGATGGGTCTCCGTTTACATGCACAAATTGCTCAAGTATTACTCTGTCGGCTCTACACCAACATTATCTTGGGTTATTTATTTGCATGTATTTACTGAAATCAAATGGCGAATGGTCAATGGTAGATTTCTAGCAGCAGAATGAGGAATTTAATTTGGTTGGAAAGAAATGTAGCATGATGTAGTATAACAAGTTAATGTGGGTTGAAGTGATGGAGTTTTGGGAGCTTTTAACTCTCTCCAAAATTGATTCTGGAGAATGCTGGAAACCATGCAAGTGAGTCCACATGTGTGGGTGAGGGTTTATGGTAACCTCTTTATAAAGCAGGTGTCAATATTGTATGCTTTATTCTTTTAAATTATTAAGTAATAAAGTTGACGTTGTTCACTTTTTTAATCCAGGTTGAAATACCATTTGGACTATATCTTTCTCTTTGTTGTATTTCAAGTAAGGGCAATCAATTAACTTAAAGATGCTGGTTGAAATCCCAAGAGTAAGGAGTTCATGATGCTTACAAAAAGCCGTTTCATTAAATTAGTAACTAAATAATTGGATGTTTGAAAAATATTAACAAATAAAGGATGTGGTGGTAGGTTTAGCTTAGGACACGCCACAATCACCAATCCAACTATCAACTACTCTGCTTCATTTTCAAATGATCATCCAAACAGATTTTTGTACAGTTAGCCAATGGTCCACTATCTTCTCCCAGCTACAACCAAACATGGTGTTGCATTCTCTATTGAATTCATCGGATCACTGTATATATACTTGCAGAATTGTGGAGAATATGTTTCCCACTCGCCTTATACTATTTCACTTCACATCAAAGTATCGAACCAAACGATATGTAATGACTCCGTATCTAATCCTATTGTGGTAGGATAGGAAATGACCATTGCTTAGTTGTTTCTTAAAGAACCTACGGTGAAATCGATACCAACAAATACTATAATTGTTGATATGAGTGGTGTGGTGTTAATGGCGTCATTTTAACGGCTTCTCATGTTCTGACAAGCCTAATTTATTGTTATTAACTAGGCACACTTATATGTTTTCTCAATTCTTTGTTATCTATGTATCTGCATGCTTTACCGGCAGTTAATTTGTAAAGTTTAATCTGTTTGCACTAATGTTTGCTACCTTTTAAATCATATGCTTCTAAATTTTAAGTATTTTCAACTTGTTTAATCTAGATATTTCATCCTTCATTGACAGTTCACAGTTATCCAGACCTTGGTAACCAGGGACACCAGTGTACATGAATTTTAGTTAAGGATTTTTCTAAATGTATTTGTGAAGCTTAACGATTTTAGCTAACTTTTTCTGTCTTCTCTCGCTTTCCATGTATTTTTGAAGTTTAATTGTTGACTTTATATGATAATTAGCATTAGTCGTAAACGTTCCTGCTGTATGGGAAAACATATCATCTCAAGATAATCTATGTTCCTTAGATGCTATACAAAATTTTTTTCATTCTATAGATTCCTAGCTGTTGTGTGTTTACTATGCATAAACAAAGTATGATTGCAGTAGCGGGACCCACATCTCTTTATGTTTCCCCTTATTTGATTTGATTTTTTTTTTTTTTTGTTTTTTGCTACTAGTCATTTTTCTGTTTTTCCTCTGTTCACTGTAGCAGGAGAGCGGAGTTAACACAACAATGAAGAGGGCAGCGAAAAGGCCTGATCTTAAAGCTATTTCCAAGGCATGTCTATTTTTTTTCAGTGTACTTCATCTATGATTATACGTTTTTAGTTATTTTAATCCAACATCCAGCTTATATTCCTAAATGTATTTGCATGGAGAGGCACCTTAGGACTGTTTTGAAGTCTGCTTGGGTATACTTTGTTGCTTTTGATGGACTGTTGTTAGGAAACATCTTGCATTTTGAGCTTTACAAAGTAAAGCTTCACAATTCTGGTATATGTTCATGTAATAATCAGTTAAAATCTGGATATATTTGCTTAAATAGTTGCCTATGTTCGCATACATTCACATAGATATTTACATGGTTAGAACTTATAAATTGGTTGCCCACAGTTATTTTTGTTTATTTTGAAGTCTCACGCATCTGGATCCATTCCTATTTTGCTAAAATAGATAAACCAATATCTGTGTCATGCTGCTTGTAGGAATCGACGATTATTAAGAACTAATGAAACTACGATTGGACTATTCGGAGTCAATAGAAGCTTTTTGTGAAACAGTGTCATTTCGATGTAAACTTGCAATTTTTTGAGATTACTTTTATGCGTGAACGTACATATTATGGTGTGCTGGGCAATACTTTATTGTCATGCACAAGCTTGTGAAAATCTCTTTATACATGTATATGAGCTCCATTCCCTTACACTTGTATTCAATAGTGTTAGCATTTTAATAGTTATTTTTGTCATTATTTTTGAACACTGTTAGATTGCCTGTGGTTCTTTACCGTGACAAAAGTTAGTTGCTAATAGTAGAAAGGTCTTGGTCTCCCAAGCTCTAGTGTTCCTTGCAGTTGACAACTTGTTTCTTTCTCTTCTTCATGCTGTAGCAATGGTTTAATCTAGAGGCATTGACAGTTTTTGGCTGGTGTGTGTTTACCACCTTTGTATGTACTATTGCAGATGAAAACAAATGGGGAAGTTCTTTATCCGGGTAAAAGAATTGGAAATCTTCCTGGTGCGTAATTGTCTTTTTAATTAAATTTAGAAACAGAAATAGTTTCTATTACTCATAGCTCACCTCTTTTCTGTCCATCTCCTTACACACATATCCACCTATGAAGGGCACCATATACCACATAGGCCTTGAAACGAGGGAATGTGGAGTATAGTTAGGGCGTGTTTGGAGTGGGGGTAGAGGGATGGTAACCGTTACCAGGGTAACGGTTACCGGCCTTCTACCCCCGTTTGGATTGGGGGTAATGTATTACCGGGGGTAACACATTACCCCCAAAAGGGGGTAACGCGCTACCCACCGTGAGAGGTGGGTAGCACGTTACCCACCTCTCTCGCCTCTCCATCTCTCTCTCTCTCTCTCTCACTCCAGCTCTCTCTCCTCTCCATCTCTCTCTCTCTCACTCCAGCTCTCTTGCTCCCGCCGCCGGCCAGCGCTCCCCCGCAGCTCTCTCTCTCGCCTCTCGATCTCTCTCTCTCTCACTCCAGCTCCCTCGTCACCGGTTCCCTCTCTCTATCTCGTCTCCCACTCTCACTCCAGATCATCGCAAGCTCTCTCTCTCTCCCACTCCAGATTTCGTTCCCGCCGCCGCAGCTCTCCCTCTCTCACTCTAGATCTCACCGCAGCCACCGCAACCCCGGTCTCTTGTTTTTCTCTCTCAGCCGTTGTCACCGTTGCCGAGCTCTTCTCCCTCGCTCGCGCCGATCTCGCCGCCCTCCACCAGATCTCGGCGCGGCAGCCCCAATCTCGTCGATTTCGTCCGACATCTCGTCCGCGCTCAGCCCCGGTCTCCACCAGATCTCGTCCGCGCTCAGCTCGATCTAACCGGCGGCGGTGCTCGATCGCTGGTGACTTCGGCGGCGGCGGCTGACGCCGATTTGTTTTTTTTTTAAATTTTGTGTATGTATGTGTGGGGGGGGTTATTAGTTACTCACTGTCCAAACAAGGGTATCCTTTACCCTGGAAATTTTTTTTGTTATCCAGGTAAGGGTATTACATGGGTATATTGTAACCTTACCGGGATACCAAACATGGCCTTACTAGTGGTGATTCCAAAATTTTATGGATATTTGTCACTAATTAACACAGTAATTCATCTATGCCTTATTGCTTTAGGCATTGAAGTAGGGCATCAATTCTACTCCCGAGCTGAAATGGTGGTGTTAGGTTTCCACAGTCATTGGCTAAATGGAATCGACTTTATGGGCGCCCTCTATGCGAAAGTGGTAAATTATTCGATTGAATGTTATTGTTCTCTTTATTATTTGTGCTACTTGATGGTATATGTTTTTTGTGTTTGGTTGCAGGTTATAGTGAGTAGCTAGATTTAGCTTTTTTTAGTTGGTGTTTGGTGCTCTTCATGTAGCGTGGGAGCACCTGCTAACTGGCCATCTACAAGCTAACCTTAAACTACATTACTGAACATTTATTGTACAAAACACTAGTACCTTGAATTTAGCTCATTCTATTATCGTCCATCTACAAGCTCGGATGGTGGTTTAGAAACTAAATTTCTAGTGACATAATCTGAAACCCGAGGATACTCAGGTTAGGGCTTCAGTTTTTGCATTTTTACCCACATTTAGGGTTTTACTAACATTTGTTTTTGCCTTATTTGTGATACGAGTTTGTGGTGTGGAATTGGGTTGCTATATATATATATATATATATATATATATATATAGAGAGAGAGAGAGAGAGAGAGAGAGAGAGAGAGAGAGAGAGAGAGAGAGAGAGAGAGAGAGAGAGAGAGAGAGAGAGAGAGAGAGAGAGAGAGGATTTTTAGTTGCGACTAAACAGTATGCCCAATTGGCTCTTTTTTGCTAAAAGCTTCTCCTCATTTCTTGCTAGTTTGTTTGTATCTGGATATTGCAGAGTTGGTTTCACTGTTTTATATTTATTCAATTTTTCGGCACTATAAGCTTGAAATAATGGTTTCTGCTGTTCTTTTTTCCTTAATTTATATTGGTGCATGTTATTTGCAATTTCTTAAACAATTTGTCATTTATGGCAGCCGGAATACATGGAGTACTCATTTCCCCTGGCTGTATGCATAGTATTGTCAGGCATGTATGAGGATGACGTGGACAATGCAGATGATGTTATTTATACTGGTCAGGGAGGTCAAGATCTACTTAGTAGTCGACGCCAAATTAGCAATCAAAAGATGGAGCGCGGAAATCTCGCGTTAAAGGTTGGTAGAGTCCTTTACAGTTAACCTTCTTTTCTTTATAGCTGAATTTAAGGCTGTCATAGATATCTTATACTTAAATCGTAGAACAATCTGCTGCAAATTCATTTCGCTAACTCATTTGTTGCCTTTTTGGACACCTTGGGATTCATAGTACGTGCTTTATGTGCCTTGCCTATGGACATTAACAAGTTAGGGTGATGGTACTCATAACTCAATTTGTTCTAGGTTGTAGTGTATCAACTTTGACAAACGTCGTGGTCATTTGGTGAAAGTACTTCATATTCAACTATGCTAGTGGCATATTTATTCAAGCCAACTATTGGTTCTGATAATTGGTGAAGCCATTTTGTTCTATTTGCACCACATTCAGTGGGTCTGTAGAGTAGTTTTCAGTGTTCACTGCCTTCATGTATTTCGACGATTCTGGTAAGATCAAGGTTTTTGGTTTGTTGTGCTACCTGTTTTTAAAAAAGACTTGATTTCAGAAGAAAGAAAAAAAAAAACTATTTAGGATGATGATGCTCAAATGCAGATGCTTTTTTTTTTAACTGTTAACCTTGCACAAGGGTTATCATCTTATGAAGATTTGAAGTAGACAAGAACGGTAGCTAACTTATACTGAGTTTCATGCTGTAGGATAAGGATCGCAATGGGTGAGGAAGTAGTATGTTTGTTTTTTCTTGCCATGAACTTGATTTTTTGATAAACATGTTTGTTCACATGATTTCTCAGGACCTTGTACTGTGTGTGCTTGGGTAAATGCTAAAACAATTATTTGTGCGGTTATTCAGAATTGTATTGACAGTAATATTCCGGTGAGAGTTGTTCGTGGTCATGAATCAGCAAATAGTTACTGTGGGAAGGTCTACACTTATGATGGATTGTACAAGGTAACTTCATTATTGTATGTTAAAATTTAAGTTGTTGTCCTGTAACTAGCATACATGATTGGCTAGCATTTTCTTTTGTGGCCATAGATATGTTAATGTGTGTGCAATGCTGAAATTGTAGCTCTTGAGTTCAGCAAATGTGAGGTTGCCTTGTATTACTTTTTTGGGTGTATATGCAAAATAAATTCAAAAACATTAATCAGTGTGAGCACAGGTGGGCGCATGTTTATCGATGTGTTGACACTGTTCTCTTTCTAATTTGATCAAGAAGAATTTCATGGATTTTAACCGAATGCGATGGGTGATCATTATTAGTTGCTTGATATTGTGAGAGCTTGAACTGGACATAGTACTTCATGTTATTCATGTAAGCATTCGCATTTACGCCCCATAAATAGTATTTCAATTTTGAAGCCTTGTTAATGGTCAAGTTAACTTATTTTTGATTGTTGACTTAATGTTATTCCTTTACCTTTAGAAGAATCATTGAGTTTGTTTTGTAAACATTATTGTAACTTCTATTAAACAATGTTGTCCACTTGTACTTTAGGTTCTCGAATACTGGGCAGAAACTGGTTTGTCTGGCTTTACAGTATACAAATATCGTTTGAGACGGCTACCTGGACAGCCTGTTTTAACTACTAGTCAGGTTTGGTTTGAGCTCTAACTTTGTGACGAATAATTTTTAGTTTGTATTTAGTTAATTGAGTAGGTATGATGATAGTTTTGTTGCTTTGTTGGTTTTAGAGACATTTCATCGATTTTATGAATTTTCTTTTTAATCCCTGTTTTCTGATCCTGAACTGTACATCCACATTTGCGATTTTTACCCATTTTTTTTTTTTTTTTAAAAAACCTTAATTGCCTTCCTGGTTTAGTGCGACTACTGATTATTCTTTTTTGTACAGGTTCAATTTTCACGTGCACAACCTCCAAAGCAGATTTGTGATCTCCGTGGGTATGATTCAATTACCTTCCACCCTAGGGTTTTACCCCTAACATTTCTAGGTTCGAGTTTCACATAAGATGAAAAATGCTACTAATTTGTAAGTAAATATTTAAACTGTAGGGTCACCAAAAAGTTGGACATACTTAACTCTTTTGCAGAGGTGTCAGAGCAACCCATATGCACTATGTCTAACTCAAGATCATCCTCACTTATGTTGAATGCTAAAAGTTTTAGCTTCATTAACTTGAAGGTCATTCGCTGTTTGCAGGTTAGTCTGTAAGGATATTTGTGGAGGCAAGGAAGATTTTCCAATTCCTGCTACTAATGAAGTTGATGAGCCTTCTGCTCCTCCTGAAGGCAAGTGCTTCGCTTATAGTCTGTTTTACGCTATTATCTTTTGTTGAAAAGCTCTGGTTGGCCTTCTTAATCTGGTGGTTGGTTCCTCTTTGAATTTCTACTCAAGTTGTAGTCTTTTTCAGAATGATTTTGCAAGGACATGCTAAGTATGATTTTCTAAGGAATATTAAGTTTGATTTTGTAATTTTGTTGCTATATTCACACTTTTTTAAAGCATAGTCCATTTGTTTTGCTGGTAGTGGTTATTTGGACTTTTTCAGAGTACTAAGTTCTGCAATCAACTTTCAATTGTTTTCTACAGATTTCGAGTACATTGCAAAGGTCAGAGTCCCGGATTATATACCAGTACCTTCAAGTGCTGCTGGGTGCAATTGCAAGGGAGACTGTACAGATCCAAGAACTTGTGCATGCGCTAGGCTAAATGGATCCGAGTTTCCTTATGTACGCAAAGATGGTGGCAGGTACAAGTTGCCTTTATTTCTGCCCAATCAAGTTTGTAATGTCGTAGAATTGATAAAAGATGTGTCCATATGTGTGATGCTATTTTAAATATCATATTAAGTTTGTAGGTATGTGTTATGAACCGATTCGGATCGGCTCACGTCGGCGGCCCGGACGCGGCGAAGATAAGACACCGGCGGCCCGGTGGCGGCTCTACAAACTATTGTAACTAAAATTACTTTATTTCTTCCATAATTCAAAGAAGGGTTTACATTGTCTATTTATAGAGGATATCCCTCTAGACTACCATATATTTCTCCTAAGTATTTCCTAATAATACTCTCCTAATATAACTCATTTCTAATACAAGAACTTCCTTATTTTTCTACTTTCCTACTAATAGAATAGTGCCTATTATATAGCACTTTCCAACTAATATAGTATTTCCTATTACATAACAGTATGCATTTGCATTCTTCGAAGTCGAAACGGTAGTGAAACATGGTTATTCGCTTGTTTAAGTTTGTTTCTATATTCACCTTTGATGCTTACTTGTTATGTGCATCTTTTATTTGCTTGTTTTCGGTTTGTGTAGTTGAAATCTTTTTCTGCGGACTTGTGCTAGCCTTCTTGTGTGATTGGGTGTCGGTTATTCGGTCTGAGGATCCTGCTAAAAATAGCCTCCTTAGGGAATAGCTGTTTACCTTCTACCTTTCCCAGACTCCGCTCAGACGGGACTTGTTACTGGGTTGTTATTGTTGTTTTTGATCTTCTATGCTCAAGGTGGTATTTTATCATTATACGACCAGTGAACACCTAGATCTTATTACTTCATGATGTGATATTTATATTCATGATTCTTATGGTTTTTGTTAAGCACATGTTTGATTAGTTTAACTTGGCGTGACAATAAGCCTTCTTGTTGCTATAGACTAGTAGAAGCTAAAGCCGTTGTCTTTGAGTGTGGACCCAACTGTGGGTGTGATCCTGGCTGTGTGAATAGGACCTCACAGAAAGGCCTGAGGTACAGATTGGAGGTAAATTCCTGCCAACTCAATGACAACAAATTCAATTTGAATTTTTGCCAACAAATTTTGTAACATCTTTGACAGGTCTTCAAAACAGCAAAAAAGGGGTGGGCAGTACGAGCTTGGGATTTTATTCCCTCTGGGGCTCCAATATGTGAGTATACTGGTGTATTAAGCCGGACCGACGAGATAGAAAGTTCCAATGAGAACAATTACATTTTTGACATCGACTGTGTCCAAACCATGAAAGGCCTTGATGGGAGAGAGGTGAGCTCCTTTTCTGTCTATTCGGGCTAATTTATACTGTGTATAGTTACTGCCTGAGATGTGTTATAGCTAAATACAATTTAGTAACTTCCTAGGAATGTATCATGCATGACATCTTTCCAGGTCATTTTTTAGAATATAGTGCGATCTGTATGATCATTTCTATACCTGATTTGCGTAAAAATAACATTTTCCTCACTTAGTTGTCAAGTGCGAAAGTGAATATGCATGTAACATCTTGCTCGTTCCTCCATCGTTTGCCTGTGCCGTTCTTTTCACCAGAGCATGTTGTATGATTTTGTATTGGTGAGGTTTTGTATATTGTAAAGAGACAAAAATGTCTACATGAGACTGAAATTAAAATTGTAACGCCTTCCATTTGCTTTGTTCGAATTACTTCACCTAAAAGCTTTCGATCTTTTTTATTGAGATCGGTCCGATAGGTGATTAATCAGATTGCTCTATTAACCACAGTCGGTTTGATTGCTGTTCTTCTATGAAAGAAGTTGGTAATAGCTCATTGTGTTTCCTGTGTATTCTTTTTGTATCGTCTAGAGGCGTGTTGGTGAGGTGGCACTGCAGTCGATCATTGACGATAAAGAAGCACCTGAATTCTGCATAGATGCAGGCCCTGCTGGCAATGTGGCAAGGTTCATCAACCATAGCTGCCAGCCAAATCTCTTTGTTCAGTGTGTGCTAAGCTCCCATCATGACTTAAAGATGGCCAGAGTGATGTTATTTGCTGCTGACAACATTCCTCCATTACAGGTTTAAATGTTACCATTAATGTTTGGTTGTTCTGCTAGTTTCAGAAAAATAAACTTGGTATTTCTATTCTCTTTTAAAGAATAGGCGTGACAACACGTCTTAAACAGTAACATTGCATACTAAAATTTTATAGCGTTTGGGTGGAGATTACTGATATGTTGGCTTTTGGTTTTATGAAAATAAGGCATGCAAAAAACAAAAAAAAAAAACATTAGTGCTTATATATAAATAAACGTGGAATGTACTTTTACTTTAAGCGAATCATTGTATTGATTTATTTAATTCAAATTTTTATTGGAATACATTAAATTATATGTAATCAGATCAAACTATATATATGGAGATAATAACTTAATTAATTAAATATATTAATATTTAATTAGATATAGCAACATAAGTTTTAGTTCTTGAACATTAAATAAGTATATATAAGTTAAGTGAATTATTGGTAAGCAATTTAGTTCGAGTAGAAAGAGAGGTATAAAATTGTCACAAACAATGTGGCTGTAGTTTTTTTTTTTTTTAATCTAAAACATGTAGTCAGCGCAATTTTCATGCATAATGAGTAATACCTGTTTAAGTCAAAACTCGTAGGATCAAAACTTGGCAAGTGGTTGTTGACTCAGTCGGAAGGAAACTACGTAATATATCTGAAACAAGCAGTAATCAATACGCTTATTGTTTCGATGAATTTCTTGCAAACCGAACTCTTTTGTTGATCTTGGTTACCTTTTACATTCATTTTAGTACACTTGTAATGTTAAAGTAGTTCTGCAATCATCCTATCGACTTTCCACCTTTTGCAGGAGTTGACATACGATTATGGCTATGCTCTGGACAGTGTAGTCGGACCAGACGGGGCCGTTAAGAAGCTTCTCTGTTTCTGCGGAGCGGCTGGATGCAGGAAAAGGTTGTATTAGTACTTTCCAATACTTTCCCTGTACTGCAGCTTACACAGCAGCGTTTTTTTTTTTAACACTCAGCGCGGTGCTTTTATTGTCTTTTTTTCTTTTCTTTTCTTCTTTTTTTTTTTTGGCTAAAAGAACAATAGAAACTAGAGTTAGGTGTTTTAGCACTCAGCGCGGTGCATTTCGCAGTCACTGGTGCCACATCATTATTTCTTGTGGAAAAAATATTTAACAGACTGTAACCGCTTCATAATTGCTACATTTGTCGCATGGCACACTGTAAGGTGTGAAAGTTGTGTTTTTTCCCCTGAGATTAGCTAGGGGAAGAAGCTCTATCCATCCATATTCGGACCAAGGATGGGAAACATAACGTTGTTAAACTCTCGGGTTATCATGGTGCCAGATCCGACACATTGTTTTATCATCATTTGAAGCAGGTCTCATGTTATTTGTTGAGTTCATGTTCTCTAGGAATGGACCAGTTGAAAGTGAACCAATTCTAAATCTCTCAAACCCATGAACCAAGCCTGACCTCACGGTTTTTGTGTGGGGGTCTTTAGTTGTTCGTTTGTTTTGGTAGTAAGATCTTCTGTGCTTGTAGACTCATCCTGGGGAAGGATGAAGACTCCTGTATTTATATCATGTTTATCTGCTACCTATAGGTGCTATATTTTCGGAGTGGTACGAGTTTGCGTGTCTAAATCGATAACTCAAACCTCAGGAATTGGCTGTAAAATTTCAAAAAATTAATTTGTTATTAATATAAATTCAGATATATTTGCATTTAAAAGATTATGAAGTATAAATTTGTAATAAAAACACGGTAAATGCTGTACACTACAGTTTATGTGTAATTCTAAAATATGCACCAAAATGTTCAGTAAGAACTATCTAAAATAGCAGTGCTCGTATGAACGATAGTGTTATGTATAACAACGAAGTTGATGAGAAGCGACTCGAAATTTATTCCTCTCATTTGCAACATTTGAGTACAAAGCAACTAATACCGGTAACTATTAGTACATATTAAAGCAAAATTAATATAACTAAAATTTTAAAATATTTATAACTGTTATAAAATTCAAATATAAAATGTATAATGACACGTGCTGTGAAATGGTGGCGCCGTGTCTTCCTTCCATCCCCCACCCGCTGGAGACTTCCTCAATTTTAACTGCCAACTTACCACAAACTGCTCTCCAGAACTCTCATTATTATCGAGAACCCTGCTCGTATAGTTTAGTACAACGAAGGGCATTAATGTCATTTACTTCTAGTTGGATATTCGTCTCGTCGTTTCGGTATATAACCAGTGCCCTCCGATCGCGGTTGTTTCGCTGCGACCTGAAGCTCTCCCTCTCTTTCTCTCTGCTCCTCGACTAGTGGTTCATGTCCATCTCCCCCACCGGCAGCACCAGATCCGACAGAACACCGCCGCCGCCGCCGTCTTCTTCTCATCGGAAACCTAGCCATGGCTTTTCTCACCGCCGCTCTGGCGATTTTTCCCGCCGTCGCCACGCCGGTGGCACGACTCAACTCTCTGCGGAGGATACTAGTCGCCGCAGTGCCGCTGAGGTTTCCGGTTAGTTTGTCCGGATTTAACTTTTCCTGTTGTTGGCCGAAAACGGTAGCTCGCATTCGTCAGGATTAGGATTTGTGGAACGGTGATTGAGTGTAATGGTTTGGTCGATCATTGTTAACGTATAAGAGAGCTATGCCTGTTCGTGCCACAGAATGTAGTTCAATTGCATTGAAAATTGTATTTCATAACTTTAAGATGGTAGACGATCTATTTGTTGTATGCTGGCTATTATCAGTATAATTGCCCGTTTGCTACGCATTTTGGGAGTGAATTAGAGTGGTGAAGAAGTTATGTTGATTAGAGAACTTATTTAGCTGTTATTTGCGCCTAATTTTGATTGTAAAAGCCTGTTTATCCCTATACTTTGGGGGATGATGAGTTCAGAGGCTTGAGAAACTTATCTGTATAATATGATGTACCAGAAGTAATTTATTTTGGTGATGCTGTTTTACAACCTTTTGCGGTTTATGATCTTTTATGGTTTAAGTAATTTCATGTACGAAGATAATAGCTTCAAATGTCATTGGTGGTGACAATTTCACTCACCCGGAATTGGTTCTATGCTTGTTGCTCAGTGGAAGTTAACACCACAGAACAGTGATTTGTATGACAAATGGTATCACTAACAATTTAAGGAAGTATGCCAAGCGATTCAAAAATTGTCATGATGGCTGCGAAAATGTGTTTCTACTTTTATGTAGATTTTTCTTCATTTTGATTTCTCTTATCCAATGGGAGATCAATGTGTCATTTGGAGCTTTGCCATATAAAAATCGCTAATATCTAACTTTGAAGGTTGTTTCTGATTGATACCTATTTGTTTACTCCGGATCTTTGAGTATTCATTGACATGTGTGCGGAAGTATATGCTAGTGAAGGTAATACACAAACTGGCAATGTAGAGGTGTCCTCATTCAGCTGAATTTTGATTTAGTAGATTAGTTGTTAGTATTAACTATTTTTGTGATGATTTCGAGTTTTGGTAAAAGATCATGTAGTTCAAAGTTGTTTCACTATCACTTTAGAAAGTTTTACTATAACAGATATAGGATGTTCTAAGTACTTGCTCATCATTTTTTTTTTTTGGTTTTTGCAGGAGCGGTGAAAACCTCATCTGACGATTCTTTTGTGTCTTCTGAGAGAGTAAGTTACCTGGCCAGCCTCTGTAGTCTCTACAAGCAAACATTAGTAGAGTCCAGCTAATATAGAATGTTTGAAACATGGCGATGAAGATTTTATCTCTAAGTTAGATTTGGTAATCATTTCATTTCTTTTGTTGTTTTTGCAGGTGACATCCATTATGGTTTCAGATGCTAAGCCAGATATGTCTCACGTTAACATAGAGAGCCATTCTAATGATTTTGGTGGACCATCATCCCAGTTACATTCTGAGCCTAATGGTAAACTGTTGACTTCCAGCGGCAGTCATGAGAATCAAATACCTTCAGATCCTAGTGGCTTGCATAGCAATGCCCGCCATTCATCTGCAAGGAGAAACTATATTGGGAATGCTAATTACTTACTGAATTTTTCTTATGACCCGATATCCCGTCCTCGTCCTCAGCCGAGAAATCCTCCACGAAGAAGACAACAAAGAATAAGACCTTACAATAAGGACCTGTTCCTTCAAGCAAATTACAAGTTTGTTTTGCTAGACACAGGAGAATATCAATCCGAGTTGATGGATCCAGACAGAATGTTCCAGTGGGAAGACGTTATTTGTGTCAGATATTCCACCCCTTCCTCACTACATTGCCCCATTTGCTTAGACACTCCTCTGTGCCCTCAGATAACAACTTGTGGGCATATATTTTGTTTCCCTTGCATTTTGCAGTACTTATTAATGGGAGAGGAGGATCATCAAGGTCTATGTTGGAAGAAGTGCCCTCTATGTTTTATGCTGATATCTTGCAAGGATCTGTATACTCTCCAAATAAACAGTGTGAAGCACTTGCATGTTGGTGATCGTGCCAGTTTTGTACTTCTAAGTCGAGCGAAGGATTCTTTGGTCCCTTCATTGAAAAATCATGAAAGAGAAGAGTCTAAGCTGGAAAATGTGCAAAGCCTCTGCCACTCTTTTTCCAAGTTCATTTTTACAACTGATATAGATTTATCTGTGAGGGAAGCAAAAACAGACCTGAGTAACTGGTTAAGTAGAGCAGAATCTGGTCAGGTAGATGATCTAGAAAAGATGCCTTATGTATGTGCTGCGTTAGAACAACTAGAGGAGAGGCTGAAAAATTGGACGGTTCATCGGAGTTTTAGTTGCAGCCCACCTACATCCAACATTTTTTCTTATTGTGACTTTAAAGCTGAAAACAGACGGAACAAGGAGACTGCTGCTTATCGAACAGATAGAAAACAACATGATGGTGAGGTTTCTGCAGAGGAAATAGCTGGTACTGCATCAGATCGTGTGTTGCATGGGCTCACTGGAGAGGTAGGTGCTGAAAGCTTGGTCAATGAGGATGTTGCCACTTCTACTTACAGCAGTAGCCCAGAGAAAGAGGTTACTTTACCTGATGGGGACAACGAATTCCATAAGGATTCCCAGGAGGCAAGGGACTCCTTCTACACCTTCTACCAGGTAATTGTCTCCTTTTAATGTCCATTCTCTTAAATGAGTGCCGCTATAGCACATGCAGTTAGTTCAGCAGTTGGACTTCTTTTTATTGGCCAAAGTTCAGCTTTTGGATTAACTTCATGTACTATAACATTTCTGATGTTACTTTCCCCTCCTTTGATTCCTATCTACTTGTGTGCGTTGCTATCATGTCTCTTGATGGTTTGCACAGGTTGAAGACGGTCAGCACCTCATTCTCCATCCTTTAAACATGAAATGTCTTCTTCATCACTATGGCAATTATGATGCGCTTCCTCCAAGGTATCTACGAAATCTATATCACCTTCATTATCCTGCTAAATTTTATTCTTTTTCTTGTTTATGTTGTTATGTACATTAGTACTCAAAGTATGGCATTTGCTTACTCACTGCCATCGCATATTTTAATTTAGCTTGTGGTGATCATGACAAGCAATCATATTTGTTCGACTTACGAGTTATTTCTCCTTCGATGACGAAACAGGAGTAACAAAAGGCAATTCAGCTCCCTTAATTTTTCGCAGCGCCATCATTTATGGTGCTCCCAATGAAATACTTGTGAACTTAACATTTGTTTTCTTATTTCGAGGGCCACCTTCTGGTCCCTAGCATTCAAGATTTAACAACTTTTTCTACGGTAGTTCTCTTCTTATACAACTTGGTAATTGCCTACTGGCTATTGGTTTTTGATTTTATGCGACCCCTTTTTTTTTTCTTTTTTAATTCCAGTGCTTGGAAGTGGGACGTCTGTATACTTTTGAGAGTAACTTGCTCAACAGGCCTTTCTATATGGCCTAATTTAGTGCCATTTTTGTGAAAGAAACGGGAAATTTTAGTTTTGGATACTACACTAGATTAAGAACTTAAATGTTGAATGAAATCTTGCTTTGGACGTGCACTTCACAAAACCAACAGCCAGATGGTAGAATGATTAAATTGTATCAGCGAGGAAGACCAAAACGTTATGACCCCCGAAAGTGAGCATCAAATGGTGAAGTATGCTAGGATTTGGATTTCTAGTTTTTCCTTTATCCTTTTAACTTGTATTTCTGCCGTGTCATTCAAATGTAGCAGAAATCCAATGTATGGCGCTGAGGAATGACGCCTTCATATGTAACTAGTAATTGCCCTTGGAGGAAAGAAATTTTAGAGTATAATTTGTTTGGCTCTTTTGTGTATTTTGTGTACAGTTCTTTCTTCATGTTCGTGATGTAGTTCGTTTAAGAGTAATGAATTGGTTGCAGAATTAGTGGAGTGATTTTGGAGATGGAGACCGTGACTCAATCGGAAGCTATGAGGAAACGATATCGTTTCTTGAGCCATTTTTCTTTAACAACAACATTCCAGGTGTGCTGATTTATGACGCCTTTGTAGATTAAGTTTCTCTTTATCCCATTTGATAATGGAAACCGTGTGCAGTTGTGTGAAATCGACATGAAAGGTGTTCTTCCTCCAACTGCATTAGCACCATTTATGGACGAGATAAAGAAGCGCCAAAAGCAAAGGAAACGTGTTGCAAGAAAGGTAAGCAATCTGTTTACGTGCTTGGAGGTTTGAACTACATCCAAACTTATTTTCTTGGTTTATTGGTAACTTGTCAAAATTGTGAGAAATTGTGTCGAAATGTTTATATTCTTTGTATTTTTCTTGGTTTTGTTTTTATTCATTTTGGTATATGAAAAGAGACTGTCTTGTATAAGCTAGTTGAAGAACGGGCTTGATGTTTCTTTGTGCGAGTATTGCTGCTCATGTGAATGTCATTTGCAGGAACAACAGGAGAAGACGAAGGCTGAAGTTGCTGCCTTACCTACGATCCCTATACTATCTTCAAGGAGTTACTCCTCACATGAAAATACAGTGTTTTCGCTGGATGACTTCGAGGGTAAGGTATCTTTGTTGAGTTTACTTTATGCGAGCAGTAGCATAGGAATGAAGAAGGGAAATTACTCCTCATATTTGCTTTCTTTGTTGAGTTATCCATGTGTTTGCTAATATTTTAATTAGGTTGAGGAACAAATCTAACTGTTGTAGGTGGTCTTTTCTTTGCTATCTTTTTTGTGTTTAGCCGAGACTCTGTAGCAATAACTTAACTACAACCTTAATAATAATGTTTCATTTGTTTTTAATCTTTATAGCTCTAGGGAAAGCTCTTCCATCATCAAGTGGCTCACCCGCTGTAACGGGTAGAAAACTGTTCTCAAACGTGACGAGGCTTGGTTTTGCCGCTGGTCACGATTCTCCATCTTTGGGAGCTGAGGACTCCGCAGATTCATCCAGCACCGTAGCAGTGACGTCTGAGGCTGTTCAAATTCAAGGTAATATGTTTTATTAATGAGGAGAAGGGGCTTTGATATTTATATATGGGAAATGTACGCGTGGATAACTATTCTACTTGCTTTGGCAGGCCCAAGGAATCAGACAATGATGTCGTTTGCCAACGTAATATCGTCTACGAAGAACGAGGTAAGTCCAGAAGAGCAGAGATTAAGTGGTCCAGGGAAGAAAGGGAAGAAACAAACTAGGGTCCTCCTGTCGACTGCTGGAAACCGTCGGTATTGATCTAAGATTTCTTTGGGGGGGGGGGTTGTAGCGTAGTGTGCTAACAATCTTAAATCGAAAAGATTATCATTAAAATAAACGGGGGCTTTGTTCCTCTTTAGAAGCTTTATTTATGAATGATTAGTTAGCTATATAGCTATGTTACTATTCCTGCTAAGCTGACACTGTAAGAATGGAAAAAGTGTGTTGATTTGGATTTTGGATCGATTAACTTTGCCACAAGAAATCTTTAGATGTTTTGATTAAAACAAATAGTGCTACTTTACTCGACGATAAATCTGTTGTGGGCTACTTGATCTTTAACTTATGTTTTTTTTTTTTTTCCACTTGAGGATGAGATCATTAAACCAGCTGAGGATGTTTCAAGAGGTACCACCTACGATGGCACCGTGATTCAGTTACAAATTAACATATAGTTAGTTTCAGGTTTGTCGGGTATAGAAATGGTGTGATGCCGGTACCACCTACGATGGCACCAATAAATACATAAGATTTATAATCCGTTTGATTAAAAAAAAATTTTTGAGTATTTTTTTAAAAAAAAATTTAATAAAAAAATATAGAATTTAATGAGATATATATTTTTTATATTATTTTAAAATTTTTAAATAGATATCTTGATGCTAGAATTGTAACATTTTCAAACACTATTTTTGAAATTTATTTTACGCTCGTTAAATTTGAGAGTCCAAAAACCTATTTAGAAGATTTTTATAAAAATATTAAACATAAAAATAATAGATTTATTAAAAATTATAATTGTTATATTAATTTTTTTTTTAAAATGCTTTAAATTTTTTTTTAATTATACGATTATTAAATTTTTAATGGATTTGTGGATGGTGTGATGGAGCCTAGCTTTTTACATAGAAATATCTTAGCGTACGTATGGTCTCAGAACCTTCGGACAAATCCGATTTGATTGGCAAAAACTGGTGTTTTTGGTGTTTGGGCGTCGTAGTTAATTGAAAGAACTATTATTCTTGCAAGCGAGGACAAGTGCTAAAGTAACGGCCCACGTTGTTGGCCACAAAACCGTATAATTGGGACTTTCGGACTGGCGTGGCTTCATAGCTAGCTGCTCCTCCACCATAACAGCACACAGCGTTCCCAGGATCAGGCTTCCTTTATCAAACATATCACCCATACTATCCTTATCCATGCTTCTTATCGTTTTCTTTGGTTTTATAACTCTGATGTAAATCAAAGGGACAAAAGATCTAAGTATATTACACTTACATCTACTTATTAAAAATTTTCGCACTTAGGTCCAAAAATTTTACAATTAAGTCATTTAAAAAAGAATATCAAAAGTGATCAAAAGTGTGTCATAAGCTATAAGAAGGTGTTATAGTATTATTTTTCAACAAGAATATGTCAAAAATTAACACCAACGGTGTCATAATATCAAGGAGGTATCAATAACATCATAAACTCATTAGAAGGATTATAAATACATGAAAGATGTCCAATGATCAAAATGTAAAAAAAAATTCTTGAGAAGACTTGAATAATGTTGAAACAATATAGAAAGACTGCAGTGTAATTGTCCATAAATCAAATTAGATTTTACCATATGTCATGGTTCCTTATTCTGTTTGCAATAATACTAAGAAAAATATCCTTCAGGAAATACTGATGATATAAATAAAATTTACATCATATTTTATATTATAATATGTGTTACATTTAAATATTTTATTTGGAAGAGAATTATAGGAAACTTGACGAATAGTAATATTTCCATGCTAAACTAGTTGAGCACGACTGCTGTTGCTGCATGTAGAAGAACTAATAAGATAAAGTTATCCCTCAATGTCCCATATTCTAGGTCCAAAAAAATGTATAATTTTGTTTCTGAGAAAATTAATATGAAATATAAAAGGAGTATATTTGAAAGAGGAAGAAAACTTATTTTCTAAAGATCAATGCTGTAGTTCATGAAATTCACTATGAAGTTAGTCCAGTTCAATTTCTGAACAAATAGTTATTTTATAAGTTCAAATATTCTTAATTTCTAGACTACTTGGCACCAAAACATTTAATTATATTTTTTTTAGAAGTGAGAGTATTTTTGAGATATTATGAAAGATAATAAATAGGACGATAAATATGATAATTTTAGCACCTTTTCTTAGTCTCACAACGAAAAATCTTTTTAAAACTAATTTTTGTAGCAAGCAGATAATTCCAACAAATAAATAATTTAACAAACAAACAGGAGTTGTGGATGTATATGCAGGGAATTTACACCATACACATGTTGCACAACTGGCTAATGCTGCAGCTTCTCCCAAGATATTTTGAGTTGAACCATCTAGAACCAACCCCTAATTCATATTACAACCTAAATAAACCCAATAATAATAATAATAATAAAGCTCCAAATGGCATTTTTTGGCATTACAAAATTGCTCTTGGAAATAGTTCGCGAAACTTTTTCTAAAATATAGTTCTAGATCTTCCTTATCATCCAATTAGTAATTCCTAAAACACATCCTACCATAAAAGTAGTTCGGCAACTCGATCTGAAACCAAGCTAAGAAAATATTTTGAAAATAAATCTAATTGAAGCCATAAGCAAAAGATCTACTTGGTTGAAAGCAAAAGAGGGAACCTGTACCATCAGGTAGAACTAAATCGGGACTATTATGCAGTGTTGAAATCAAATAAGTAGCAGATATTAAAATATTTTATTCAAAATATCACAAAAATCAAATAAAATGAAAAAAAATCTGAATGCTTGGGACCTACCTCCAATCTCTACGGGGGAGAAGATTCAGAACCATCTTATCCAGTCATTGGCATTCTGCAGAGGCTACTGGAAGTCCTTATCCCTTTCCAATACTTCTATAAATAGCTCTGCAACACAACTTAGAGTCTCCATTCAGAATTTCTCATAAAAAAGAAAAGAACTTGAAGTCTTGCTAACAAAATACAAGCATCTAAAAATGCAGGCAGCAACAGTGTTCATCGCAGGTTCATTGCCAATCAAAGGCACCAAGAAATTGGTGCCAAGAAAGTCTACCTCATCTCGTAGAATGTTTATATGTCCGAGTGCTGTACTTGTTCCTCCTAAAAAGACCTCCATTGCGGACTATACCTCATCGTACTCGTAAGTTAATTTTCTATCACATAATTTGTAGTAGTAGTTGAAGTGAAGAAATATGTAGCTTTCTGCAATGAATTCATCAAGGTTATATGTCTTTTTCTTTCCCAAGTGGAAACCCTTTTCAGGTTGCAAGCGATCTAGTCAACCATGCAACACTAAGGAAGATTGGTAGTTCCAATTTAAACATTTGTACAAGAAGGATAACCAAACAAGATGTTAATTCAATTCCATTCTGTTTGCAGCATCAAAATGAATTTTTTAAAGAGAACAAATATAGAATCTCTGCTATATCACAAAGGATAAAATATACGATAGAATATTGACCTTAGGCTTGAGGATCTGTTGAGTCACTTTTGAAACTAAGAAGAAAGCAGCAGTACCTTTAGAAGCAATGATGCAAAGAATAAAACATCACTGTATCATATAATCCTATATAGGTATATAACTGCCAAAGACAAATATCAAGAAAAACAACTAGAAAGGTAAAGAAAACATAGTTTTCAGAAAATTTTCATTCAAAGATCTTGCAAGAAGTTGGAATTACTATAAAGTACTATTAGGATGTCCTTTGTTTGCTTTCTTTTATTTTTAATTTCTACTTCAGTGTATTTCCGGCGGAAGCTTGTGAGACTGTTGGCGGCGAGGCATGCTCTGCAAAGATGTTCCCTGAAGTGAAACCTGAAACGGAATCCAGTAGTGTCAAATCAAGAACTAGCTCGGAAGAGGTTGAACGAGAATATTTGGAGTACAATGACCCAAAAACGTAAGATCACTTAGCATTTCCTGCAATAAGCAACTGAGATATTATTCGAAGCTCAACCTTCATGTCTTTACTCTTTTCACAGGGTGTTTCGTTCAGAAGCTTGTGATGATCTTGGAGGAGAATTCTGTCAACCTGAGGATTAGATAGGCGTGTATCAGGGGAAGTATTGGCCAATAGATCTATATACTTAAGCTATGCAGCTGTAGACGATAAACTGCTACAGACACGGTATTCAGTTTGATCGCACAGCAGTTGTGATTATGTAGATAGAAGTATATAAGTTATGGACATTTTTATCTCATATTTCTTCAGATGCCTTGCATGTGGTTACCAACTGGGTGATAATTTATTAGCTTTAACATCCTCAGGATTAATTGATTTCACAAAAAGAGAAGGATTTTTTTTTTTTTACAAAAGAAGGAAATTAATCTGTACAGTTATCAGATTATCCCACGCAAAGGTAATTCATATAAACATAGTAATATACCATGATTCTCTACTCATTAGGTTTTTAGTCTATTAGTTTCAATATTAGGCTACCTTGAGCTGACAGCACCATTAAGACAATGGCAATAGAAGATGATAATTGAAGTAGCGAAACTAATTAATCTCGTCATGGTTGGCTACCTTGGTTAACCACCAACCACTAACAATAAATCCCTTGTATTGTAACAAATCCATCTAATGTAAAAAGTAGGTATCTGAGATTGAATGGTTCACGTGATATTGCACATGAAGGATTGCTCATTGAAGCAGTCCAACTATCCACTTATCAAAGCAACTAGGCAGCCTAAGCTCATGGCGAAACCAGGGCATGCATATAATGTGACTAGGGGTAAAACGAGCCGAGTTCGAGTCAAGTACCACTAAAATCAAGCTCGGCTCGATTGCTTTAGCTCGAGCTCGACGAGCTTCAGAGGTTGAGCTCCAATACGACTCAACTCGAAAAATCTCAAGCTCGAACTCGACTCGAGTCCGGCTCGAATGTATCAACTGAGCCAAGTTTAAGTCGATTGCATAAATTAGACAAAACTCGAGTCGAGCTCGAACTCGCTTAAAAAAATTTATTGTAAAAGATATTTGAATAAAATAAAAAAGTTCGTTTAGTATCATTTTGTTGTAAATGATACTTAGGATCGGCTTATTTACTTGAGCTTGAATTCATTGCACTCAACTCGAGCTCGACAATACTCGAGCTCAAGCCAAACTTAAATGAGTTCGAGTTCGGGCAACTCTCGAGCAGTTCGGCTCGTTTTCATCCCTAAATGTAAGTAAATGGAGTGTCACTAGAAGCTCAAAATTAGTATTACTAATAGTTGATAAACAAAATAAGCATGACAAATATGTAATCTAAAATTTAGTCATCTTCTGCAGCATCAAATATGTAACGTTCAGCATCTGTATCTCTAAGGTAGCCAACCGTAAGGAACCAGAACCATTATATTTATATTTTTAATGTCAAGCAAGTTGAAAAAAAAGATCCATATTATCATGTATTATATCAATCAAAGGAAATTACTAAACATAAACTAACACGTAGAACAACATGCAGGGAGATAAAAGCATTCAGAAGCAACATGATAGGAAGCAGTAGCATAACAGCATTGCGATAAAGCAAAGCACAATGTCGCAACAGAATGTTTGAAGTCAATTAGGAGAAAATGGTTTTAACTCTTTGCAGGATACCTTTTACCATAATTTTGCATTGAGTCCATCTCTTATACATGAATAACAATCTCGGGCTATCTCCTCAGTGTCTATCAGCAAGTACAAGCTTGCAAGTCTCGTTATCATGCAACTTCGCACTAAAAAATATGGACTATTAGTACATGAGGGTGAAATAACATCAAAAGAGTTCTAGAATCATCCTTATCTTATATATCTCCATTTAGTGTTACATACCTAGCCCATAGATCTCAATTGGCAGGGCACCTTGCAAACTTCACAGCATCATGGCATATTGCCAAAGTGCAGACCCTAGCAAGATCTCTAACTCTGGCATTCCCGGCAATTCCTACGGAATTGAGCATGAGGACAGTAATCATTGAGAAAAATCATTTAAGACCATTCCAACTCAGGATTAATTAAAGACATGCCTCAGCACATTTAAAATTGATTGATTTTCCCAGTGAAGGCACTTCGTCTTACCATACTACGACAGCGAGGAGTAGTAACAATAGCAAGAATCTTATAAGAACCAGAAATATACTGTGGTCTTTTACTTTACATATTTTCTCATAAAGTGATGAACTAGAACACAGTTTATGCATTCTGCGAATTTATTGTCGCACTTTCTTCAAAAAGATTAAAATGTCAAATGGACCATGGAATTCGCAGTTCAAAAAGTTCGAGTATATTGCCGGAGATGACAACGGAGGATTGCTCTCACATTTCATCTTGCTGCATATGAAGACTACATCACGACAACTCTCAGACGCGCAATTGATAGCGAATTGAAACAGAAGAGAAATCTTCCCAGTAATTCAAACAATCAAAAAATTACTCTAGGTTACAGCAAAATCAAACAGTAAAATATCAAATACACGAATCGACTGATTATGTTGCGAGTAACTACCATGAGCGTGGGCCGGCGAACAGAGATTTCTGCGGTCGATTAACATCAAGAACACCAGATTTTTTATTCGTAACGAAGAATCTCTCCGCCATTGTTGACACTTCTCAAGATGATTGTGATAGAAACGTGGCGTGTCCTTTCGTATTTTGAAGTATTATTTATCTGAAGTTGATATAATTTTATCCTAATATCTCAAAAAAACAAAGTTGATATATATAATTACCCTAATATTTTAAAATTATATCTAATTACAACTGATATTAACTCCCATCTCTTTAAATAATTATTTTTCTTATTTAATTATATATATAATAAACTTTTATATTAATTTTCTTACCCACGTGTCAAGTGCTTTCCGCAAGCTAACTCATCTCAGAATTGATATATTTTGTTTTAGGAAACATCTCAATGAATTGATATCCTTTTTGCAGAAATTAATTAATATTTTTATTAAGTGATCTTTCTTAAATTTAACGTTAAATTTTTGGCATCCTTCAAATTAATACATGAACTTTTAATTCTTGTAAATTAATATAAAGGCATGATGTATTTATTAAAATAAAAATAAATATCACATAATATATCTACAAATCGAAGGCAACACATGGAGTAACGGTTTTAATGATCTAATTTTATATGTTCATATATAATTTATTTTTATTGCATGCTTATTGTTGGGGAAATACCAAATCAGCCCCACCTTTTCAATTCCCATACCATATCAGTCCCTCCTTTTCAAAACAGCCCAAATCAGCCCCCCATTCACTGTTACCTTTTTTTTTGGACAAAACTGTCCTTTTATTTCCGACACCGAGATCACCTACTTAGAAGTATTTTTTGAAAAAATATGGAACATGAAGGTTATAGATATCGGCGAGATCTACAACTTTCATGTTCAAAATTTTTCTAAAAAATACTTCTAGGTAGGTGTTTTCGATATCCGAACTATTTGTAGCAATTTCGGGTCGGGTCGGGTCGACCCGTTATGCTTCCGACCTCAAAAACATAACTTTTGAAGTATTTTTTTGAAAAATTGTCAACATCAAAGTTGTAGTTCTTTCCGAGATCTACAACTTTCATGTTCAAAGCTTTTTCTGATATCGCTTCTAAATGGATGATATCGGTGTATGAAGTGTTAACGGATATAGAGGCAATTTCGTCCAAAAAAAACTCCAAACAGTAACCAGGGTCTGATCCGACCTAAATTTGAAATGGGGGGCTGATTTGGGATGTTTCAACACTTGAGGGGCTGATATGGTAGTATCCCCTTATTGTTTGTTATACACGGAAAACTAAGCGTGACCAATGGAGTTCTATTTTATAAAACCTATGAGTTGTTAATATATTGGAATCAAAGAGGGGGGAGGGGATGGGTCATTTGATTATATATATATATATATATATATATATATATATATATATATAAGTTGAGGTTTCGAGACATCAGTCCCATGGAAGGTCCCTTTCACATTTTGCACATCGCTATTATTTTTATTTTTTATTTTTGTTTACGGACTTAAAATTGAGATCTTCCAACTATGTTGGCTTTCTTGGTTGTTGTTGCACAAACAAATGTATCCTCAAGGTTAAATATTAAAAAAATGTCAATTATTATTTTTTAATTTTATCTTGGACCGTCGTTTGTCGTTAATCCCGACAATTAACTAAAATATCGCTTAAAGGGTGTACTATAATAGTACGGTAGGAGCGTTATTAAAACATGATTAGTGGACGCGAACTACGCTTACGTGTTATAATTAGTCACCACTCGCATTCCCTTTGCTTCCTTAATTAAAACATCTAAAGGTGTATGTTAAAACACTACTTGTTGGCTTAATAACGTAACAAATAGCTAATGTTATTGGTCCAGTTGATTAGCGAGATCAGGTGTTAGAAAGAGATCGCATTCTGTTCTTATTTGTCGGAAGTTCAAAATTCCAGTAAAAGTGAGCTACGAAGAGCTATCATACCTTATGTGCCACGTGAGGAATGAAGTACGCGTTATCGCCTGTACAGTATCCATAAATATGCATTTATCTAGTACTTCCAATTATCCCGAATGGAAAGAAATTCCTAAACCTCCGTCTATCCATTGCGACACTCATCACCCCCTAAGGATCGCGTTTGGGGATGTATTTTCAATGGTGTTGGATATATTTGGAACGTGTAGAATATTACTAAAATACCAATAAAAAACCAACTAATATCGGTACAGTTGGTTAATATAGTTGGGTATTGAGAGATCATACTCTGGCCCTAGTGAATTATAGGTTAGGGTTCGAATTCCGACAATATTTGGTTGGAAGAAATTTTATCTTAAACCACTATCGATCGAGATATAGGTAGAAACCAAACTCGGTAAAGAAATAATGTATTTATTAAACCTTCTCATGTAAAACTGGGGGCAGTATCTTGTCTAAAAGAAAAAATGAGAACCCTATAGCGCAAACACTATAAATAATATTTAATAAGCAGTTAAAGAAGTGGGCAGCTTGCCACTAACACCTCTAACAATCACCATTGGCACAACAGAACCTTCAAAATATAAAGCTATGTCCTAGCATTTTGGTCAGGAATCTTTTTTTCCGTCCAGTTTTGAATTTTTGCACCATTAGTTCGATGAATATATATTTCGAAAGCTGACGGCAACGTACATATACGCATCTTACAAACAGTGGAAGATTTCTGGATATCAAAATCAAAATAGAGAAAAAAATAGAACTAGGTCTGATACGACTATAATGTCTATTTTTAAAAAAATAATGAGAATATTCTTCATTAAAATTAATGTTTTAAATTTAACTATTGATGTCAACAATAATACTAATTATAAATCTATCTGGTGGTATTGTACATATAAAATATCTCCACGATAATAATAATATAATAATAATTTATTTTTTAAACGAGATGGACATTTTAAAATTTAAATTAATTATATTTATTCCAAAAAAGTTGAAAATTATCCTTCTCATTAACTTCGCCAGTAACGCTCCAGAAGCAGCTCGTTTTTTATTTACCTGTTAGTTTCGCGCGTGTCCTCCTGTCGTCTTCCCCCTCCCCCCCCCCCAATCTCTCTACTCTACTCTTACTACTTGTGTACTACTACTGCTACTGATCAATCTGCGAACCAAGGAACTAGTTAGGGTTTCTCTGACTCCGATCCCGAGGTTTTTGAACCGCAATTGTGGTGCGTGGTGGAATTTCATAGCCGTTTGATGAGATGTGAAGAAGGTGGTAGGTAGGGATTGTTCTACCAGCTGGAAATGGCGGCGGCCGTCCACGGAAGAGGTGATCATCGGGCAGAATTATAATTTGGGCATTTCTTTCTCGATTATTTGTTATAATTTGAAAAAAATCAGACTCATGTAGTGTTTGATTTTGAATTTCACACTAGTGGCTACTACTGCTGAGGAGGAGGCACTGTACAACGAGCTGTGGCACTTTTGCGCCGGTCCTCTGGTGACTGTTCCTCGACAACACGAGAGGGTCTTCTACTTCCCTCAAGGCCATATCGAGCAGGTCATCGATCGTCCTAGTTCCATGTCTGATTGTTCACTTATGTATTATATAGTTCAGTTTTTTTTTTATCAGTTTCGCGGTTTGGTGGTCATCCAGGTTGAGGCATCTACTAATCAAGTGGCTGACCAGCATATGCCCGTATATAATGATCTTCAATGGAAGATCCTTTGCCGTGTAATGAACGTAGAATTAAAGGTACTTAATTCAAATAATAAAAGGAAGGAATTTTTACAGTTCGTCTAGGAATTTGTTGGTGATGTGTTGCTTTTGGTTAATAGGCGGAGCCAGATACCGACGAGGTTTATGCCCATATCACGTTGCTTCCTGAACCGAGTGTAAGCAATTTTTTTTAAAGCTACTAAAAGGTTGTTCGGTAGAAAAACTCTGGAACCCCACTTGGAAATTGTTGTATGGTTGTTTGTCAGCAAGATGAGAATGCAGTGGAGAAGGATGATCTGCCACGTCCCTCTCCTCCTCGGCCACGTGTTCACTTCTTCTGCAAGACTCTGACTGCGTCCGACACCAGCACTCATGGAGGCTTCTCGGTTCTCAGGCGGCATGCTGATGAGTGCCTGCCCCCACTGGTCTGTAATTTGTTACCTGCTAGTTATGTTTGTTTTATTTGGGCTTCGTGGTTGACACTTGATGTTTGTGATTTCGTCATATCAACAACCAGGACATGGACAAGGCTGATAGGCAGCCACCTACACAGGAGTTGGTCGCCAAAGATTTGCATGGCAATGAGTGGCGTTTTCGCCATATCTTCCGTGGTAACTCAATTCTCTTAACAAGCTAGCTTCGTGGGCAAAAACATTTCTTATCGGTAGTTGTTGGTCAAGGTTGAGGGCTACTGCGAGCATACATCTCTTCAATATGATATAGTTTGGTCAATGAAGGGTCGAATAGTCGCGGTTAATCTTTTGAAGGAATATTCTGCAGGTTTACCTTGTTATAGCTGATTACACTCTGGTATGAGTAGCCCACTCTTGGAGGCTATTCATTTATGTGCTGGTATCCGATTGAGTGAATTACATACTTTTGTAGTTTAGGTCTTACTTAATGATAGATAGAAAACTAATTCAGCTACAGATAGAAAACTAATTCTGCTGAATTATGAGTCTTGGAAGGTCAAAATAGTTCTTATGGCGACTTGCTGTTTTGTAATGCTTCTTTCTAGCATGCTTTTTTGGCAGTTCTTTTAGTTCATAGATGTACTACCTGCTTCTAATCTATACCTGATATGTATAATGAGTTGATAAATATCTTTTTCTTTCTCTTTTATTTTATGATCTTGAAATTATTAGGGCAACCGAGGAGACACCTGCTGCAGAGTGGGTGGAGTGTGTTTGTTAGTTCTAAGAAACTTGTTGCCGGCGATGCTTTCATTTTCCTAAGGTATATTACTTTCTCAGCTATTAATTTTTTTAAGATAATATTAGTTTGTACACTAATTGTTCTAATTGTGTATGCCTTTCAGAGCTGAAAATGGTGAACTGCGTGTAGGCGTGAGAAGGGCAATGAGACAACAGGCAAATGTTCCGTCATCTGTCATTTCTAGTACGAGCATGCATCTTGGTGTCCTTGCTACAGCTTGGCATGCTGTCACCACAGGAACTATGTTCACAGTCTACTACAAACCAAGGTTAGTTGCAGTTCCTTTGGGCTTCATGTATTTGTTATTCTTAATGTTTGTATTATATTGCTTCAAGATTGAGAATCTGACAGAGTGGTAAAGCTCTGTCTAGCGACCAAAGGGTTATCGGGTCGGGGTGCAGAAACCACGTCTTATATAGTAGGGTATGGTAGTTCACAGTAGGCGAGAAATCGCTCATTCCCTTCCTGGAATCTGTGCGAACACGCGTGTGAGTGCTTGTTATACGGGGTAACTCCCCTGTATTATTTTGCTTCACATGAAATTGAGAAAATCTCCATCAGATTATTTCCTTTAAGTATTACCTTCACTTCCTTATGAATCGAATTGCTCCCCAACAGGGCCAGCCCTTCCGAGTTTATCATTCCATACGACCAGTATATGGAGTCTCTAAAAAATAATTACTCCATAGGAATGAGGTTCAAAATGAGGTTTGAAGGTGAAGAGGCCCCGGAACAGAGGTATGTCTAAGCTTTCTTGAAGCTAGGAGGGGTAACACTTCTTTTGATCAAATTCTAGCTCAGTTATAAATAACATAATATATCTTTCATTTGATAAATCTTTCATTATCAAATGCATGCATGCAGATTCACAGGCACTGTAGTTGGCATAGGAGATGCTGATCCCAACAGGTGGCCTAACTCAAAATGGAGATGCCTCAAGGTAGCATGGGGGATCATGTGCTCTTGCAGTAACATTTATAAAGACCACTTGATATATCTGCTATTTTGTACTAGGTACGATGGGATGATACCTCTTCTGTGCTTCGACCTGAGAGAGTTTCTCCCTGGAAAATTGAAGCGGCCCAAAGCTCTCCAGTGAATCCTCTTCCAATATCAAGGACCAAAAGGCCAAGAACGAATGTGATGCCATCAACTCCAGATCCATCTGTTCTTGGCAAAGAAGGTACCCATGGGCTAACAGCTAGCTATTAGTTTTTTTATTGCTAGCCAGACAAAATTTTCTTCTAAAGGTTATGTTTTCAGACAAATTTTCTTCTAAAAGTTCTTCTTTTTTTTAGGCATAACTAAGACATTCAAAGAACCTCCCAGGACTTTTCATGTTGAGGAAACAACACCCTTGAGAACAAGTTTTGCTGATAATGTGCTAGCGACTTCTCAAAAGCATATTGTTTGGTCACCTAGGCAGAATGAAGAGATGAGAGATCATCCTGTTCATTCTTGGCAAAGCTCAGGTTCAGAAAATTGGATACAAGTGGGAAGGCATGAACTTAGCTATATGGATATGCTCTCTGGTTATCATAAATCCATTCACTCACCTGGGGTATGGTCCCCATTTCTGGAAAAGGGTTCCCTAGGGAACCACTTTCAGGACTTGGATGGCAATGCGAACTTCTTGAACCAGTGGTCGATAATGCCTTCAACTCCTTCATCACAGATGGAAATTAAATCAAATATGGTTAGACAAGCGGGTCATCCTACTCATGTAACTGAACATAACACTTCAAGCACAAATTACAGTGGTATGGTGGAATTCAGCATGCAGCATGGTAATGGGGCTCAGCAGCAGTATACACACTGGTTACCCCCTGTGTTTGGAGGTCATGGAGCAGAAGGGGCACAGAATTTGAAGTTAAATGAACCCCAACCTGCAGCAGCATCTGCTTTTGACTCAGCAAATGGCGTAGGAGAATTAGGGAATGGAAAATATAAGCTCTTTGGTTTTAACCTTAGCAGTTCACCAGCAGCTATAGATCCCACAAATCAACAACAAAAATCCAATATAACATGTAAAACAATTTTGGATGCTCATCCTGCAGAAGCACTGAGGCGGACAAGATCGTTCGATGCAGAGCACAATTCTAAGCCATCAAGAAGTGCAAAATCCATTGATTCTGGTTCAGCTAAGTGCGAGCAAGAGAAGTTTGACCCACCTTATCAGAAACCTTTGCAGGATCCACAGATGAAGGCTCAGAATAGTTCATCAAGAAGTTGCACAAAGGTTTGTTACCTGTCAACTTTGTGGTTATCTTTGTTTTTATCGAATTATTCCTCCGGCAAGTACTTCTATTCCAGGATATCTGTCTGGATTATTTTTGGGATTCTTAAATATGGTTCCTCCAACTTTAGAAAACAGCATCAGAGGTAATTGGTTTATTTTAACTATCTGTATTCTTGATTTAGGTGCATAAGCAAGGGGTTGCTCTTGGGAGGTCCGTAGACCTTGCGAAGTTTACCGGCTACGATGAGCTGAAAGCGGAATTGGATAAGATGTTCGAATTTCAAGGTGAATTGATGGGCCCAATGGAGCATGACAAGAAGTGGTGGATTGTCTATACTGATAATGAAGGGGACATGATGCTTCTTGGAGATTTTCCGTGGAAGTAAGAATACACATTCTAATATGTTTTGGTCAAGTTTCATCGCAATATATTAACGTTGTGTTCGGCGACGTATATATAAAGTCCTAGATAATAAAAGTTTTGCCATATGCAGGGACTTTTGCAGCATGGTCTGCAAGATCTACATTTACACGCGCGAGGAGGTCCAGAAGATGAAACCAGGAGCCTTGAGTCAAAGAAATGAAGAGAAGCCATCTCTTTCAGAAGAAACATTATCCGACATAGAAACAAAGGATCATGCTTCCATTGCTCCACCGAGCAAAACAGATAACTGATAGGATCACTCCTAAAGGTAATATCTCCCTTTTTTTTTTTTAATTCCATTCATGAATTTCTATGGTTTCTCGTTTATATTTCATATGTCATTATGCCAATCTTACCAATATGCAACTACACTTTGAATTTTGTTGAGGTTGCGAGTAGCTTTGCCAATACTGGCATGTGCATCTCATATTTTCCACCTGAGTTGATGTATTATTTCTTGGGATTTTTGCGTATCAGCCTCCCGTTTCCTAATTTCGCGCGTTTCAGCCCCTGAAAATGCGTTTGCAGGGGCTGATTTGCTTTTTTTTTTTGCAAATCAGCCCCCGGAAACGTGTTTCCAGGGGGCGATTTGCGAAACCCCAAAAATAGGAGGGCTGATACGTAATTATCCGTTATTTCTTTACCTAAGTTGCATAAACACGGTCAAACAAAAATCGTGTAAATTGGCTGCATATCTCCTCTTTTCACATTTTGAAGGCACAATGAAAAGGTAGTTATCGTTATGTTTGCCGTGTGTCCTTCTGTAGGTTTTAAAAGACGACTGCAAGTGCCATCAATTCAATACGTTGCGGGTTATGAGGGACGTGTTGCTGACCGAGTAGGATGACTTTGGGTGAGAGCCATTTCTTCCTTTTCATGGTGGCTCTAGGGGACAGACCACTTCACTTTGTTTGCTAAAGTTTTGGTTGTTTTTTAGGTTTTTTATCCAGTGCTTTTATTGCTCGTTATCCTGACCCATCTCTCAGACTTTTGACCTTAAGGTTCTCTATCCTCTAGAAACCCCTATGTAAATAGCCAGCGTAATATTACCACTTTCTAGTTAATAACAATATATAAGTGCGTTTTCCCATTCTGTGTGTGCATATATGATGTAGATATATATATTTTTTGCTGAACTAAATATGGTGCATGTTAACTGTGAAAGTCTTATTTTTTTAAATTCTTTTTTTTGTTTTTTAAGATGGTTAGGGTGATGGATATATGCTGAATATTCCCAACGTTAGCTAGACAAATTTGGTTTATTTGTGGGTTGTATAAGTGCTGAACTTGACCCTTGCTGGTGCATTTAAAGAAGAAGAAGAATCAAGTATAGTGAATATTATGCTTTAAAGAAAGCCATGAATATGCTTTCAGAATCTGGAAGCAAAAATTGAAACATTTGAACTGCTGAATCACGTGGGGCATTTCTGAAAAGGGTGATCCATCATTCATACATCAGGTCTGGTCGTCCTCTTGTTGCCTGTACGAACCCTAACTGCACCCGCTTCAAGTCTTCAATAAAGCTTGATAGGGACCACAAAAATATGGTAGGTATGATAAAAGCCACAGGACCATTCATTCCCACCCAAAAAAAGGGTCAGGTCCGTCCCGTAGATTGTCGTGCTACAAATAACTATAGTAGAGTCTCGTAATAGACAAAAAGGGTCAGGTCCATTTGTCGATTGTTGGTTCCATAGTTTCATGCAGCTAGCTTCATTACCCGAACCCGTCCTGTTAGCGGCGGTAGAAGAGGACTCTTATGGATATTCCCTAACTAAAGACTCTTACTAAGAGATGAGAGTCTCTGCTCGAGCTAATTGCAAGAAATGGACGAATTCAGATTATTGGCCACTTCTAACTTTCATGATTCACGGAGTACGACTACAGATGGTTTTGACCGATCTTTATATGTTTCCAACGCTTCAGAGATGCTCATTATTGGTTCATTTGTTGGTACTGTATTTATCGTTCTCTATTTCAGTTGGACAATTTCTTAGTTTCTTTTAATTTATCTTTTAACTTAAAAAAAAAAAAAAAAAAAACCCTTGCGCAACTTACCATATTAAGACATTTTACCTCTTAACGAAAAATATTCAGACCCAACTTTACCTTCCATGCGCTGGAGTTTCATAGAAAAACAAGAAATTAAAAGAGAAAATCTCAGAGCTCAAAAAAATAAAGGCTACTAAAATTCAGATATGTTTTTTGGCGGATTTAAGTACAGAGTTTTAGCCTTTTGGGGGGGTCACTAGTCAGATTTCTCTAGTCTAAGTGCAGTCGGATACTCCGCCATAATGATTGCCAAGCAACCCTATCTAAATTTATTATGCTTCTGATGGCTCTCTTTAATGGAGTTTTTCCCTGCATTCCAAAACTTTCAGGGGCACCGAAAAAATCAGCACCAGCTTGAAAGCCGATCATCACTGAGTCCATTATCATCCTCGGTGAGTCGGTATTAGCAAAAATTAAAAAAGAGTTTTTTTTAAAGGTATAGATTATGTTAGATGTTTCTTTTTGCTTTAGGTTGTGGAAGAGCCTGCTTTTGTTTTGGTTTTAAGAGCAAAATGTTTCTCCTCGGCTCTTCGATACAGAAAAGCTGATGCTTCGATCCTGCGAGTAAAACAATGTCGGTCAGACTATGGCCTATTCTTTCCAATACCAGTGCAGAAAAATCTTTGATTAAAGGTGCCCTTTCCAAATTAAAAAAAAAAAAAACACTGATTACAATATACAAAAAAATAAAAAAGAAAAAAAAATGATTAGAGATTACCAGCTAGGGCGTACGACAAATCTCTCGGTTGTTAGAGCCCAATTAACCTGCAAATTATTACATGTCATATAGGCATCTAACTATAGCAGCACTTGATATAACCATTCTGTAATAATTAGTGAGACTCACATTCCAGGATGGATGAAAGAGATCATGTGGGTTAACATTAAGGGGTATATCTTGGTATCTTTTGGAAAGACTCAAATTATTTGTAAAGAAAAAGCAAATCTATTGGTTTTTTATTCTTAAAACAAATTGCTAAAAACACCCAAAAATCAAGCTTGAATGGAAGTATGCGCTGCTCAAAAGTGATTGGTATAAGATTTTTGAAGCTCTAGCAACTATGATCCTTTAAATGAAATATAGACGACTCATTACCTTATCCGTCCCAGAAGAAGTGGCAACGACATGAGTGACCTGTTCATCCATTTGGTTTGTACAGAGAGCACCAAACTGCTCAGCCAACTGCCAAAGAGGGTGCAGATGAGGGTTGGATGTTCCGACTGGAATTACTCTGCTGAAAAGTATTTTACATCCTTCGAGGACTCTTCGCTGCTCATTTGCAAGAATCTTTCTCACATCTATTTCGTGTAACGATTCGTGAGAGAAGAAGATCTTGTGAATTCTCTGTATCACCTATTTCCGTTAAAAGGACAACAGTCAATGCCCCTTGCAGAAGTATGGGGACATTTCCCCACAAAAGCAAAACCAAAACAGTAACCAAAAAAAGCTACAGCTCCCAAAACTTCTGGCAAAATCTGTCCCAGAATCTGCGCCTTTGCCCTGCATGACTTGAACTTTGCACGACTCTAAACGTGAATTATATGTTATTCGATAGTGAACTTAACTATGTAAAAGTTCAAAAGCATCATAACCCTAGTAGGAAAGCCATGTGCCGCTCAGAGTGAAATTCAATAAATTGGGAGAAGTTTTGGGAGCCCTAAATTACTTCGTTTAGAACTGCTGGAATTGTGTAGAAGTTTAGACGCAAGTATGTTACCGTAAGTGCTGAAGCAAGTGTTCCATCTGCTTCTCTCTCATCTCGATCTATTTCGAAAAGTGAAGGACCCGGAAGTCCAAACTGGCGTCTACTACTTGGAAAATACATATATCTCTCCACATTTATTAGGTTGGGTATGTGATGTGGCCAGACTTTTGCAGTATCATCGATGATAACCACAGCTGATTCCATTCCCAGAACCCCATCTAGATCCTTGATCTTATCTACAATATCGTTATCATCTCCTCTCGACATGACTCGCTCAGCAAATAAAACCCCATCCGGGTCAAGCAATTTTGTCATTTCATTTGCGTATGACCTAGTTCCCATAGTAGATACATGCAATTTGTAGAGCTTACTAGCCTGCAGAAAAGGGGAAAAAAAGGGAGAATAGTTAAACAACAATAGAAGGTACTGAACTTAGTAGACATCATATTGAAACAGAGATGTGCTTTGTATCTCTACCAACTGAACAAAAAAAAAAGTGCGATCATCCCACCATCACTTGAAACATATAGTAGGGATTACTCGAACCATTTTAAGTTTTCCTTAGAAGTACACTTAGAGATCACTAGCATAGTTCAATTGTATAAGAAGAATGTACCTTTTCTAGAAAGTTCCAGATTCCTGGCCTCAACTTTGTCCATAATCTCATATGAGGTAAGTGGAAAAGATGTCGTTCTGGCTTTTGTATGTCCTGCTGTACCCTCCTCCTCAACATCTCCTCATGAGCTGGCACCAAATGGTCAAACTAAAATGCCATCAAAGATTTGTATAAGCAGAAGTTTTGCAAAGAAAAAGTACGATTTTGCAAATCAGATAATACATACATTCACCGAGTTGAGCAGTGTATGATCCAAATCCAGGACAAGACAAAGCTTGCTATCATTAAACATCTTGTTCTGCTCTTCTATCCTTCTTGCCCTTTCCTTATGAATTGCAGCTTTCTGTTGTTCATCAAACCCATCTAACAATTTGTTCACATCACCCCACAGGTCCGATGATAACGATGCATCAAGTCCTTCGCCACAAGAATCAGGAACTCCTCTTCGCCCATTCAAGCAACTCAAAGAATCTAGTGGATTCTTCTCAGACTCGCTAGAAGTTGGTTCTGAAATGTTAAGACTTGGTACTGCTGGCAAAATGTTCACATGTGACTCGCAAGAAGTTGGTTCCGAAATTTTCAGAGAAGCACTCGGCACAGTTGGTAAATTTGTCATCTGTGACTGTATTTCATGGTCTGATGCAGACTTCAACTTTGAGCACACCGCAAAATCAGCAGGCAAATTGTTCTTGCTCGAGTTCCCATACTCTCTTACAGCTAAAATATCCTCGCTGTTCAGAGTATCAACTGGATGGCCGTTCAACTTGATTTTTTTAGATACCAGGTTTCTTCTTTCATTAGCAGCGTTTTTACGGAAGATATGACAAGGATCACGATTTCCATGAACTTTTTGAACATCATTCAGGCTAATCTGCATTTTTAAAGCAAGTACAATGGTGATAACCTTGTGTAATAACAACTTCAACAATCATGATACAAACATAGAGGTTAAACGATGAAGTTTCTATATCAGAAATAATATACATGAAATGTGAGCTTGCTACGAATTTTGAGTTGCATGGATGAAAACACCTTCTTATGCAGCCTGTAAGGTCTAACTTAGATATAAATTCCTGCGTTTCTTCTAACCAATCACTAAACAGTCACTTTCTTACTTTATGAACAGTAAGTTGGTGAAATACAAGCCACATAGCTGGCAAAGAATGATGAGGCAGGAATAGCCATTTTCCTTCTCTTATCTTAAGAGAGAAGGATAAATGATGGGTCAAATTAAACTCTAAGAAGTAATCTTGTTATGATGGAAGATAGCTGGAAAGCCCAGAAGGATATACAGTAAACAACAATGCGGATGCAATGTAAAATGATCTAATTGATAGACCCATGCATTCTATCTGGCCCTATCGCATTCTAAGTGGCTTTTACATAAAGATTTCTAAGTGGCTTTTACAGGTTCCATGAAGAAGAATTTAAAACTTGCAATATTTTACCTACTTCCTTTCCCTGATAAAGAAACGGGAGGCCTTCTCCTCTAGATTTAAGTGATGTATGATTAAAATTATAACTTCAAGGCAACCTACCGACTAAACTCATTATGAGAGACAATCTTGTAATCGAATCTCAACTTTTAGGTAGCTCACCATTGTACTAGTTTCAGCAGCCAATTGAGTTTCTTCTATTGAAATGCTTTCATGATCTTTATCTTTCTGCATCTTTGTTGCAACAAACTGCTGTCTCCTGTGTGCATTTGAATCTGCAACTTGACCGGGTATTTGTTTGACTCTGCCTACATCGTATGAATTTACATCTACACCAGCCTGTTGGTTACTGTTGTCAACAAGCTTTTTAGTGTCCATCTTAGCATTCTGAATAGAAGGCAGTCCTTCATGTGCATTCAAAGCAGTAACTTGTCCGGGTATTTCTTCGGCTCTGACTACATTCTTGCAATTTTTGTTCTCACCAGGTTGTCTTACACTAGTACTGTCTCCATTCAAAGCAGTTATAGTTTCCATCTTTGCAATCTGAATAGGATCCACTCTTTTGCATGGCTGACAAGAAACATTCTTGGTATCGTGAGACCCATTGTTTTCTTTTTTCAAACTACTGTCTCCTTGTGTTAGTTTGTCATTTATCTTAGGCTTGCTTGAATTTGAATTCCTTAGTTCTGAGAATTTCTCACTCCTATTGATCTTTTCCATTTCTGATCTGAAGCGTAGCCTTGGATCTCTGTTCTTTGCCTTTTTTTTAAAGCCAACAGTTACACCAGTAACTTTTTCATGCCCACCTTTGCAGGAAGTTTCTTTAGCGGATCCAACACCCTCAAATGTACTTGCACTCCGCTTTCTAGAGCTTTCAGCTGATTTACTACATTCTTCACGGCCGTGCTTATCGTTATCCTTGAACTCCTGCGAGGGAGTCGGAGTCAGAAGGTGATTACTTGAGAGCGAATTCAGCCCATATTTCTCATGGTATGAAGAAATAGCTCTAAGAGGCTCCCCTGGAATCTGAGGGTCAACACATCTCGAAGTCCCTTGCTGGGTAGATTGTCCTCTGTTGTCAGAACTACTGTTTTCACTACTGGGACCAACACGATTGTGAAGAGGAGGATTCTTTTCCTCCACTAGATTCAAATTGCACTCTCTTTCTTCGGTGAACTGCGTCTCTACATTTACATTATCAGATATGACTGCCCGTCCAACGTCATTTAACTGCAATATGTGATCGATTGATTTTCACTTCTCTGACCGATTAAGTAAATTAGTTTATACAAATTATGTTTGTTAAACAGACCTGCTTTATCTGCTCAGGAGTAAGTATGCTAGGATGTCTCTTCTTTATCTGCACTAGTAGCCTGCACCAAATGTAGGACTAATAGCTAAGTAACAGTAACATAGTGATTCAACCTAACTTGCAAAAAAGAAAGAAATAAAGAAAAAGATGATGAACATTTCTTCATTAAAAAGAGGCACAAAACCGACCGCAACAAATTATTTTGCTCCTTCTCCACGTTTAAATTTCCAGTACTCAATGCCTGCCACGAGAAACAAACAACGTAAATTTCAAACAAATGTACAATGATTTTCAGAATCTAGCGAAGAATTTGTATCGTCTTACAGAACAGGCAGCCGCAAGCCCAGCAGCCATCTGAGAAGCTTGATTCTCCATTTTCATCATCTTCAGTTTTACCAATGATGACCTCAACCGGTTAGATGCACTCTCGATCAATCTACAAACCAAAACAAAATCTCAGACACCTCAATTTGTCAACATCATCAAATTCCATCTTTCCATTTCAAATATAATTGTCATTCAACTCCAATAACTTCCTCTTTTATCTAAATTTAATTTCTTACTTCTTCACTTGTTCCACACTCATTGATCCCAGTTTTTGCAGAACAGAACTAAACTCTGCATCCATTGATGAATCAGAGACAATCTCAATGTCATCATCCTCATCGTCGATTTCTGAGTAAGAACCATCACTACTGTCATCGATAATAACGACATCATGTGCATTTTCATTGTTATTATTATTAGCATTGGGCATTTTAGCTGGCGTAATAAGCGGCGGCTCATTGTCATCCTCGAGCTTGCTGACGTTAGCAAACTTGTTCTCGAGATAGATGAGCACATTCTCCGTCCAAGCAGCCGACTTGGGCGGGGTTACTTCGAGTGCAACGTCATCTTCGTCGTCCAAGTCGACGACCACGGGCCCACCACTGCCTCCATGACACGTCATCTTCGAATCTACCGCCGGGACTACGGCTCCTGCTGCTGCAGCCGCTGCTACTACGACTAGAGTTTTGCGATCGCAGGGGAGCAAGGAACAGCGCTTGATTCCCGCGAATCGCATCAAGAAATGCGGAGAAATCAATCGCCGCTCGAATTTACTAAGAAAAAAAAACTAGGGTTCGGTGAATTGAGATGAAGTGCGTGCGGATTCCTGCGAGATCGCGATCGAGTTTTGATGGGCAACGCTAAACGAATCGATTGGAGAAGGCAGGAACTCGATCGAACTGAAGATCTGAATGGAAATTTGTGTGATTATTTATAGGTGAAGATTGATTTGAGAGAGAGAGAGAGAGAGAGAGAGAGAGAGAGAGATTTAACCCTGACTTGTCCTTTTCTATATATTGAAATAAAACTGGGAGCTAAGTTACGCGATGATCTTTTTTTTAGTATTTTGTACTAAAATAATACAATAACAATATTATATATAAATAAATGGTAGGGCACCTTTTAAATAAAATGGTTGGTCTACGATTTAATATCTAAATTTTATATAATTTATACAATTTACAAAACTTTATAAGTTTTTCGGGATGGTTAAAGTTATACTAGTAAAGTGAACGAAAATTTTGATAGTAGTTTATATTGTAATATAATTATCCAATAATTAATTTAAATTTAAATTATACGTTTAATAGTCTGTTATAAATATTTATAATTTAGATTTTATACAAATTATAAAATTATCCATTTTTTTCTCATCTATAGATTTTCTATAGAGTTTTGTAGAATTATATTTTTTACATTTTTTTAATATTTGTATGTTTTTAGAATAAAAAAAATATAATATATAATAAATCAATATAATTGAGACAATTAAAATAATTTTAAATTTTAAATTTTAAAAATAAGTTCTAAAAATTTTGGTACATAAGAGGAGAGTTTGGTGGTGCTAATATTTTAGTATAATTATTGAATAATAAAATAATTTTAAATTATATATATTAGTTATTATAAAAATTATCTAATTGATTTTCTATAGAAAATTACAAAATCACCTATTTCTCACATATGTATTAATTATTATTTATATAATTTAGGTTCATTTTATTTGTAGATTTGTGTTTCTAATTTCTTCAAGCCCTTTTTTTCCTTCAAAAAAAATAATATGTCATATATCGGTATAACTAAGAAAAATTAAAACCTATAATTATAAATTAAAAAATTTTAAATTTTAATTTATATATTTTAAAATAATTTCTAATTATTTTTTACATATGTATCACAGGTGCATTATATATAAGAATAGCATGAAAAAAACCAAATTAAAAATCTATATATATATATATAGCTAATAATAAGAAAATTCATTATTTTCTTTAAAAGTATGATAAATGATAAGAATAAGAATTACAAATTAATTAATATAATACATTAAACATGCATATTCATGGAAATCATATTGTTACAGGAAGAAACAATTGTCCAGAAAATTGAAGAAATTGATGGCAAATAAAGTAAAATTAATAAAAAATAATCAGATACTATCGATCGAAGCAGAATCGAAAAAAAAGAAAAGAAAAAAAAAATATATCTAAGATTTATATATAGGATAAAAAGCAAACCTAGTCCTCCTTCCATTGATATCGTCTGGTAAAATGAGAGAAGCTTTCTTAGATTTTTCAGACGACAAAATATATATATACACAAATATTAATGGGTGAGTAACGGAGATCCGTCATTCATCATAAGTCGCGTTTTCTGAGTCATTAATGGAAATAAGCGTTGCCCTAAACAGTAAAAACTAAATCCAGAAATATATAATATAATTCCCATCTACAAGTTTATATATATATATATATATATACAAATAGTAATATCGTCTCGGGAGGAGCCAGACTTGCTTCTGTTGGCTAATTTTCGATGATCCAAATCTCAAGATCGGAACCGTTAAAATTGATCTAGTTCATAATTAAGCTAATGACAGATATAGTTACTGCAGTTCTACACGATTCTAAAATGATATGATATACAATTTGAATATGATTTTTTTTCCATATGGATCGAAATAAATCCAGTTTGAATATTTGTATAACTTTTGAAAGTAATTTATTCTTAGACGTATATTTGAACGGCATTATATACTATGAAAGACCTAATAAAACTATTTAAATTTTGATACCTAAGGCTAAAATAGTTTGGATCATCGAAAATGACACAACAGGACCAAGCCTCGAATTGTTCTTGATAAGTAGAATCTTCATGTATAAGAAAATGAACGTGGCCACTACACAAGTGGTCAACAGACCACAAATGGAGATTAATATCTCTAATTGTAGCAATTCCCTCCTCTAGAGATTGTCTGTACGTATCACCGTCTTTAAATAAGGGACATAAATGAATCTGAGAGTGTTAATAACAGGGAGAGGAGAGAGAGAGAGGTGAGTACCAGAGCACTACATCTGAGAGCTCCTTATATATATATAACTTAAGTACTTTGGTTATTTCTTTTTGTTGATTTGAACATTATCCTTTTCAGAAATACCAATCTCCTCCATTTGTTGCTCAATTGATACCATACCAGTTTGTGCCAGGAAGCTGCAAGACATCATAGCAAGTATGAGAACGTTACGGATCGTATGGAGCATATTTGGAAGCTAAATTGTCCAAGTAAGAAAGCTATAACAAAAATGCAAACAGAAGATGAAAGAAACCATTCTAGATATAAGCGAGCATTATCCTACTTTTTTCTAGATATAAGCGAGCATTCCTAATTTCTACACATTAGGAATCTCGAATCATTCAACAGATGGTAATAATAACATACAAGATGTGGTTGTAGAAAATAGTTAGCATTCTGAGCTCATTAAACTACCATATCCTCCTATTAAGGCAAACCCAGGCCGCGGAGGCCACTCCCGGCACCAACCCTTTTATCGACAATGTTTATCCAGGTTTTGGAGGGATCACGCATACGCACGCATGCCTGCTAACTCCAGGAGCGTGTTTCCCTCCTACATTTGGCATGATTCGAACCCATACCAGGGCACTAGGTGATGGTAAACCCCAACCAGTGCGGCGTTGGGTTCGCCCTTACCATATCCTACTATTATGATGGACAAATCACCTATAATTATTCTTTAACTTAAGGGGAAAAGGCAAGAACAAGGTCATGTCCCTCTGTCCAAACAAACCAACCTCTCAGAAACATAAAGACCTACTCAACTTGGACAGCACCTACGAAAGGTCGCACAAATAATAGATGTGGAAGCTAAGCATAATCCAGTAAGAATCATACAGAGTTTATGGACAAGTACAGCTTGACAGAGAGATGAGAGTGGTACACAACTCAGCTAATATACTGCTCGGCTAAGGCGCAACTTGGCAGTTTATGTACACAAGAAAGTATATATGAATTTGGAAACCCTCAATATTGGAGATTGTGGATGAATACGCTAGAAAGTCACAAGGTCCCAACCTCGATATCAAAGCCAACAAAATGTGATTGGGTTGCACATGGCATATAACAAGTGAATGATTTTGAGCTTTTGGGTACCGTCCAATGTAACATCTCCAAGACCATTTTAGTGTCTTTCCCAAACATAAAGACCAATCTAGCACATCTCCCTTATTCTCAAAGGAGAAGAAAAATGGAGAAGCCAGATGAGAAGAACGAACTCTCTTGCATTGTTGTGGCATTGAAGTATGGACCACTTTTTTCAAGTTCTGTTACTAATTTCTGACCGTTGATGTTATCGATCGTTGTTGTGGCATTGAATTTTTTCACTCTTTTTTCAAGTGGGAACCTCTTACCATTGAAAGCCTACCGCCTATCTTATGTACACCCTCGTCTTTACTAATGTCATTCTGATGTATCCTTCAAAATAAGATATGCAAGGTTAGTGATGTTGACTTTATCTTTGCATGAATTAGAAGTTGTACATGCATTCATGAGAGCAAAATGCCAATAACAGCTTCAAGCAAGAAATACGGACAAGAAGAAGCATGGATACCTATTAATAAGTACAAAAAGTACTGAACCAATGACTAAAAGAAACAGAACATGAACTGCAATGACAGAGTCACTTGAAGAGAATGCAAGCATAAGCATGGCGGTGAGACATATCCCAAGCATTAAAAATGCAGCCTTAAGCACAAACCAAGTAGGACCCTGCAAAAAAAAAAAAACAATCTATCATTTCCATTATAACTTTTAAAGTTGCCGGTATACAAAAAGAGAGAACAGAAGAAGTGATTGAATACATATTTGAAGCATATTCTTCAATTATGCTTACATTAACTCCAGAAGCTAAAGCACCCAATAACACAGCTTCTGTTGATGATACTTGGCTTTTACGTGACCCTTCCATATCTGGCATGCCAACTGTAAGAAACAAATGTAGATGAACTACAGATATACTACAAATAAAATCAAATATCCAACTCTTGATATGATATGCCAAAAAATGTTTCATAGAAATAACATAAAATAAAATGATTAACACATAACTAAGGGCGGCTCAAGTAGACATGAAGTACCGCATTAATACTTTATAAAGTAAGGTCTACTAAAAGATGAAACACCTACTGCTGGTCCATGTATGGATCGTGAAAACAATACTTTTATAGATTACTATAATTCAAAATGCACTGTTGTGCAATGCATAACTTGGTAGCTTCATATCCATTTGAGAAGGTAGGTCTACAGTATACCATAAACTGCCAACTCTTGATGACAAGATGAGAAGAACCCTATATTTACCCATAGCTCAAGTATTGTACACTCCCATGATAAACTAGTCTACAGAAACATTCCTCAAAATCTAAGGAGAGGTTAGTCCCATCCTTGGACCATCATTTCCCAGTGTTTTAACTGATAATCTATGAACTTAAAGAATTCACGTCATTAGGTTCACATCGCTTACATAATTATCACATGACTAATAATAATTCAAGGAGAAAAGATTATCACATGACTAATAATAATTAAACTAAGTGCCATGAACTATCAATTATCCACGACTAAGATTTAAAAAGGGCTCATATCCTGATCAAAGACGACTGCTTTCCTTCGATTCAAATTACTTCTTTAACTTGAAGATGCAGTTTCTTACTTGTGACGTCAATAGTCCATCCTATGAGGCTAGATTTCTATCACAATGTAAGTGAAAACTAACATGATCTGCTACAATATAGGCATCCAAGCGATTCCCATACTTTCAAACCTTCTGTGCAACACTGAAACTATACAGCTTCAATTCGATACAACTCTTCCATCAACTAATAATTTTGCTTGAAAACTTGTTAGTTTCTCCGATATTTAGCTTTTCACCCAACTGTTACTACAATATCAATTCTTCTAGATATATTTACATATTCACACGAATCACACGTTCATCAAATTTACAGTAATAGTCAATTGTATGTTGTCGAGACAATGACATGATATTCTACATTTGAAAATAAGAAGCATGTGTCTGAATTCCAAAGAAAAATCTATGATATAACCAGTATTTAAAAAAAAAACATATTAAAAAAGATAAGCTAGTTTTTTTACATACTCTGCTAGCATCCAACTGATACCAGAACATTAAGTCCTTTGTATCTATCCGTATTCACTCATTTATCAAAAGTATATATTCATCTAATAATGTGATTTGAACAACTATTCCGAGATTTTACATTCGAATACTAAAATAAGAATCATACCTGAAACCCATAAAACTCTTTGATCCAACTCGTAAGTAAAGCATAGTAGTCTAATCATCTGATTTTGAGACAATATTCTTAGATTTGTTATTCGAACATTAAAATAAGAACCCTGTATAACTCTACCAGCAATTAGGGATTTTCCTTTTTTACAAAGATAATAAGTTGTTCATAAAATTAGCTATTAATGTTACTAAACCGCAAACAAAATACCTGAGAGTTCATATGCGTTCACTCATATACCCAAATTACATTCGTCTAGTGATTCAAAGACAAATTGAAAAAATAAAGATTACATAAACAAGCGTAGAAAATACCTTAGATTGAAAAATAAAAATGACTAAAATTATTGGAGATCGGCGACCGGAGACTCTGTTGCTTCAATTAACACCGAAAATAGGATACAGGGAGTGGAAACAAAGGAAGCCTCTAAGAAGAGCCGAGCTGGAGGAAGTAAATTTCTGAATTCATCGTGCTACAAGTACATGTACAACGATAATTACGTTGCTTGCAGCCGCAAATATCATGTACAATTCAATTATAGTTATTGCTAATTAAATATTAACAAAAAAATAATATTTTATTATTAATTCGGTCGGCACAGCATAGCCGACATATCGAATTTAGAATTTATCGAAACTTGACACGAAATTATATTTAAAACTTTGATGTTGACATGTATTCAATTAAAAAAAAAGTTTTTTTTACATTTGTCTTTGATATTCATTTCTAATTTTTCAAAAAACTACACTAACTAATCCAAACAAAATTTTAGAAATAGTATTTAATAAAATTAGTTTCATGAATTTTTATCAAAACAAGATAACTAGTGGAATTGATTTATAAAAATTTTAATTACAATATTACTAAAATTAGCATTAAAATTAAATTTAGTAAAATCGTGAAATTACCGAACGCTACCATAAGAAATGGCTAATCAGCTATTTTATTGGGCCCAGTGGCCCACCAAGCATGATCCAAATTATTTAGGCGCTGATCCTAAAAATCTAAATTCCACCGGCCCACTCTCACAAAACAAATAGAAACAATGCCCCGTACAATCCAAATAATTACTGATACTGCCATTGGTCAGTGGACACCGGTTAAAGCCGCCAATTCCAAGCCCCATTAGTTAAGAAGCATATAGCAGAGTGAACTGGAGGTGGTGTTGTGAACCATCCATGGCAAGGAATGGCAACGGCGGTGTGCCGCTTGCAAGGGGAACGGCGACGACTATAGAATCTGTGATTCCTGCGGCGGAGGCACAGAAAGCGGCGGCGTACGTGCAGTCGGCGATCGCCGACCGTCGCGAGGAGCTGGATCGACTCAAGGGATTCGCCGCGGATAATGTCGCCCTCGTCGCCCTGGTCAACCGGCTCCCCGACGAACTCCACCATAATATCATGGTAAAATTTGTAATAATTTCGTTATGTGTATTATTTTTAAATTGATGTTTGTTGTGTTCGTTTTATTAATCATTGCATACCATCAATCCAAAGGAAACTGTATCATCAACTGCTACGTTACTGTAATATGCAATCAGAAATAAACTACTGAGAGTTAGAAGAGGAACTATTGGAAACAAACTGAAATAAGCTCTTAGAGATTAGTTCCCACTTAAGAAGAATTAGTTTTGGCCTTTTTTGCGTGTAACAAGCATTTCCATATTAAATATTAAATTAAGCTTTTTGACCAAAAAAAAAAACTGTTTTAACTTGAATTAGTTTTTTGTTAGCTCCCAACAGTCTATATTAGCAACTCAGCAGTTGTTGATGTGGACTTTCATGTGGGTGCAATAAGCATTACTTTTGTTCTATATCTCTCTTCTGATATGTAGGAATTGAGCTTGCTGCCTTTTTATGATGTCTTGAGTTACGAAATAATAAGTTAGCAACTATCGACGATTTGTTTTTCCAATAATTTAGATTCTCCAATCAAGAATTATTATGATATAACGGAAATCTCCAATGAAATCCACCGTGCTATCATGGTAATTTTGTAGGATTTTTATGTTTTGCTAAATAGGAGCTATTGTGTTCATTTGATTTATTCTTACATTTCCTATCCCTTTTCAATATGTATGAATTCATTGTTGCTGACTGTTCATGATGTCTGGTGTTATGGGAAATTAAAACTTGTAGCAATATATACAAGAATATGGAAGTTGAGACTGGAAAAGCAGCATTACACTTTATGAAGTTTTTCTTTTTATTCCTGCAAAGTTGAGCGTATCATGAGTTCTAGGATTAGGATTTTCCGATGTTGATTTCCTTGTTGAATTTGACATAATAAGCACTTATGGTGCTTATTAGCTATGTGGTGCTAGCATTTTATAACGGTTTTATAATTGGATTCCTTACTAGGTGCTTTGGATAATGCGGTTCCACACCTTCCCCTTGGCAATGATGTTTTATGTGTAGCTATTACGCTAGGATTCCGGAAATAATGGCAGTTACTGTTTGGATTCTCTCTCTTTTTTTTTTTTTTTTTTGAAAAAGTATAAATCAACCTGGTCCTTGATTGTATGATCATGGAATTACAATGGTATTTTGGACGACTGCCTGTCTGCATTTGCTTACTCATTGAGAGCATTGATTATAAGAGTTTGCTATGCCCAAAGTTATGTCTAAAAAGTTTTAACTGGTCGGACATGTTGGAGTTTTTACTGGATGTTGACTTCCTAGTACTCACATTTATCTATGGAACTATTGTGCACAGGTGCCATTTGGGAGTGCTGCCTTTTTCCCTGGTAGATTGGTCCACACAAATGAATTCCTGGTAACTCCTATTGCTTTATCCTCACTTCTCTTCAGTAATCTCATATGCCTTTGGGAGTTCTATCAAATGGAAGGTGTTTTAGTTTCACTTTAGATGTCTATGTGGTATGGCTGCTCACCATTCATCAATACCAAAATAAGGTCACTGTAGGTTATCAGTTATTGTTTGATTGTACCTTAATTTGCATTCACTTTTAATAGTCTGTTTACCTCTTCTTGATAAAAACTGTTGGTTCCACCTCTAGGTGTTGTTGGGTGAGGGCTACTATGCTGAGAGGACAGCTAAGCAGACAGTTGAGATTTTACAGAGAAGAGGAAGGAACTTGGAAGCTCAGATGGATTCGTTGAAGGCAACGATGCTTGATCTTGAGGCTGAGGCTAAGTTCTTTGATTCTACAGCTGCTGAGGCCGCTGTGAGTTCTATATCGTAGACTCTTGTTTCTTACTCTACTGTGATTAATATGTATTGTGTCCTCTGTTGTATCTCTCTAGAACTCATTGGAATATTTCATAATGGTATAACCTATGTAGGCTCTGATTGTGGATCACTTCTCTCTCTCTCTCTCTCTCTCTCTCTCTCTCTCTCTCTCTCTCTCTCTTTATTCTTTTGAAGACACTTCTACAAACTCAGTTATCACTATGCGTTCCTCACCTTTGAAGCATGCGGAGCGCCACATTATAAAACAAATAATTTAGCATAAAAACATATTAGATATCAAAAGTTGTAACTCAGCAAACAGAACATATATATCAAATACTAACAATACACACTTTATCATCTAGTGATTGAAAGGATCTATTAGTTATATATATATATATATATATATATATATATATATGTGTGTGTGTGTGTGTGTGTGTGTGTGTGTCTATATCATGTGGTTCCAAATACTAACAATACACACTTTATCATCTAGTGATTGAAAGGATCTATTAGTACATTTGATGACCTTCCCATCATGCTACTTAATAATTCAAGTCATACATTATCAAGAACAGCTATAGACATCAAACTAACCTTATCAACTTCTTTTAGTAGTCCGTGTGGTATGTGTAATCTGAATTAGAAGCTTAAAGAGTTAATATCTTATGTATTGCTTCTTGTCAGGAAGGGCTTGTTGAAATCAGGGAAGATTATGTTGAAGAACCAACAAGAACTGTATCTGGACCAGGTTGTGTTCTTAAAATGTTAGCATCAATATTGTGAAGTTGGTAAACTAGATGCTACCTATTCATTCGCTAAAACATTTCAGTGCATTTGTGAGCATTTGCATCTTCTGTAAGCCAATTGCATGTATAATATCTTGGCTCGAAGTCTGGCTATGTACTCTGTTGTTCGTGGTCTTGCTGTGTCTGCTCTGCTGAGACATATTTTCCACTGCAGTGCAGAAGGTTTCATCATCTGCACGCTGCAAGAATAGCAGATTGTTTGAACCTTTTACATTCTATGATTTGGTTGAGACCCAAATATATTATGCTATGATCAAAGTTTGTGTTTCCTTTGTAGCTTCTTTTTATATGGTTGGGGAAGAAATTATGAACCTGGACCAGTCTCTTAGTCAGACATATACATGTACCTCTCTACCACCATTATCACAGTTATAGATATGCTCACCTGAGCTCATTTGGATTATGGCCTTAAATAGATGAGGTTGGATGAAGTGTAATTTTGCTATGTTTTTGTTTGTTGAATGTGAGTAGTAGGTTGTGCATTTTGACCTCATCGTAGTTGACCAGTTATCTGTCTGTCTCAGTTAGGAATAATTGTATGAAATTTTCTCATAATACTTGTGTGTCAAAACGAACGCTAATAATGTTGTTATAGAAGGGTCCTTGTATAATTTATAATATATGAAGCACGGATACGGACATGGCGACACGACACGATAAGGACACGGTGATACGATAAGTTCTGAAGATTTCACAATATACGACGGACATGCAAAAAAAAAAAAGTTCAATTCGAAATTATATAAAAAATAAAGTTCAATAACTTGAATTTTAAGAGATTATTAAATATAATTACTATCATAATTTAGTAATTGATTAAAAAATCCCTTTAGAAGTTCACCATTTTGTGACTAAGAGGCTGGGTTCGCCTTGTTCTCCTCTCCTACACTGGCTTTTTTGTTTCCTTTACAGATGGATCAGATATACTTTTCATGTTTCAAGTCTTTATGTATACAATAAGTATATTTTTCTCATTGCAAATCATCATATATACGAGTAACAACTAGTATTAACTTTTTCTTAGACATGTTTTTGTTTTGAGGTAAACTGTTTAGACTTGGTTTCGAAACATAGAGTAATTTTATATATTTATCTATTTTAATTTGTTATATAAGACGAAAAGTTAGTTCTACCAAGAGTTTGTAATTATCCAACACATGAATATCAAGTACATGAGAAGTGTCCAATTGCAGACACGGCAATACGTGTGCCTGACGCGTGTCCGGTGAAATGTTATGTCCAATATGGACACGGTACCTTTGGAGAAGTGTCTGTGCTTAGATAGCAGCTGAATTTACATGATACTGTAATTCTTACAAGAGATTCAGATTTTAGTAGGCAAGTAGCCCAATCTTTTTAGAACTGCAACTGCTCTAAGCTAATGTTAACTGCTAATGGTGGAAGTTCATTGCTTTTGTTTTGAAAAGGAGTGTCCTGCTTTTGCTGGATCCATATCCTTAGGCAAACGATTAATCAGTTTTCTGCATTCAAGGTTCAGCAGAATTTAGATCCATACACTCTTCAGAAGTTAGCAGCCTGAATGATTCTCAGGATAATGAAGGGTTTGCTCGAATGATGAGAGCCTTAGATGATCTTGAGAAGAAAGAAGCTGAGAGTCTTCCCGAAGATGAGGAGTTTAATAACAGAAAAGATGATCCTGATTTCTCCGCATCTCAGAGTTTCTTTATTGACTGTGGTGAAAACTCAGAGGTAGCATATAAACGCATTTATTAACTCATCAATGAATTCTTTTAAATGATATGTTTATGATCTTGGGCAGGGTGGTAGAAAAAGTCAGGCAGGTGGGTCATCTACAACGGTGTCAGGACAAAATTCTGATGATGAGAGGAATTTCAGTGCCATACCTGTAAGCACCTCTAAATCAGACCTCCTTTCTGAAACATCCTGTCTTTCAAATCTTTACAAGGACTTTTAACTTTTGCAATAGTCTGTTTGCATGGATATGATGCTTTTTGCTTCTCTTTTAAATTGGCAGAACATTGGTACGCAACGGCAGCATGTTGAGGAGAAAATTGCTAAATACATTCCTTCTGTATCCATTTATACTAGGGTTTTCAAAAGGATCATATATGTAATTGTGGATTTCACCCCTTAGGCCTCAACATAGTTCACTTTGTAGCAGCTTATTCAAATGGAAAAGTTGCTTTAATCCTGGATCGCATCGTGTGGGAGGAGACCTAGACTTGTACAAGCATAAAACTGATATTATTGCGGGGATTCGAACCCTAGCAAGCGTGAGTTGAGAGGTATTACCGTACCGTTCCATTTCCGATCGAGATGTAGGATAGAAGCTGAACTCGGCTGTCACATACCAAAAAAGAAAAAAAAATTGTAGTCTATGCTATAAATATCATCTCATATTGACTGAAACATCATCAAACTTCTCAATGCAGGATTCTTCTGACAGCATCGAGAGTCAGATACCTACAATGGGGCCTCGCACTAATAAGGCATCTCTTATCTCTCAATATATTTCTTTTTTTTTTTTTCTTCATTTCCATGTGTCTTGAATATAATCTTATGAACTGTATTTGTTACTTTAGGCTTTTACGGGCACCGTTATTGAGCGTCCTCATGGCCTCCTTCCCAGCACGCCAAACAAAAACTCCTCCACAAATCAGGTATTCTTACTTTTTTAGAATTTTAGCCATAGAATTGATAAAAAAAAACTTGATATGTCTTCATAATCTTTATGGCAGATCGCTATGTTATAAGTTATTGTTCAATTTCTAACAAAATTGCACCTGTTGTAGCCATCAAGTTCAAATCCTTCTAGGCCAGTCTCAAGGTTCAAAATGCAGAAGGGTGGCCGTTAATGCTGTGAGATTGGGGAAAATCGATATATATGTCGATCGTAACTTTGAGATCCTCATTCTTCGCATCCTAATTTAAAGATGCTCATCCTGTGTCTCACAATCCGCCATTTTTGATGCTATCAGAGTTCCATCAGTGCTTATGCGGCCGTTACTATCATGGGAAGTTCATGCTGTAGCTCTCATAACTGCTTATGCAGACTTCATTTTAGGTATTATTTTCTGTTTACGTACCCGGTGAAACCATGCTTACTTTCACCTTGTTTTCCTGGAAAATAGATCGGCAATACACGATAGGCACAGACAAGATTGCGAAACCAGTGTATCACAAGCAGGTTTTTGGAACGTGCTAACTTCGACCGTATCAATGTACAACTGTCACACGTGCCATTTCCATTGTATTAGTGTGTATTTTTTTTTTTAATAACATTTTATATATACTATCTGTACTATCACTTTGTTTTCATCGTCTTTTTTGTTTTATTTTTTATATTTTGTTTGCAAAAGAGATCAACATGGATCATATGCTTGCACTGAATAAACGATCTTCACAATGCAGCATGTTGGTGCCGTACAAGTGTATGCGTACACATAAATTCGTATATGTGTGTGTGTGTATATATATATATATACTCGATCGATTAAAGCCGCTCAACGCAGATTTAAAACAGCCATGACAACATCACAAATTCATTTTGTACCGCTGCTAAAATGTCAAATCACTGTATTTTTTTTAATAAATTTTAACTTAAAATTTTTCTAAAAAAGTCAAACTGTTCAACAGTTGATAAATAAATTATATGTTGAATTGAAGAATTCAGAAATGCCCCCGAGCAAGACAAAACCAAAGCAGCCCCATTCCCATGTCCATATAATCCAATCGGAGACCGGCACGAGCAGTGTTCAGATCGCAAGCGTACTATAAATCAAACTCCCTGAATTCCTCCCCGTCACCTTCATTTCGCCGCCGCTGCTCTGAGAATCAATATTCCGAAATGGCGGCGGCGATCTCGGACAGCAGCAGCTGCGGTCGCAGGTCATCTCTCATTCCATCATTTCTCTATTCGCAATCCGCCTCCACCAAAACCCTAGGACTCGCCGGCCTCCTCCGCGGCGGCGCCGCTCCTATGTTCTCGAAGCCTGCTTCCTGCGGCGACGCGGCGGTGTTTATTGGAGCTCCCAGCGAGAAGAAGAAGATCGACATGTACTCGCCGGAGTTCTACGCCGCGTGTACTGTTGGAGGAATTCTCAGCTGTGGACTCACCCACATGGCCGTCACCCCCCTCGATCTCGTCAAGTGCAATATGCAGGTACAAACTCCGCTTAAGCTTAGAGATCCGGTCTTAGAACTTCGTTTTCTCGGTTTGTTGATATATATATTGCTTTGTTATGCAATGTGCTGATTGATCTACTTCTTTGCTCTTATTGAACTTCTGACTAGTCAGTGACTCCAATTTATTTTGTGGATCTGGTGATCCCTGGCAGTATATTGTTTGCTTTGTTGTGTATGGAGCTCAGCTTGCTGGATCTAGCAATTTGTTTTATTAAAGTTAAATGTTGTTTAATTATCTTAGCTGTTGATGGTTTATCTCAATCTCGCAAAATGTGGTACCCGTGGCTTGTATCTTTGTTGACTTTATTTATTTGATTTCATCTTGTAATCCTTCAGTTCAGGAAGTCTTTACCCTAATTTCTTCTATTCATTGTCATTTGTAACTTCCACAAGGCTTTAGTGAGCGAGTCCATGTCTTTGTTTTGCTCTATGATCTTAGTTCCAGGAAATAATTAATAATGAATCTATCTCTGTTTTCTGTGCTAGATTGACCCAGCTAAGTACAAGAGCATCTCATCTGGGTTTGGAGTGCTATTGAAAGAGCAGGGAATGAGGGGATTCTTCAGGGGTTGGGTGCCGACCCTCCTGGGTTACAGTGCTCAAGGGGCCTGCAAGTTTGGGTTCTATGAGTTCTTCAAGAAGTACTACTCTGACATTGCCGGCCCTGAGTATGCAGCCAAGTACAAGACCCTAATCTATCTAGCTGGTTCAGCTTCTGCTGAGGTCATTGCTGATGTTGCACTCTGCCCCTTTGAGGCTGTAAAGGTTCGTGTCCAGACACAGCCAGGATTTGCACGAGGGCTGAGCGATGGACTACCCAAGTTTGTGAAGTCTGAAGGCGCTTTGGGGTATAATTTATATGGCACCCTTTTAAATTAATATAAGCAATATAGCTGTATTCTTGTTATTAAGTTCTTATGTCATTTGGCAGATTGTACAAAGGTATTGTTCCATTGTGGGGCCGCCAGATACCATGTAAGTTGTTCCTACCTGCATCTTGACGAAGCTGGGTTATCACCTTGAATGCTTTTATATACCTTTTGCACATAGTTATTCTTGCAGCCGTTGTTCATGGTTTTCAAGATTTTAACTGTGCATATAGTAAATTGCTCTCTCTGCTTGAGTCTTCTCCAATTAAAATTTGGTGTTGCACTCCAATGAAGAGGTCTATATAGTTGAAATATTTGTTCCTCGCTGATGCGACTTTGAGGTAAAGATGTCAACTGGGTGGGCCCGCACGGCTGACGGTGGGCCGGGCCGGCCTGTTAAATTTTTTTTTTTTACTTTACTGTTGAAATAGAAATAAAAAATTTTTAAAAAATAAAAAAAATGGAAGTGTTACTGCACCCAAGGCAGCGCTGCCTGATGGGATGGGCACCAGGGCGCACTGCCCTGGCCCCTGATGTCCCATCAAAATTTAAAAAAAAAATAAAAAATCAAGCAAGTGATGGCAACGCTGCCATCAGATTTTAAAAGAAAATTAAAAAAAACACAAATGATGGCAACAACACGTTGCCATCACATCACATCAATTCAAAGTATATATATATATATATCCGTGCGGGCCGGCCCTCACCGCTAGCACGGGCCATGCCCGCAGGATTGACCCGCACGACACTGTGTGCTGGCTGGGCCGAACCATGGTACACCCCGCGGACCACGGGCCAAATTGACATCTCTACTTTAAGGCAAGCTGTGGATACCGTATAGTATTTATTTGTATTATTCACTGTTAGTTGAGTTGCATTCATGTTTGTCTTTAGGAACATTTGATGTTAGCAATGCCCAGTTTTGTGCCTTTGAGACATGCTATGTAGACCTGGGAATTTATTTGTATCATTTACTAATCTTTGAGTTGCATTTATGTTCATCTTAGGCGCATTTAAAGATATTCAACACCTCTTCTGTATTCTTATGGAATAGTACCAAATATTGCAAGTAATTGTGTGATAATTTAAGGAAATAGGTTAAATGTATGTTGGCTTGAGTTCTATCTGGGTCTTTTGTTGATGTTTTCATGTCACGTTCAGATGCTGCTTTTCGCATTGCATGCTATGTGCAAAGTGACATCACGATGGAATTTTCATCTAACTATTTTGTCCGTCTGTTTGTTTTTTTGGCTCCTGAAGCTGCTATTTACTTCCTACAGAAGCATTTGTTTTCCTACAGAAGCATTTGTCCCTCTGACGCTCTGCACATTGTTCCTCTTGTAACCTTTTATGGTTTTCGAGATTTTAGATGTGCAGATATTAATTGCCCTCTCTGCTTGAGTCATCTCTGTAATTGTGTTTGGAGTTGCACTCCAATGAAGTGGTCAACACTCACATAATTTTGGTATTTCAAATATTCCAAAGTCATCCACATGGGCGAAGTCGGAACTAGGCCTAGGCTTTTAGAAATTAGTTGGCTATAAGCACGCCCATTTAGGGCCTGTTTACTTAGAGAGTAAAGTGGTAATGTGTGAATGTGAGACAGCTGGAATATCAATTTCCTTATTTTTTTTAATAGAAAAGTAAAAAAGTGAGAAACTGATTTTTCTTTCATTTTTATTCTCTATATAATTTTTACTTTCTCCACTTTCTCATCAAAGACTAGGAAGTGGAAGTGAAGTGACAATTATTAATATTTAATAATAATAATTAATAATTATTATTTTTAAAATAATTGAATATTAATATATTATTATAAGTGAATATATTCTTTATAATTACTATACCAAATGTTATGAATTTCATTTTATACATTTGTTAAAATAAACAAAATTATTATGAATTTTATAATAATTCTTAATGATTATTATTAGTTTTTAAAAAAATAAAAAATAAAAAAGTAAAAAAATTAACTAAAATAAATGATATTTTTAATTATTAGTAGCGAATAAGATAATACATATGAATGTATTATTAAACAATATTATTTTTTAAATTATGTATTAAAATCTAAATAAATTTTTTAAATTATTTTCAACCTGCTATCTATGTTAATAAAAATCTTACTTTCATTTCACTTCGTAATTCAAAGTAAATAAGAAAACTCAAAAACTACTTTCTTATTACTCATCTAGCACTTTTTACTTTTACTATTTTTATTTTTCACTTTCCACGTTCCTCTTTTTTACCACTTCTCTTTCACTTTTTACTCTACTAATTCTTTTTTTTTCATTTCCACTTTCCACTTAAAATAAACAGTCTTTTAAAGTCAATTACAACAGCTTGGTCTGCTACATATTAGTATTATTTTATTATTTTTGTTTTGTTTAAGCATGTTCTTTGCACAGTTGTATAACTCCTTTGTCACTTGAAAATTCTTATGCAGATACAATGATGAAATTTGCATCATTCGAGACCATTGTTGAACTGATTTACAAACATGCAATCCCAACCCGCAAGGAGGAATGCAGCAAGCCCCTCCAGCTTGGTGTGAGCTTTGCTGGTGGATATATAGCTGGAGTCTTCTGTGCCATTGTCTCACATCCTGCTGATAACCTCGTCTCTTTCCTCAACAATGCCAAGGGGGCCACTGTTGGTGATGTAAGTTAATCCCTCATAGTGATACATGTATTTTTGGTTCTCTATCTCTGTACTTACTTTCGTCAGGATTGATCGCGAGTTGTTTGTATTGTCAGGCTGTGAAGAACTTCGGACTTTGGGGTCTCTTCACTCGTGGTCTTCCTCTTAGGATTGTCATGATTGGTACTTTAACCGGAGCACAATGGGGAATCTACGATGCCTTCAAAGTCTTTGTTGGCCTGTAAGTACTTTAATCAACCTTGCTTAGATAATTGTTGCCGATAGATAATAATCAGTACGAGTTAACTCATGGCAGAAAAACTCTCATTTTTGGTATGTTTACAGATATAATCATTGGTATCAATGAATTCCAATGATTGAAATCATGGAGGAAAAACTCAGTAGTGTTGACATATCAACTTTTATAATATGTTGAAGTTGTGAATGCACTTGTGATTTAACTGATGAATTTGTGCAGGCCAACGACCGGAGGAGTAACTCCAGCTCCAGCTTCTGCTCCCGCAATTTCTTCAGCGGAGGCTGCTAACCTCACCACCGCGTGATTCGAGCATCGTCATTTGACTTTCTAGTGACGGATATCGCTAGATTTTTCTGACTTGATTTATTTGCTCCGTTGGGACGGAGTGTGCAATAATTTATTGTTTTTGATGGAGTTTGAATTTTGAAGGACGGTATCGTCCCATCCTATCTATTATGGTAGGGTACCCCCCCCCAAGTAGTAGTTATATGATACAGGAAGAGATCTAATGATAGATTTTAGACTATGAAAGGTTTAGAATAAACTTTGAAACAACTGCTATTCGACATAGTATAGGATATTGCCGTTGGTTTCTCATTGCAATGTCACATTCTTTTCTTCCGAAAAAAAACAACCCTTCAATGCTTGGTTCACACATGGCAGGCTTATAAAATTGTTGGTATTTGGTTTTACAGGTGTGATTTGTAAAGCATCAATTCGATTCCTAGTCAACAAGACATTCTCCGATCCTTCTCGCGAACCGGCCGGTGGTTTGGTCCAGGTACTGAGAAAATTTGCCCGCTGGACCCGAGAAGGTCAGGAACTTGTTCGGTTTTGAAAAGCAAACATGTTCCTGTTGTTGCTTTATGGTAATCTTCATTTGTTACGTAAGCCTCTCCGTTGCAGAATTCCTGTTCTAAGCTTACGCATTAAAATTGCTCCATTGCTCTAATTATTAACTAATAATTCATTAAAAAGTTTATATTACAAGCGTGATAATTACATCCTATATTTTTGTTATTATAAGACAACTGCAGCTACACCAATTCAATTTTATTCTATAACTATTTCAAACTACTGGGGCGGCTGGGTGTTAATACTGTTGGAGGGGTTTTATGACTTTTTGCACCATCAGTGGCGTATTTGTGATTGTCGTACCGGCGAATATATGCACGTGCATACGTAAAAGATATCTTTCTGAAGAAGCTGGATAGATAGAGACAATTACAACAAGAGTCCTAGCTTCCAAACAATACTCGGCCTGAAATTTTTTTTTAAAGAAAGAGTACTCCTCTAAACTACTCAAAAAAACAGTTTTAGTTTCTAACAAACATTGTATATTGCACGGCGGTTATACAAATATTTTTTTTTATATTATTATAGTTAATGCCTTAACACAAATAATATAAAATAAAATAAGAATTTTTTGTATTATTATAGTCAATTATTTTTATGTCTTAATTGACTAGTATCATAGGGAATTAGGGATACATGAGGTGTATTATATTTCGTTAATCGTTTTAGTAAGCGATAAAAATGCATTATTGTTATAGAGGTAAAATTAATAGCGATGTGTGTGTGTGTGTGTTCGGTTTCGTCTGGATGTACTGCAAAAAAGAATCGTCTGCTTTATGTCTGGATCCATCTAGAAACTTGGTCACAGTTGAATTACTATCTGCTTTATGTCGACTCACGATTTATTATTTCAACATTCGATTTACAAAATTTAGATAAACAGAAGAATATTTATGGATATTATTATTTTATTGTATTTAAAATAATATATTCATTATTTTAAATTTTATATGTGTTGTCGTGGAACTTGAGTAAACTTGTCGTATTATACGACACCACGTGTAACAAGCTTTGGGTGAATCAGGGGAGCCGCGTCCTTGTCGTCCGCCCGTTTTCCTACACCCCGTTTTCCCTCTTCCGACAGTGTATAGTGTGTTTCTCCTTGGCGTCGACGAAGGGAGGGGTGGTGATGATGAAGGGGATGGAGAGCGATGATAGCGTCACTGCTCTTCAGATGCCAACTTCGCAGATATCCATCGACAGCGTCACTGCTCTTCAGATCCCAACTTCGCAGATATCCATCGACACTTCGCTGTCGATGGAAGAGCTCAAGCCTCGCGTCATGTTAGATTCTTCTCTCTTTTTATTCCTTTCTTTTTCTTTTTCAGATTTATTTTTAGGAGTTTATTTGTGGAATGAGTTACTAACTCCTCTATAAGACACGTGCAGGATGTTCGTAGTTGATTTCTTCTCTTTTTTTTTTTTTTTTTTGTTTTGTAAATAAGCTACTTTTATAAGCACATGACTTAGAAAATATATCGTTCAGTCGTTGAGTCCGGAAACACTCCGGAACCTAACTACTGCGTACATACTAACAAACAAATCAAAATACGTCATAACCAAATTATAGGCATCCAACACCGGTTAACAAACGGATGACTAAACAGATAGAAACTCTTCAAAAGGTATGCTCTTCTTCAATACTCCTAATCGTTCTAGTCGAACAGAAAAATCGCACCTGGAAAAATCACAGAAACATGAAAACAAGCATCAACGTTCCACTTGAGAGAATAAAATTGAAACGAAAGAAATAATCCTCCTATAAAGAAAACATAATTTGTTTATTTGTGGATCAAATTTAGAAATCCATCAGAGAAGTAAAGTAAGAGGTCTGACAATTAAAGAGTAATCCCAAACACTTTATAAGTAGCAATGATTTTCCTATTTCTAACATATGGCATATTATTAGCATTTCAACATTAACAAACACTTAAAGAAACCAAGATAAGTGTTTTTATTTACCCGCAATATGCCTCTAAGCAGGACTTTAAAATGCTATAACAAACAATATATTCACAATTGCCAGAAAATTTTTCGGACCCACATAGAGTCAAAAATCTTTTTTGATGATACAACCACAAGATTTATAGTCATCCAATACTCGGGTCTTTTCCCAGGCTGAGATTAAAAACTTTTTTTTTCCTTTAATGCAGCATGGGGCCACATGATCGCCAAAATCATTTTTGGTAAAACTCCACCAGATTTTATAGGATCCAATACTTGGGACTTATATATTTTTTCCACATCCTATAAGCAAATAAAGCCCATATCATATATAGCATTATCAAAGAATGAGCAGAGGACATAAAAAACAGATAAGAAGCTCTATACTTGGTCTTTTGAAGCTTGAGATGCAAGACTACTAATTACAGCTTTATCTTAGATATAAGTAACAACATAGCTAACTTAATTAGTGTTTGGGAGAACCTTCAAAATATCAAAATTCAAACAATACTAATCAGTCAATTCAATCTAATCATCATATCCACTTCCATATAAACAGTCAATTCAATCTAATCAGAAATATTAAAGTGTATAGGTACCACCTGGTTTAGTATAACAATTCTTTATTCTACTTGTCTGCTCATATATCCCTTTCTATCTTGCTGATAATTATGGACAAAGCAGATCATTCTTCCTGATTTTGACCCTCATCTCCATCCTCCTTCCCATAATGTCTCTGTAGCAATCAAACTTGATTTGTGTTCCTTTCTAGTTTTGCAAACCAAAATTTCTGCAAGAAATCATTAAACTTCATGAGTCTCAATATCATGTCTGATTTAATGTTAAGGATTGTGAAGTAGGGGAATAACTTTGAAAAGTTTTAGATTTCTAGCCCTCCAAACATGGTAAACGGTTGTTGTGAAGGCAATTCGTCTCATTCTAGTAATGCTGTTTCCTCCTCTCAATTTTATTAGTAGTAGTAGTAGTAGTAGTTGATTTCTCTACTGTGATATTGTTATTTCTCGAGATAATGTATGATCATAGGTGTAAAATAAGGATATTCTATGCTCTCTATTTTCCTTATTGGATGAGTTCTTTCTCCAATGCTTCGTGATACAGAGATTTGTGCAAGGACTTGTTTAGGAATTGCTCATATCTTGATGATTCATGTTTCGCTATTGAGAAGATCACTGGTGGTGTTACAAATCTATGTAAGTTTTTTTGTAACATTTTTTTAATGAAGTCTTTTATTCAATTTGCTGACATGATTCAAAAGTATGCATACTTTTATGGTTTTTTTGGTATCGTAAATTATAACTGTTTTCCCCTTCTTCATAGAGTATGTTTATGTTGCTATTATGTTGGTCGATATTTTGATTTCTTTTTAGTATGTGCACTGAGCTTTCTCTTGAACTAACGTAGAGCTATGTATATTGTTTCTTGCAGTGCTGAAGGTAACTGTGAGAGAACCTACCGGAAATGAGGTTCTTCTTGCAGTTAGGATGTATGGCCAAAATACTGACATTTTTATTGATCGAAAGCGAGAGTTAGAGGTTTGGGTTAGCTACAGAAGAAGTGTCTAATTATTGCAATTTCTAGTCACTTTCTACATTTTTCTTAACCAGAGTGTAATATGAATCTTTAGCACGAATCATTGGGATATCTTCCTTCTGTCAGAATGCACGGCTTTTTCTTTGATGCAAACCAATCAATTCAATTGAGGCAAAGCAACAGGCTATGCCACTTTGGAATATGGTGGAGATTGGTCTAATGTTCCATGACATGGAATCCAACAAATATTACGTTGAAGTTCTGGAAGTAAATGAGGATACATAAATTCCTTTTGTAGTGAGTTCATTATCAGCCTTCTGCTCGCCGTGCTCGGTAGGAGCGGTATAAACACTCTTAAAGTTGGCTAATAATTAGGAGTAAGGACAGATGGTCATTTTTATAGTCTATGAATCGTAAGGTTTCAAATTATAAGCTCTTCATTTACTCAAATTGGTTGATATTTAAATATTTAAACTTTTCATTTCTTTAGAATATGAATTATGATGCTTTGTCTTGCAACTACAAGATTGTAAACCTGCAGAGCAAATTTGATGCAACTACAAGCAATGCAAAAACATGCTTTAGGTAATTAGTAATCACCATTCTTGTGCAGGTCATACCTTATCTCTCCGCAGCAGGTTTTGGTGCTCAATTACTTGGTGTGTTTGGAAATGGCATGGTTCTGTCCTTTATCAATGCTAAGAAACTTTCGCCCACAGGTGTAGTGTTCTAAGCATATTGTAATTGTTCATGGTGCATTATTGATACCTGTTTAGTTGTCAGTCACTGACTAAAACTAGATGCTTGTAGTTGATACGCATTCCGAGGTCCTTCTGCTTTACTGCTATATATATCTCAATAGGGAATTTTTCTAGTATGCATATATTTTGGCAAGCTTCTGAATGTGCACTGCTCACTTATTGAAATGAATTCCTACATACCAGCTTACTATCGGTGTGTTTGCCAAAGTTATACCGGCTTACTTTCACTGTGTTCGCCGAAGTTGTCAATTACACCCCTTAGACGCACTTGTTTCCTGTGTCGCTGCCACGCTCGTCTCCTGGCGTCGGCTGCGCTTGCTTCACCTAGGTTCAATCCCCATGTTTTGTCCATTGAATCCATTCTTATGCTTTTTCTTTTTGCACATGTTACTTTATGAAGGATATTTATGTTTTTATATCTCTTAAAATAGTATGTCTCGGCTTCATGAGGCTCATGCCTTTTTGTGCCTTGCACCTAAGCTCCAATAACCCCCTTCTTCATTGGTGTTTTTTGTGCCTTTGACGGCTTTAGTTTTTGCGTTTGATTTCACTTCACTTTACCATTCCCTTTTCATCTTGGCACTGAACTCTTTTTATTGGTGCTTTCCTCCTTGATGCACGTACTATGCGACTTCCAGAACTTCTCTTTCTAATGGCACGGCCCTAGGAAGTATATTTACTTTTTCTGCCAGCCAAGTCTTGCTTATCTTTAAAATGGTTTGTAAAACAACATACCTTCTGTTAAGTGCTGAAATAGATAAAACTTTATCTCCATTCTTCCTCTTACTTAAATTACAGACATGAGCAATCCAAAACTGGTTGCTGAGATTGCAAGGCAGCTACGAAGATTACATGAAGTGGAGATTCCTGGCCCCAAAGAACCACAGCTATGGATTGATATTTTGAAGTTTTTTGATAAAGGTAAGAGGCTTGTACTCTAAAATGCTCCTCAGTAATGTCGAACATGGTTTTCGGTGCTGATCGGCACTGTCCGTGCCGGACGGCACGTGTCTGTTCCGGCAGTTGTCGGCACGGCACGAACCGGCACGGCACGTGTCAAAAAATCTTATATTTGAATTTTTAAATTAATTTTTTATTTTTATTTTTTTTTAAATAACAAATAAATATATATCAGCACAGCATCATCGGCATGGTCGGCATGTGTCGGGATTTTTACCGAAACTCGGCTCAGTGCGGCACAGAAAACCTTAATGTCGAAAGCATCTTTCAGTATTCGGTGTTTTGAAATTTTGCTTCTCTTTGTCAATTCACATATATGTCCAGTTACTCTTTTAGCTAATTCTTAGCCATTATAGCTTCGAAATTAAAGTATGAGGACAGTGAGAAGGAAGCCAAGTATAAGACTATCCAATTTAAAGAATTGTTTGAAGAAATCAATTCCGTCAAGGTAGCTATTTTACATACACTTGTGCTTATTACTTCTGTTTCCATATCTTCTGGGAAACTGGTCAAGTCTTGATACAACTTATAGCAATTTAAAATTCAGATGATACTAGAGAAATTAGGTAATTAATCGATGCATTTTTGGGGCATACAGGACATTACGGATCAGTTAAAAGCACCAATTGTCTTTGCCCACAATGATCTAGTTTCTGGAAATATGATGTATGATGAGCGTGAAGGTATGCGGACACACTGCACTACATTCCTACTCGTGAGGTTCTTTCATCGAGGGGTGTTTTTAACAAATATCTTCTTACCTGTGCGTCTTTGAAAAGCTGATTTGTCTTTCATTTTTTTGTGTTCTAGGTAAACTATACTTCATTGATTTCGAGTATGGATCATACAGCTACCGAGGTTATGACATTGCGAACCACTTCAATGAATATGCAGGCTTCGACTTTGACAATACCTTGTATGTTGCCGCACATCCAGCCATGAGCTTGCGTGTAGATTTTTCAAAATAGTTGCTGATGACTTTTTATTGGCTGGAAATATTTTCCTTTGTAGGTACGCTAACAAGGAAGTCCAATATCATTTCTTCAGAAATTATTTGCAGCCTGATAATCCAAATGAGGTTCGTGATGTTGGTGGCTTGGTAGTTAGTGAAGAAATCAACTTGCTCCAAAAGATCTAACTTATTCAGGATAAAAATTCTGTGTTAAATGATTTTTTTTTTCCAGGCTGAAAGTTTCTCTTGATTCTGCTTACCAGGTACCTCAAAAGGATCTTGAGGACATCTACGTGGAAACAAATACTTATAGATTAGCTTCACATTTGTATTGGGCCTTGTGGTCTCTTATTCAGGTAATTATTATTATTTTTCCACAAATTCATGCGTCTAAACCTCCTTTTTGAATGAAATTATCATAGATTTTTTATCTGTTAATATAGGCTGCCAAGGTGTCTCAGATAGACTTTGATTATCTCTGGTACTTTTTCTTGCGCTACGAAGAATACAAGAAGCAGAAAGACGCGTCCTTCGAGCTTGCGCATAAATACCTCTCTGGTTCTGGGATTGGTTAAGCTCTAGTTCGATATAAGGCCGTCAATAGTTCGGACATTTCATGCTCCTTTTTCTTTCTCTATATGTTGCATGTTTTTTTTTCTTAGCTGATGGATTTTGATTCTGACCATCTTGTAATCCTCCTTTACTCTTATAATGAATTGTACTAAAAACCCGACGAACAATATGATTATATGGTTATCTATGTAGCTTAAGAGTATCGATGGATCGTCCCATGACTTAAACTTTGTGTTCCTTGCAAATCTGGTTTTTGCTTTGGTTGTTTTGTACGAGTTTTCTTTGTACAGCTGTTGTCATACGCGCATTTCTCACAAGAAAAAGAAAAAAGAAATGCTGTTAGACACACAAAGTTTGCTTCTGTATCCATATTAGCTGGTCCATGGCCAACATTACATCCTAATCATCTATTTTTGTCTAAAAACTCGACCATGGTCCGCTTGTATTCATACCCGATCCTTCCTTTTACGGGTATGTATCTAGCATGGGCTTTTGCATAAATAGCAAGTAATTTCTTGTTCAATTTTACTCAATAATGATTTCTTATAGTGACTTCACTGACTTGTTTGCATCATGAACATGGAGACCCTTCGTTTTCAGCTGAACCTGTTTAAACGTGCTCTAAATTGATTGAGATGTGAGCCGTGACTCCGCGGAAAATCTTTATTTTGGGGTTTTTTACTTTTCAGCCCCGTGTTTCCTATTTACTCGGTTAAGCCCCCGGAAACAGAAAAATGGAATCAGGGGGCTGAAATATAATTTTCTTCTTTATTTTTGTGCATTTATGGCTACTCACTTTTGACTGATTGTTGCATATAACTAAATCAGCAACAAGTAACATCAACATGTAAAATTAGCAGTAGACAATGGAGACTGGCATCAAGTCTTCCAACTCTTTTTTTCCTCAATCTTGTATTATGTATTATATATATATATATATATATATATATATATATATATATATATATATATATATATATATATATATATGAGAGAGAGAGAGAGAGAAGACCAGTCAAAGTGGTTAAGGACAGGCATATCTCTCTCTCTCTCTCTCTATCTCTCTCTCTGTCTCTCTGTGTATATAAGTATGTAAACAGATTCCCTTTCATGAGACAGTCATTGCTGGCAGCCATCAAACCATCAAAGTTCTCAAGCTTTAGTTGTAGCCTCCACTGATATATCAACAAATTAAAATGTCTGCAGATTTCTCAACCTACCAGAATCAGTACCCTCTCTATGTAGATTCTCCTCCTTTACAATCTCCCACCAGATTTCCCAGCTCTCCAGACTCCTGCTTTGACAAGATCTCTCACGAATCACTTCCGCAGAAGAGGAAGATTAGAGATGACAATGATGAAGCTTGCTTCAAATCCTCTGTTCAAAACAAGGTACGTTGCAATAATCAGAAGTAGAGATTATGAACACATTAAAAAAAATGACTTTTTTGCATGGATTTTGTATTTTAATTGGTAGGATGGAAATAAGAGTATGAAACATAAAGAGAGGAAGAAGAAGAGCAGAGAAGGTAGCAGTAGTAATGGCGTTGGACAGGATTCTTCAACAGGTTATATCCATGTCAGAGCAAGGAGGGGCCAAGCCACAGACAGCCACAGCCTTGCTGAAAGGGTACATTTATTTATTTATTATTATTTTAAAAAATTTGAGAATAATGCATTTATGTTGAATTTTTTTTCCCTGGATTTATTTTTTTGGTGTTTAGGTGAGGAGAGAAAAGATCAGTCAAAGAATGAAGATGTTACAGGGCCTAGTTCCTGGATGTGACAAGGTATATAATTATACATAACTATATAGTTTTATATTTTCTACATCCAGAAAGAGTTTTCTTTATATTCTCAAAAAAATTTTAAAACAAAAAAAATAAATAATCTAAAAAAACAAGAGTTTTCTTTGCTTTTTGATGTTTCATTTTATATTGATCTCATGGAAAGGTTACTGGAAAGGCCCTGATGCTGGATGAGATAATCAACTATGTACAGTCATTACAGAACCAAGTTGAGGTATATATACATATTTAATTTTACTTAAACATAAATGTTTTTCTTAATGATTTTACTCTTTATCTATAAATATATTGCCAGTTTCTGTCCATGAAGCTTGCATCAATGAACCCAGTGCTGTATGATTTTGCTATGGACATGGATCATGGCAGCATGAACCCACAAGAGGTATATATCAAACATAAATAAATCAAAATTAATTCTTTTTTTTAATCTCCATCAATAACTTTTTATGTTGACAACATTGGATGCTTACAGAAATTGGAGGAGTATTTGTACCAAATCCCAGAGACATCTCCTGCAATCCAATCCAGTCACATTCAGACCGACACAGCATTTCTTCAACATCATCATCCCCATGGCTCCATTTCTTTGGTATATTTAACATGCTATCATAATTTCTATATATATATATATATATAATGCTAGAGACCAACCTAATTATCATATTATTTAAAGCCCTATCACGATCTCGACCATTCACTCATCCTTGCACACATCTTGAAATCTTGAGTTGCACTCATATCCAACTTGCATGGTGGGGATGATGCTAAATAGATCGATATAGATCTATATAACAATATTTGTCATAATATGAGTAAATGATCAAATTTGGTTTTGGTAATACATAGAAAAGAAAGAAAAAAGTTCAAATTTAGTATAACAACTAAGAGGGAACTAAAAGTGAATTATCTGATGAGTATCTGAGCCTTTATTTTTATTTTTATTTTAAAAATAAAAGAATATATATGATTGTAAAAAAAGAAAGAATTAGGAAAAGGAAAAAGTGAATGAAGATCAAATGATTTGTATGACAGAAATGGTAACTTGTGAAACATCACTTTCAGGATGGAGTTGGTGGTAGTGATGAGCATCTGCAAAGACAACAACAACAATTACAGCTACATTTGCAGGGCCTTCTCCATCAGGTTGTGTTCAACAACAGCATCTGTCCTTTCCAGTAGGGTAAGAAAATACCCAAAAAAATTTTGGTAAAACTTTTTTTTATAGAGAAAAAAAAGTAAAGTTATCCATCAATATATAGATAGCATATCATTTGGCCGTATTAATTAATTTTTTTTTCATTTTCAGTTATATTCTGTTTTATGAATATAGCTCTCATAATCTTGTTTTCTTTTTGGTTGCAGCAATGATCCTGGTATGATCAGAAAATCCACGAGGAAAAAGATAGTAGAAAACAAGTACTGTGAGTAAGAGAGATGATTGTAGAGTAGGATAAAAAAAGATGAGATATTGTATTTCAGGCCTCCATATGATAGTGTGAGAAGATTAGAATTTAGACAAGTTCCATGTGATTTGCATGCTGTTCTTTCTGTACTTATGAACAAAGTTTATGGCAATAACGAGTTGGATCTACCATTTTAGTATGTATACAAGCTTATATATATATATATATATATATATACAGGCTCGCTCAGGTCATGTTTTGACCGTTGGATCGCTACGATCCGACGGCTGAGATCAAGCGCCCTCAATCACATAAACATACCTGGGACTAACCTTGCGTCTAACAAAGTGTGGCCTTGAATTCACCCTCAATCCCATAAATGTTATCGTATCTCTAATGCCATATTCGGGACCAACCTAGCGGCACACTGATTGGGGTATATCCCATCTAGTGCCCTGATGTGGGTTTGAAACCTGTCAAGGTGTAAGAAAGACACGCTTTGCAAGTTAACATACATATGTGCGTACATGCGACACCTACCCCCAGAGCGTGGATAAATACCACCGAAATAAAAAAGAAGGTTGGTGCCGATGTCATGGACTTTTATCTCTAATGCGGCAATGCCATATTCCCGAAACATTCAATAATGCACTTAACAGTGGCTATTCTTGACCCGACCCAGTAACCCAATTTTCGAACTCTAACCAAATCAAAGGTATTTCGGTGCGGTTAACATTCGGCTCAATGTATATTGACCGGAAAAGTCTTGAGTCGAGTTTTGATTGACGTGTGCGGTTCTATCCGATAAACCCAACTTAACGAAAGATATACTAGGTTAATCTTATTATCATTATCCAAAAATACATTTACTTGGTACAAATCAGACTAATCGGGTCGTATCCTATCGAGGTTAACCCGAATTTCGATCCAACCCATAAACCAAACATCCAAAATAGGAATGCATCCCCCTTCCCCGTCATATAGTCGAAAAATCAATAATACACAGCATGTTCCTAAACATGAAAAATATAAGAATAGATCCCAATTTGTTAATTTGCACTATCAACGAATATTGTTAATTATTATCAGTACAATCACATAATTCTATCTTACACATGAAGTGAGATTGAGGTCCAGTTGGGGATACAGGCCGGCGGGGAAGGCGGGCCCGGCGGCAGGCAAAAGGATAAGGAGGGGATGATATAGATTTATATCGGCGGAGTTTGCACCGGTTAGTCCTTTCTACGTAGGGCCTTCTCTTCCAACATGCCTGCGTGCATGCACCATTTGCACCCAGCCCCAACGTGGGACACATTGCTGTATGGCAGCCTCATGCCCTTGTTTCCTACACAGAGAGAGAGAGAGAGAGAGAGAGAGAGAGAGAGAGAGAGAGAGAGAGAGAGAGAGAGAGAGAGAGAGAGAGTTTGATACAACAGTTTGTTGGTGTATGCTTCTGATTTACTGCATATGCTGCCCTTATCCATCGGTAAACTTGTTTTTTTTTATATACATCTCATGAGGTAGTAGATAAGAAATTTTCCACCTCGATGTCTCTCTTTAAACAAAACACCAGCAAATTCTCATGCTTATAGCTTTGAATTTTCTTTTGAAATATCTTTTTACACAAATGTGGATAAAAGTTGGCTTTTCTTTTGAAATATGTAAATATCAGCTAGCCCTTGTTTTTTTTTACCATCGTCCTAAAAAAATTCCGATTTTTCTGATAATTACTAAATCAAGTCAAAACATATATACATAACGAAAAAATTTCGAATATAAAGAAGTTATATTTTGATGTGCTTTATAACTTTGTATTAAAGATTCTATATAAATTATGTTTTTTTCCTTATGAGTTAAGAGAGAGAGTGTTCATATCTGCCTTTGTAAAAAAAAAAAAAGAAGGGGTATTTTTGTAATTTGCCCATGTAAAAAAACATGCATGAACCTGATGGGGGAAAGTGGGGTTGATGCTGCCCAGAAGGTGCCCCTGGCAAGTCCAACAGTGAAGGACCCTCCCCTTAAACATGGGACCAAATCCTGCACAAGAATCCATTCAATGCACAGTCTTTGTTTCTTCCACCTCTCCTATTCAAGGAATCAACAGTTTGCTAGATTGGTGCAACTCCTCCTCTCCAAATATTTTTAAATAAAAAAAAAAAAAAAAATCCCCTTCCACACATCCCATCACGGTCGGTTGCGTCGGATACTATGAAAGCTTAGTAGGTCGTGGACCGAGTCTGCGACGGAAGCGGAGTTGGCTGAGTCCAAACGGGGGCAGAAGGGCTGGAAATTGTATAGTAGGATTTGACTGAGTTGGCTTCTAGCTCATACAGATAAAGTTGCATCCATGAATTGTTCCGTATCGACGGGTGGCGGAAATGATAATATACTCGATCGTCTCTAAAATATGAGGGTTCTCTTTAAATGGGCGTGGCTCAAGGAGTGACTGGATCATTTCCATGAATACACTTTGGGGGTTGCACCAAGCTAGTGTTCAAAACCTTAGCAAGAACAGTGACTGGAGATCCTTGTCAAATCACTGTTCCCATCCCTGGCTGAGTCCCCATTTCCATAACATAACACTATCTCAAATCTTATATTCCATGACTGTATGTAAGGATTCTAATCCGTCACTTATTAGTTTGAGTTCCGCTTGCTGTATTGTGGAATAGAAATTTTTTTGAGCGTTTAGAAAATATTCTGAATAATGTGACAGATATGTGTCTGTATTCAACGTCGTGTCGTGGGTCGACGCACGCAAACTGTGGTTAAAAAGTTGTATTCGGTAAAATTATCTGGGCAGGGGAGATTTCTCCGCCTATCTCAAAAAGAAGATGTTTACTGTATTGATCTATCACCAATTAAATATGACACATGTTATAATGAAAAATGCCGGTGCACCAAGTGCACCGCAAAAAATCCTCTATCAGACATAACTCTCGAAGATTTTTTTTTCTTCCTATCCATACTGTATATTACCAAATACAAAAATAACCACACAGATAGCGCCACATCAGTCTGGGTACGTAGTTTTTTTAGCGGTGCATTTGCTGCAACTAGCAAAGCTCTGTTATAACACCGATAAATTTTACCGACTCCCTCGGTGCAGTATATCTAAATAAACGAAGTCAGTAAAACAAGCATGAAAACTGTGGGATAAAATATATGAAATAATATAATTCACAGTAAAGAAACAGTGATGAAGATAAGGAGGTTGATGATGATTGATGTTGTGTTGTGGTCCTTAAATAAGAGTATATTAACTTCATATATGTTCAAACAAAATGAGATGTGCTTGTGAGATCTTCCAGCAGTAAGTCAAGATTTGGAGTTGACCACAAAAATTTAAACTTTCTATTTTCTGTCGTTTATTTTTTACTCCAAATTAAATGAGTCTCATACTTTTTTTTTTTTTTTTTAAATATGTGTGACTAAACAAATACTACGTACTAGGCACTAGGCAGATGAAATAAATTGAGCATTTAATCACTGCCTACCCTTATAAAATCTTATATATCACAAAAAACACCCATGTAAATAGAAAAAAAAAAAAAAAAAAATTTAAAGAATATTTGATCTCTTCTTTCATTGCGGATGCTGAGATGTCTAAAAAGCCTATCAGTGTATAAAATAAAAAATAAAAAAAAAAAAGAAAAAAAATCCAAATTATATATCAAGTAGCACCAAATTCATGAAAACTTATAATGTAGTTAGTAGTTAGTTCTAGGAGGAGTTGCAGGTCTATGAAGCACCATGAGTTCTCCGAATAATGTATTTCTAAAAGTATTCGCGGAGGTGAAATCATGAAATATCAAAAAAAAAAAAAAAAAAAAAAAAAAAGAAAAAAATCTAAGAGAAAACATAGGCAAGTCATCCTTGGCTACCTAAGAACACTCTCATCTTCATGCAAGAGATCATCTCTTTCTTGCCGATCTGATTGCTTCTTTGATTTCGTTTGGTCTTATTTATAGATTTATTGCAGTACTCAAGAAGGAAATATTCTACATCTATAACTTTTAAAAGGCATACTTTTAACTCTATGATTCGATACTTTCGACACCCTGATGCCCTCTCAAATGCAACCGAATCGATTCTTCGAATATGTTATACACGTTATTGATTTACATTTTGCGTTATTATGGTTTTACTGAATTGCTGAATGATTGTCTTTTTTAGGGGTGTGCGTCTGGTCTGGATAGGACTGAACCACTAGATTATGATCATATATATATATATATATATATATATATATATATATTGATTGAAAAACAGTGTGTTTCCCAATTCCCATCACCACCTTTACTTGAAGCCTCTGAAGGGCCTTATCTATCCGTTAAACCAGTTGGGCCAATTTTGACCCAATTTGGTAAGTCCACTTCAAAAACCATTACCGTATGTTATTCATTACGATCACCTCTTTTTCGTATGTACCAATTTTGGGCCTTTTTGTAAATTGGGCCTTTTTTACCCACTAAAACGGTCCAACATTTTCTATGAAAAATGCTATTCCTTATAGACCACCGATGGGCCTTACATATATATATATAAGATGCAGTAGATTCGGATTGCCATATGTCAGTAGAAGAGCTGGCTATCAGTTTGAAATAAAAATTCAAATATCTTGTATTACTAAGGTGACATGCTACCCAGTTGTCCTCCTCATAACCTCAGAGTCGCCAGACCGATACCGACCTAATCTCAATTGTCAACCTGCAATACGGACAGATTTGACATCCAGACGGAACATCTGAAGTCTCAGTGTTAGGCAACCAAGACCGATACCGAAGCTACATGTCTCTCACTCAACCGAGGCTTCGGTGTATTGATCGAGCTCGTGCAGATCCTAAATAAGTAGAGACCGGGTTAGCCTGCAATCAGTTACACCCTACGCCCACCAGCAAACACGGCAGCTTACGTGGCTCAAGAAGAAGCAGTCAACTCACGATCTTCGCTGGCCAGATCCTCCATCTCCACAACTGTCACGACTCGGGCAGCGCATTGTAGCGTCTATAAAAGTCCACCCGGAAAATTATTGATAGGATCCAACTTCACACACTCTATGTACCTAGAAAAAATTGTAATTTCAGCGACTTACGCTAAATCCAGTTGTGTTCTTAAAAAGCATTGTAAAATGATGTGTTGTTAACTGAAGTCAACTCAATCAATATATATAAGATAGGAAAATTGCGTATCAGCCCCTTATTTTTGGGGGTTTGCAAATCGCCCTCTGGAAATACGTTTTCGGGGGGCTGATTTGTAAAAAAAAAAAAAAAAAAAAAAAAAAAAAAAAAAAAAAAAAAAGAAGAGTAAATCAGCCCCTACAAACCGGTTTTAGTGATTGAAACGCGCGAAAATAGAAACAAAGGCCTGATACGCAAAAGTTCCATATAAGATTATATCTTGACTATTCTAAAAAATTTACAATAAAAGTTAGAAATTTATCAAGGGGATCTTGCGGTCGGTGCCTTCATCAAGATCCGCGGCGGCGTGAATAATTGTACGATGACGTGGCATTTCTTTATAAAGTATGACAAGGGCTTTTTACCTACGAAATTAAACCATGGAGCCCCCATTTGCAAATAATTTGCAGATATATCCACGTCAGTACACATCTCGATGTGATTGGATGGTTGAAATTAGTTTTAATGAGAAAAAAATGGCAAAATGCTAAGAGCTCGCACCCATGATCCATCAATATCTCACCCTATGGTCCCCATCTGCCCCTCACCCTTATTAACTCGCAAGTGAAAAGATATGGCTGCTTTCGCTCATCTCCACCGTACACTCTTCGTTATGGTAAGGATGAGTGTATGATTGACTATACTAGTTTAAGGATAACTACAAATAGATTTAACGATTAATCTGCTAAGATTTAAGAGTCATAAAATATATATTTAAAAATATTTTTAAAAAAATTTAAACATAAAAATATAAATTTTAATATAATTTATTATATAATTAATTCTAATAAATATATATATATATATATATATATATATATATATATATATATATATATATATATATATTGATCAGTTGGGTCGTAGTGACTAGCCCACCAGAGATTGTCTATCCCCCATCTCCTCCGGGTTCGAACCCGGGTGACCTTCTCAAAAGAGAAGGATTTGTGCCACTCTCCCTGGCTTTTATAAATATTTTAAATTATACAAAATTATAAAAAATTTATATAACTCACACAATGATGCAGAACTGATACGTAACACTCCCTGTAATTTATGAAGCAAATACACCCTTAGAACTGACTTGGCGTTCAGTGTTCCTTATTTGACCCTTGATATCTCTCCTGAAAAATGCCACGTCATCTGGTTTTCTAGTAGTTTATTATCTGGAAATGTGCCAACTTTTTGACATTTTATTAGCTGCATTATTTGTCGTTCATAGATGTGGGCTCCGTAGTTCGTTCCTCAGTCGCACTCCAGCTCGCGATAGCTCCAAAGTCCACCCTAACACACTTGTTTTCTTCCTAGCGTCAACGTCGTCGTGCGGTCACTCTCCCAACCGATGTTATCATGGATTCGGTTTCTTTTAAACCATCGATTGAACAGTCGCACCGTAGGAGCACTTCCATAGAATGAATACCAACTTTCCCGCTAGTCTTCGCGCCCCCGTGCTTCTATTGGGTCACTCCAATTTTTGAGACTCTCAATTTCCCGTTCTATCCCTCGCCGGCGAGATGAAATCACCGGCGAGACACTCGCCGGACCTCCGTCGCATCCATGATCTCCTCGCCGCCGTATCTATCGCGATCGCAGACGTTCGCTCTCTCCGTGGCCGGTGGTCCCCTGTCTCCGCCACAATCAACCGTCTCCGCGCCGCCACCGACAATGTCGCCGCCGACCATCCCCTCGCCGGTGATCTGTACTCGTCGTTGGAAGAGAAGCTAGGTGTTACTTTGTCTCTCGCTCGCGCCTGCGCCGCCGCAGAGCCGCCGGCCGGCAAGCTCCGGACGCAGAGTGATCTCGCCGTCGCCGCTTCTTCCCTCGATCGACTCGCTGCCGACGCCGAACTCCTTATCCGCTCCGGCGTCGGCGCTGCTGTCACCTCCAGCGGCGGCCGCGAAGCTGTTCGCGCGGAGGCACGAGGTCTCGTGACGCGGCTCCAGCTCAGCTCTTCATCAGCGCCGTGTGTCGGCGCGCTGGACTCGCTCCTCGCTCTCCTCCGCGCCGACGACAAGAACGCTCTGATCGTGGCGGCGCAAGGGGCGGCGCCGGCGCTGGTTCGGCTGCTATCCGATTCGATCGCGTCTACGCGCGAGAAGGCAGCGGCGGCGATCGCACGTCTCGCTGCCGTTGAAGGCTGCAGACAAGCTTTAGCCGCCGAGGGAGCGCCGTTGATTTCTCGACTTGCGCGCGCCGTCGAATCCGCCGCCGGCGCTGGCAACGACTCCGCCGCTGAGAACGCCTGCGCAGCTCTAATCCCTCTTACCCTATCCCACGACAACGCTGCTGTCGCTGGATCCCGAGGCACAATCTCCGCCCTCCTCGCTCTCACCCGCGACGGTTCCGGGACAACTCACTCTGCCGCCGCTCTCCTCAAGAACCTCTCTGTCTTCCCCAATCTCCACCGCAACTTTCTAGAAGAAAACTCAATCCAACTCTTAATTACCCTTTTACCCTCAGTAGCGATGGAAACTCAAGAGCAAATCCTAGGATGCCTCCGTAATTTAGCCTCCGCCGACGACTTTACCCACACAATCAAGCTATCCATGGTCCAATTAGGCATCTTAGAAATCGTCAAAGATTTACAGACTATCGAGCCAGCACTATCACTGCTAAGCTGTTTATCAAAGTTGCACTACATTGCAGAGCTGGCATTCGCTATGGGTTTCTCCCCGAATATCGCTCTAGCACTGACTTCTAATTCTTCGGCAACAAGAATTGAATCAGCTAGAGCGATTGCTTCTATGTCGATAAATTCAAAAGTGAGGAGGGAATTTGGGGAATTAGGGTGTGTTCAAATACTAGTTTCAATGTCGGAAGCAAAGGTAGTCGAGGAAAAGGAGGCTGCGGTGGAGGCACTAGCTTGTTTAGTCGAGTGCAAAGAGTGTAAGAGGATTTTTAAGAAGGAAGAAAAGGGCGTTTGGAATGTGGCACAATTGCTCGATCCGCTAGTGAAGAACGTTAATAGAAAATATGCTGTTGCCGCGTTGTTGGCGGTAGCACATTCTAGAAGGTGCAGGAAGCAGATGGTCGATGCCGGGGTCGTAGGGTATCTTCATAGGATGCTGGTGGATTTGGAGGTGGACGGAGCAAAGAAATTGCTGGATTACTTGGAGAAGGGGAAGATCTGGGGAGTGTTTGGGAGAAGGTGAATTCATGCTTCTGCAATTCTGTAAGTAAGAAATACTAAACTTGCTATTCTTTCGTGTTGTTGACGTAAATGGAGTTGTGTATATCTGTGTTGATATGTCGGGTTTTAGCAAGAAAGCTTGTTTGGTGTCGTTTAGAGATTACTCGTCTATTTCTGATGTGTAGGGAGAGATACGTAGAGAAACACAGTAACATGTATCGATGTTCGTTTTAGCATGAAATAAACTTGTGAAGTATCTTTCTTCTTATTTAGTTATTGCATTGTTTTATACTCTTTTCTGGTTATCAAACAAGATAACTTGTTCTTCGTCTTGTTATATTTTATGAACTGAAATTTAAGAAGCATGTAAGACTCTGGATACCTAAGGTTATAAGAAAAGCCTATGTTCTAAATATGTTTCAAACTGATTAATTCCTTTATTAAGGAGGTCTCTTCGTCGCAAGTCAAAAGTAGCGAAAATGTTACATTGTTCTTGCATTTATTAGGGTTTTTTGTTATTTGACTGAACTTTGCTTTGATAGTCTGACCCGAGGCGGACTCAACTCAAACTTCTTAGATTCAGAGTATGATTCTTATTTTCTAACATTTCAATATGCACCTAAATTCAACTTGTATGTGGCAGAAATAGATTTTTTTTTTTTTTTTGTTTTTCCTTCCATTCTCTTGTGTTTCCTGCATATGTTATTCCAGTCTGTGTATGATATAAGTCTATGCAGATCATGATGTAACATACACTATTATAATAGTTATTATTCTTTATTTGTTATTGTGAAAACTTGATATAAACTTGATGCATAATACATTATAATAGTTATTTTATACATTAAAACAAACAATTTTACATAATTCCCTATAAATCCTGCGCTTTTCTGCTTCTTCGGTAGAGACAACATCCCAGTACCAGTGCCGATTATCTTTCACTTATTTTATATTTATTATCTAATTTTGTTTTGATTTTGTTAACAATTTATATAAAAAATCATGTAGTATAGTAAATAACAATAAATCTGCGCACAAAAGAAATTAAAATACCTAGCATTGGTAAGAGATTAAGAGAGATCAACTGCAGTTGTTGTTTTTTTATGCTCAAGCTTTGTATTGTTTTCCAACTCCACATCAAAGAATTTTCTTTTCTTTTCTTTTTTTTTTTAAAAAGAAGAAGTTTAAAGAAGCATGAGTTTGTATCCACCCATATTCATCAAACTAATTAATAATCGAATTAAATCAAGGAAGATATAGTTAGAAAATAAGGAGGAGAAGAATTACAAGTCTGTATTAACAGAGGGGGATCCTCATCTTCCTATGCAAGTTTCCCGCTGCTCGGTATTCTTTGTGGTCTGTGTGTAGCAGCAGCAGCAGCAGCAGCTTCCGTGGGATTGATCTGGCTGTAGCAGTTCCTGATGTTCAACAGCTTATACACCCTGTTCCTACTCTTCGAAAATCCTCTCCTTAGCTTCCTCGCTCTCCCTTTCTTCCCTGTTTTCTTCACCGATTCCTGTATTTTTCTCATTATATTTCAGTATTTTCCATATATTTCCTTCACAAATCGATCAGAAAAAAACATCTCTTTTTTTACGAAGAAAATTACCTCACTGGAGGTGACTGAATCGGTGCTGTCTTCTCTCTCGTGCGAAGTTTCTGTCGACCCGTCTTCGTTGATTTTTATCAAATTCGCACTTATTTCTTCGCTGTCCCCTTCTCCCTCTTTCTTCTTCTTTTTCATCCCTGTATTCGCTGTGAACAATTCATTTAATTTAGTAAAATGAGAAACAATTGACAAAATTATCGATCCATCGTTATCAAGCTCCCCTACACAATTTCTCACAATCCATATGAGTTGGACTTTGTGCTCCGGGATCGGTGCTTCGCATGAAGCACTTTATCATTATATAGCATGATGTCAAAGATGACCTACGGATTGTTCGGGATGAAATTTGGGAGCTTTAGCGTTCTCATATGAATAGGAATCAATTATTATGAAAAAATATATTAAATTATAATAAATAGATGTCGTTGCTTTTTAACATATAATAAAAAAATAAAAGTAAATTATATACCTTGCTTATCATTTTTCATCCATGAAGCTCTGACTGAACCATCATCGAATTCGGGTTCCCGTTGAACGTAAAATCTAAAGCTCGGTGATCCCGGTAACTCTTCTTCTATCCTATTATTACTCTTCGCCTTTAGTGTCCTCAAATTGTTACATTTCTTATCATCTTCTTCTCCGTCATCCTCCGTTGCAGTCGCATAATTCGCCTCTTCTTCTTCCTCTACGATCTTCTTCTCTTCTCCCACAACAACATTTTCCTCGGGATTAGAAACTATGCGGACGTTGCGAAGAGGAATCAAAGGCACAGTCGCGATCCAGAAGCAACAACTATCTTTTCGATCTCTGGCGAATATCCTCCGCTTAACCTCGTTGATCTTCTGGTTGATTATCGGGCCGGCAAGGATGATCTTTTTGCCATCCCCTTCGCCGCCGCCGTCCACGCCCTCCTGCCTCGAGATCGACACGTTGCATCCCATCGTGCCGGCGGAGGACGAGGGGAAGATCAGCGCGAATTGGTTGAAAAATTAAGAATATTGTTGAAGATGAATGGCGATGGAGGAGAACATGTAACGGGATTAGGTTAGGGTTTACAGAGGAAGGTAGGGGAGGTTGGGAGGGTTTTCCGGAGATTGCATGCAATTTTCCCGCGCTCTGATTGATGGCGGGAAAGTTGGTGAAACTCTGGACGGTTAATTAACGACCATTCTCAAATGACAGGTAATGTACTTAACATACAATATAACGATCGTACAATACACCAAATCCGAAAAATTATAAATAAATATTAATTATAAATTTATCTATTAAGTATAAAAATTATATCACATAAAAGTCTAGACTCTAGAGTATAGACGAAGGAATCTGACCTTGTTTGTATTGGAATTGAAATATATATATATATTATATATATATATATATATATATATAATATATATATTACAAGCATCTAAATGTAAATACATGTCCATTTAACTTCCTTCTTTGTTAGCTGACATTTTCAGATAACAAAAGAAAAGAAAAAAACCTTGATCATCTGAATAATTTTCAAAACTCGTTTATTGTATTTATTAGTTGTTAATCGGATTTTCTTCTTGCATATGTTAGCCTCAACTATTAGAAGAATGAAAAGTTGTTCATTTATCGTCCTAATTAGCATCTTTTTAAAATATCATCTATATGTATTTATATATATTCTGGGAGCTAACCTGATCAGAGTTTCCAAAATTGCTTCGAGCACTGCTGTTGTGCTCGGTATTTATAGAATGAATGAACATAGCACCGTCCCTTTGGCGCACGCGATGATGAATGGATAAAATCGAAAATGATGCTAAATAAGTCGACAATAGAAATTGGGATAATTGCATATCAGCCCCCAAAAATTTCACTTTTATATTTTAGCCCTCGAAAACGCGTTTTCGCGCTGACGTGGCGGCGCGCGATGCTAAATAAGTCGACAAAAAAAATTGGGATAATTGCATATCAGCTCCCGAAAACGTATTTTCACGCTGACTTGGCGTGCTCGCGCGCCGCCATGTCAGCGTATTTTCGGAGACTGAAATGCGCGACTGTTAATTTTAAGGAGGCTGATATGCAATTTTCCTAAAGAAATTTCTCGGCATTAATTTTTCCATTACTTGGGGGATTATGTGATCACGAACAAGTTTCCATCTTCCGGAAAGTTTAAGCTACTGTCTCCTATCGCGTTTCGGTAAATCCTAATATGCCGAACGTGCCGAAAGTGTTGTACCAACCGCGCCGATATTTATTTAGTTATTATTTCTAAAATAATAATAAAAAATTTAAAGTATAAATATAAATTTTTCAGTACGTACTATACCAATTCATACTATTGTAACAACTGCCAGAATATTCACATGCCGACTGGCACCTAAAACTCGATTCACAGGCATCAATCATGGATTTGATTTATTGTGGTAGCCTGAGTTCATATGATTTTGAGATGCCTTGCTTCTTGTACAAGTCACCGTGAATTTATAGAATAATTGCTGAATATATTTAATTTTTTCTAATATAAATGTATTAATTTTATTAGGAAACTCTCCACTCTGTCTGCTGTTGAACCGGTAAGTTCTAATCATATCATATTTTTTTTTATAGTCTCTAACTTTGTCTGTTTTCAGTTCTGCGACCAAAATTTCTACCAAAATTTGTTCAACCTTAATGCGAATTTCTGCTGCTAAATAAATTTTTTTTTAAAAAAAAAAAAGAAAAAAGAAAAAAAAATCTGTGGGAATTTGATGAATTTTTGGACAATTCACAGTGCCTAATTTGTGATAAAATGTCCGAGTTGTCAGGAACTTTATAAGATGATATGTAAATTTTTGAAAACTTATCCCTGAGTCCCTGCCTATAATAATATTACAAATAAGCCTTTTATTTTAAACTCATTATATTTTATATCCCAAATAACTATGTAAAAGTATTTTTAAAATATTTTATATATATATAAATTATAGACCATAATAAATTCTATTTTTGTATTTATTTTTTTTTTTAAAAAAAGTATTTATAAATAGATAATTTAAAAATCGAAGATATTAGAGCTTCAAAACATCTATTTAGAAGTATTTTTTTAAAAAAAAATTATTATAAAAATTATAAACCGCATAAAAATATTATATTAAATTCTTCTCTAAAAAATACTTATATAATTATAAAAATATCTCCGGACGTATATTTTAAGATATAGACTGACTTTTAAGGATTTTGAGCTCATATACTAATTTGTAAATAAATTTGAAATAAGAAGTTGACATGCATTTTTTTTTTAAAAAAAATTTCCGAGTTCTTTCTTTTAAAAAAAAAAATAATTAAATAAAATTTAAAAAAAGTTGCAAAAGTTGCCATCTATAGTAACTAGGAGACTAAGTCCAAGATGAGAAATTCAACATTCAATCACAATCTCATTTAACTTCTTAAGTCACAATCCTCTCTTAAATCCAATATCTAACTCTCCTTTTTTTTCAAAACAAAATCTAATGCATATCTTCATGGCCTGGCATTTGCTCCTATCAAGGGTCCCAGATACCACTCACTTTACGACGGCGCCTACAACGGATAGTCGAGCTTCCATCCATCTCATAAAATAAAGAGATGATCTCAAGTTCGATTCCGCAAGCGATACTCATAATGCTGTGGAATATTTATCCACTATGTACATCGTGGAGAATAATACGAACCTTCGGACCTGCTCAGACCGAAATGTTGAAACTCCTAGTCGGTGAAAAAAAAAGCCGGCCCCATCCGTAGATTAATTTGTTTACGAAGTTCGTAGAAAGTGGCCGGTTATATACAGAGTTTTTCCACGATAATAAACAATAAATCCCTAAATTTCCCCCAAATTTCTTCTCAAAAACAAAGCAAACACTTTGAACATCTTATAATCCACCTTTGAGCTAGCACAAATACATGCTCCAGTTCATAAAGAAAATTTTGGAGCTCTCTCTCTCTCTCTTCTCTCTTTATCATTATCTCTCTATTTTGTATTTTAAATAATAATTATATTTAATATTTTGGCAATGAAGGTTCTATTAATCTTGATGTGGGTCCACCAGAAAGGGCAGCTTATTCACAGACCACATGCATCAGTGGCTTATCTTTGTTGCCTTGCTACACTTTTATTACCTCTTTTATGCATTGGATTCTCTTCTACTCTTACAAAATTCATTGGCCTTTTGCAATCAAATAAATCACTCACACACTAAACAACATGCTGCACCTAACACTTCCACACAAGCAACGATCAATAACCAATCAAACAGATCTCCCGTATCCGATCGAGATGTAGAAACCGAACTCGACGGTCAAGACCCAAAAAAAAAAAGTTTTGGATTACCCAGGAAATTTTCATTTAATTTCATTGCATAAGGGAAATAGTAAGAGCAAAGTTGGAGAAGCAGATATAATTCTTTCAGAAATAAGAATTCTACACCTAACATCTCTAAATAAGATAATCATCGGTAGGATGTCACCGAGCAGTTTACCCGCGAGAATATGAAGCAGTGCTCTTGCTATTTGCCTCTCATCATCGGAAGCTTCCATAGATTGTTCGGTAACACAACTCGAAGAGCAAGAAGAAGAAGAACGGGGCAATGTATCTCCTGTTCTAGAATTTCTAGTCTTGTTTCTCTTCTTCATGAAAACGCGACAAACCACCCAATCTTCAGCCTGTTGAAAGAATTTCAATTTGCATAAGCAAAATTCATTCCAGATATACAAAAAATTATGCATCTTCAGATTTAAAAGGATCTCTGTAATCACATTTTCATCTTTAAGTGCTGTTAATGATGACTTAATATTTTTCTAGATAATTCAGGAGGAAATAAAAAATAAATAAGCTTAATCAGCACTTGTTGTTGACTGCACCGTAAGAATCGTGCGATACTCATGCCTTACTTTTAAATATACTCAATTACAGAAAAAAAAAAGAATTTTTTTACCTTTATTTTCTTTCTTTCTCTTTTTTTGTTTTTGAGAATATTATTAGAGGAATGAGAACTATCTACTCACATTTTCTTTCTTAAGAGCTTCAGCGAGGCGATATTCATGCATGATCCAGTCAGTCCTAGTCCCGCGATTCGGCCTTCCCTGATGGAAGACGAGGACCTTCTTCGATCCAATCACATGATGACTCCCCGAAATGGTGATGTTTTTATCCTTCCCGGTAGTCTTCCAGTATCCCGAACTCGTCGTTCTCCTGCAACGGTTTCGATTGCCATTTTTGGGCTCCGTGAGGTTGAAACAATACCTCTCTCCTTCAGAATCACCTAAGATTATTGCATGCAATACTCAGTTCATCCGCTAATAAAAATACTACTATGATATTTCTAATATAATGGAATCATATATCAGTATTCAGGAATAAAAATGGAAATTTTTTGGAAAAGTGAAAAAAAAAAAGCAAGTAAAAAGCTCATCCAATAAGAAAATGGAGTGAGGTTGATAATGAAATCAAATGGCAACATCATATCAGAATTATTTATATGCTTGCTGATGAAATCAAAATAAATCAAACTAGCCATTACGTGCGTCGATCATTCTATATTTTTCTAGAATAATTTGAGAAAAAATTTCCTAGTAATATGGACTGAGAATTACAATATTTACACCTTACCTTAATTGGTAAAACCAACAACAATAAAGCTAATTAGAGTATGAATCTATAGAATTCCTATAGCTTTTGATATATATATATATATTTATATATATATATAGCAAAGTCAACGGTGTGTGTGTATATACATCTTCGTCTCGATTGGAAGGAATCATCAAAACAAACTAGCTTATGAATCTACTGATTCCTATTTCCAATTCTCACACCAATTTCAGAAAACTAAAATTTGGTTTAGCATCCAAAAAAAAAAAAAAAAAAAAAAAAAAAAAAAAAAGGAAAAATAAAGCTCATCAAAAGCACAGTAACGGACTTAAACCAAACTTCAGGAGACAGAAAACTCGACCAAACAGATAAAGATAGAAGGGAAAAAACAAACTTTTTGCAGTAATTATATTACCATAAACACATATACAACATCTCAAAAACTCAACCAAAAAAGATAAAATTAGAGGGGGAAAATATTCTTTTAAGCATATAATCAAGCATCTAATCTACAACTGAAAAGATAAATCCCAAACTAAAAATAAAACTGAACCAAACAAAAAGAAATTGACAAAAAGATTTAAAATTGCCCTAACACCAATGACTAGAAACTAACCTGGCAAATCCCAAGGATCAAACTTGGTGAGATTAATCTCAGGGATGATTTGTGAAGGCAGAGGAAGACCAAACACCTTCACCCTGAGATACTGCAACACGAGCTCTTCATCAGTTGGGAAGAATCTGAACCCAGGTGGCAGCTTCATCACTCCATTCCTACCACTCCCCTCCATGATTTTGATTCTATGTAACAAAAACTTAAGATCCCAAACACAAAACACAACCAAGTTACAAATCTAGTTCAAGCAGAAGATAGAAGAGGAGCAAGGAGGAGAGAAGAAGGATAGCTCTCCATGGTTCTTTATAGACTTAGAAGAAGAGGAGAACCTTCTCCCTCCATCCCTCTCTCCCTCTCTCTCTCTCTATACATAGTGGCGTGAGGGAGACTCAAGCGCTTCACTTCTCTCCTGTCTCTCTCTACACTTTTGTTGCATAGATTTTTGGCTTGGTGCTTTTTTCTCTCTCTAGAAAGTAGTGATTTTTTATTTTATTATTATTATTTTTGGGTTGATATGTTTGACTAGCTTAGCTTCTTGGCAGGGAAACACATGGTTGGAGTGATGGAGGAGTGGGGGGAAAAGCCATGTTGCTTTCTTCCTTTGCTGTTTTGACATTTGATATTTACTAGAATCTTTTTAGGCTATCCATGAATCTTTTTGGACTTAGACTACCCCTATAAGGGTGTCTAAACCGATCGAGCCAATTCGGATCGGATCAGATTGGACGAACCCCAACCATATTCGTGTTAAACTTGGCTTGTTATGGTAAACTATGGAAGGAGTGTAATTAATTTCATCGGATAATATTTTATCTGTTTCTAAAATATTTCTGTGGGGTTATATTTATTTGGATTTAGAATATAATATGAGAATGCTAATTAGGTTTGGATATAAGATGCAATAAATAGCCGTATTTGGTATATTAAACTTTCCTTCATGGAGTCCTCAAAAGTCACTCAGGTCGAGAGCCCTCTACGTGGTATATATGGTATATGTCGGGAGAATCCGATGGTGTTTGGTGGGTACATATTTATTGATGGTTTTTTACATATAAGAAGAGGGGAAACTGTAATCCCAATATCTCCATCTTTTAAAAAAAAACAAAAAAAACTACATATTATTCATTCATTGGGTCATAATCTCAACCCTTTTTTTCACATTTAAAAAAAAAAAAAGTAATCCCGAACGCAATGCCCTTCCTTCTTTTGCACAAAAGAGTGATTCTTTTATGCTATGTCCGATATATTAATATATACTCTCGTACAACTTCATATATATCGGAATCATTCGTCTCGAAATATACCTCGCCTTTTTTTTGTTGAGATTCCTGGCGCATTCTTCACTTCGACAGTCGTAATAACTTATTGAATGTGCAGCATAATCATCCGACATAGTTTGAGATTTCAGAAATTACGCTATTTTGTTTGAGTATATCAATATATTATTCCAAAGTGCGCTACTATGATGCCCGATGTTAGGCATGCTTTGCCATGAAAACCCATCCCAATGTCATCCTGTGGGCGTGATGTAAAAATATACAGGATATGTAAGGGATATCATCGTGATTTTGCTGCTAAAGCCTTTTTTCTTTTTAATCTGTGGCTGTTACATCCCGTTACTATCATGTACAATATATTTTTTCCATCTTATATCTGGTAGTTAAACTCTTGACATACCCTTCGTGAAGGATAGATATCGGTCGTACCTCTCAGCACTCGTTTATGCTGGTTTCTCTTTACGTATTGTAAACAAGCACCAAACGGGCGCATATTTTAGGTTGTAGAATCCCGAAAGAATTAGATGCATGGGCAGAAAAGAAAGAAGGGGAAGATGAGCATGTGAGCAGCATTTTGGCAAAGTGATTTTTAAAGAAGAAGAGGGAAATAAAGCATGAAATGGAACTTCCCCAAAAGCTATAAACATCTTTCCTTACCTTGTTCTTTCCTTCTTTCCAAAGCAACTCCACCCCTCCAATTAATTTATTTCTTTACGTATCTGATCTCTAAAATTCATATTTTTGCAGTAGAGAACCTTCCTATATGTTTTCGATCCGTAACCGTTGAATCCCACTTCTATTTTACATCTCGATCGAAACAGAGCTGTACAGCAGTCTCTCAAAACTCACGCTTGTCGGAATTCGAATATTCGATTTATCCTTCCTGAGAGGCATGCTACAGTCGTCTCCTAGTAGCCAGTCCCGTCGTTCAATTTGGCCAACGCCAGTTGGTGGACCTTCCTATCTTGGATCTACTTTTTTCTTCACCTAGGGCCGATAGGAGCATATATATCCTACCGCTTATCTCTAATTGAATAGACGATGTCATCGACTATATATATTAAAGTATTAAGTAAACTAAGCTCAGATAGATCGGAGGTTCGAATCCCAGCAACATTTGATTGGAAGGGTCTACCGTTTACCGCTAAATATCCGGTCTAATTGCTTATTACACTGTATGATTTAGTAAACATCAAGATTGATATGACAGCCAACGGCTCTATTAACGATGGTGGTCGAGTCATGCTATACTTAGTTGACTATCTAGTTTTAGTTCAGTACGTCCGAATTGGCCTATAATGCTCTATGCTAAAACGATTATTTAGAGTATGATTTTGCAAATATTCTTTAATGAGATGGTGTGAGGAAGATCTTGTGAGATCTCTAGTTCTTACCCAGGAAGCAAGGCAAGGTACATGAGAACTTAGCAAAAGAAAACTATCATATTTGGTGTAGCAGTTATCATCAAAATGTGACTGCTAATTAATAACTCAGGTGCCTTTGTCTCCTGGCAAACTATCTCCCGAAAATAAAATTATTTATCTTTTTATATAAATACAATAGAAATACGACACGATATGCATACGGAGCACGATAATTTCAAGATAATAGAATATAGATACGGTTTGTCCCACATTAATCTAAAAAAAAATGAGAAATCACAAAAATTATCCCAAAATACACACCCAATTTACCTATATTTAGCTCAAAAAAGGAATATATGTTATAATGTTCAAAATGAACTAGGATTCAATTTTTTTTCTGAAAAATTTGGGACATTTTTGGGGCTCTTAACTAATATGATATTCAAAATAAAATTGATTATTTCTTTAAATTTGGGATGAATTTCGGGAGCTACAGCAAACAATAGCAAATTACCTGGTTTGGGCTTTAAGGATGAGGATTCCGGGCCTAGACCCAAGATCCAAGTCAATATCCAGTAAAAGCCCACAAGTTAAACATCTTATTTATTAATTATCTGGGGAATAACTTGAAACAACATTATTGGGCACTGTCCGCACGAGTTGACCCAAGACCGAGTTATGTAGGCAAGTGGCTTTTGAAAGATATGTAATGGGCCAAAATAAATTTGAGATTGGGCCGGGTTGGATCCTGACTTGTGACTTGTGCATGTAACACTATAGCTATTTGATTGTCCCGTATCGGTTTGTTGCTGAAAGTGTGATATACTTGTATATGGATTAAGCACACTTAAAAATCGAAGTATTTTATTTTTAAGTGGAACATATCGATCATACATGTACTATGAGGCCGAGTTTTTGCGGAGACGAATATATATAACTGTGGACATTTATGTTGCAAGAGCAATTTTCTTTTTTTGGATTTTGTCAAAAAAAAAAAAGAAATCCCCTCTTTTACAAGCCGTTGGGGAAATTTTTTGAACAACTTTCAAAATCACTAAAAATACACACACACACACACAAATTATATAAAAAAAATATTTATGTGTTATATAATTTTCTAAAAAATATTTTGGTTCTAAAATTTTTGTAATTGGTAAGTATTTCAGAGCTCTAAACATCTATGTGAAGAGTTTTGAATACAAAAATTACATAGTATGTCAAAAAAAAATTTAAAATACTTATATATAATTCTTTTATTGGTTTAATAATTATCATATAAAAAGAGTTGAATTGTATGAGTCTTAAAAAGTTTTTTTTTAATATATATATATATATATATATATATATATTATTCCATTTTTTTTCCCCGTCATAGAAGCGTCCTAAATCGCCATTACGGTAGGTCGAAACTGGGCTATTCATACAGCTGGGGTCGAAACTGGGCTATTCGTAAGGCTTGTCGCCATCATTTCAAGACAATTTTCAAACTATATATATATATAAAATTAATTATTTAATTAAAATATTAATCTATTATTTTATTTTAAGAATTGAGCTAAGTGTATTCCTAGTATGATTCTTTTACAACTAACATTGTGGGCTGTTGGCCCACTTGTATTTTATTGAATTATTATTTCCAAACATTCTGAGCATATATAGTGGAAGATGACGATCAAAGGTGACGGGTCAAACTTTGGTCAACGAAAATGATAAATGTATAATCAAGATTGCGAGTAGCACCAACTTAGTCAACCACAATGGTTAATAATTGTGTAAAATTGAATATTCTCTAAATTTCCAATTTTAAGGATAAAAACAAATTTATTTTATTAAAAAAATAGACTAACAACATTAGCGTTTACTATTTTTGTCGTGATAAATCAGTATAATAATTGACAATTACAATATTCCAAATTTGGAACTATCCACTTCATTGAATCAACGGTCCAAAACCTGGAGGCTGAATTTGCATTACTGAACACCTACTTTTTCGTTTGTGAAATATTAGTCCCTCCCTTTATAGAATTAGAAGGGTGTAATTGTATGATTATTGATTAACTGAGCGTCGTTTTTGCAAATTGGTCACTTCCTACCATAGTTGCAAATTTGTGTAATAGAGCTAAATTCGTTCGATCGAATTGTTATCGACGCGCGAGCAGAAGAAACACGTTAGAGATATATATACACAACCAGAAAAACAGGCTTTGTAAATTGTAGCAGATCAATCAAGCTCGATATCGGGAAATATAGATAGAGAGATTGATATTGAAATTAGAGCTAAATTCGTTCTGATTTTCGGAGAATTTTGTGGAACTGAGGAAGATGAAATCGTCGTTGAAGAAGTTACAGAGATTCGCGCTTAATCATGGCGGTGTGCACAACAAAAACAAGGAGCGCCGCGAGCGGAGGCCCGCCGCCGGTCACGACGAGCTCGCTCAGGCCTCACAGGTTTATTATATTTTATTTTTATAGATGAATTGCTTTCAATTAACTAATCAAAACCTGTGAATATTAGTTAATAATAGCATATCATTCCTAGTCGATGTGTAGAAGCCTGTATATTGCTATATTGCTATAAAGATGATGTCCCTTTGTCAATCTGTATGAGCGTGGCGTAGGAACCGCTGCATCCCATGTTTGACTTCCGGCGACCACCCTTTCAAGGTAGTTTATGGCGGTGCATTGCCGTGCCCAATCGGTTATGCGTGCAACGTGTTGTAGGTTAAGCGGATGCTCCTTGGTTCCTCCCAGGTCGAGTCTAGTCCAGCTTGAGCCAGATAGACTACTGCTTGCTTCAGTAGAAAATAAGATGAACAATGCTGTAAAGATGATAGAAAACCATGTAAAAGATCATTGCTATTGTGAAGAGGAATGCATTTGCTGCAACAGTCTACTATATATGGTGCGGCAGAAATATGGAAATATTTCAGAACAGAAGTGCAGTATTCATGAAATCATGATGAAAATCAAAAGTGATGTGTGTAGAGGGCTGGTAAGGTTTGATGTTGTTGCAAATAAAGACTGGTTTAAACACCTACTAGGCCCTGGCTATTAATAATTCTGGGTTGACTAACCATAACACAGCTCAATGCTGCGGCATTAGTTAATGTTGGCCCAGATATAAGGGATTGTTTGAAAATGTTTTGTTCACTCAGTACTGGAGCAACCATACAACTAGCTTGGTTATACTGCTGAAAGTATGCATATGATGGTAACCAAATGACTTGCTGAAAATTTTGTAAGTATGCAGGTTTAGCTAGTTGTTCTATGCATGTTTCGCACCTTTGGTTCTATTGGCATTCATGCAGAGTTTACCAGCTTTGGAACAAATATTCATTAATCATAGACCAAAAGCTGAAGTGTCTTCCTCAAGAATGTATTGATCATTAACGTAATCACTGTAGTTGTTTGGATCGTGGTAGTGTTGTTAGTTATGTATCTACAGCGTTAGAGTTGTAAATGGCCTGGGGATCCTCACCCGTTGAGAGATGGGGTGGGGTTCGTTTAGACTCTAATGACTGAACTGATGTACCAAAGTTTTGGGCTAATACAAGTTCGTACTTACCCCCAAAAGAAAAAGAAAAAAAGATCATTGCTATTGTTTCTGGTAGTTGCTGGTTTAACTAGAATAGTATGATTTGTTTGTATTATTCTGTTGTCAATGAACCAAGAGCTGCTAATTCGTCTGAATTGCATTCTATAAGATAGTTGATTATAATTGAGAACACACTGTTTCTTTTTTTTTTACTAAATATTAAAGTTCTGTAGGATATGCAAGACATGAAAGATTGCTATGATAGTTTACTTTCTGCAGCTGCTGCTACTGCAAATAGTGCTTATGGTACATCCTCTAATTCTTCTCGTTTGGTGATTTCTACCTTAGTCATCTATTGATTTTACTAATGGATTTTGCGTGTTGTGTTATAGGATTCCTTATTATAAATGCTTATGCTTCATAGAGCTTTATATGCTTTCTTTTTAAGATTTTGGGATTTTAAACTCATTATTGCAGAGTTTTCAGAGGCATTGCAGGGGTTAGGTAGTTGTTTGCTTCAGAGAACTGCGTTAAATGATGATGAAGAAAGTGGTGAGTTTACTCTTCTGATTCTATTGTTATTTGGTCATTTTCGGGTCGCAAATTTGATCCAATTGACTTGTCAAAGCTGTACTAAGAAGAATTTATTGATACATCAAATTATGTCATCAGTCATCTATCCAACAGAACATGCATTAAACGGATTTTGGTTATGTACATAAGTTTCTATTAGCTTCTTAGTACTTTGTCTATTATCAAATTCAGATAAGGAATTGTAGGTAGGATTATATTGCAAATATGGTGCTTTCGATAGGGTGTGTTGGCTTCATGGTTTTTCTTGATGTTTTTTCCAATATATAAGCGGTTTATGGAACTTTGCTTAGACTTTATATATTCACGTGCACAGGAAGGGTGTTATTGATGCTGGGGAGGGTGCAATTTGAACTTCAAAAACTCGTTGACAACTATGTGAGTCTTAGTTCTATTGCATTTATGATAAATAAATAAGCAACGCTATTCCAATCATTAGTAGATTGCTCAAGACTTTTAGCAACACAGTGTTTACATATATTTCTATGTCTTCTCAGCGTCTCCATATTGTCCAAACAATCACAGCCCCATCGGAGTCACTTGTCAAAGAACTTCAAACTGTGGAGGTTTGTCCTTGTATCTCTTTATATGCAAATTAGCTGCCGTTGTGGTGGAATAATGTGGTGGTTCTGTAGCATTGATGAGCTATGCAATATATATTTAGTGCACATATACACAGAGGCAACAGATTTGTCTAAGTTGCAAATCTTCATATGAAGTAGTTAGTATATTCCTGAATTTTGATTTCTCAAATATATTACGTCTTGAATTTTCTGCCATTTTTCATGTCATGATCAAAGGTGTTCTGATTTTATTTCATTTAAATTGCAGGAGATGAAGCGACAATGTGATGATAAAAGGTGGTTGACAATAGCAACCTGTTTGTAGTTCCTTTTAGCCCCGTTCGCTCACATTGCATCTTCTGCAGGGAGCTTTACAAATTCATGATAGCAGCTCATAGAGAAAAAGGAACATCAAGACATCACAAGAGTGTCTCGTCACAGGATTTGCAGGAAGCAAAAGAGGTGTATCATGAGGAGGCAAATCTATTTGTATTCCGCTTGAAATCACTAAAGCAAGGACAATCTCGGAGTCTTTTGACACAGGCTACTCGACACCATGCTGCACAGGTTGGTTCATCACCTTTAGTTATTCAGTATTGTAACCTGATACATTCATAAGTAGTTATCGCACTTCACCACTTCTCTGCTTCGAACAGTTGAATTTCTTCAGAAAGGGCTTGAAGTCTCTCGAGGATGTTGAACCGCATGTTAAAATGATTGCTGAACAACAACATATTGATTATCATTTCAGTACTCTCCATGATGATTATACAGACTCTGATGAAGAAGAAGAAGAAGATGATGATGATGATGATAGTAGCTATGACAGCCATTATGAGGGGGAATTGAGCTTTGACTATACAAAGAATGATCGTATTCAAACTGCTGCTGTGACCAGAAGGAAATCTGTGGAGGTTGGATCCCGTTTTAATGAATTGCATGGTTTTCGGTGCCGGTCGGCACAGCCCGTGCCGGGCGGCACGTGTCTGTTCCGGCAGTTGTCGGTACGGCACGAACCGGCACAGCACGTGTCAAATAATCATATATTTAAATTTTTAAATTAATTTTTTATTTTTTATTTTTTAAAAAATAACAAATAAATATATATCAGCAAGGTTGGCACGGCACCATCGGCACAGTCGGCGCATGCCGGGATCAGAGTTTACTGAAACTCGGCTCGGCTCGGTACAGAAAACCTTGATGACTTGTCTTTACTTCCAGATGCATGCTACTTGTTAGTTAGCCATTTGAGGCCTATTGTTAGCTCAATATTGATAAGGTACAAATGAAGCATAAAATGTTCATAGCACAACAACTATTAGCAATACCAAAATAATGAAACCTCGTGGTATCATTTTACCACAAATTTTACTAGAGGTTACTTCTCATAGCCATGACTACTTCCTCTGTTGATGCCGTACATAAATTTTAGGTTAATAAAGGGGATGACATTTCCAGATAGGAAGATTTTTGAGACTGTGTGCTTCTAAAATTTAAAAATGATATGCTAATTTCATTTTTTATGATAATTTCTTTCATGGAAAAAATATGTTGAAACAATTCCTAGCCTTTTAAACACGAGCTCTGATCCACATTTATGATTCCAAAAATAGCCCGAAAAACATCCAGGAATGTGGTCTTTGTCCCTTTGTACCTTAGGATGGGTTTTCAAGCTACTTTTGGTAAGAACTTTTATGTCATCTAGCATATTTGTTTAAATATCTGCGGAATAAGGGTTCAAGACCATATTTATATCTGTAAAAGTGCACAAGTTATTGAACCAAAATGTTAAGTTTATATCCTATAAATATTTGTGTCTCAGTGTGCCAATCTCGTTCGTCCATCAGCTTTAGAGCTGATAAAATGAATCTTTATTTATTTCATGTTTTGGAATAAAGCAGTTCCTATATAACAGATGACAGCCATGAATCCCATTTTCGCTAGGTATGAACTTGGACAGATTTTAACCTGAAGACTTATGGTGCCAAACTGGTTTTGGTTACAAATTTTACTGGTCTTTGATGTGGAAAGCATGCGAGACAAATATATCTTAAGAACTTCATAGTTTTGACCTTTTTCCTCCTTTTGCAGGAGAACAAGATGGATGTTTTCTCTTCAAATATTGCACCTAATTTTAGACAATCTGCACCAATATTTGGAAATAAGTTTGAACCATCTGATAGGATTATGGCAATGCAACCATCCTCAACGGGGAAGCTCCGGACCTATGTTTTACCTACACCACTTGAGGCGAAAAGCTCAAATTTTACCAGTTTAGATAAATCTGTTTCTGTTTCAAAGGCGGAACGGAATATTGAACACCCTACACCGTTGTGGTATTCATCTCCTCTGGAATCAAATAAGTTCACGAAGTACTTCTCTGACAATAACAATAAACCACTTAGTCCTACTAAATTGACAAAAGCACGATCAGTTCTTAAGGAGAGCAATATTGGTAGTAGGTTAGTCAAGATGCCCCCTCCTTTGGCGGAGGCGTTGCCTAATCCACACTTTTCTTCAGATTTGGAAAAGATCAGAAGGCATGCTTTCTCTGGCCCTATGGGTTCGTCCGGGAAGCCTGTGTTTACTGCAACTGATTCAAAGCCATCAATGAAATCGCCAAAGGCCCCATCACACCGGACGTCTCCGAAAAGTTCCCCAGCTTCCTCACCTCCTCTTATCTCACCATCGAAAATTAGTGAACTTCATGTGCTTCCAAGACCTCCGCGAAATACATCCAGTTTAATTGGTCATTCAGCACCTTTGGTAGGTTATTCAGCTCCTTTGACTTCCAGGAAACAAGAAAGTTACAGTAGAAGGCCGTCACGAGCATCTCCACTTCCAACTCCTCCTGGTCCGATGTTACGTAGTTTTTCGATACCTTCAAGCAGTCAAAGAACAGAAGTAATAACAGTTGCAAAGTTACTCGAGATTCCTAGCGAGAGCGAGGAAGTTACGTCCCCCACTCTGACTCCTATAAGTAATGTTCTTCAGAGATGAAGAATTGAGGATTCTTCTACCGAGTCCACAATAAGGTAAAGTTAAGCTTTTGATTGATTTCTTTGCTTAGCTTATGGAATATATCTTCTATAATTTAGAGCTTATCCTCCAATTATTTGGTTTATTATGCTTGTGTAGAAATTGAAAATATGATTTTTATTTTTAAAAAATAACGACCTTTTCTTTTATATGGGTACTACTATCCATAAATATGTATAAACTGCTACTTATACTAATATGTATATTAAAGCTATACTTCAAGTGTACTACTCGAACTGCTAATCATGCTATTAGCATAGTTTTCGATGCCGGTCGGCGCAATCCGTACCGGGCGGCACGTACCTGTTACGACAGTTGTCGGCATGGCACGAATCGGCACGGCACGTGTCCAAAAATCTTATATTTGAATTTTTAAATTAATTTTTTTATTTTATTTTTATTTTTTAAAAAATAACAAATAAATATATATCGGCACGGTCGGCACGTGCCGGGATCTGAGTTTTCCGAAACTCGGCTCTTCTCGGCACAAAAAACCTTGGCTATTAGTATGCTACCAATTGCATAAAAGTGCTACTGATTTTTTGCAGGGTCTCTAGCAATACATCGTAGTTTTGCTTCATGGAGCAAGGAAAGGGTTGCCGATGAATGTCCCTTCATAATCTTTTATCAAATGCAAGTTTTGAAGAAAATGATACAAGTCAGATTAGATAAAACATGTTTGGAGGCTTATATATTGATGAAAATTTCCCACTTGATGAGGTGGCAGTGAATCATCAAATTTCTCGAGCCGCCGGTGTTCTATCTTTCTGTGTAGATAGTATACAATACTTAGTCATCTGTAATATGAAAATATTGATCAGAGGCGGTCCCCTGTTTCCGGGGATCAAACTTATTTTGTGTACTCTAAGACATAATAGGGGTGTCACTCAGAACTTTGTTTCAATGCATATTATGTAGAGTGGTATAATACAATTGGCTCTGGCCTCAGAAAGTGTAAATTGGAAAAAGAATTTATGTATTTCTACAATTATTATATGAATTTTATCCTAATGGGTGTTCTGAATGAGAGGGTTCATCATGCTTGGTATTCTGTTATGCAATTAGTCTCGGCGTAAGAGTAGTTTTATTTCCGCTTTAATTTGGAATAATGCCAAAAAAAAATTTCGTACTTTTCAAAATCAGCTTCAATCTTTTCAATGTATTTTACAAAAAAAAAAAAAAAAAAAAAATCAGGTCGAAAACTCAAAAACAATCCTGATAGCTAATGTGATGTAGCAAGTACTTATATCATAGTGTTCAGATAGAAACGTTCAGAACAAGCTATCTTAGTCTTTTTTCATAAGCTAAAAACATATTTCCAATAAGCTTAAAAAATATTCAGGATAAGCTAAACAGTATTACAGAAAACTAATTAGTATTTTTATTCTAGAGGTTGGTTGGTTCAAATTTTACAAAACATTATATTTTTTTATTTTTATTTTTATTTTTTTAACAAAAAACCCCCTTTTTCAACCAATATGTTAGATACATATTGTTAAAAATCAAGGAATCCAATTCATTTGAGGATAGAGGTTAAGACCACTGACATATGTAATTGGTACAATCACAAGAGCAAGTATTAGACAACAGAACAAGTTGCTATCTTTTTGTACTGTATGTAGTAGTCCATGTAACATCACAAGTTCTAGATAATCCTGGTCCACAATAAACAAACCGTCGGGTATTTCTCCTTCGCAAACGAGAAAACGAAGAAAAGAGTTGGCGAATCAGCCTGAACAAAGCTTTTCGAGAGCCATGTTCTCATCTCCATTAACAGCCATGAGGGTGCTCCTCACCAAGCCCTCGGGGAATCCCATCTCGACCAGCTTCTGAACCTGTTCGTGTTAAAAATGTAAGCCGTCGGGTAACGAAGATCTTGTATGCATAATATCGTTGCAAATCATGAAGAGCTCCAAAAAGCTTTTCAGAATCAATAATGTGAATTTTTGAACATCGCGTAAAAAAAGTTCATCTTTCATCGATGTAAAGTTCAACTCATGGCATGCATGATAACAGCATATTTTTGGAAGCTCTAGCTTTATTTGGATATTTAAAAAAAGAAAAAAATACTCACCCCCAACAAACTACACACAATCAATCTCCACCACACACACACACCTCGTGATCCGCACAATTTCCTCGTGATCAGCAAAAAATATCAAAATTACAGATTTACCCATCGTGATGTGTGGTCATGATTGTGCCACGTCAGCATGTGTAATTTCTTGTGTGGTTTCTTGGGAGTGCATAGCAAAGCCCAAAAACTTAAAAAAATGCTCCTAAATGTTCAGCACAAATTGCACCATGCTCGATAAAAAAGGGAACTATTGGATGCCCAAAAGATGAACTTAAATGATCGTGGGAGAGACTTAGGGGGGGAGCTCTATAAAACACGTACCTTTTCGTCAATGCCAATAGAAGTCCGTTTCGCAAAAGCTTCAGTCCAATACCGAGCAGTGGCAACAAAGGTAGGGTAGTCACGCAGGTACTAAAAAGGAAAAAGAAGAGGAATTAAGGCATTAATGACGCTAAATTTTATCAAATTTTGAAAATTGGGCAATATTTGAGTCAGAACGATGATAAGAAACCTGTTGAGCAACAACAGCATCTTGGGGGTCATCGGGTGCGGGAGCAGAAAGCAGAGCTTGCAAGGATAGCAGTGCGGTTTTTAGAGTGAGGGCAGGGCTCCACTGATCTTTAAGAATATCCAGGCAAATTGCTCCATTTTGACTGCTAATATTCGGATGCCTAACAAGTAGAAAATAAAGATAGACTAACAATAATATTGAAGCGAAAACCGGCGAAAAAAAAAGAAGAAAGAAGTTGCGAAAATGAAAGCAGCATCGAAAGTTGAAGCTCGAATCCTTAATAAGTTGCTGCCACTTTCAGTTACAAAGGCAGACAAGGAGATGAAGTCTATCAAAAATCACAAAGAATGATCAAACCACCATAAACAAAGTAAACAACATACTCTAATGAAGGAGTTGATGTTTCTATTATGGGCATAAAATTGAATAAACCATTTTTATGAGGAAACTGCATAGTTTTCTATTAAGAGTACGATGAAGTAACGAAGGGATGCATAGTTTTCCAAGACGAGATATATGCCAGTTTCTAGTTGATGATGATTGATGCCTACTAAGCACTAAAACATAAACTCATGTTAAGAAATTATTCAGTAGAGAGCACCATTGGCTTCCTTAATCAAAATAAATGCAAAAATAGAACTCTAAATTATAAGGCTACCGGACAGAAAAAAGGAGATATCCAAAAAAGATGGCGTACCAAACTTTAGTAATAAATTGCATTTTTGGAGGTTCAAAAGGATAGCCACCTGCAAATGTCAATTATCAATAGTCAGTTTTTACCGGCTCCCCGAAGAAAACCCTAAATAAAACAAAAACCAAAAAACATTTATACATTTTGTGAACACTCCCAGCAAAGGCATTTATATAAGGAGGTCGGACAACCTTGCCATTAACATGTAAGCAGTATCAAGTGCACAGACCTCATCAACAGATGAATGGTTGTAAGTTTATAATCATCATGAACGTGTCTGCTTGAACAAGAAGCACGGCACATAGATGTAGCTTGTTTATCAAGCTGGCTAGATTTAATCAAGGTTTAAGGTGCCGTCTCATGCCGCGTTTCGTAAATCCCAAACTTGAGACGTGACGATATATATTTAGTTGTTATTTTTTAAAATAAAAAATAAAAATTCAAAAAATAATTTAAAATTTTAAATATAAGATTTTTTGACACGTGCCGTGCCGGTTCGTACCGTGCTGACAACTGCCGGAACAGACACGTGCCGCTCGGCATGGGCTGTGCCGACCGGCACCTAAAACCATGGTTTTAATAACAAAAAGAAATTACAAAACAATTGAATTCTAGCTTGAATTTATATAATTTCTTTAGGTATCAGTCTTAGACATCCTTTTTTTTCCTTGGCATGGGGGATGATTTTCTCAAAACAAAATGGTATCAATCTTACGCTCATTATTTCCTTAGTATTGAAAGGACGTCAAAAAAAAGAAATCAGGTATTATTCAACATATCATAATAAAACTATCGCATCTAGAAAATACGTACTACAACATGAAATAGTGCTAGCTAAACTCCTAGAGGAAATACATTAATCAGCACCGTTTCAACCACAAAACAGTAATTTCTTGGACTTTGGATACAATGTTGCATAACTTAAAAAACAGTAAGGTTACACATGATATACTAAAACAACCTTAAACCTAATACAAATCTAACACTGCATTATAACTAATTTAAGAAACAAGTTTAATCGAGAAGAGTACACAATCAAGGAGGTAATGAGCTATGCACGTGTGGGATTCCGCAAAGGTAATTCACCATGTTCACTCACAATCAGAACAACAGTATGAACATATCGAATACAACCTTATAAACCAGTAAGGATGGAATTGTGCTGACTGAGATTCAGCAAAAGCAAAAACGCATGCCTGATTCAACACTGTGTATTATATAAAGATAATATTCACTCAAACACGGAATAATCATACATAATCCTAATAGGTTACGAACTTCTAAACTGAAATAAATACAGCAAACTAACACTAAGCAGTGAGTAATTCACAATACATGACTTATGAGTCATAATTTCAACTTATAATAATGACAACCACACATATATTGGAGAAGAACCTTAAAAACAAATATAAATCCAGCATATTAATACTATTGAGTAAGTAATTCATAAGGACACAACAACAGCAAAAAAGCCTTTTTTCACCAGCTATATGGAACCTTGTACGTCACGATGCTCGATTCAGAACCATGTTTCTACTAAATTCAAGCGAACGAGATCATTCCTTACATTCTACAAAACTCTTCTTCGGTCTCCCAACCCCTCTTCTTAGGGATCATACCCAAAATCACAAATCTTTTCTCTTCACATGCCCAAACCACCTCAAGTAATTTTCTCACTATTTCTATCTATAAACGCCACAACAAAATTTCTCTATAATCTTTTGATTCTAAGCAGATCCTTGATCCCATTTCCGCAAATTGACCACACTTTTCTCATTTCTGCCACACAATTTCTACATATGTTAAGATTTCACAGCCCAACATTGACAAGGATATAGGTTAGTTTATAATTTCAAACTAACAATCAGAACTATAACACAAATAAAAAATACAAATCAAAACATAATAATTTCACAGAAGTTAAAATTTCATTACTGGGCAATTGAATGTCGATCTGGAATGTGCCGCCTTCATACGGAGTACCGAGGGGGCCAAAGATCGTGCCGGTGAGATGCGAGAGATCGGCGGCGCCGTCACGAAGAGCGATGTTGACGCCGGAGACAACCTTGTCGCGATTGCACTCCGCCAGCTCCTTCTGAACTCGCGATACATCCAACATCTTTGCAAAGGGAGAGAATTACGCCTTTAATCTCTGAAAATTATCCCAACGAAAAAGGGAATTATCTCTAAATTTATCGTAAATGGAGGAATTCATAGAGATGCAAGTGTTTTACGCTCCAAAAAAATCGAGACAGCACAATAATTTCTCCGTTTTAGGCAATGAAAAAAATCTCGAAAAACAAATAGAAAAATATTGTAAAACCTTTTGTAAATCACTGCGCGGTGGTGTAGAAAATAAACCGAGTAGTGAAATTCTTCAGAGATTAAGTTCGAATACAAATAATCAGAGAGAAATAGGGAGACGAGGATGAATAATTAAGAACACGAATCAGAAACTTGCAGCAAAGGCTGCAAAACAATGGGAAAGTTCTCCATTATAGGGTACTCTTTTTTCGAATCCCTTCAATAGGTAGCTTGGGAATATATTTTTCGAATTTTTAAAATATTCTTAGCATACACACAAATAGTTAGTTGCATATCAATTTCAACTTTTTGTCTGTATAAATCAATTATTAAAAATAAAAAATATATATACTGATATAATAATATATACGCTATCATATTACCTCATTTTCTATTTCAGCGGCTGATTTGTACAGTTTCAAAAATAAAAGGGCATTGTCATTTACCCTATACAAACTAAAAAAAAAAAAAATTAATTAATCTGTATATATATAAATTAAATTTGGATATCACATGCCGGCTTTTGCGTACCGTCAAGTTGAGTTTTGATAAATTTTATATTCGAAATATGTTGAGCCTACCTTACCGATCTGACTGATAATAAATTATTATTTTTATAATTTTATTATATTGAATATACCGAGTAACAATAATAAAAAACTAAACTTAATTAAAATAAAATAAAAAAACTAAGAGAAGAGAAAAAAAAAATAAGTAGAGCAAAATTGCCAGGTACATCCATATTGATTTTTCTATATATAAATATATAGATTTGAGTTTCAAAATACTTTTACGTCGTATGGCACATCATATCACCTATATGTATGGAAATGTGGCTCTTTTTTATTTTGGTCATTCGATAAGTCATGTAATTAATTGCCGAATTAAATATAAATGTCATAACTTAATTATCCTTATTAGTTAATTATGAAAATTCTAAAAGTCATTAGGTTGTATTTTATAGATATATAACAGAAATGCATAATTACTAATGTAGTATATTGAAAAATATGAAGGAAAAAGATATGCATAAAAGGCATAAAAAGTATATACCTATGTTATATTATTTAATATGTAATATGTAACACACGCATAAATTGTCAAGATTAATTCCAATCTCTCGAATGTTGAGGCGAATTTATGCGTAAGATACACTTAGTGAATGAATCTATGGAACTTATTATAAGATATTAGAAAAAAAAAAAATCCAATGAGCTAAGTATGCGTTATTTTTCTTTATGTGGCTATTATGTTAATAAAAATAAAAATATAAATATGAGATACACGATATTCGAAGAGAAAGAGTACACAATATTGCTAACGAGTAATCTCAGTTCATACAAACTTCGTCGTAATAATGCGTGTAAGATATGGATGAATGCAATTAAACAATGTTAGAATAGGAATAAGGAATAATTAAATGTGATTGAGGAGTAGAAAATGTCTATGCAGCTTACTATTTGATCTAGTAGAAATTTCAATTTTTAAGAAAATTATTAGTTTTACTTTCTAATACTTAAATAAATATTATATTTTACTTTGGAATAATGTAAATGTGTAATTATTATTGGTATTGGATCAAACCAGATTAATCATCATTGTGGGTCTTAACCCAATTGGTTTAGTCTTAAATCTGGATTTGGAGCGTTGAACACCCATGGGCTCTTTAGATAAGGGCCATTGCAACGTGGACCGGAAATGAGTCTGTGCCGGTTCAAGCAGAGCAACTCGGATCGGATTGTACAGAAAACGAACCGGACCAAGACTACTGTTCTCTCTACCAGGGCTGAGGATAACGTAAAATACACCGGCGGCCCACCAAAGTGCTGCTTTCTTTTTATTTTTGTACAATTATCGTAAAATTTTTTTATTATAATCATTTATACGATCGATAAAATAATTGAAATTATAAAAATATTATTTTAATTTTTTGATTTTAATCGATCCAAACATATATATATATATTCTAAGATATAAAAAATTAAATTTTTACATTTTTACGGGTAGCTTACGGTTGCTTCCTTTTGTTTATTAGCAGAAAATCGTGGCTCACAACTATAGATGTGTGTGAAGGAGAGATTATATATATATATATATATATATATATTTTATGGGATTAGGAGAAGGAGATCGGATGGGCGATCGCGATAAGGGAAAGGAGGAGAAAGACAAGATGATGACGATGATGATGAACACACCTACGATCCGATGTCCATTCCCCTTTGATTTTGTTTTTTATTTAATCGGAACTTGATTTTAGTGTTTGATCAATCATCTGATGATCGTTGTTGATCAATCGTTGCATAGGTTGGTGTTGAGACCTTTCCAATCTCCAATTTCTTCGGTTTACTGAGTCTCAGTTTCCTGATCGCGAATGTTTGCGGTGCTCGTTTTGATCGATCGGCGGAAAACGAAATTGCTTCCCCGTTACTTTTAGATTATCATTTCTTCCACTCTTAACTAATGCTGAATGTTAAAGGTAACGCTGAGTGCGTGCAGTTTACGGTAGCTTTAGCGTGTGAATTGTTTATGTTATTTGGCGTTCTTGTTTCAATGGCGATTCGACCTCTAAGTTCTGATCCATGATTCAGCCCCAGATGAACTTGTATGTGTTATTTTTACCCTTTTTGTGTGATCTTGGAGTGGTTTTGATTGTCGACTAGCTTTGATGCTCCTGATAATTGATGATCAACTCGATCATTTTTTCTTCGTTGTTTTACTTATTATTGGAATACTTTTCTTGAACATCTCGGGATGCTTATTAGAGTTCATGATTTATAGTGTGTTGAAACTGGTCTTGATCAGCTGCAGTCAATTGGATGATATTGCATTTCAAGACTACGTGGTTATAATCAACCTTTATGATGCATTTACGAACTTTGTAATAATTCGATTTTGTAACGAGCTAAATGGAGAGGACACCTGAAAGAATATCAATCCTAATTTATAATGACCATAATACGAACTTTAATCATTTGATTATAACCTTCGCCACTTCCAATCATTCCTGAAGATGCAAGGATTAGGGCATTTCATTAATTACATTCATAAATTAATGGATTATTGGCTAATGTGGCTTGTATTGCATACTGACTCTTTTCCCATTTTTACTTCCATCTTTCAGGAGTTTCGGTGTTGTGAAATTGTGATGCTTAATTAGTGCTCCACAGTTTCTGCTGGTGATCGGCGTTTGCAAGTCTCTTTCAATACAGACGTGTTTGCTAGGTTAATTCTCGATAAGTTTGAACAGATAGAGATTGTTAGGTAGTAGAATGGTTAGTTCTGGCTGCTGAAATTGCACGTTTTAGCTAAGTAGGTTCACGGTCTACGAAAGAATAATCATTAGTTTTACTTGTAGACTATACATCATGTGAAACATTTCTTTCTGAGATGTTTATTGAAGATTTTGTTGAGGAACTGAAAGGAGAAATTGCCATGTAGATAGTATAGGATAAGTCTTGCAAAGGAGGTGAAGTGAAGAGGATACAAGGAGAAAGTAAAATCACCTCAGAGATTGTTCTAGAAACTTGGAGTTTTGTCAAAATGGGCCTGCCTCAAGTTCCTGATGATGTGAATGGTGAAGCATCAATTTCAGCAAGTGCAAATTCATGTGAAGGATCTGAGAGTCCGTTGAATCTTAAAACTGTCGAGCTTCATGGAGTGAAGATTGAATCCAAAGATAAGACCATCCATTATGTTCCTAAAACAGGACAGAATATTCAGAAACCCATGTCCAGAATAGTGGGGTTTGAACCAAGTTCTCATACTTCTTCTCGCAGTAGTTTTGAAAAAGCTCTAGCTGATAGAATTCATACCTCTGTGTCCATTGGCAATTTAGATAGTTCGTCTGATGGAATGGGGCCAATGGCGAGGAAACGTTTGCATTCGCCTCTAAGTAGCATGCTTAGTGATCAATTTTCTGGTGATATGTTAGATCTTGCTGCTCCTGATTCATCTGCTGCTTCTAGTAAAATGAAAAGTACACATGATTGTAAGAAGGCCAATATTGGAAAACTGTACGATGACATATATGCTAATGGACATTTAGCAGGGGTAACAGATGGCCCTCTGCTTGACAATGCTGAACCTTTTTCTCATAAAGTTTATTCTTCGGTTTTAGTTGATCCAAGCAATTTAACAACTAAACTAAGCACTTGGAATGGACCATCACCTCCTCTCTCTTTGTCTCCTCTTGGTCCTAAATGGGCTGAGAAAGCAAAAGTTGCAGAACACAATGATATTATATCTTCGACATGCCAGAAGAGATCATTTGAAGGATGTGGCAAAAGATATCTAAATACACAAAAACCATATGAACTTATGGCAGAGGTGAACTTCCCAGATTTAGATATGTACATGCCACTTGGAAGTCTGGAAGCGGGGTGGCAATGCAGTCCTGATACAAGCCCCACGAATCGATGTGCTAAGTTTATGAGAAATTTGAGTGCGTTTCCTCTTAGGAGATCATTGATTGGTTCTTTTGAAGAGTCTCTTTTATCTGGTAGATACTCATCTGGAAGAGCCAGTCAGGTGAACTGCTGTGACTTTGTTTTAATTTTGCCGGCCTTTCTTTTTTAGTAAATTAACTGATTTTATTTTCTTCCAGAGAATTGAGGGCTTTCTTGCTGTGCTAAGTGTTACGGGTGGTAGCTTCTCTCCAAAATCCCAAAAGCTTCCCTTCACTGTGACAAGTGTCGATGGGGACAATTACTTATTATACTATGCGTCAATAGACCTTTCTGGAAATTCGCCATCAAACAAGACTCAAGGCCCCAAATTAAGAAGAAGCCTTAGTGTGGATGAGACACGAGCAGTAAAAAGTCGTCTACGCATTCCCATGAAGGGACGCATACAACTGGTACTAGGTTCTTAGCCCTGAAAAATTGATTGGTGATCAAGTAAGTTAGGCATATGAACCTGTTAATATGTGCTAGTCAAATGTTGCTTAAATATACCCTAAGTCCGTTGTTCGACTTCTATGTATACTGATATTTTACTTCCAAAACACTCAGTTAGCTAAGATCTACTGGAGAGTCTTGCTTTCCAACCACATAGCACATCTCTCATCATTGAGTATGCTTTTTCGCGCAGGTTTTAAGCAATCCAGAGAGAACACCGATCCATACTTTCCTTTGCAACTATGATTTAAGCGACATGCCCGTTGGTACTAAGGTAGTAGATCCTTTCCCAGGCTTTTGTGTAACCGCTTAGTTTCATTTCTTACACCAGCTGCTTGATTATGTTGATAAAGTCACTACTCTTGCATTATGTGCAGAAATTACTATAATCCTCTTTTTATTATGTAAAAAGTTGCTTGTACTGCACCCTTTAAGAGTGTGTATTGCTCTTTAGACAATTATATCCACCTCCTTGCTATTTTTCTTTGATATCTTATTTGGAGCTACAATATGAAGATTTTATCTTTCTTGGCGTCATTCTTCCTTTCATTCTGTTTTTTATCCTGGTTGGTCCTGGGGAGCGTATATGTAACATAGAATAGGTAGCAGTAACATTACTGAGAAGAACCAACTTTCGTCTCTTATAAGAAGTAGGGAGCTGTTTAATTAAATTTCTTACCAATCAATTGCACAACTGCTGACATACATACCTGGGTATTAAGTGACAAATATACCTAGCTGCTCGTAATTGAGAGGAATACCTGTGTTACTGCGAATTAATGGCATATACACGTGAACTATGACTTTCATAGTTTATGCTTGTAGAGATTGTTGATGTATGCGTGTAGAGATTGTCAACTATGGATAAGATATAACAAGTGAATGAGTCTTCAAGTTTCTAACAATTACCTCTATTTTCTCTTTTCCAATTACAAATACGCAGACGTTTATTCGTCAGAAGACTACTTTATCCTCATCTGCTACCCCATCTAACCCAACAAGAGAAGAGAATACTCTGAATGCGCCTGATTTTAAATTTCAAGGTAAATTTTCCTTGTCATTCAAACTAGTTATATTTTTTTTGGATTGTGTACTTTTGCACTTGTTTGTAAGCATTTTCATGTGGCAGATACGTCAGATACTGGTGAAGATATTAGCTCGTACTTTTCCTCTTCAGAGTGCTGTCTTGAAAGTCCTATGGAATTTGACCACATAATAGATACGAAGGTTGATCGTACATGCAACGATGACGGATATTTGAAAAGCACTTACAGCACATCAAAGGCCTACTCCCAAGTGAATGACAACTCGACCGCCGCAGGCGTTCTTAGATATGCTCTCCATTTGCGTTTTCTATGCCCACCTCCTAGAAAGTGTTCAAAGTCCATGAAAAGATCTCAATCTGATATCTCATCAGTTTCTCATGAGAATATAAAATTTGCCGAGGAAAGGCGTTTTTATCTATACAATGATCTTAGGGTGGTGTTTCCTCAGCGCCATTCAGATGCAGATGAAGGCAAGGTATGCAGTAATTTCCATTTTTCTAATTTAAAAGGATTTTAAGTGTGTATACACATGTGCTATATTACCCTTGAACTTTGAAAATCGACCCTTTGAAGTTCGCTCCAAACAGCATATGCATAGCCTAAGCATTTTTCAGGATTTCAATTCTGCATTTTGATATTTTGACCCAACACTATATAATTTTGCTAAAAAACAAATCCAAATTTAAGATGTTGTGGCTATTTAGTTTGACCAAAGAAAAAATCATAGGAAAAAGTAGAGATGACCAGTTCCTGCACAGTGGTGACATTGAGTTATACAGGTGTATTTGTTGAACACTTTATTTATGTACCCAATTGTAGTATTCTTTTTGAAACCACAGTTCATCCCCCGCCTCGGCAGGACTTGACTGGAATGCTGTTGTTTTTGAAATAACGGTTCGTCATGATTCATTCTGGCTTTAGAACATGAAATTTGTTTACTTACAATTATGTCCAGCTCTTCCTGAACATTACTCATTCGGATGCCTTCTCATTCATCATACATCGTATTTAAAGATTAAGGACGCAAACGATCTCTTAATTTTCTTCCCCGATCTTTTTTAATTCTCCTCTTACAAGATTTTATCTTGTTCTTGCAGTTGAAGGTGGAGCATCATTTTCCGGCAGACCCCAAGTACTTCGACACAACCGATTAACAAAATTATACTTTTGATTTGATCATTTAGAACCTCCACAAAATGTACATAGCTCTGACTTCCTTAGGACTCCGATGTACATGTTCACTTCCTAATCAATGTGTACATAATATACCCTTCCATCCCTTTCTGTATATGTCTGCGTTTCAATCTCCCTTTATCATCAGAGGAAATTTACTTCTGAACCAAGCTTTATATACTTCTTTTTTGTGTCTCAGGGACCTTCGCAGTCTAATTTTGGCATAATTTTTTTTTTTTTTTTCAAAAATACACGAAACTAAATTTCTATAAATACATAAGTTCACACTATTTTTGAGCTGATATCGGTATAATCCTGTGACCGTCATTACGGATAAAAGTAGAACCCACGCAAAATGGTGCATCGCTATATTTTTTTAATAGGGCAAAAAATTCAAAGTTCAAAAACAACCACCGAAAATACACGTAGCAACAGGATAATACTGGTCCAAAGTGTTACGACATATAATTTATAATCATGCCGCATAACTCCAGAGCGTCAGTCGGGACTGGACGTGAAAATTTTTCGCAAGTTTGAGGTTCCTACAAGAGGCGTGCGCTTGTATTATAAATTTCACCACGATAATTTCAGAAAAATAATTATGCTGCATAATTGATGAACACGTCTAGTCAAAAAGAAAATCACCCGAAAACGCACTTAACATCTAAGTTAGAGGCGTTATCTTATCTACGCGTACGAGACCAATATGTAAAGCACACCATCTACATCTTACATACACCACATAAGGTGCAATTGAAAACCAACCCAACTTGATGCCACGTCAGCTCGATTCTGCATCGAACTCGAACTACATGTAGCCTAACACTACTAGCTTTGTAGTAACAAACTTAGCATACAGCCAAACCCTAGTTTGAATGCATGGTGATGAGATGAACAGATTCTGCCGCTCTTTAGTCCTCCGTTGTTTCCCGAAATAACCGAGTATCACCTCCACGCAAAATTATTCCTCCGCACCCATCGACGTCATCTCGGCCGTCGATCATCCGACGAGGCGGCGTACGGACGGTCCTTGTCGCGCCAGCATCCCTCTCGTATCATTGGCCGCTCAGATGCGTGGGACCCACCATCCGATCCACGCAGACGCGTGTCATCATCGTAGCGGCGGAGTCTCGGTAGAAATATCATTACGATGGTTGTTTCATTCGGACACACAGCTAGCTGCCCCGCTATGCACCTGCGGTGTAATGCCGCAGCGTTTTCTGACATGCTGTTAGTGTTTTATTCCCAAAATGCCCTTATGCTTTATTGCCTTGTACTTCGACATAAGGAAATTCCAAAAAAAAAGGAAATGTACATATTTAGCCAATAATAACACCAAAATTGGATATTATCCTATTATTAACCGTTTCCGAAGTTCATGACACGTAACATATAATCGACACGCGATTATCATAAAATATAATTTTCTATTTAATTAGAGTATATATTGTTTAATGGTGCTGAATGATACGCATCATTAAGGCATATAGTAAGCTCATATACGCTCTCTCATGCTGTAGAAGAATAACGCTCGGTCGGAATTAAATCGAATGTAAGCATATCGAGACGGCGACTAAAAGTAGAAAGTCTTGCATTAGGTCTTCAATGTATGGGTGAAATAAAGTTCATTTGGGTAAGCAAAGATATCTACTTCATTAAATACAAGCTTAAAAGAGTTTAAACTACACTAAGTTAGAGTCATGGGTACATTGGTCATTTTAAGCTCCTATATATTCACATTCTTTCAGACCGCAACAGAACGGAAACCCACACTCGCTTTCTCTCTCTAGACTGATCTGCACATCACCACCTTTTCTCTCTCTAGAGCTGCAATGGCGGCAGAGCACTTCTTCGACTTCCTGAAGCCTCCGATGGCCGCGGAGGAAGCAGAGGTGGAGCCGCCGATGGTGATGGAGGAGGAGAAAGAGCGCGTGTTCCCATGCAACTACTGTACACGTAAGTTTCCAACATCGCAAGCACTCGGCGGACACCAAAACGCTCACAAAAAAGAGCGCGCCGCCGCTCTGCGCCGCCACCCTCCATCGACGTTGCCGCTGCACTCCTCGCCCGGATTCCGCCAGTATGACCTCGCTCCTCGTCCGCCGCCGCCTGTGTACTCAGCTGTCTCCGACTGGGCTATTTCACGTCCACAGCCGACAATGGCGACGTCATCCTCGCCGTACGTTTACTTCTACGCTCCGCCCCCGCAGCTACCACATGCGGTGGCGGCGTCGCCGATAGCAGCTTCTGGTGCTGAAGCTGAAGCAGAAGCCGTCGCGGCATCGGAGCTCGGCCTCGACCTCGACCTTCATCTCTAAATCTTTGTTATTGTCATCTTCATCTTCTTCCTTTTTTATTTTTGCATGAAAACCGGCTACATTTTGGATGAAAATGGTTAAAGGAAAGAGTGATTTAACTGAATATATTTTGGAATGTGTTAGCTTATATATATTTTGCAATGAAATGTCATTTTCCTTTCTAACTGTTCCTGTAATCGGAAGAAAAAAGTGGATGAACTGCGGAGAATTGGCTGTTGATTTTGTTAATGAATTTTGTATAATTTAAAGTAATTATTTTAGATGGCTTGATTGATCTGAGTTGAGATAAGGAGTTGTTTGTTGAGTTTACTTGCTTGACAAGGAAGCATTCCATCTGCTCCTATTTGGGGGTTTTGATTGCACTGCATTTCAATAGGAATGTGATGTTTTGTTTCTTCCATATATGCAGCTTTTTAGCCATTAGGGTTTATGTACGCTTAGGGTTTATGGATGTGCATGATTCAATCTCGGCCGTTCATCTTGTGACTCAAAATATATAAATATCCAGATGTACTCTTTTTTTTAAAAAAAATTTGGAACACTTTTACGGACAATATATATATATATATATATATATATATATATATATATATATATATATATATATATATATATATATATATATATATATATGACGACGCATCCGAAAATACGTATGTTAAATTATTAGGAATTATTTAAAAATTCAGATAGCTATTATATATAATTTAAATATATTTTAACTATTAAATAATTATATTAGAATATAAGACATTACCAAACCTCTATGTTATGTTTTAAATATACATATATAATCTTAATGCATTATGACTAATAAATAAGTGATTATTAAGATATAGGAAATGCATGGGATGCATACCCGCGAAGGCTTGTTATTACATTTGTGGGAGGAAAAGTTGTGCCCAAAAACACCCTAAAATATTTATTAGAAGTATTTTTTTGTAAAAAAAAATTAAAATAAAAATTATAGATTTGATAAAATTTACAACTTTTATGGTAATTTTTTTAAATACTTCTAAATAGATATTTTGATACTCTAAAATTCAACGGGTTAATGGATTGATTTTAAAATCCATTAAGACTTTGAAATTTCAAAATATCTATTTGAAAGTAATTTTGAAAAAATTATTAAACATGAAAATTGTAAATATTATCAAAATTTATAATTTTTATGCTAAATATTTTTTTTCAAAATATATTTATACAATAGTTAAAATGACTTTGGCACGAATATTGAGAGAGAATTTTTTTTTAAAAGTTAACAGTAATTAAAAAATTTAGGTATTGATTTGAAATAATAGAAAAAATTTAGGGGTTGATATGAAATTTGCCATTTTTTAAAACCTATATGTTTGTGCTTAAAATCTCGCTCGTGCGTTAATGATCAAGTTCGGTGATGATGATGTCTCATTTCTCTTAAAAACAAACTTAATAACAGAATCCGTTGGCTATAAATAGCCCATAAAGTCTGCACTCAAATGCCCACTTCACACACACACTCTCTCTCTCTCTCTCTCTCTCTCTCTCTCTCTCTCTCTCTCTCTCTCCTCACAGTTCTACAAAAACCCGCGCAAAGACCTTCGAAATTTCATTTTCAAGCTCGAATTCAACGATCCAAAGACGTCTTAACGCGAAGAATAAACTAGGAATTCAGTGAAGAATAATCAGATTTATTGGAGTTTTTAAATCGATCTACGCAACATGGGTTTTGGTCGTTTCTTCTGCTTGGAGTCTAGAAAAGTGGGTTTAATTAGATCAAGAAATTGATTGTAAGATCGATGATCCATCGATGGTGGTTCTGCAGAATGGGAATGTATTTTCAGGTTAGTTGTTTCTTATTTGCTTCATTATTTCATTTATAATTGTTAGTAAGTATTGGTGAGATCGTTATTGATTTCACATTGTCTACCCTAGTTAGATTTCTTTTAGTTCGACCTCAAGTAAATCACTATTGATTTCACATTTACTACTAATTCTAGGTTTCATTAGTTGCAAATTCTTATAATGAATGGTAATCTTCAAATGATGGAGGATCCACCAATGGCACCTCCGCAGATTGAGAGTGTGTAAGGTTAGTGGTGTCTTATTTGTTTCATATTTTTACTATAATTGTTAGTAGTATTTGTGGTCGTTATTGATCTCAAATTCCCGACAGTAGTTAGATTATGTTTACTTTGACCTGAAGTAAATCATGCTTGATTTCGCATTTTACTTCCAATTCTAGTTTTCTTTTTTATTTGGCAAATTGTTGTAATGAATGGTCATCGTTCTTGGTTTCTCATTTTACTGCTGCATTCATGTTTACTCTGATGTTTGCTTCATGTTTCACACTTCACGGCGGGATGAATTCACCTTTTGTATTGTTGTTCTTTAGAATATGCATTTTGTATTTGATCACTACAACAGAAAATATTTCCTATCTAAATAATATATGAAACAGGATCTGTGAGGTATAAATAGCCCATAACCTCTCCAATCAAGCACCCATTTCACACAATCTCTCACTCAACAGTTCACAAAAGGCCGCCCAAAGATCCAAGATCCATTCGACGATCCAAAGGCATATTAACGCGAAGAATAAACGCAGGATTTCAGTGAAGAGATTTATCAGATTTATCGGAGTTTTGATCAAAGATCAAAGATCCATTCGACGATCCAAAGGCGTATTAACGCAAAGGATAAACACAGGATTTCAGTGAAGAAATTTATCAGATGTATAGGTTTTGATTGTTTCTTCTGCTTCGAGACGGGAAGAGACGGGTTGAATTCATATCAAGAAAATGACAGTAAGATCGAGGATCCTATTTTAGTTTAGTTGTTTCTCATTTTGCTTCATCTTTTTAACTATACTTGTTAGCAAGTATCGGTAATCTATGATTTAACATTGTCTACCCTACTCAGATTTCGTTTACTTTAACATGAAGTAAATCATGCTTGATTTCTCATTTTACTCCCAATTCTAGATTTCACTTATTGCAAGTTGATATTGCGAATGGTGATCTTTCTTGGTTTCACATTTTACTGCTACTGAATTCATGTGTCTGTCGTCTGGTTGAGCTTACTCTGATGTTTGATTCATGTTCTACATTTCACAGTGTGGCGAATTCACTTTTTGTATTGTCGTTCATTAGAATTGCAATACAAAAATAGATACTTATACTGACATGCTTCTTAATTTTTATTCCGTGCCACTAATGCACCTTGAGTAACTATTGGTTAGAATATGCATTTTGCATTGAGTAGGTTCTTTTTGTTATTACAAGATCAAAGTTACCATTTGGTTTTATGATGCATTAATTCTTTTTCATTCAAGAGACACTGCATATTTTATTTGATACTTGATTTATACTGACATATTTCTTAATTTTGATACAAAGGGGTTGATGGGACGAAATCCATGAATAGTTCAAACTCCATCAAGCTATTATTTGGATTTTTAGAAGGATTCAGGAACTGACAATTCTGCACAAATGTTTACTTTCCATTCGCTGTCATTTGCCACAAAGAGCTTCCAAGAGGACTTGTTCTTACGGCAGGGCGGTTATTTGGCCGTGTATGTAAAGGACACCTTGAGCATACGGGTCAGGTAAATATGTTAACCCCTAGTTAAGAAGTTCTTGAGAAGGAGCTAATGATGCCATTAGTTTAGTACATGGTTTTGGTGCAGGTCGGCACAGCCCGTGCTGGGCGGCACGTGTCTATTCCGGCAGTTGTCGGCACGGCACGTATAAAAAAAATCTTATATTTGAATTTTTATTTTTATTTTTATTTTTCAAAAAATAACAAATAATATATATCGGCACGGTTGGCACGGCACCAGCAGTACGGTTGGCACAGCACCAGCGGTACGGTTGGCACATAACGGGATCTGAGTTTACCGAAACTCGGCTCGGCTCGGCACAGAAAACCTTGGTTTAGTATACCTTAATGTGAGCTGACATAGTATTCACTACATGCGTATGTATTTAATGAGGAAAACGATGGAAGGTTGTGGCTGTAAAACAACCGGATAGAATGGGCTCCGGTGAAGCAGAGAATTTGTAGCGGAGGTCCTCATGCTGAGCATGCTACTTTAATTGGTTGTTGTGCTAATGGAGATCAACGGCTCCACGTGCATAAATATATGACCTTGCGGTCCTCGGATGATCATGCATGGTACTTTTAGATACCCCATCATGTCTTGTGCTTGGAATCACTCTAGCATTTAACTGTTATGCTAATGCCGTTGTTTTATCTATTCAATCTAGCATTTTATTATACTCTTTTGGACAATGGTAATACTCATTAAGACTATATGAGCTCTCTAACAACTTTTTAGTGAGCAATGGACAATGAAATCTTTAGGAGGCATGCATATTTTCCCCCCAAATTTGCAAGAATTTTTTCCGTTGTTGTGTTCAAATGTTTCGACTACTTAGAGCTGATACATAGTAGCTTGACTTAAGAAGTTGGATGAGAAATTTACCCCCCAAAGTAGCTTTGACTTTAGGAAGCATGCATATTTCCCCCCCAAATAACAAGGAGGACCCCTCCTTGTTATTTTGTACCACATTGTGTCTGCCTCCATTACTAATTCCCAGGAAGGGAAAGAGGTCTTTCAAAAATGTTTTTATCATGATTATCTGCCTCTGCGTTCCATGTGATGTAGTTAGTAGGTGATAATCTGATTCCAAGTTCAGATATGCCTCTTTGTTACTTTCTATATAGTTAGATGGAGTGACCCTTTTTTTGGGTCAGGTAGATGGAGTGACTTTGATCTTACTTGAGACTTTTATGCTCTTGGGAGCAATTATATCATACAAAACTAAAGTGAGCCTCTATATTCTTAAATTCTTAAACTTATGGATGAATGCGCCCTTATAACTCCTGTATTATTTACTTCCACCTTCTTTTATTTGTGGTGTATTCGTTTGCTTATCGGATTACATAAAGTAGGTCGCCAAGATGTGCTGGAATACTTTGCTGCTGATCTGAACCATGAGTCGAACCAGTAGTCAACTTCAATTTTTTTATGGCTATATATTTTCTGATTAGCTTAAATTAAATACTTGCTGTAGCTTAGTTCAAATCTTATTAAGTACTGACCGGACCCTTTTCTTTTTTTATTTGATCAAATTGTGAACAGATCGAACTTATCATATTGAGAATATGTTCGTCTTGATTGAATATAGAACCAACCATCATTGAGTGATTGTTGTTGCGGCTCACTTATGAGTCATATTTTCATTATTATATTTCTAATCGGGATGACGATTGCTGCAGGTGAAACCAAAGCATTGGAGTACCTTCATGACAAGGCGAACCATCAAGTCATCTGCAGGGACTTAAAATCAGCTAACATATTTATAAGGATGTAAGGGTTCCGCCCTAAGCTGTCTGGCTTTCGGGCTAGGCCGAACATGGTGACAAATCTCATCCCTCTACGAGAGTGATGGGAACTTATGAACGCTGTGCTCCTGAATATGCTATGACTTGACAGCTGACGCTCATCGTCACGTACATCTATAATTACTATTAATTATTGGAAAAATATATAATGCTACAGAAGGTATTCCAGTAGTCAAGACAACCGAAAATATGTATTCATATGATCTCCATATGAAGGGGATAGAATTTTCTTTTTCATCAACATCATGACACAAGCCCCATAAAAAGGGATGACTATACTTATCATATTGAGAATATGTTCGTCTTGATTGAATATAGAACCAACCATCATTGAGTGAATGTTGCGGCTCACTTATGAGTCATATTTATTATTATATTTCTAATCGGGATGACAGATTGCTGCAGGTGAAACCAAAGCATTGGAGTACCTTCATGACAAGCCGAACCATCGAGTCATCTGCAGGGACTTAAAATCAGCTAACATATTTGTATGGATGTAAAGGTTCCGCCCTAAGCTGCTGGCTTTTGGGCTAGGCCGAACATGGTGACAAATCTCATCCCTCTACGAGAGTGATGGGAACTTATGAACGCTGTGCTCCTGAATATGCTATGACTTGACAGCTGACACTCAAATCTGATATCTTTAGTTTAGGAGTTGTCCTCCTGGAGCTGATTACCGAACGAGACGCTCATCGTCACGTACATCTATAATTACTATTAATTATTGGAAAAATATATAATGCTACAGAAGGTATTCCAGTAGTCAAGACAACCGAAAATATGTATTCATATGATCTCCATATGAAGGGGATAGAATTTTCTTTTTCATCAACATCATGACACAAGCCCCATAAAAAGGGATGACTATACTTATCTCTCTTCTAAAACTATGAGAAAACGGATATTGACCTGCTTTAATATTTAATATGAGAGAGAGAGAGAGAGAGAGAGAGAGAGAGAGAGCCTTCTTCCTTGGTAATGCGATCGCTCAGCTTGGGCTTTCTAGTTGTTATCGGTTCAGCATCATACGGTGTAATGCTGCTGAATGTTGTCAATGTCAAGACCCTTCATCCTGACAACCGACTCCACATGACCCTTCAAAGTGTTGAGCTCACGGAGCCTGCAAAATTTTGGCACAGTTACAGCCATGTAGATGGAAGAGCTTCTAATAAGTGTTTACAAGTACTGTTAGACCTCCCAAAGTTCCTCCCCAAATCAGACGTCAAATTCTAATCGTTCACTTTCGTGCAAAATTTTTGGAGGAACATGGTGAGATCTAGCATATTCCCAATCCAAAATGAACTGCTAACTCACCTTGCAACCTCGGCACGGCGCTTGGCCTGCTCAGCAATCTCTGACAGTTCTCTGTAGCTACTCTTCTCGTTGAAAAGGCTGGAGGTCTCGGGTGGTTGAAGTCCATGTAAAGTCCTCTGTGCCATCGCCCATTGTGCTTCTCTTTCTTCTCTGCCGTAGTCTTTCTTGGTCGTAAAGGCGGTCTGTGACAGAGAATATTCTCATTAAATTGCCGAACAATTAGCAGGAGAGCTCTTAATTTATTACTATAGCTTCGGATTGTGATAACGAAAAGAGATAAGAAATACCTTCTTCTCAAGGAGATTGTCCCAAGCCTTTCCACTGAGGATATAGCGGATAGCAAATTTGAAGAGGTCGAGGGGGAAGAAGAAGACTAGACTGTAGAGCCAGATGACTCCAGCCCATCCCCATCCTATGCCCTTGATCCTTGCAAATCCCCAGTGAGCATAGACAGCTATCACCGTCGCAATCTGCCAACATATTAAAACAGCGATACATTATTATCACATGCACAATGGAACAACCTAATAAATCTAATAAAAGTACGCTAAATGCAGGCAATTCCAAGACCCAACCGATGTCCCATGGGCTTATCATTAAGACTTCCATATAAAGCTATTAGAAAAAGGGGTGGTCTGTGAATTTCTCTACTCCAATGTAAATGTATTAGTTTACCAGATTGCAGGTGGGGAAAAAAGCTAAGAAAGAAAACAGAAGCAAGCACTTACAAGCTGAGCGGCCACGAAGGCACTCACTAGAAGAAGTCCTGGACGCTCTACAAAGCACCAGCTGCGGGATCTAGTGACAAAGATGAGGGCCTGGCTTACAATACTAACTTGTAAGTACAGAGCAGCCATCATTTCTTCATCGTTGTATCTAATAGATCTAACTCCAAACTTGTCCTGCAAATAATCATACACAAGCAGCTGAGTTTTACTACACCAGTTAATCTACTGGGAATACTATTTTCTCTTATAGAAAAGGACGTGCAAATTGATGTCAAATGCTCACCGAGAAGAAATTGGTTTCTTTCATGGCCCAGAAAAATATGACAGTCATTAGAGCGAGATAACTCCCAAGGACGACACCGGTGGCAAAGATCTCTTTGAGCTTCCAACTGTCAGGCATCGGAGATGGCTTCACTCTATCTTTTGAGATAGTCATGATTGTACCTGTGAATTTTACATTTGTGAGTACAGCGAGTCAATAGACGCAATTATGCAAAAGATCAAATGACTTAATGTTCATATAATTAACTGACCATCGTTTAGAATGGCGATAATCAAAACCATGAAAGGGGAGAAATCAAATTTCCATATCAGGGCTATAAGCATAAATCCAAGCTGCAAAAGTAATGTCAAGGATTATTACAAGAAATAACATTTCTACAGGTCAATCTAAGGCCAATTATCTGGATTGACATGTCAGCAGCTTCTGAATCAGTCTAAACCTAGACTGCAATCCAGAAAATATGTTCCAAAATCTAATGGAAAGTTACTTACCACAATACGGATGGTGATGGAGACTGCATAAATCTGCAGATAGCATAAATGATTAAGATGTATCAGTACCCCCCAGTATAAGCACAATACATATACATGAAAGAGAACTTACTGTATAATTCTTCATTCTCTGGAATATGGCTCTGCTAGTAAGCACAGCGCTGATGATAACACTGAGCCCAGGTTCAGTAAGAACGATGTCAGATGCACCCCTAGCGGCATCAGTGGCATCAGCAACTGCAATTCCAATGTCGGCCTTCTTCAATGCCGGGGCATCATTAACTCCGTCTCCAGTCATTCCACATATATGCTTTTTCTCTTGTAACCTCTTCACGATTTCATACTTGTGCTCTGTTTCGACGATGCCAAAAAAATTATGAGGATGAATAAAAACAGTTATGGGGCAGACAGTGAAGTAGAGGTATTATGAAAACCTGGGAACACTCCAGCAAATCCATCAGCCTTCTCAATCAAGTCATCCACCGGAAGTGCAGCAATTGAAGCATCTTTGTCCTGTCCAAGTAATGAAGATGAAGGATACATATTTGTTCCCATCCCAAGCCTGCGTCCAGTCTCTTTAGCAATGGCGAGCTGGTCACCTATAAAAAGCAGGTTATTAGTGGGAATTTTCAACAGAGTTATTAACTAATAGCTTTGGCAAATGGTAAAATAATAAAATTACTTCATCAAAAAAAAATTAAAATAAAATAAAATTACCAGTAATCATCTTCACGTTTACGCCAAGATTGAGAGCACGACGAATGGTTTCTGCACTATCATGTCTTGGTGGATCAAACAAGGGCAACAAGCCAACAAACTGCCATGGTCCCCCTGGGCTCTCCTTTGTCTTCTCAGGAACTTCCTGTAATTATTTGACATATATATATATATATATATATATATATATATATATAAATAATCAATATGCAACTGTAATACTTCAGAATGACTCGGACAACAAATACTCACCTGTCTTGCAACCGCTAGTGACCTAAGTCCACGCTCTGCAAATTTGTCAATCACAGCATGAACCTTTCTCTTAACATCTTCAGTGCAGTTGCAAAGAGCCAAAATCTGTTTTAGAATAACAAATACTTAGTAAGATACTTATTTTCAAATGGTTTAGGAGCACAAAATTTAGGATGCATAACAGCAATAATAGATGCATACCTGCTCAGGAGCACCTTTACTTGCACGATGCCAATTCCCATTGGAATCTATGTAGGTTATTGCAGTTCTCTTATCAACAGGGTTAAAGGGGAGAAAATGCACTTCCCTGATACCAGCTCTCGCCTGTGCAAGAAAGAAAAATAAGAAACAATTATATAGCCAGCTGTTGGGCATTGATTATGGTCAATATGAAATAATAGTAATATCACCGCACCTCCTTGGGGTCTGCAAGCATGCCAACCATGCAAGCATCAATAGCATCTTGATTTTCAACTCTTGAAGCTCTTGCTGCTAACAACATCACATAGTCCTTATCGACTCCTTTAGCAAACACCTCGATCAAATTTTTATCCACGGTGAGCTTGTTGAGGGTGAGGGTCCCTGTCTTGTCACTACATAGGACATCCATGCCGGCCATCTCCTCTATAGCAGTCATTCTCTTTGTAATGGCACCTTGCTGAGAGAGCTTGTGGGATCCAATTGCCATGGTGACTGACAAAACTGTTGGCATCGCAATTGGGATTCCACCGATCAAAAGAACCAAGAGATTGTCAATCCCATCCCTATACCTTCTATGTTGGATGGGGTACATCACAATGAGCTCGACAGCTATTCCCACAGCAATCGAACAGATGCAAAAGTTCCCAATGGCTGTGAGAACCTTCTGGAAGTGTCCTACTTGATTAGTGCTGTCTACAAGATGGGCAGCTTTCCCAAAGAAGGTGTGAACGCCGGTGGCAATGACAACAGCCTCTATCTCACCCTGCTTACATGTGGATCCAGAGAACACTTCGTCGCCTGGGTTCTTTGTGACGGGAAGAGACTCTCCCGTCAGTGCAGATTGATCAATCTTCAGTGGATCTCCCTCCAAAAGACGAGCATCAGCAGGAACAATGTCTCCCAGTTTAATACTTATGACGTCACCAGGTACAAGGATCGCTGCTTCCTGCTCAGTCCAACGGCCATCTCTAAGTACCTAGAGGCATCAAGTAGCACAAACAACTTAAGTGATCTAACCGTATCAATTAATTGTAATGCTGTGTCTGAATTTGGTGTTATAAGGTATACCTTCGTCTTTGGTGCAAGGTTAGCCATGAGGGCAGCTGCGGCATTACCAGCGTTATTTTCTTCGATAAAACTGATTGTCGAGTTGATCACTAGCAATGAAATAATTCCTACGAAATCTTGCCAGTCCGGAGGCTTCCCTCCACCATTTGCCAATGCAATTGCCATGATAGCGGCCATCTCCATGACCCACGAGAGGGGATTCCACATAAAACCAAGGAACTTCAAGACTTTGTTTTCCTGATATATTCAATAAAACAAAAGGCAGAGAAAAAAGAGCCACTGCTCATATTAGTTCTCATAATTAACAAAAGCAAGGCGTAACAGATTATCCGGCTCATATATATTGCTTCACCTTCTTCTCCTCGAGCTTGTTTGGACCAAATATCTGGATACGGTTCACCCCTTCCTCGGATGTGAGACCCTCTCGGCTGCATTTCAGCTGCTCAAACACTTCCTCTATGGGAATCCTTTCCTGAAATTAATAATTTCAGAAAACAGGTATCCAAAAATGTGTGACCCGAAGAATTGCTGACAACTATTTAGCTTTACAGATTCATAGGAGATCTCGATCGTTAACCATGCATAGTAATGATAAATACATGAAATCCACAAAGATAACAGAATTTTCACTTCGATCACAAAGATATCAATTAATGTTCATGAGGATCTAAAGTTAAGCAAGTGTAATTAGCCAATAATTATAGAGAACGCAATGTTTGATAACTTACCAATTAAGATTAACTTAACAGAATTATTTATCTTGATCAATATAACTAGTTCTCTTTGGAATTACAATAGAAAGGCACTTATAATTATACAAGCAAGTTTAATCTTTCGAGAATCAGTGCATGTTAACCATTAACTCTACTGCACCCTATCGGGCACGCATCAGAGGAGCCAGACCCACTCCTTCCCTTCCAGAGGCTGAGAGAGTGGATCTTACCGTACCAATTTAGTAAAGGATCGACCAGTAGAGTTAATGGTGAAAGGACCATAGTATTCATTATTGACAAATCACTTACTAGGAATCTAAAAAAATAATCATTACTTTCTAGAGTAGTTAAAGCCAGGTAGTTATTGGTATTAGTGGTCCACAACCGATAAACGGCTTGAACTAATATAGATACACAATTTTAGAAAGTTTTTTTTTAAAAAAGAAAGGTTAGTTGAGGAAGTAATTGGAGCAGTTTATTATCTGCTGGGGTTCCATATCTGTTACTTTTTACTTTGAGAACAAGAGTGACAGAGCAAAAGAAATTGGGGTGGATCAGAATCTTGCGAATCTTCTCCAATTTAGCCCGATCTTAAATGCCCTCTAAAAAGTGGCAAATAAATGGCCATCCCGAAAAAAGGTAAAGTCGAATAAATCAGGATAGAAAAGGATATTGGAGGATAACATGGAATAAATATAATCTAAAATTTGGCGTGGCTTAAGATTTATGGATTTTCGGCATAATAATGGAAATATACTCTCTAGAAAGAATTATATCCTCACATTTTCAGAATGGAACATACTCCTGAGTCCTGACAAAATCACATACAGTTGAAAATGGAAATAAACATGAATAAAATATCCAATAAGCATACAAGACATAATAATCCGAAAAACTCAATGAATAAAATATCAATAGATGGATTCAATCGGTCCACCGACAACCACAAAACTAAGAAGATGGGTAACAAAATCGTCAATCCAAACAAGTGATGGTTATAAACGTTAGAAGAACAACAAGAATGTGCAATGAAATCGAGTAAATACATGAACTCCAGCACTGGCGGTACAGAAAATACACTTGCATGGGAAACCAATTAATTAATAAAATCATCAAGAAAACCAAATGAGTACCCCACCAAACCAAAATTCGTTTCAAACTTCGAACTCCAGCAGAAAAGTACAGGAGTGCAGAATAAAATATTAGAAGAATTTAACAAAGGTAAAACCACTTGGAAGGCACGTAAGTAATCGACTATGATTCTGAAATCCAGTACAGAGAAGGGGATAACAAGATGAACTAATCCAAACCCGCAGAACACCATTGAAGTGGTAAAGATCTATTAAAATTTCGAAATCCAGGCAGAAAAATTATCAGGTTATGCATGAACCCGAACATAAGAAAACGAACAGAAAATTGGTGAAACAGAGAGCGCGAGGTCAACACGACTCTACTCAAAAGTCAATTCACGGATACAGATGTCGCAGAAACCAAAACAACAATCGCCAAAAGGCCTACGAACAAGAAGAAAATAGAAACAACATCGGAATTCGAGAGGCTAGTAGTATAATCGATTGAATGTTACTTAAATCTTCTCACCAGATCGACGGTCTCATTCTTGATCTCCTCCAGGTTGATAGCCTTCTTATCCCCCATAATCTCCGCTGCTCCGCTGCCGATAGCCGCCGCGATCGACCTCTCTAGATTTCTCCGAGAACCCCAGAAATTAAGCGAGCATCTGAAATTGAGAGAGATCGAAAAGCGGAGCAAAATCACGAGAAAAAAAGAAGAGAAGCAAATGACGAGCAACGCTGGTGAAAATGGTGCTGCTCAACCGGTATTTATATCAATAGTGCTGCTTGGCGGGGCCCGCAGTGAATACAAAGTGCCATCTGCTGACATGGGTATCTTTCACCACGACGTTTCCGAAACGCGGGGAAACGGTAAAGGAAATGCAAAAGAAAGGGGCAGTTCAAACCGGTTTAGAACGAACCAACAGAACCGAACCGGAACGGTTCAGGACATTGTGTTACGACAAGTCGGCTGCCGTATTACTAGATTTGGTAAATAAAATTGGTCCCAAAAGTTAGGCCGAAATCCTAATTTGTGAACACAAAAAAAAAAAAAAAAAAACCATGCCGAACTACGTTCGGGGAATGCACGTGTCCTCCAGCTGTAAGAGTGTGTAGGAAATTTTGATTATATTTCAGTAGGATGGTAAATAATTGTGTCCGTCTGATGTTGATCAAATGATGGAGAATGAATGATCCAAGAGAGTAGAGTTTGAATCTTCTGCATTTAAACCGCCTTATCTCGGTCAAACGGTTGATGATGGATAAGCAACAAATGGCTAAATGCCGCTGAGAAGTGGAAGTTTTTTGGATGAAAATGTGGGAGAGTGCACTGTTCATCGCTTTAGATAACATCTTCGCAAAATCTCAGCAATTTCTTAATTGCACCCATATTTTGAATCGACACTCATCCCAACTGTACATCGGCATGATAAATAAGTCGTTCTATTACACTGTATTGGTGGCAAGGAAGCACGGACACGGGTACGGGTACGGGACACGACATGGCACGGACATGGAACGTGACAATTTTCAAAAAAAAGGAATACGGATACGGCTCGGACACGACAATAACAACTATAAACAATTAAAAATAACTAATTTAAGTATTGAGTATAAATAAATATAATATTTAATAATAAAATTTATGTATAATATAATATTTTAGATTTTTAAGATAATTTTAAGTAAAAAAAGTCTAACTATATTAACAAAAAATAATAATAATATTTGAGTATATTACTATATTATATTACTTACTGCTACTTATTGTTAGTATTGTTATTACTTATTTAACAATAAAAAGAACAAAATACTTTTTTTTAAAAAAATAAAAAACTAATAAAAAATTCGGATACGCGTGTCGGACACTTCTGTCTGGCGTGTCCAATACGCGTGTCCGAAATTTTTTTTTACTTGTACTCTTTGGACACTTCTCCGATGTGTCCGACACGTGTCCGCTTTGGACATGACATGGACACTGAACGGATATTGCACCGGGTGAAATATGGAGTGTCAGTGCTTCCTAGATCTTCCTAGATCGGTGGTCATAGAGAGCTCTTAATGCTAAACAAGACATTTAGTACCAATATTTCAATCTAAGTGGCAAAAAAAGAGCGAATTACTTAAATTATTATTTTTTTAATAAGGTATATACATTATATGAGCAAATCAATAAAAATAACATGATATATATATATATATATATATATATATATATATATATATATATATATATATATCTTGTCTTTTCCTTTAGATTTGGAGACATACAATATATTATTAATTTTTGGAGCTAGCTTTTGAGAGAAAATAAGGCCAGCATTCTTCAAATCCAATTTAGGCTTAGACCATTATTCAAGATCAGAAAGCCAAAATCACAATTAATAATTAAACAAATTTATAATCTTATTTTAAATTTGGATTCATTATCTTATTTTGATACTCTTTAAATGTATCTTAAATTACAGAGATACAAATTATATTAAACTATTTAATTTATATTTTGAATATTTTTCAAAATATATAAATAAATATAAAAAGTTTAGGAAAATTTTGATATAATCTCCAAATTGATGTTGAGGTTGTTAAATGGCTCAAATTGGCTTGTACTTTGCCGCTTCTTCTGAAACTCCGATTCATGGACAATTTATTTTTTGTACTTGGCAGAAAAGTGGCAGAATTTCGAAAATTGACAGATCAAAAAATTAAAAATCTCTATTAATAAAATATCGGTTAATAGTATTTATAAATTTCTCTTTTATATAATTATTCGAAAGAATATATTAACGATAATATATTTATATAATAAAGAATATTTTTGTACGGCTCTGGCAGCATTGTTTATATAATAAAGAATATAAAAAGAAATTTTAGTCATTTATATCAGCAAACTGTTGATATTTTTTCGAAAAATATCTAAATATAAAGTTATAGTTTTTATCAAATTTATAATATTATAGTTTAATATTTTTTAAAATTTTTTTTAAAAATAAATCAAATAAATTGATAAAAGTTTTATACAAAATTTTGTGATTCGTGTTCGTTACGATGGCGGTAGGGATTCGTCTAAAACCCTACCCCCGTATTTCAGAATGAAAAAAAAAACTATTCATTCCTAATAAATCACACATTAAACCACACACAACTAATTTCTACGATACATTCGTCTCCTAATCTGTACATTTATCTCGTAATCTATATAAATTATCAAAATTATAACTATATCTATTATAATATGTAGTTTTAATATTGTCATATATATTATATAATTTATTTTTTAATTTTTTAATAAAATAGTAAAATTCTTTGAGAAAAATCAAGGAGCGCGCCCCAAAAAGAAGTGCTTAAAATGGCACCCACGTACATGGCTGACATCATCCAAGAATATGTCCGGTGTAGGGGTAAAATGGCACCTTCATACTCCTTTTAATATCGTGATGTAAATTTGTGATGCATTGGCCTTAAAGAACCAACCTTGGCAGGTTTTATGGAGAGCAAAATGATTGTTTCAAAAGAACTTTTAGAATCAATTCTCACATTTTCACAATTAATGGTGGTGAGAAGTGATGGCACATTATCATCCACGGCGGAACATTATCATGCATGACATGACGTAACAGAGGTGAAAATAAAACGAGCTGCTTAAGAGTGATTCGGACTTAAACTCGCTTAAGTTTGACTTGTCAGCGTCGTGTTATTCGGTTCGTTGAGCTCGTAAGTCTAAACGAACTTTTCTATTTTATTTACATATTTTTAACAATAAAATTACTTAAACGAGTTTGATACGTACGTGTGTGCCTTCCATATGTGACGGGTACGTTTCGCACAATAGGTCTGAATAGTTTAGGTGGGTTGGATGAGTGCGCAGCGGTCCTCCTGGATTAAGTCAGATCTGACGAATTGACGCCGGATGAATGAGTGTTTGATAATAAATGGTTCTGCTCAAAAAAAAAAAAAAAAGACAAATATTTCAATTAACCAAATAAAAAAAAAAAAAGGAGAGGAGTAGAAGACTTGTTTGAAGATGATGTCCTTGCAAGGACAAGTACGCAAACCAATTTCAAAAGCTACTTTTCCTGTCGAGTGGTGTAAAGATTACTCAGCCTCCAATCTTGCAGGCCACATGACTTTGCTATGTTTCAATTGTTCTTGAAGGCTCTGATATAATTATGGCCGTCAAAGATCTCTGAAGAAGACGACCGCAATTATGTCTGGACCGTCAAATATCTCTACAGAACAAATTTTTTCGGCTTGTAGGATTTGTCGAGGCAGAAGATCTGACGGTTGTGTAGGGACATGCACCACCCCGTGTTTAATAGAAAATTTCTCTAAGGTTGGACTAGGGATGGCAATTGAACCCGAATCCGAGGCGATCCGATCCGACCCGAGGCAAAAAAATCTGAATCCGACCCGAAAAAAAATAACCCGAACCCGAATTTTAAAACCCGATTCCGAATCCGTTCGGATCGGGTTTGGATTGGCTGAAACCCGACCCGACCTGTTGCCATTCCTAGGTTGGACCAAGAGGGATAAATTCTTTCATACCAACCGTGAGTTGAGACCTTTCGATCTGGACATGATCCATATTATTCTCTACGGGATACAGAAGGGATAAATTCTTTCATACATTTATTGATAGCATTTATGGGATTCGAATCTGGACGCCTTGCTCTATTTTTTTTATTTTATTTTATTTTTTTTTTGCATATGTAACTTTTGAGTTCGATTTACATCCTACATCTTAATTAAATTCTTTCATGACAAATCATGTTCGATTTACATGATTGAATTCCTACATCTTAATCAATCCCTTTCAATTCACGCATTGTCGGAATTCGAATATACAACCTATCTTTTACATACTATAATCTTCTCCTATTATTCAGTCCCACTAATTAACTGGATCAATATTTGTTAGTTTTAAAGTTAAGTTTTGCCTCTTATTTTCAAGAAAATAAGTGTCTAAAGTCTTCAAAATGATAGTCTTCTTTTCCTTTTAGAGCTGCATAGCCGTTTTGTTGGACTTCCATCCGCCATTGTTTTCCCTCGGTATCTTCACCACAAAAATTATGCGGTGGGATCGATGCGATTCAGCTACTCGGGATAGGTATTATTATGAGATAGAATGTATGCCAAGTGTGCAAGACTAGTAAACATGAATAAATGTCAATGAGGCTAAATGGACCCTTCAAACGCATCAAAGGTCTCATCTTGGAACCACACATACGAAAATGGAGGAAAAACAAGCGCACGTAATGAAAGATTTAGGCCTATAATTTATTTTTTATTTTATTTTATTTATTTGAGAGCCAAGAAAATTAACGGCACGGCATTAAGTCTATGAAATATAGTTCGTAATATTTTACGGAATTCGGCGGTGATAGAAATTTTTTTAATTTTAATGTAATTAAAAAGAAATTTTGTACTATGTCGAATAACTCTTCCTGAAAAGTATATTACGAGTAATAACCATCTTAAGACCGGTGATATTAGGTCCATCAAATATACATCAAGATTTTAATTTAATTTTTTGACAAGTATTAATAAAAATGGATTGTATATTAGCACTTTATTTTATGGACGGTACAAATAAGCATCTGAAAATAAAAAATAGCACTGATGTGGTAGCACGTCTGTACTGCCATATCAGTGCGTTTTTATTTTAGAAGTTAATTTGTATAATTTTAAAAATAGGAGACTGATACGGAATTTACGTATTTTTTATTTAAAAAAAAAAGAAAGAAAAAATAGGCCGATCTTTACCCATCTCTAGGGCATTTATGGCGGTGCGAACATAGGAGCAAGAATCTTGTGCGTGCGCAAAAGGGTGATATTATTTGTTAGTTGACAAATCATATTTTGCTTTCTTTTGTGGAATTTTTATACTCAGACCCTTGATTATTTTCAAATTACAGATACCCCTCAGTAGTAGGCAAATCATTCTTTCCAATTCTATCTTGATAGGGATAACATATGGCAACTTTAGAGGGTCTACATTACTTGAACTCTCTAAATATTATTTTTACTAAATTTTGGTGATATAGAATCAAAATGCACTAAAAATATGTCAATATTAAAATTAAATTGCGTTAAATTACAAACAAAATCTTATTTTTCCAAAAAATTATTTGTTAAAAAATTAAAATCATATAAAAAAAAACTAATTGTCTTTATGATCTATAAGAATGATCGAGAGCTGAAAGTATTAGAATAACGGACGTAAAGTGCTCTATAAAAAACTTTTGAGTTCAATTTAACTACATCATTGTAGTTTAGTCTATTAGAGCTAAATTATGAGAATATGACATAAATTAGGAAAAAGATATTTGGCAAATTAGAAAATTTTATGTTGAAAAAAGGGTAGAATTTATTTTTAGAAGCATCTATCCAATATTAAAAAGAGAAGGAAAAGCCTCACAGGAATTCCCCCCAAATGATGCTCTTTTGGGGGGGCATTTTTAAAAAAGCCTCTTAAATGGAACAAATCATCCCTCAAATGAAACAAGTGAATTTGTCCGATTTAATATTTTATTAGTTTATCCGAAATACTTTATTTTTTACACTGAAAAATAAGCTGAAAATACTATACTAGTCGTATGTAACACTATATTTATCTGTCCAAAATATTTTAGAGTATCCGGTCAGAAGTTTTTTTTAGAAAAAAGTTAATATATATAGGGGTTGATATGTACGAGTTTCAAAAGGCAGAAATCTTTTTGACTTTATTTTTTTTTACAAAAAAAAAAATCTATATATTTATTATATCCATTGCAGATATTAAAAGGTTTTATCCTCTTATTTTTCAAACTTTCACATGAATGAACAATCTTTTTCAACTGTCTTGCAAAACACAAGCAAAATCTAAAGACCCTAAAAAAGGCAGATTACAAAAGGTGGTGAGAGCCACTATCATGTGAAATAATAAACCTACTTTCTTTATTTTGCCCCTTTTTTCCTTTTTAATATTTTTATTTTTAATTAAAGCCTTTAAACATATCGCAAGACTTTCGCCGTTTACTTCGTTCTCGTGGGCATATTTTCTCGCCTTCTCTTTCCCCTAATAAGCACCGTCAAGCGGCAAAATCTCTCTTACAGAATAAGTTTCATCCAACGAGGAAATGACGCATCGAGCAAATTATTTTACATAAGAAAAAAAATTCTCTCCACTGCTCTAATTTGTAGATTTTGACCCTATAGTTTATATATATATATATATATATATATATAAAGGTATCAATTTATGTGGTAGTGGCCTGAGATGCCCACTACATGTAAGAGAAAGAAGAAAAAGAGAAGAGGGATGGTTTATAATATGTTAGGTCTGAGATGCCCACTAGTGGAGAATCAAGAAAATAATAATTAATAACCAAGGCCTCAGGTAGGCCTGCCCTCCCCTCATCTTCATTGGTTGATTTCTACCTATTATTTTATTTTATTTATTAAAGAAATGGGAAAAAAGGAGTTACCCTAATTTTGGAATATATTCACATTAAAACTTAGTTTTCAGAATGGGACAAAATAATTCTTTATTTTAAAGTATATATATATATATATATATATATATATATATATATATATATATATATATATATAATATATATATATATATATATATATATATATATATATATATATAGAGAGAGAGAGAGAGAGAGAGAGAGAGAGAGAGAGAGAGAGGGAGGGAGGGACTATTCTAAACTCGATCTAAAAATAAGATTCGTAAGATAAGTTGTGGACAGTTGGATTGAATATCATAATCATAATCCAACGATACAGATCACATCTTATAAAGTATCTAAAATTATCTTATAAATAATATCATATAAATATTACATAAAACTTGAGCATGTATTTTATAAGATTATATGGGTATTTATTTTCTTAAGTATTTAGTAATACGTGACAAGAAATGCTTTATTAACACAAAATCGATGTGGGCCAACAAACTAATGTCAGAGCCCAATTAACTTCAAAGCCTCAATCCTCTATTATGCGTCAATCTCCTCCTCCGTTTCAGACCCTTTCTCCCATCTTCTCCAGCCGACTGAATTTCCTCCTCACTTGATTGCTCTGCCTCCGGCTTCTGATCCCGCCGCCGAGCGAGGTATTTCACCGCCATTCGTGCCGTAGTTTCAGTGTTTGTGGCTATATGGTGGATCCGCCCATGTGTGATAAGAGGATTTGCTTCTTTTTTTTTAATAGCTTGTTAGGTTATGCTAAAATTACAGTTGAAAGTATAAGATGTGATCGTTTATGAACAAACATAAACGATTTTCTATGTTCGTGTGTTCGTATGAAATAGACCTATTCTGTGATCCCAGTTCCTTTTCTTGTTATTGAGGAAATTCCATATTTGTTATTTTGGGTTTTTGTGTTTCACCGTTTACTGATTTTATGTTTCATATACTTTTACAAACCAATAATTTGTATTACATGATTATGCAGCCTGTGGATTTTCTATGATGTCCTATTATCATAGATTGTGAATCTGTTCCTTTTCTTGTTAATGTCAATTCTATTTCCTGTTAATAAGTTTTATTAATCGTAATTAACAAAGTATTATCTAAATGCGATGATAAGATCTCTGCTATCATTCCTGACTTTGTAGATGAATGTTTGCTTTGCTGATTATAGTTTCTGAAATTTTTTCAGTAGCTAACATTCAGGAAAATGGCAAATAAAGAAGCAATGAACGAGCAGGCCATTGCGAATATGTACGGGATTATGCGATCCGAGATGAACCAATATTATTCGAAAATAACTGAACTAGAGATGGAGGTGAGCGAGCACTCACTTGTGATCGGTGCGATACAGCCCCTCGATCCATCTCGTCGTTGCTATCGGTTGATTGGCGGTGTTCTGGTCGAGAGAACAATCAAGGAGGTCCTACCTGCAGTTCAGCGCAACAAAGACGGCCTCGAAGAAGTGATTGCTCGCCTCAACGAATCATTAGAGAAGAAGAAGAAAGAAATAGCAGATTTTGAAGTGAAGCATAAGATCAAAATTAGGCGACCTGACAGCGAGGCCAAGGATGAAAATAGCAAGAAGGAAGGTTCTGCTCAGGGAGTTCTTGTAGGTCCTGCTGCAGGCGAGGGGAATTAAATTCCTAACTTGTTATGGTGTGAAGGGATTGATGTGTTATTATTAGAGCTTTTTACCTGGTTTTGTGAACAATTTTTGATTCTGTTCAAGATTAGCGTGTGATCCCGATCAAGTTATTTCTTTTTTTTTTTCTTTTTAGAACTGCTGTATTTTGGATCGATATGTTGATCTGACCCTCAAATACAAGTATGCCTGCCCCCTTTTATTACATGCATGGCAGAGACATATGGTACATGCATTGGTGTTAAACTAAGCTTTGAGATAGGAGTGGGATTGAATACACGAAGGAAGGGGTAAAGGGCAGGGATGAAGTCGCGGTAGTTGTAGACAAAGCTATGAGCGAGACGGCTCTGATAGGAGTTGAACTTGGCGACCTGCATGAAAAGCAGGTTGTTGACGATTGACTCGAAGCTGGTGTACGTTGTGCTGTAATGCATGAGGTGCAGCGGGTAGGACGATGAAGACCTATTCGAATGTCTGTTTACTAAGGTCTGCGCCTTGCGTGTTGAGGACCTCGGCCGCCAGTTTGGGATTGGAGATGATGCCAGGTTCCTGGCACACAGGCAAAGGAGGGAGAGGCCACCTTAAGTTTGTTGCCTGCATGCAGCTAGTTCCCGAAGATTGGCAAGGAGTACGCGGGGGGGGGTGCACCTGCCGGCATACTTGGAGTGGTCGTTAACCAAGTTGTGCCACGTATTTCAAATAGTTTTTGATGTACTATGTGATGTTCGCTCTTATTCTAAAAAAAGTATATGGCATTTACATTAATTAATAAAATTTATAAAATTATATTACTTATTTACAGAATATAAAAAATCTAACATTAAAAAGAAATACTTAATAAAAATAATCTTAATAGATATATAAATATTAATATAAAATAATTATATTATATATTATATAATATTCATCATATATATTATGTAATAATTACATAACTAAGATTCGTGCGATGCACGAGTGCAGAACTACTATCTCTATCAAATCGAAAAACTCCTCTCCCCTTCACCCCTCTGTTTCTGCTTCATTTGTAAATAAGATAATAATGATGAAATTATTGTCGTCAACAAACGCAATTCAACCATTTGTACTACTTTAGATCCTAAATAAAATTTTATTTTATTTTAAAAAATAATAAAATTGTTGGCTAATGCTGATCTGATGAGATATGTAGCTTATGGATGTACAATACCAATACCGTAAAATTGAAGCACCCTTATGAATGAACCTTTAAGCAATAAGTTATTTAAAACAATTAAATTTGGTACAGATGCCGTAAACAAAAATGAAAATTAGTAACTCTATAGATAGAGGGAACATCTTTAGATAGCAGCAAACAGGTTTGGCCTACCTACAAGGATATCAAAATTGAGATGCTCGGGATCAGGATAAAACTTGAATGACCATCTTCCCGCCCTGAGCTTGTCGTTGTAGTCGCAAAGGCAACGGCATATACTTGTATGCAGTTAGTAAGTTAAGACGCTTTACAATCTTTTTTTTTTTTTCTCGAAGATCCTGCATGCGTAAATATAACATGGAATTGGAATAAAGACATATTTGATTATTTAATTGCTCAGAAATTAAAAAAAGCAGATATTACCTTCTCAAACTTGCGTGTGAGCCGACTGCCTCAAAAAACAAAACGAGCGACCTCTCCATCATCATCATCATCCGCCACGTCTTCGACCTCGGAGAAAATTACAGGATCGTAATCTTCTTCCTCTTCATCCGAGCTCATTATCTTTTGAGGTTGCTTATCCATTAAACCAGTGCTTAAAATCACCGTTTGTCCTTTTGATTTCTCCATGTCTCTGCGTAACGTATCCATATTTACCTGCCTGCGTTCAGCTTCTAGCCTTTCCTTCTCAGCTCGTCTCTTATCAAGATCAGCCCTATATAATTTTTCATGAATATAAATAAATTTTAGTAAGAAGAGAAGTTCACACCAGCAGAGTATGAAAGTTGGTCTTAAGTTTGGCTTGTACTTGTATGTATCCATATATTCTTCTGCACTTGCTTCTATCGCCTTAAAAAATGCATCAATTCCTTCACCAGAAACAGCAGAAACCCCCACTGATCGTAAGTTCTTGTAGAACTCATCAAGCACAAGTGCAAGTCTTCTCGTCAATGTTGTTGTATATGATGAATCACTCTCCACTGCAGCCTTAAAAGCCTCAAAGTCTTCCATCCACTGTAACAACAAAAAGCTATTAAAGCTTCTAATGCATAGGAAATCAAGCAAGAGATATGATGCTAAAGATAAACAAAGTGACATCTCCAAACAATCACTTAGTAAATTTAGTAATTGCAATAAAGAAAGTCCACCTAAATAGTTTAATATACGTCTCTAGATGATAGTTAACCCTAAGATGAAGTTCATGGTGGAAAATCGGGAAAGAAAAAAATTGCCTAACTTAGAGTAACCAAGTCCGATCAGCAGAACTGACATGAACAACAGAAGTAACATGAAATGCCAAAATACAAGTACCTTATATATAGATATAAAGCTTCAAAAACATGACTCAAGCTTAAGTTTCCAGTACACTGATCAGATTACCAACTTTCTTTCTCCCATTGACTCCAGAGACAAAAGTTGGTTTGAAAATTTATTTAGAGAGAAAGTCAATCGAGCAAAATACATGATGAGTTTATTTTAACTATTGCAAACTAATTTTATCGTATGAGCAGTAACATAGAATAAGGAGTTTATACTATCTGGCAGAGTTAACCAAAGTGAAGATCTCTAAGTTAATTGCCGGTCCACTTAAATTTCAAGACAATGAATATATAACTACAATGTATTATTGGTGATGCCATATAACACTCATATCAAAGTATTTGCATAATTAGTTTTCAATATTTCAAGAAATAAAGACCAAATAGAGTAAGATATATGACCTATGGTCGCTATCAGTTTTCATCAGCTAAGAGAAGCATAGATATAGGTTTAATGATACTGAAAAAAAAAATAATTTAGAATAGCCAATAACAAGGACCAAACCGAACACAAACAGCAGAAGGACGAACTTAGCTCTCTGAGAATTTCTAAAGAAACTAGTTTTGCTAGAACATGGCAAAAGTGCCAACCAACAAATGATGTCCATCAACTACCTTCCAAGTTTCTTAACAAGTATAATGGACCAAGTACATTGAGAAATAGAATTGACAATAGCTGAGAAAGGAATCAAACAAGTTACTGTAAAGAACAAAATCGATGACTTAAATAAAACAGACATATTCACTCTCCTTAAGTTCAGATCTCCAACAAACAAGATATGAAATAAAATTCTCATCTCTACAGCAGCTTCAACACAATCCAAGCTTGTCAAATACTAAAGGATTTCCCTAAGAATACCCTCTAAGTTGTTCTAAAAAGATTGTATGTTCAACATATCATGTGACAGGATATCATATGCCTTTTTGAAGATTGAACCAGTGAGGCATATCGAAAGAGAAAGACACCATAAAGATAATCACAAGTACCTCCACAGCGAAATCATGTTTTGCCACATCAACCTTGTTGAAGGCCAAAGCCAAAGGTAACCTGGTTTTATACAGTATGCTGCAAGCATATAGCATGTTGCTCATAAACGTGACTGGGCTTGCTGATCGAGGCGTATCTACCACATATGCAACTACAGTAGGAAAGGTAGAAGCAAAAGTTTCTGTTATGATGGCTCCAGAAGCTGACCAAGTGAATATCTCAATTTGACCAGGTGTATCCACAAGGACATAATCAAAATTATACGCACTCCTTTCAAGAATAGAAACAACCTGAGGAATAAACACATCAATCATTGGTCCCTCTTCAATAGACCACATAGCAAGAAAAAGTTACAATCACAACCTTATCAATCTTGGTAGCGAAGAGATTAAGTGAAGTCAGAATCCCTCCGTTTGGTCCAAGATTATACTCTTTCATAACCTCTTTGTAGCAGACTGTATCCCTTATATCAATCTTAGGCACAAAAGGAAGGTTCATTACTGCTGGATCAAGGTTCAAAATATACCCTCGAAGGTTTGATGCCTGAGTGCGGCAAACTAACTGGTGCATAAACGTAGTCTTCCCACTACCTGCATAGTGAAATTTAAACCACAATCAACATAAAATGCTCAATTTCCCAACAAAAAAGGAAGGCAAACACAGCATGCAAGAATACAACGCGCACCAGCCATGCCAACAACAAGTATAATCACTGGCTTCCTCTTGAAGGTGAGAGATGAAGAAGAACCAGGCAATGACTCCTCAATTTGCAACTTTCCCAACGACTCAGAGATATCATCTTTCTGTTTACCCTCGAACTGCAACAAGCAAAAACAGAATGAAATTACCCTCGTACACTTGCATGAAATTAAAATTCGAGTAAACAATAAAAGAAAAGAGAGTTATTGACGCCTAAGTATCAATGTACCTCCATCTGCCCGCCACTTTCTAGCTCCATCTCAGCTGGTTTGCAGTGCTCAGGAGTACTAGCCGCCGGGTGGATATCCGTGATAGCTACTAGATGATCGCTACAATTAAATTTTAAACTAAGAATAAACGATCGTTACTCGATCTAATTAGATTAAGTAAAACTTAATTGCAACAAAATTAATTACCAAATAGAAGCTCTGATACCTTAGAGAAACAAATATATAATGAACACGCAATGGAATAAAATACAATACGTCACTGTACATAGGCTTTTGATGAAAAATAGACCAATGTATATGTTCATCTTTGATCCCACTCATGAAACTATGATAATGGAAGGGAAACTTATCATTAAAAATAACTTTAAAATTAATAAATCGGAGACAGCCACCGGGGAGGTGGCGCAAACGGTGGGGATGAATACCTTGCTCCGCGGCCGCGCGATCGGAAGCCGGAGGCAGCGACGATCAACGGAAGAAGAAAGCGAGAGAGAGAGAGAGAGAGAGAGTGTGTGTGTGTGTGTGTGTGTTGTGTAGAGGCGCCGGTTTTAGAACCCCAGAGGGAAACAATGGGTTGAATATATAGACAATTTTAAAAACAGAAGAGATGGGAGGAAGCGATCACCCGCTGAGGGAGCGTTCACAGGAAGAGGAAGACCTCTTCTCCCGAAGCAACAAGAAGATCAAGTCTGGGGAGGGAACCTTGACGCGTGATATGGAGGAGGATGCAGCGGAGACTCTCAACGGGGAGGATTCCGTGCGGAGACAAAAAGGAATTCAGGGACAGAAAGGGGAACATCCACCGCCATCAACTTGGAGAGACAAATTGATCGGAAATCTGTGGGGCACAACCCCACCAGAAACTGAAGATTTGGAAGAGGACAACGATTCAGAGGATGATACTGAGGAAGGGGAAGATCCCTTATGCCGAAGCTGCGACTTTCGAAGGCAACAAAGAGAAGAATCCGCCGGCCTTGGCGAAATGCACTAATAATAAACTCTTCGGCAAGACAGTTGGGTATGCTTACCTGAGCAGGAGACTGAAGCAGTTATGGCGACCGAATGGAGAGATTATATTCACAGATGTCGGAACAACTTCTATGTCGTTCGTTTCTCAAATATTGCTGATCGAGATAGGGTCTTAATGGAGGGTCCTTGGATGGTGGCAGACCATTACTTAACCATACGACGATGGGTGCCTGACTTCGACCCATGGATGCAGACAACGACAAAGCTCGCAGTGTGGGTACGTATACCTTCCTTGCCGGTAGAGTATTATGATGAAGACTCCCTTAGAGAAGTAGGTAATCTAATAGGTCGCACAATCAAAGTAGATAATCAAACAGCCACTGTGCGGCGGGGACAATACGCTCGCATATGTGTTGAAATTGATCTGAACAAGACGCTCACACCCAAGCTCATGATCAAAGGCCGTGTGAGACGAGTAGGCTATGAGGGCCTGCACAATGTTTGTATAGCATGTGGAAAGTATGGTCATACTAAAGAATCTTGTGGGCCTGTAAATGAAAATGCAACAGCAAGTAATAATGAGGAAGTGAATTTACATGATCAAATGTCGATGGAACTTGCCAAGGTGAAGGAAGATGGAGGCCATTTTGGAGACTGGATGCTAGTGAGCAACAAGCCGAGGAGAAGTCAGCGCAAGTCATCAACAATGCCTCCCTCGACAGGAACCCAAAAGCCCCATTTACATGGGTCGCGATTCTTGTCACTAACACATATCCAAGAAGAAGATGGAATGGTTCAGCCGGGTGAACAACTCCAAGATGTTCCAGTACGGGTGGTAGCACAGGGTATGCTTAGACAAAGTCCGCAAGTCGTTGAAGCTAATCTGAAGAGATCAAATGTAATTGGGACTACATTGAAGGGAAAGGAGCATTATCAGCAACCGAAAGACACTACCAAACAAGTGGTAGTCAATGTGCCTGTTACAGCTGACTATTCCAGTAACACAAAGGTATCTCGCCAGGAATCTCTTAAAGAAATCAACAGCAACTATAGGGATGGTTTGGGACCACTTGCTGAACCAGCCAAGGAAGCAGTACCAAGACCGGTTGCTCAGAGAGGAAGCGAACCACTTCAAGGTGATCAAGGGGCACTTACCAAACCCGCTTTCTCCAAGCAACCTTACATGAACCCACCTCCACCAGATATAAATCTTAAGAACGTAGAGATGGAAGATCACGACCTAACTGTGACGCCTACTAACTTAAACATGGAAGATGCTCGTGACGAGGTCATGGAGACTGAGGACCTGAATGAGGAAGAGACACTGCCAGCATGTGTCCCCATGGACAGAGTATTATAAGGTGAGTTTTATTTTTACAAAAACGTTTATATGATGGTTAGCATTATGTTGTGGAATTGTAGGGGGGCAGGTAGTAGGGAATTCCTGCGAACCATAAAGGAATTTGTGGCTAGGTACCGGCCTTTCATGCTAGTCCTATTGGAAACGAAGATTAGCGGAGATCGCGCAAACCAGGTAATCTCTAAACTGGGTTTTGATAAAAGTTTAAAAGTAGATGCACGAGGTTTCAGTGGCGGGATCTGGGTGCTATGGAAAGAGGAAGGACCTCGAGTCTCGCACATCAAATCTGACAACTATTTCATCCACATGGAGCTCATGTTGGAGAAGGGTCCTTCGCTCTTTACAGCTATCTACGCAGATCCCAATAGGAGCTTACAAGCGGAGTTATGGCCCAAACTTAAAGATCTAGCCCTACCAACTCAAACTTCCATGGCTACTGGCAGGGGATTTTAATGCAATCTCATCCACCAATGATAAAAGGGGAGGAGCCCAGGTGTCTTTCGCCAGGTGTGCTCGTTTTGCCGACTGGATTGATGATTGCGGATTGATTGATATGGGATTCCACGGGCCGCGTTTTACCTGGATTAGAGAATGGGAAGGGCAGGAGAGGATTGAGGTGCGTCTCGATCGAGCCCTTTGCAATGAAGGTTGGAGGCTAGCATACCCTGAAGCTACTGTAAAGCATCTACCAAGGGTGTACTCAGATCACCATCCCATCTTGATTACCCTTGATGCAGAAACTCGGGAACGGAGCACCAAGCCGTTTCGCTTTCAAGCTTGTTGGCTACAACACAAGGAGTTCGACGAATTCGTCAACATCAACTGGAGAAATACTCGGACAATTAATCAATCCTTGTGCCATCTATCACAGAAGTTAAAAGACTGGAACAACAGAGTATTCGGAAACATTTTCCGGCGGAAATCACGCCTCCTAGCCAGAATAGAAGGCAGCCAAAAATCCCTCTCTCTTCGACCGAGTCGTTTTCTTCGACAATTGGAGAAGAGGTTATTGTCCGAGCTTAAAATGGTGCTAGAACAGGAGGAGATGCTGTGGTACCAAAAATCTCGTGAGAAATGGATCAAAGTAGGAGACAGAAATACAAAATATTTTCATACCACTACAATTATTCGAAGAAGAAGAAATAAAATTGTCTCCCTGGAACTCGAGCCAGGCGTCTGGTGTGAGGACGCTGATACACTTCAAACCGCAGCTAGAAACTATTTTCAGAAGCTTTACTCGGCTGACCAAAATCAAGAAAATGGATGGGTCCCTCTAGGTGCATTCCCAAGATTGCTACAGGATGAGTTGACTGGACTCATTGTGCAGCCCACAGAGGAAGAGTTTCGTGAGGTAGTCATGTCTATGGCGCCCTACAAGGCACCAGGGGTTGATGGTTTTCAGGCGATTTTCTTCCAGCACTACTGGAAGGTAGTTCGAGAGGAGGTGTCCACCTTTATAGTCAAAGCGTGGGAAGAACAACAATTACCCCACGGTGTGAATGAAACCCTCTTAGTTCTCATTCCCAAAACAGAGGCACCCAATTCATTCAGAGAGTTTAGACCCATATCCCTATGCAATGTGACATACAAGATACTATCAAAACTCGTAGTGAATCGGCTTAAACCAATCATGTCGAAGGTCATCGCACCGAACCAGGTAAGCTTTGTTCCAGGGCGTCAAATTACTGACAATATAATTCTGATGCAAGAAGCGATTCACTCCATGTCGAGGAAACAAGGTCGGGTTGGATACATGGCGATTAAAATAGATCTTGAAAAAGCCTACGATCGACTAAAATGGAGCTTCATAAAGGAGACCCTACAGCAACTACAATTTGAAGAGAGCTTCATAGAACTTATAATGCACTGTATTTCATCTACGGAAATGAAGATCTTATGGAATGGGCAGGCCACTGAAGGTTTCAAGCCAGAACGTGGACTGCGTCAGGGGGACCCATTGTCACCCTACCTCTTTGTCATGTGCATGGAAAGACTAGCGCATCGGATCCAATGGGCGATTCAAGAGAGGAAATGGCAACCAATTCATCTGTCCCGTAGGGGCCCCAGCTTATCTCATCTATTCTTCGCCGATGATTTGGTTTTGTTTGCAGAAGCGTCGGAAGAGCAAATGCGAATAGTGAAACAATGCCTTGATGACTTTTGCTTAGCCTCAGGCCAGCGGGTCAATTTTGATAAATCTCAGGTGTTTGTGTCAAGCAATGTGAATGATGAGATGATCTCGGGCATCTCCTCCTGTGCCCAAATGAAGACGGTAAAGGAATTCAGCAAATACCTGGGAGTGGAAGTTATTCATAAAAGAGTTTCCAGATCTGTTTATGAGGCAACACTAGCTAAAGTTCGAAGAAGGTTGGCTGGGTGGAAAGCCAAGACACTTTCCCTAGCAGGAAGACTTACACTTGTGCAGTCAGTGTCGGCAACTATTCCATATTACCACATGCAATCCACTCTAATGCCAGTTTCGGTGACGGAAGAACTAGACCGCCTAAACAGAGGATTCCTATGGGGCTCGACCGAAGAACGTAGAAAGCTGCACTTAGTAAACTGGAAGCAGGTCACAAAACCTAAATGTGAGGGTGGCCTAGGTTTGAAGCGTGCACGAGATATGAATATAGCACTTTTGGCAAAACAAGGGTGGAGGCTCTTAACTAATCCGGAGCTGCTGTGGACAAGAGCCTTAAAGGATAAATACCACATAGACAACTTAGATGGGCTGCAATTTCCAACGAGTAAGAGAAGCTCATCTACATGGCGTAGCATTTCGACAGCTTGGAACACGGTAGAGAGCGCCGCGACTTGGACACCGGGCTATGGTGATGATGTGAAATTCTGGAAAGATAGGTGGCTGCTTAAAACTCCCTTGAAGGATTTTGATTTTCTTGTCCCAGAAAATGAATCTGATTGCTCAATTAGAGATTACTACGATGAGGAAACGGGATGGCGTTGGGAGAAACTCCAACAACTGCCGAAAGAGGTAATGCTAAGCCTGCACTCTATCATTCTATCTAGCGAGCCAAATATCAAAAGAAGGCTTCTCTGGATGAGAGATAAATCATGTAGGTTCTCTACCAAATCTGCTTATGCCATGGTGGTTGGAACAGAGAAGCTTAACGGTAAAATATGGGATAAAGTGTGGCACATACAGGGGCCACAACGACTGAGAATGCTACTGTGGATCCTAGCACATGATCGACTACTTACTAACGAGTCAAAGGTTCGAAGGGGACTGGCCAGTGACCCTCGTGCTTTGCATGTGGGGCACCTCTTGAAACAGAATTGCATTTGCTACGGGACTGTATACAAGCATGGAACGTATGGCGGCACCTACTTCATGTGAACTTCTGGAAGGAGTTCAGGTCACTGGAGATATGTGACTGGATTTTATGGAACTTACGAGTGGAGGCCGGACGAAACATCATCTAGATTGGAAGACGGTGTTTGCTGCAAGCATTCATTTGTTATGGAAATGGCGCAATCAACTACTCTTTGATGGTATTGACCTGCCGTCTCTTACTAAAGTGAAGTGTGTGCTACAGGAGGCCAGAAGCTACATGAATGCTTATGGATTGGGGGACACACAACCAAATGGGAAAAGTAACTCAATTGTCTCTATAGCATGGAAGCCACCGGATCCAGGATGGGTAACCGTAAACTCAGACGGGGCATCATCCAGGCACTCGGGGATCGCTGCAGCAGGTGGAGTTCTACGCGATGAAGAGGGTCGTTGGCAAGGTGGTTTCAGTGTTAACCTCGGAATATGTACGGCTATTGAAGCAGAATTTTGGGGATGTCTCAAAGCACTCAAACTTGCATGGGAAAAAGGCTTCCGAAAGATTATATTTGAATCGGATTCATCCATGTTGATCCAAGAACTGAAATCAACGGAAGAACCGCAAGGACGACACCGGAACTTGGTCATCGAGTGTCGAAGATGGTTGAAGCGAGATTGGGAAGTCCAAGCACATCATATCTATCGAGAAGCTAACAAGCTGGCTGACTACCTAGCGAGCAAGGCCCTTTCCTTGTCTGTAGGGTACCATTATCTTGTATCTCCGCCACCGGAGTCTTGTACATTGCTAGAACTAGATGCGCATGGCATCGGATCACCTAGAGTTATAAAATCTTAAGGGACTTAGTCCCTCCCTTTGACCAAAAAAAAAAAAAAAAAAAAAAAAAATATAGACAATTTTAACAGCTAGATTCACGAGATTTTAGCATGACTTGTGCTTTGGGCAATTATCCTCATCATTGATTTGTTACGAATTTACCATACAAACAGGGAAGGATCATACGAGTAATGATCCGTATGTTCGTGTGTATGAAATTATCATATCATACTCCACGAACGTATAGTAACAAAAAAAAAAAATTTTAAAATTTGATGATATTTAAAATTTTTGTATTTAAATTTTTTTAAAAATAATTTTAAAGATATATTTTGATACTTTAAAATTTAACGATTTTAAAATGGGTTGCAAAATAGTTTCAAATCCGCCAAACTTTAAAATTTCAAAAACATATTTAATAAGATTTTTTTAGAAAATTATGATTATTTTTTATAATCGTAATTTTATTTTTATTTATCCATACGCTTGTGGGTATAATAATTTTATATGCTAAATGGTATAGAATCAAAATTGTAGATCATACATATCACAACCATAGTATATAATATAATAGTGCTATAACGAGCGCCTAGAGGAGGCTGCATAAAGAGAGTTTATTTGCATACACTATACTTTAGTGTGTGTAAATATATATATATATATACAATTATGTAGTTGATCGACTTTATATTTATTCTTGCATCGACTATATAGATATACATATAGAATTATTTATAAGATAAATGAATAAATAAAGCAAACATATGTATAAGAGATTCAGTTAATAAGAATTATTTATATTTTTGTAAGAATTATTTATTTTAAAGTTTGAATTATTCATCTTAAATAATTTTTGACGTATCATTTAGTATTTATTCGTATTCTAAAAAAGCTACATGATTTTTTTTTTATTAATTGACAAAAATTTAAAAAGTTGCATAATTAATTTTAAAAATATGAAAATATAATACTAAAATTATATTATACGCGATCATCTTGTTCTTCCACTGATTTTTCTTTTACTTTTCTCTCTTTTTTTTAATTGCACAGTTTTGTATTATGTCTATTTGCTAGGTGCTCTCTATTGATGTATGTAGGGGTGACAATGAGTTGGTTAAAGTGCAAAATCTAATCAATTATTGTAGTTTGGGTCTATTTGAATAAATAGGTAATGGGTCAATTATATAATTTGATTTATCTTTTGAGAATTATTCAAACTTTGGGCTAATTCATAATATTATATAGGCTAATCTATTTGACATCAATTATTAATACTTAGGAATATGTTCACATATAAATTATAATTTTGTTTGGATAAATTTTATTAATTTGGGTTGATCCACAAATAAATATTTGGGTTAGATCAATCCGAAATATAAAAGGAGTTGGATCGACTCGGACTTACAATTAAAAAAAATGGTGATGGGTTTGCTGGCCCAATCTCAATCAAATACGAGCTAATATAAGCCGGATTTTATTGGTTACGATTTTTAACCCACCTCTAGATGTATGTTATGTATGTGAGTTGATAGTAATATTACTTGCTCATATATATATATATATATACTAGCGGAAACATCACCCGCGACGCGTGTAAAATTTTTAAAAAAAAATTAAAAAAATATATCTAAAATATTTAATTAATTGAAAATAAAATATTTAAGAAAATTAAGATTATATATATATATATATATATATATATATATCTCATCCTGGCTCCAAAAGTTTCTAGACTGGTTCTTCTTTTTTTTTCTTAAAAAAAAAAAGAAAATCTTCCAGAGTGTAAATGTAAATGTAATTAGAAAAATTTTGCACGCACCGCGTTCACCACGTTATCTTGTACACCGCATATATCTACAAGTATTTTTTGAAAATATTTTCAATATAAAAGTTATAGATATTGATAAGATATAAAACTTCCATGTAGAAATTTTTTTCAAAAAATACTTCTAAATAGATATTTTTAGCCTCCAAAATTTTCATAAATTTAAAAATATTTTTTTAACGCTAAGATTATTTAGTCCAAAATATCTATTAAAAATATTTTTTGAAAAAACTTTCTATATGAAAGTTGTATATTTAATTAATATCTATAATTTTTAAATTAAAAATATTTTTAAAAAATACTTATAGATATATGCGATGCACGAATGATGTGGTAAATCGGGTTCGTGCAATAATTTCTCTATGTAATTATTGTAAACGTAAAAAAAAAGGATGGTCAAAGTCAAAACTATCTGATGGTATTGTGTAGTCATGTAGCTATTTAACTGGGTTCTTCGAAGCTTAATCTGTTCGTCTATCTTCTTTCTTCTCAATATCCAACCAGAGCGAGATAACAAGCGAGTTTCACAAAATCTCGGCGTAGGGTAGGTAGCAATGGCGGGCGTTGCGCTAACTTGGAGTTCAAATCTCTCTCTCCGCCTCTCTCTTTCGCCGGCGAGACCTTCTTCGCTCTCGCCGACGGTAGGCCGCGCCGCCCCTTCTACGGTGGTGGTCAAAAGCGCCGTCTCGGTCGATAAGCCCAAGGGATACACCACTCAGAAGTCCGAAGAGATCTTCAACGCTGCCAAGGTCCAAACCTACCATTTTGTTGTTAGCTAAGCTGAATCCAGATCTTCTGCTTCGATTCTCTATATTTCTCTATTATTTTTATTAATTAAGAATGAGACACGTGACAGAGGGCTGACTATTTGGATTTATAGATGAGCCATAGTGAATTTTTTCTCTGTTGCGGGGATTTCCTTGTGTCCATTTGAATCGTTAGACTCATTTTGATGATAATATTCATGAATTCTGGTGAACTTGTTCCATTAATTCTAGTTAAGCATAAGTAATTTGAGAAATTAATACAAACAGGTCCAGTGTTGCTTGGTGTAAAATTTTGCTAATGCTTATACTCAGAATCATGCATTCATGCCTCCATGAAAAGGATTATGAAATAATTTCAAATGAGCACTGCTTCTGTATCGCCCTCCCAAATAAACCCATGTTTGTTTAATATGTATAAGTATGTTAACAAGTCAAATGAGCACTGCTTCTTTTTAACAAGTCAAGCCAAAACAAATATGTATAAGTATTATTTGGAAAACTTTTGCCAAAACATATATGTATAAGTATTTTTGAAATTTTTTTGCCAAAACATGTACGTACAAGTATGTTTTTTGGAAAAATTTTGAATACGAAAAGAAAAAGATTTTGATGTATTCTACAACTTTTGTATTGAAAATTTCCAAAAATGCATACAAATAGGTGTTTTAAGGTTTCGAAGTCTTTACTGGTTGCAAAAACTTCAGAGTATCAAAAAATCTATTTAGACAAAGTTGTGGAGCACATTAAAATATATTTTTTTCATATTCGAAATTTTCCAAAAGATACTTATATATCTGTTGATTTAAATTTTTTTTAAAAAAAAATCAGTGGCTTACTTGAATTTTGCAAAATAGGGGCTTTTTGAACAAAACCCCATATTTTATACTTCTTCCAAGTAAAAACTGTACTGTTTGTCCACTTTCCTGTTAATTATGTTCTCCATTTAGGAACTATAGTAAGTATTTGTTGATCTTAATATTACATTTTTTTTATCCAAGTCTTTAGACAAAATTGATGCTTGCTCAATGGATGCAGGAGTTGATGCCTGGAGGAGTAAATTCGCCTGTCCGTGCCTTCAAATCTGTTGGTGGGCAACCTATTGTCTTCGATTCTGTCAAGGGTTCTCGTATGTGGGATGTTGATGGTAATGAGTACATCGATTATGTTGGTTCATGGGGCCCAGCTATCATCGGCCATGCAGATGACAAGGTTCCTGACTTTTTTGTCCAAATTACTACCTGATTTTTTATTTAATTTTTTTTCCTAACTCTGTGGATTGGTGCAATGCATTCTAATGATTTATATTGTCAGCTCTATAATGTCTGTTTCGCTTTACTATGCTTCAGAAAGTTTACTTGAAGCATGAAATTGAACTTGTAATGTCGGGTTTCTACTCGTACATTTACATTGTGGCGACCAAGATATTTATGCTTTGTTGCTATCTTCGAAAGATGAGAAAATAACAGAGGTTTTCATAGAGTTGTTGGAGAAACTTAAGTTGCTAATTGGAGTAGAAAACCATTGTGGCGACAATACTGAAATTCTTGGGGAAAAAAAAAAATTGACCTCATCAGAAAGAACCATGAATCTTTTCTTCATATTAGAGGCTTAAGCCATTGTTACAACGAATGAGGAACTAAACTCGACATTTTGGTAATTGGTTGTGTGATAGCGGTGCTACTTGCGTTGTATATTCGTTCTTATGATATATCCTGTCCAGGTCAATGCTGCCCTGATCGAGACGTTGAAGAAAGGAACAAGCTTTGGTGCTCCATGTCTTCTAGAGAATATCCTTGCAGAGATGGTGATCTCAGCTGTGCCTAGCGTTGAAATGGTTCGATTTGTTAATTCGGGCACCGAAGCTTGTATGGGTGCACTTCGCCTTGCTCGAGCATTCACCGGCCGGCAGAAGGTCATCAAGTTCGAGGGATGCTATCACGGACATGCCGATGCTTTTCTTGTCAAAGCCGGAAGCGGTGTTGCAACCCTCGGTCTCCCTGATTCCCCTGGTGTTCCCGGAGCAGCAACCTCAGATACCCTAACTGCACCATATAATGATTTTGAAACTATTCGGAGTCTTTTTAACACTCATAAAGGGGAAATCGCTGCAGTTATTCTCGAACCTGTTGTTGGGAATGCCGGGTTTATTACACCAAAGCCTTCCTTTCTGAATGCTATACGGGAGATCACCTCACAGGAAGGCGCACTCCTTATCTTCGATGAGGTGATGACTGGTTTTCGTATATCTTATGGCGGTGCACAGGAATATTTCGGTATAACTCCTGATCTGACCACAATGGGAAAAGTCATCGGCGGTGGTCTTCCGGTAGGTGCTTACGGTGGAAGGCGGGAGATCATGGAGATGGTGGCTCCGGCGGGGCCGATGTACCAAGCAGGTACGCTTAGTGGGAATCCACTGGCGATGACCGCAGGAATTCACACTCTCCAGAAATTGAAAGAGCCTGGAAATTATGAATATTTGGATAAAATCACCGGCGATCTTATAAGCGGGCTATTGGAAGCTGGGAAGAAGGCCGGGCACGAGATGTGCGGCGGCCGCATCAGAGGAATGTTCGGTTTTTTCTTCACAGAGGGTCCTGTCGACAACTTTGAAGACGCAAAGAAGAGCGATACAGCGAAATTTGCGAGGTTTTACAGGGGAATGTTGGAGGAAGGTGTTTATTTGGCGCCATCTCAGTTTGAAGCAGGGTTTACTAGCTTGGCTCATACGTCGAAAGACATCGAGCAAACGGTTATGGCTGCGGAGAGGGTTTTGCAACGGATCTAATGAGTATTGTTGATTCCCTGTTCTGATCTGTTCCGCAAAGATCTCGTCTCGTAAAGATGTAAGTTTTTTGTGCATGGGCCCTTCTTGTTGTAGGAGTATATGGATATCTTTGTTCCAGAGAGTGATTTATATCATAGTTCGAGTTTGTCGTGTATTATTTTGCTCTCTGCTGTTTGAGTTTCTCTTATATAAGTTTTTTTTTTTTTTTTTTTTTTTTTTTGAACTGGATTCTGCACTTATTTTGGACCTGACTTTATCCGAAAAAGATTATCCTAAGTTTGATATCCAGGATAAGTCTTTTGTGGCATGTTAGAGGGTGCGCGTACGCATTACTATCAGCGCTTGTCTAATTTGGTCATCAAACTTACGGGACGAGATTCGAAGTCGGATGGTGAGGGCTTTTACGATCAAGATGTCGATCTTTGATTCAAGACGCTACAGCTTGAGACGGCAACAATGGATGGAAACTATTTGATCGACGTTGTTTTGATATTAATATTATGTGAAAAAAGTAAATTATAAAGTAATAATTATTTTCTTACTAAAAACTGTATTATTATATAGAGGCTTAGAATCGTATTTATAAACTACAAAATTTATTAACAAAAATTATAAATTGTTGAAAAAGTTCTAAAAAAAATCATATCCAGTCAACTTATATCTAATTACAGATTCTGCAAACTACTGGTTATTCTAAACAAACCCTTTGCTATATTTTCTTTTTCCATCTCCAAGTTATTAATCATTATAGGGATACATATATATATATATATATATATATATATATATGATTGTTGATTCACAAAAAAGGAAAGGCATAACCCAAAACACCATATTTATTTTATTAAACAACACGCAACCATAATAAAAGTCCACGTATTACAAATTCTTCTTAATACTTTAAATAAATAAATGTATCGACTATGTAATTAATCAATCAATTTTAGACTTCGATATGCTCCTGGAACTTTTGCATGGCGGGAGCAGGCAATCCCATGAGCACGTTGATGGTCCTGCGATCGCTGCCGTGGGAGAGGAAGAGCACCACCTCTTTCTCCGGCAGTGCGACGGGTCCCGACATCGCCGGCTGACCCCACCCGAAGTCAGCGCCGTGGAAGGCCAAGCGCGACCATGTGGTCACCAGCAGCGTCGCCGTCAGCGACGGCCGCGCTCGCGTGGCCTCGAAGTAGTCCACCGCCGAGCGCATGTAGTCGTCGTCCACCACCATCACCGCTTCCTGCACCAGCCCCACCGCGTGCGACAGCGGCCGCTCCACCAGCTCCCCGGCCGGGCACATCGCGTTAGTCAGCACTATGCCGTTCCCAAAATACCTGCACGCAACGTAACTCAATGAGCAATGCTAGTGACCTATAAATCCACCAAATTTTTTGGCCAAACTATAATACAGTAACTGTAGAAGCAGTAAAAATTAGTATTAAGTATAATATATGAGAGTAGTGAAATCAAAATTTATGAAATGTGTGTGGATGAATTCTTTGATGAATTTATGGAAAGATAAGCATCTTTCTAACTTAATACCGTGAAATTACTTAGGATAATGTCAAATTATACCTACTTTTGGACCGTTAATAAACCATTATTTTTCGAAAAATAAGGCTTACTGTAAATAATTGTTAAATAAAATTTAGACACATACATAAAACAAATATTTTTAAAAATTTTAAAAATCAAAAAATATATTTTTATAATTTTTATAAAATTTATTTTTAAAAAATACTTTTAAATAGATATTTAAAAATATGAAATTATCATTAATTATAAAAATGTTAATGACTCAATATATTTATTTATAAATATTTTTTAAACAACTAAAATAAAAAAAAAAATTAAAATTTTAAAAAAATTGGGAGAAATTGTGTAAGCTTTTAAAAAAATGGAGATCAATTTGTAGAGTTTGAAAAGTATTGGCTTCGACAAAGCCCCAAATTTGATTTCGGTAATAATATAGCAGTGTTGTACTTATACAGACCCTTTGGGAAGTGGCGGGACAAACTTGGCGCGGCCGTCGACGGCGAAGAGTAGCTTGGTCTTCTGGTCATGGCGCAGTCCCAGTGCGGCGGTGCGAGCTCGCCAGACCAACCCCGTTAGCGCCTCGAAAGTCGTGCAGCTCTTCTTCTTCAGGCCGTCAACATCCTCCATCACCTTCGCTTTGATCTTCGCCATCTTCTCCTCGTCGAAGCAGAACGACCTGTAAACCATCTCCTCGCCAGCGTACATCTTCGCCATCCCAGAAACATCATCAATCTCCGTGAACTCGTTGTGCTCAAATTTAATCTCCGGCGGCGTCCGCGATCTCAAAACATCGCGGTCGAGGACCGGAGGCACGGAGATGCTCTCGCCTCGCGCGACTTCACCCCACGAGTTAACAAACTCCATGGCTCCGATACCATCGAACATGCAGTGATTCATGGAAAGCCCGAGTATGAAGCTTCCGCACTTGAACTTGGTCACCTGTTGCTCAATATTTAACCGAAATTATTTTATCATTATTAACTATAAGTTATTAAATATACACGGCTCATATATATATAATATATATATATATACATACCTGGGCGATCATGGGAGGCATCTCGAGGATGTTTTTAGCGCCGGGGACGTTGTAAACGAGCTTCCCGAGGGTGACAGGATCAGGCTTGGCGATATCGCCGATGTCTTTCATGTCGCAATCCGCTTCCGCTTCGACGAACACCGCGCCCTCGCCGGTGCAATCGACGATGAGCTTGCCTTCTGAGCTGATGGTGAGGCGGCCAGCGAGGGGGTAGTAGTGCACGAGGACTTTTGAAAGAGCGTCTTTGATGACGTGGACGGCGTCTTCAGCTGACTTGTCATCTTGTGATTGGTAGCAGTAGATAGTTTGTACGATGACCGCGATGTTCTGATCGAGGTTGGAGAGGAAATAGAGGCCCTTCGCCGTCTCCTCCGCCGGTGCAACCAGCGTCGGCTCTCCGATCAGCTTAACATTCAGCTCAAACACGGCGTCGCCGTTAGCATCATACCCTTCGTTCTCCATTACCTGTAAATTAAGACAAGTTACAAATCTACCGCATAAAAAGGTTGAGAAAGAGGAGAAGGAGAGAGGGAGAATCTCGAACATATATACCATTTGGATAGTTGAAGAAGAATGTAAGCAAGTGAAACTGATCAGGAAGCAGCTACTAACTGGTCTCAGATTGCAGTGTGTTCTGTTGGGGAAGAAGAAGAAAATTTAAAAATTATATATATAGTGAAAATATCAGAGTTAGCTGGAACACAGTTGAAGGTTGGCGAGCTGCTCTGCTGTCTGACTTGTTGTGAGCAAAGGTGGCGCGGATTTCCTGTGGCTGACGCCTCCTGTAGGAACGGTCTAGCTAGGTTTCATCATCAAAGCAGACACATATCTCAAAATATTATATAAAATTATTTATTATTTATTTAATTTATTTTTAAATATTTTTAAAAAATATAAAATTATGAAATTTTAGATTTTGATAAGACTTTTAATTTTATAGTTTAAAATTTTTTAAAAAAATACGAAACAGTATGCTAAAATGATGCATACTATTTCATATTTTTTCAAAAATTTTAAATTAAAAAGTTAAAAATTACATCAAATTTTATAATTTTGTAATTCAATATATTTTTTTAAAAATTCTTCAAAATATGTCAAATAAATGATCGAAATTTTATATAACATCTAAGATCAGGGACAGACCCAGCCTTTGAGCAGGGGTGTCAAGCGACATTCATGTTTTTCGATGCGATAATATTTATAGTGGATATATATATATATATATATATATATATATATATATAATATATATATATATATATATATATATATATATATATATATATATATATACTATAATTAAGGAGCGGCTACTGTATTGTTACTTCAACTGAAGTGGTTCTGCGGTTGGGTCATCGCCTCATGAACCACGCAAGGCGGGTTTGATCCCTATCGTTGTGTGGTCATATATTTTTTTTTTTTTTAATTTTTTTTAAAGAGTTAAAGAGCTGACGAAATCACACATTCAACCCTAATCGTAATTCTTCACCATTTCGATGCTCTCTATCATTTACTCCGTCGTCATCCTGCGTGGCGCGCCGCTTTCATCTCCAACCTCCTCCATAACGGCACCATCGTCTAGCCGCTAGAGCCAAGCGTCCGTCTTCGTGCGCCGCCGCCGTAAGCGCGCACCTTCGTCTTCGATTTAGTTTCACTATTTTACTCGCTCACCGTTCCGTCCGCTTCTTTGCTGCGGTATAATTTTCGTTCTTTTGACTTGTAAATTTTAAATATAAAATTTTATATTTTAATATTTCTGCGTAAAATTTTTAGATCTGTTTAAGATCTGGACGATGAACCGGCGCCTACATCCTGTTGCGTCTGCCACGGGAAATCTGCGCCCGAGCAAAGGAGGCTGCTTTGCTGCATGTTTAACGTTTGACTTTTTAATTATTATTACAAACTTTTATTTTCTCAAAAATAAATTATTATTATTATTATTATTACAAATTTAGTTGCTTGCACGCACAAGTGAGTGTTCGAGCGAGCCACCCAACTACCGAACTCTGTGAGATTGCCTGGAAATCCGAAAATAATACGTAATCCTGTCTTGAAGATATTATTATATATTTCTTATTTTTTTGAGGATATGAGTTTATAAAAAGATTTAGAGATATAGTGTAGAGGCATTAAAAATGGAAAATATCTGTCCTTAATATAATTAAAAAATATGATAATAATAAATTTAAAATATAAATTTTAATATTAAATTGTATATATTAATGAGATTTATTACTTTTAATTTTAAAAGAATATTCTAAATAAATATTTTGACTTCAAAATTTAAAGTAAAGTAGCTTTAAAATCTATTTTAAACTTAATTAAAGTTTGGATTCTAAATTATATATTCATAATTTTTTTTAAAAAAAAATTATAACTTATTATAAATGGATCAAACAATATAAATTATACTAATTTTTTTTTAAAAACAATACTTTCAAAAAATTTTAATCTCCAAAATATACTCTCAACTTAAGTTGCGGATACCAATAATTGTTAGACGTGTCACCCGGTGGTGAAGTTGGATCAGAGCCACCTACCGACACTGTTGCTACATTTATGCTAGAACTAGAATTCCACGTCGACAATATCAAAATAGTGCTCTTGCCCGTTTGAGTAGTTATGCCGCAAGTTTGGTTGAATGGGGCTGCTTTTCTGGTGAAGTTTGGTCTCCAAATTCATGCGACTTTATTTCGATTGTTTACTTAAATTAAGCTAAGTAACATTTCTGTTAAAATAATTATACACCAAACATATTGATTGATCATATAATATTCCTAAAATTTGTCCGTGATTTTTCCTCGCGAATTAGAGATGCAAACATAACTCCGGCCCGTATGTTCCGTGCAGCCATAGCTTGGCCCATCCGCTAGGCTCGCACCCCGGCCAAATGTTTGGTGTATAATTATTTTAAGCAGCACACATCAATATTCTAGCACTGAGCATCGGCTCAGATCGGCCTGGTGGCCGATCGAGCTGCTGTCCGTGTGGATCGGCTTACAGCACGGACATAATTTATTAAAAAAAAAAATCAGAGTAGTATGCTCGGCAGAGCTCCCAACCAAGCAGCTCTGCTAAGTAGCACACGTCACACGTCATAGAGCTCCCAGCCAAGATGCTGTGTAGACGGCCAGTGGCAGTAGGTGGTTTGCGCAGAAGTGCAGGCCAAGTCCGGCCGGAAATTTTTGCATCTCTATCGTAAATCATAAATTATCATATAATGTTTATAGTGAGCTTGATTGATTACTGTATTATCTCTTTGACCAATTCAGCATTGCTCTCACATATGTAATAGCCTTTTGAGTTGTAGTTTAATTAAGATATCAAGACGAAATATTTGTGAAACCATGGCAGGATGCGCAAGGCTTGTTTACTAGAGCGGAAAATGCAGCAGCTTACAAAAATTTTAGCTCCGCGTACGTTTACTACCCCCAACAGGGAGACACGACCCCGTGACCGGTGTGCTTGAGCAGTACTCGGAGAAAATTGTGGGACGATTTGGGAGCTCTGGCACTACCATTTTTGAACTAACAATAAACACCTCAGGTCTAATATACAGCATCAACATCAAAGAGACTGTTGTTTATCAGGAACCCCCTGACGGCTCTGATGCAATAGGAGCCGTCCGCGCCCCCCTCGGAATGTGTGCATAAGCTGGCTTCTTTCTACGGGTCCATCAAAGAGAGCTGTTGTTCATCAGGAGCCCCTGACGGCCCTGATGCATTCGGAGCCGTCCGCGGCCCCCTCGGGATATGTATAGGAGCCTCGGACGGCCCCGATTACATCAGGACCGTCATGAGTCCTTGATGAATGGCTTTTCTGTTCATCAAACAGAAGCTTGTTATGACCAAAAAAAAAACAAAAGAAACAGAAATAGAAAAGAAAAGAACAGTACATAAGACATCAAATAACCAAAACATTTACATGAGAGAACGGATAAGCTGCGACAATTTCATTTCCTAATTAGTCACTGTTCTACAAACCACATAATTTGATTATTTATGTTTCAATAACCAAGGTGGACGACAGAAACCCACATGCCAACAAATACACAAATTGTAAAAGAAGCTAACAGATTATTTCACCAGTCCACTACCATGTCATTCTGTTCAACATGTTTTACCTATAAAAAACATTAACCAGTCCACAATCCACGCACGCACACGCGGAGTATACACAGTCCATACATCACGCCTCTTTCAAGAAGACGAGATACTTTACATTATATTCATGAATTTTTGAAACACGGCAGCAAAACACTGCTTAGAGCTTCATTTCTTCTTTGAGCAATGCTAGGGATTCCCAAATTAGATCCGTAATCAGATCTCAAATTTCACAAGCAGATTTCCATCATATATGTTTCTAAATGTGTGGTTGCAATCATGCTTACCTCCTTTTCTTAGAGTTCTTTTTGGAGTTCAAACTAATGCAATGTCATTATTACTGATTGGCGGCATGCCTCAACCTTAATCCTGCATCTTGTCGTATCCTACCGGCACCCTGTAGATAAATTTGCTGATTAACGGGTGCTTCGGATACACTGTCACCTCTCTGCGATATTATATCTTCCCCGTAGTTGTGTAATCGTCTGCCGATGAGATAGCGATCATCCCTTATTGAATTGTGAAGGTTGGTGAACCAGACGTGAAACCTCATGGCACCGAAGTAGAGAGCACTGAAGAGGAGACACCCCAGCCATGCAAAACGATAAACAGCTGAGTTCACAATCAATGAGTAGCCCAATATCGGAAAAACACCCTTAGCAAACACATAGGGTACACAGAGGGCAGTGAGCAGCTTTACTACAATGGGGAACACTATCTCGCGAAGGACCCAAAGTCCCCTCAGTCTGGAGAATCCATCTTCTGTGACCCTCTCAAACTTTACCCTCCAGCTGTCATCCACCAATGGGATCATGTGATCTAGCATAACCTGCAGTAGAAGCCAAAGATTATTTTTGTATGAGTATGTCGCAATCAAAACTCACTACTAATATTTCGCATTACTCATTTTCAGAAGAAAATGCCTTGGAAATAAAATCATGAAGGTTAATGTCATTTTCCTCAGCATACAAAGCTTAATAGCATCTCCAAAGTAAGATAAATCAGAAGGCCCGGCTTAATGTCACAGACCGCCAGCATATAAATTAACAGTGAGAATCCACATCTTATGCTCCTGAAGAATTTGAAATTGTAGATACAGTAGATGTAGGAGAGCTTCAGTTCATGGGTTATTGCTTGTTAAATTTGAGATATTTATATGTTAAATATACCATACATATCATAAAACTACCACAAGATCATGGCGTAGAACAGTTCTCAACAAACTTACCAGCCTGGTCCATATCTTCAAAAATATGAGCCCCAAAGCCCAATCCTGGTACAAGAGGAATACTGGGCTTTCATCTACAGGGACACGTATGGGCACAACGACAAGCAACTCAAAGAGAAGGCCAATCAACACAGGGATGACAATGACCTGCAAGAACAGCAAAATCGAAATGTAAATAACAAAAAAAGACCCTTTCGAAAGATATAAAGCACCTGATATAAAGCTTGTTACCCAAATTGACAAAAGGGCAGCGCTCTTCAAAACAATGGAACACCACCTCCATGCTTGGGACACGAGCACACTTGCTCTACGGGTCCTGATATATTCAAAGGAGTACCTAACCCCAGCTGCAAAGCTCCAGATCGCATAACATCCAATATTGAAGGCATAAAGATCTGAAAGTAAAAAAGAACAGGCATCATGGCTCCTTCAAGGCTTCAAACACATGATCTAAAACTACGTTTATAGAGAATCTGTTTACTTGATACAAGCATGATTATTACCATTGCACTTGATGCCATGAGTGAAAGGTAGTCGAGGTATTGAATTGAACAGTGCTCGTCCAAGAGAGATGGGAAGAACAATCAAGGCGGAGTTGAAAAGCAGGAGGGTCATCCAAGCCAACACTAACAGCAACACGATGCGCAAAACAAAACCATACCTGCATATGATTAAGCAGTAGCACAATCATCAGAGATGGTCGAAGAAAAAGCTTGTTTAAAACCATAAATAAGAAATAAACAAATCAATAAAATAAGCCAGCTCCATTCAACTATTTGATGTTACTGCTTCTGCAAATCACTGATATGTCGAAGTTTAACAAATAGTTATAACTCGGGAACACACAACAACTCATGATTTTTAGTACACAAGATGTATCAACAGCCAGAATGAGTGCTAACACTTTGCTAAATCTCACAAGACATTTCAAAATTTTGTAGTCAGTACATATATAAACACCCTCATTCTCACACACACATAGAGAGAGAGAGAGAGAGAGAGAGAGAGAGAGAGAGAGTCAGCTCCATCACCAACTGTCTGTGTTCCTACTGAGTAAACAAAACCATAGTCCAGCCATAAGATGGGAAATCCCTATAACACACGTAAAACAACCAAACTCGCAAGATATCTCTGCTTCGCTCATTTTAAAAAGTATATAGAAACTCCTGTTTCAAAAAGATGAGTTTCAAAAGAAGGCCTCATTAGCCGACTGGCATCAAGTTCCTCATCAACCCAAACCTAATAAAGTTGTTGATGAAACAAAAACGTGCTAAGAGTCATCACATTCACTTTCTTAAGGTCTAACTAGACAAAACCCAGACCGCACTGATTACATGACACTCTAGAACCACAGTTACTCCAGGAAATATCCATGTTGTTATACATGGATAAGTTACTTCAAAGGTAAGCATACAACTAACATAAGATTGTACGAAGTCGATAGCTTCTACAATAATTGTTTTACTAAGAAGACATACCTAAAAGACTAGTAAAATATGCAGGCAAGTAAAGGAAGAGATTTGCGAAGAGAATATATCAAAATCTCAAAGAACAAGAGTCTCCAACCAAATCACCGCTAGAATATTCATCAAATCATTAACGAAGTAGCAAAAGCAGCAAGCACTTAACAACAAATTCAGCATCACTATCGACACAAACGATAGAAGTGGCCGACCGCATTCACAAAAGACCATAGTTGATCAGCTGCTCAGCATAGATTCAGTTATATTAAGTTATGGATGCTGACATAAATGATAAATTGGCAGATAGCATTCACAAAGGACCATATTTAACCAGCTGCTCAGCAGATTAAGTTATATTAAGTTATAGTTGTCAATATCTGACTTTTTAGTATAAGTAATTTATCAGCTCTTTGAACTTCACGTCTCCATTTAGAGACCTAGACAATACAAAGGGGAGTAGTACTCACTCGGAATCAGCCTGATCATAACCATCGGAGTCATCATTCGTTTCATTATCTCCAAGTGCATGGTCTCCAATACGGTGACCTGCATCTAGAAGTTGTAGTGGTCGAGGCTGTTGTAATGGCCCACCTTGGTGTACGTCTTGTAATCTAGCTAGTGCAGCTTGCTCCATATTGCCATTTTCCTGTCCACCATTCTCCTCAGGTCTGGGTAGTAAAAAATCTGTCAAGCCAAGAGCCCAACTAACTGCTGTAAACCAATGGCGCAGTAGAGCTTTGATGGTCATTCGAGGTTTAAAATGATGGATTGCATAAGGAATGCAGATTTGAAATAGAAGCATATCCGCAGGAATCTCCGTAAAAGGGTCAGAAACACTGCAAAACACTATAGTTAGCAACGATAGGATTTATTATTTCTTCAATGTAAAAAGTATGATCAAGCATTACTTTCGATGTCAAAGATGTGTTTAACATGGAAATAAGAAAACAAATGACAGCTTATAACAGAATCAAGGAGCTTAGCAACATACGAGATGTCTAAAGGAAAGATTGAAGGTGCCATCCGCATAGCAAGCTTGACAGGTAAAAACACGAGCATAACAATCAAGCTCCCATAAACAGCAACAGACAGCAAGACTCGCCGAGCATGTTTATGCACAGGGTCATCAATGAGATCCCTGAATGGATTGTAATTCGGATCTGCTGGGTCTCTAAGAAAATACAGAACACCATGTCTAAGGACCTGATAACAACAATGGAATATGAGAAATACTATAAGAAGTATAAGTGAGTATATATTGAAATATAGGAAAAAAATAGTATTAGGAGAAGTATGTACCCCTCGAAGCATACTGACAAAAATGCTTATCTGCAGCATGTATACAATTCCTACAAGCCAGTGGATTAAGGAGCTAGCCAAGGGTGATACTGTGAAGAACTCAACTCTTTCAGATATTGATGCACCTAGCATCTTAAGGGTACAAACATCCAGCCACCATCCGCACATCAGAGGGAAGATCCCTAGCTCAATCACTAGCAAGAACGCCACCTTAATCATAGTCATTAGATGCCTCATGCCTGCCAAAAGTTGCCTAAAAAGTGTTCGAGCTGCTTCTAGTATAGACGCTAGCTTTCCAATGGTTACACGTTCACCCCTTGCATATTGTATTAATGCAACAAGTCCAAGATAAAACAAGAGCAAGCAGGATATGCACATATAGCCGATTGCCAGAGTTGTAAGATCAGAAAGACGTGAAGAAGCCATTTTTGCTTCTCCCAGAAGTTCAGCTCTGGCATTGCTAGTTCCATTCACATTGAGGGTCTCTGCAACTGCGTCCATTACATGTCCAAGTACACCCTCACCATGGTTGTCAGATGATAAATTCTTAAAAGCAGTTAAAGCATTCTTAAGTGTAATGTTAGCTATGGAAAGGGCTGTTTCTGTTAAAGGCATGACAGTTGACAGCACTGGGCTAGATGCTGAAGCAAGTATCCATGATAAATAGAAGAGAACTACCCTTCCTAGTGAAAAAGGAATCAAGATTACAGCAGCAAGGAAAATTGCGTTGCTTGCTAGAACCTGTTTCAACCAGAAAACAAAAAACAATTAGAAAACCAATGATAAGCAAGCGTACAATGGTCTATGCTGCAGTAGGTAAATTTGAATCATGCCAGAGCTCAAGGATATAAATATGATATGCAAAAGAAGAAGAAGAACAATATATTTGTAACAACATGACCTTGCCACAGGCTTTGGCTTATAAATGCTAGATGCTAATGGAGGAACCAAGAAACTGAAGCATCAATTATAGCAGAATAAGCAATTTAATTGTCTTAAAATTCAGTCATATGATTTAGGAAGTCGTAACAAACACGTAAATGGATACAAATCATACAAAGGACGACTTAGTAGGCAAGGCACAATTAAACAACAGACCCATTAACACAAGCTGCAATAAGGACTGAGTTTTCATTCCTTCATCAAAGAATCTATGTATCTATATACATGAAAAAACTTCAAATGCCTGTCTCTAATTTTGATACCTACACAATGAATATATAAACACTGCACATAAATTTTTTTTATTTTTAAAAAAAAAAAATCTTGATCAGCTATCCAATTAAGCAAGGAATTTCCTTTAACAATTAAAAATGAAAAAGCACAAAAAATTACTACATCTGTTGGCAAAGACATTTATCGAAACAGCAATGAACATGGATAACTAACCATGTATACACTAATTATCCTTGAAGATACAACCGAGTGAAGTACGACCAATGTAAAACAATGCATAACATTCTTCAAAGTCACGAAGTGGTGAAAAACAAGACAAATACAAACATTACACATACCGTTATTGCATTCTCCACCAGATGGAATACTGGACCTTGCATGCCGACAAGCTCATCAAAGGGCACATCTTCTGCACCGTCAGCATCGTCCAATCCATCAAAAATCTGTTCCACATGCGCTTCCAGCCGAGCTGCTTGCATTTCAAGCCTAGCGGCAACATTCTCTGCATTTCTTCTAATCAAGTTCGCTGGGCCTACAATAGCTTCAGCACCCGGTGCATCTTCAGCATTGCCATCACCCACGTTAACTCTATTAGGGGGGCCTGGGATCCTCCTAACTGCACGAGCACCATGTCTATCATTACCTTCAGCTTCCCTCTCAACATCCTGTCCTCCCATTTCACAAAAATTTCTGACGTAATCCCTTAAAGATGTTGCCCCAAGAAAAATAAAAACAATACTAGCAGAGAGCAGAAACCCATGCAAGCAATCCGTGAAAATTAAAGGTGCAGATAAATGACTTAAGAAAAGCCTCTGAGCCTCACCGAGGCTTCTGACGAACGTCAAGCGCCATATCCAAAATGTTATGAAAGGTATTATGAGGAGCCAGACAGAGAGTACAAAACCTAGTCGGAGGAAGAACTGCAAAACATGGTACCCTTTTAAGGCCATCCCTACCACAAACTCTTGTAAAGGCAATCTCACGGGAGCATTTTCAGAATAAACAGGGGAAAACGAAAACGCATGCTTGCACACCTGCATTATATGACAATACAACATCAGGAATCAGCTATAAATGCGTGCAGTAATTCAATGCGCTTATAGTGTCGTACTCAGGAATCAGCTATAAATGCGTGCAGTAATTCAATGCGCTTATAGTGTCGTACTCTTTTTTTTTTAAACTTTTTGAGATAATGATAAGAAACCCCGACGCCGAATTGACAATTGCATGTCCAAGTACCAAAAAACCCAGCCCGCAGGAGCCCACAAAAAGGCGGTGGAGGACATTTGTATTCGAGGACCTTTGCCTATTTTCTCGTCAGCAAGTTTAATATGGTTGTAGTTTCTTAGAGTTAAAAGAGTCCAAGATATGTAATTCAACGGGCTTATAATGTCATACTTGTAGTCTAACAATACAAAATCAGGAATCAGGTTTAGTCAGACGATAGACCGTGCAGTAGTTTAATGTGCTTAGTGTCATACAACCTTACTTTTTGAGATAACACGGAGAAACCCTGCCACTAAGCCGGCAGATACTTGTGTGATTCTAATTTCGTAGAATTACAAGTCTAAAAAAAAAGGAATATCAATATGGAGGGAATTGATAGACCTCGCACTGGCGGGCGTTGCTATGATTAAGCCACTGGAGGAGACAATCTTGATGAACAAATTTGATGCTGCCGCTGCAAGCGCAGGGATAACGAAGAGGATTTTGTTCTTCACCGGGATTGCGACAGATCCGACAAACATCGCCCTCTTCCTCGTCGTCATCATCATCGTTGGCCGCCGACGCCGACGAAGATTCCGACAACGAATCCGACGATTCTCCGCCGTCTCTTTTCGCCTTTATTCCATCAGCCGCCGTCGCCGCCGAGGCCGACGAATCCGTTATGTCTCTGCCGCCGTCGCCGCCTACGAACGCCGGCGACATGTCGATTGTAGCGCGTACAACGATTTCCTCCTCATCCATGATTGGAATGATGAGATCGAAGCGTGGGCTCGACCGCGTGGGGAAGAGCGGTTCTAAAATGTCGTGCTCGGCGAGGAGTTAAGTTTCTAAGAAAGTGGCAATAATTGTTAATTAATTCTTTCAATGTCGGTTCGATCGAGTTGGGTTACCAAGGCCCACTGGTTGAGTGGAGCCGATTACAATTGAAAAGTCAGAATCAAAATTAGTATCGAAATTAAAAATTCCGTAAAATCGGAATAGAAATAACCACAAATTTAATAATATTTAGTACATCTTAAATCACAATTATTCTATATAAAATTAAAAAAATAGTCAAATCAATAACTTTAATTTTTATAGTAACAAAAATGAATCAAAGTGATAAAATTGTAATAATTTATACTACTATTAAAATAGAGTATTGTATGTAAATATCAATAATAATTGATATACAATAATAAAATTCTAAAAAAGTAAACATAAATATTTAGCTTAAATTAAAAAGGACAAAAATTTAAAATACTAGAAAGTATAATAATTTTCTCCCTGCTTTATATTATTTTAGAATTTTAATATAATAATAGTAAGTCAGATAGATTTTATAGTCTATTACATAACAAATAAATATTCAATAATTAGAGTTTTTTAATAACAAAAATCTTATTTTACAAGTATAATTATAATATTTTCTTATATTAAGTATATGCAATCGAAATAATATTTTTTTTATTTATATAGTTAAAGTATCAACCAAAATATTTTTATGACAAAAGTTGTATTTTTAATTAAGTTTTTAAATTTATCAAAACGCCGACATTGATACTTCGATGGATTTTGAGCTGTTGGCCTGGGCTGAGCTGACGGCGCGCGCGGTTTTTGTTATCCTATCGCTCCTCGCTCAGTCTGTGTTCCGATGGGCGCGCTGCGTCTACCGACGCTCGCCGCGATTCTCGCCGCTCCCACCGTCTCACGATCCTCAACTTCCTTCGCCTCACGAACGCTCACTCTAGCCGGCGGCCGGAGAAATTTCTCCGCCCGCAGTAGTCTTGCGGCAGCGGCGGCGGGGACGGATAAGAAACAACAAGACGGGGCTGTGACTCCGCGGTCCGCGGACTTCAACGCCTGGTATCTGGACGTGATTGCTGCTGCTGAGCTCGCTGATTATGGCCCTGTTCGCGGCACCATGGTCATTCGACCTTACGGCTACGCTATCTGGGAAGCCATACAAGTATCTATTATCCTCATTCCTCAATACTAGTATTAATCATTAATCGCTCCACAATTTGGTCAATGGGTCACTACTTGGTGTTCTAACTGTCGGGATGAGCCTGTGAGTTACCTTGGGAAGGGTACAAACAAACATTTTGTTTCTTTTGATATGAAGTTCAAATATTCATCAGTAACGGTATCAATTTATTGTGGGTCGCTCCATGAGTCGCTCAATGAATCACTCATTAGTGTTCTAACTGTTGGTATGAGAAGTGACCCATGTCAGTGACTTTTGGAGTTTGTTTTTTTTTTTTTTTTTTTTTTTTTTTTATGTAAACCGTCCGTTGCTAAAGTTTGATCTTTAAGATATTATTCATTCGTGAAGTAATATTTGAATGTAAAGTTCAAATAATACTAGTATTTAATCATAGGTCGCTCCACCAGTCGCTCCATGGGTCACTACTTGGTGTTCTAACTACCGGGATGGGTGTTTGGAGGTGGATGAGAAGTGAGCTAGGAGGAGTGACCTTTGGAGGGGCGTGGGCTCAATTTTACAAGTTTGATCATTAAATTGTTGCTTATTTAATTTGTGAAGGAATATTTGAATGTGAAGTTTAAGGAGACAGGACACAACAACATGTACTTTCCACAGGTGCGTGGATCTTCTCTCTTGATTTTGTTTAGGTAATATTGACTATAAACTGAATCCAGCAAGTAAATGAGAGAATGGTGGTGTTATTGCCAGTAAGTAAATGATCATTCTCACTGTAATCATCGCGTTATTTCCAAAGATCGATGATTTAAACATGATTTTTATTTTTGTAAATTTATGGACTACATAATTGGCTCGTATCAACAATAACCTGAATCCGTGGAAAAGAGGATTAAGTAGAGACAGGTTATGTTAATTTCCTGGAAACAATAGTTGTCAATAGGGAATGGTTAAATCTAACAAAAGTATTGACTTATGATTTTTTTTTTTTTGACATGAAAATAATGATTTAAATGGACGTAGTCTTGCTTGTTGATTATATACTTATTCCACGGAAAAGAGGAGGAGAAATGTAAACAGAAAAAAACAAGAGATCAGTGATGTTTATTTTCGGTAAGCTGTCATTCTAGCTACCAAATTGCTTGATCTAGTAATGATATTGATACGTTAGTATGTGAATTGGATTCGATAATTTGACATTCTTTAAACATGAAGCCACAACCTAGCACAATGGTTTACGTGTTGAGGACAATTTAAAGGAATAAATTCCAACAAGATATCTTCCAGACTGAAAATATTTTCTACATATCCCTTCTGTTTCATTTAGAGCAACATACTCCTTCAAAATGCTTGATTAGTCCTATTTTTATGCTTCCATAGAGAGTAAAGATATTTATATGTAACGTAGATGTTGCAGCTTAGGGCAGGAGATGAGTGGGAGCCAATAAAGAGTAAATGTATCCTATTAGCTCCGCTTGTACTTAAAAACATTCAAATGGGAAAAAGTTGGCTTGAATTTGTATCCTCAACTTGGCTTGTATTTCCCTTTGGATCATTCTGATGCACTAGCTTTTTCATGCAGTTTATATCGTACTCTTTTTTCATGCAGTTTATATCGTACTCTTTTTTTATGCAGTTTATACCATACTCCTTTATCGAGAAGGAAGCAAGCCATGTTGAAGGCTTCAGTCCAGAGTTGGCACTTGTAACCATTGGAGGAGGGAAGCAGCTTGAGGAAAAACTTGTGGTAGTTTATTCTTCCTCATCAAGCTATCTTCATAGTGCCTTCTCCTTTTATCAATATTTATGTTCCTTATTTAATTCAAACTTGCAGCTTCTTCTTGTTCTTTTTCTTTTTATTTGGAGGAGGAGGAAAAAGGGGGGGTAAAGGTCATGATTTGGTCCTCTACCTTGTCATGTTTAATATGACAGGCGGATGTTTAATATGACAGGCGGTGAGGTCAGGTTGGTTCAATGCTCCTAATGGAAGACTGAGGTTCCACCTCTGATACATGATCTGCTCGTAGAGATTCTAAAGTCGTCCGCTAAGTCATCGTGTTAGTAGAATCACTGTATGAGGATGGAGATAAAAGGATGGCTGTGACGACGCGATAGAGGAGTAGGAGCTAAGTTGCACTCTTTTTTGATAGAGGATTGAATTGCGTTACATCGGTAGAAGGCGACAAGTGAGAGGGCCAAATTGTGACTTTTCCCTTTTGTATCGTGTGGTTCAATGAGAGGTAGATCACTAGATCCTCTATTTGCATACTGTTTAATCCTTTCAGTTCCTCTTTCGAGGACTTGGCAGGTGCGGCCAACTAGTGAGACGATAGTCAATCACATGTTTACTCAATGGATTCACAGTTACAGAGATCTTCCTCTCATGGTTAACCAGGTTTGTTTCATTGTATATATCAAATTTGTTTGCATTTCTAGTTTATATTTAATTTCTAATAGGTTCATGCTTTATAGTGGGCAAATGTGACAAGATGGGAAATGCGGACGAAGCCATTTGTAAGGACTCTTGAGTTCCTATGGCAGGAGGGTCATACGGCTCATGCGAACCCTGAGGAGGCCGAGAAGGAGGTCTCCGTCTTTGCTGAAGAATGCATTTTTTTTCCTTAGTTCTTTTATATATATATACTTTTGGTACATGATTTTCATGTCCCTATGCTGCAGGCTTTGCAAATGATTGATGTTTATGAGAAGTTCGCTTATGAGCAAGCCGCAATACCGGTTATTTCAGGTCGTAAATCTAAACTTGAGACGTTTGCCGGTGCTTCTCGAACCTATACAATTGAAGCCATGATGGGTGATAAAAAGGCTTTACAAGCTGGAACCAGCCATAATCTCGGCCAGAATTTCTCACGTGCATTCGGAACTCAGGTTTATTTTGCAGCTTTGGAATTGAGCCATGACGTATTCAATAAATCTATATAGTGGCATTGTGCTTTTTCCTTAGATTCTTTTCTTTTCTTTTTTTTTTTGGTGAATCACATAACATCAATGTCTGAAAGAGTGTTTTGTAAGAGTTTATCTAGTAGATTAAGGCATCTCGGAAAAGTTTCATTTTCAGCTTACTAGGCTTCTATGAGCTTGTATGTCTCAAAAAAAATCCGATGCGTTAATCTCTTTCTGTTTTTCTTTTTAAGGCGTGTCATGAATTTCTTTGCTTGTTAATGGCTTAAGCTAGTTCGTTTGACAATGCTTTTGCTGTTTTACAAAGGCATCCTGATGGTTATTGCACCTCTGTTTTTTCTCTTTTTTTTTGTTGGAGAAAGACCGTAATTAGTCGAACCTCTCTCTTTTATGTTATACTGTTATTGTTCTTGTTTTACAAGTTACAACTCCCAATTTGATCCATTTGTTCTAAAGGTTTTGTATTATGGTGTTTGGTGACAGTTTACCGATGAAAATGGACAACGGCAATATGTGTGGCAAACTTCCTGGGCTGTCAGTACAAGGTTTATTGGAGGTATTATCATGACCCATGGAGATGATACTGGGTTGATGCTTCCCCCCAAAATTGCACCAGTACAGGTAAACTCTTTGCTATATGCTCTAGTGGATCTCTTGATAATTCATCGATTACAAGTTTATAATACCAAGTTGCGGATCAAAAAGGCATCTTGTCGATCCATGTAGCTTGTAGATCTTCTGAGGTGGAATATTAAATAATAGTCTCTTCGGCTCTAATTTTGCACAGAATATGTTTTTGGTGTAGCACCTTAATCCTCATATCAGATGTGAATGTTTCCTATTGTATGACTATGATGTACCTCCTACTACCACCTAAGACCCCACCTTTAGATACTGAAGTTTCTCTCACTGACATTTGATTATGCCTATTGGACACAAACAAACCTAAACAATCACATGCGCAGGACTTCTGCAAATTTGCAAACAAACACTTTCTCCCTAACAGCCTAACACCCATCAAAATACTGGAAAACACATTCTTCTTTGATTGAACTTCGGTTCTGGATCGACAAATATGCTAATTCCACGTTTTATGCTTTATTGTCAAATGGTCTTTCAACAGCCTTGGTGTCACACTGATCTACTAAATACTGCATTGTACGGCATGCTTTCAGGTGATAGTAGTACCAATTTGGAAGTCAGATGATGAAAGAGTTGGAGTACTGGATGCTGCTGCATCTGTACAGAGAGTATTAAAAGCAGCTGGATTTAAGGTCAAGCTTGATGATTCAGAACAGAGAACACCAGGCTGGAAATTCAACTTTTGGGAGATGAAGGTGAATGCTTAATTTGAGTTATCAGAAATTTACTTCTCTGTCTATGATGGTTGTTTCTAAGAGCTCTTTGATTCCATAGGGCGTTCCTTTGAGAATTGAAATTGGGCCTCGAGATGTTTCTAGTGGTACTGTGGTGGTTTCTAGGAGAGATGTCCCTGGGAAACAGGGCAAGGAATTTGGAGTTTCAATGACACCATCTATCTTGGAAGAATATGTAAAGAACAAATTGGATGATATCCAGACCTCTCTTCTTCAAAAAGCTATATTATTTCGTGATAGGTACGTGAAATGCTACAACATTAGTCATAATATCTTTTGACTTCCGTTTCTGAAGTCAGCACAGCAAATATTCAACCGTTTTAATCATGCATGTACTTTTATTGAAGGCTTAGCTTGTTTGAATGTTGTGGTGGTTATGGTAATATCCATTTTTTGTTCTTAATTTCCTAGCAAAAATAGGGGGCATGCAGGTTATTTTACATAAAAAAGTAATGAAACAAATTTGATGATGAACAAGCTAAGCGTCCAGATTGTAACTGACTAACTAATATGTTGTCATGTCTTTTTCAAGATCGAAGTATTTTCCAACGTGGTCATCCTTTTCTCCTGTTTATCGTGATTCTTTTAATTTCCATCTCACGGAAGCCTCTATGCAGTAACATTGTCGATGTAAGCTCATATGATGAGCTTAAAGCAGCAATTTTTGAAGGCAAATGGGCAAGAGGTCCTTGGTCTGCAAGGTAACAAGTCTTTGTCATCTCTGTATCTATCTTTTCTTCCCTGTTGACAAAGATATTTCCTTTTTGGAGTAATGCTAAAGCTCCCAAGTTTTGCCCAAAGTTTCACCCAAAAGTCTGAGGGAATTTCACTTTTGAGCGGCAGGCAGAAATAGTGTTACAACCAACCGGAACTTCTACCGAAAAATGCCGGAAATGGATGAAATCTCTATCATTTTAAGTAGGATAGAGAAGAGAGTCAAGATTGTAGAGTTTCCGTCCATTTTGGGATATTTTTTGGTTGTAGTTTTGGGTGGTCTAGCAGTGCCCAAGCACATAGCTGCAATGCATGCATAATTTTTCCGGGAAAAGTTCGGGAAAACTTGCGGATGCTCTGGCAATTTTATTTTCTTTACAAATGGGGGCACTAATTTCCGAGCTTTGCTTTAACTAGCGATGCGGAAGAGTTGAAGGTGAAGGAGGAAACCGGTGCGACGATCAGGTGCTTCCCGTTTGATCAACCTGGAGGAATGAAGCAATGCTTTATGACTGGAAATCCTGCAAATGAAGTTGCGATCTTCGCGAAGTCCTACTAGCCTCGATTGATAATTTGTTAAGAGAATGGCGGTAGTGTTGTTGTTGTGATATTATTATTCTGCGCTCATTTTTTTAAACAAATAATTTCATATTAATTTTGGTATTAGTTCTATACAAGTTTTCTTACCAAATTTATTAGGTTGTAACCAAATTAATTTTGGTATATTGATCTTTTTTTTAAACAAAATCATATAACACTCTTATGGCTTGTTATTAGTTTTATTTTTTTGCTTGATTTTTAGACATTTTTAACACAATCTACTTGTATGTGGCTGGACATTTTATTCCTGAAAAAGTCGAGAATTAAGCTAAGAAATTCAAAATTGCATTTGAGAGATATTCTAAATTGACATTGGACTGAGCTTTTATGTTATGTTTGTTAGCTTAGAATATTTTTACGATATCATTGCGCTCTACGCTCAATAGATCCCATTGTTGAGCTCTGGACATCCGCCATCGAACCAACCAGCGGGGCTGGCGGGGCTCGCGGACGTCGAACCAAACGATCGGGGCAAGTTTGTAACCAGTTTCAGCAGAGCCAAGCTTATCATGCACTTGGACATTGACCAAACTATTCATGTCAATTAACATTTTTCTAATCGCCATTTAAAAATAAAAATATAATTATTTTAAAATTTTAATTAAAATTTTTTTAATTATACTAATTTATTACATATTATATTTTTTCTGAAGATAATAAATTTAAATCTTAAAAAGTTACCAAAATACAATCGATAAATTTTAAATAAATCTATTTTAAAATCTCAGCTATGAGAGAAAAGTAGATGATTTTATAAATTCAGCAGAATATAAGCTATATGATATAATAATAATTATTATATATAATTTTAAATTTATTTTAATTTTTAAATAATTATAATACTGAAGCAAAAGAAGAGGATTTGGTGTGCCTTATATCCTAATATAATTATTTAATTATTACAGTAAATTTAAATTATATATGGTAGTTATTATTAATAATGCGGTTATATTCCTAGTAAACTATAAAATCTCCCATTTTTTTCTCAATTTTAAGATTAAATTCATATTATTTGTAATTTGTGTTAATTTAGTTAAGATCTTTTTTTATTATTTTTAGAAGAAATGTAATATATAATATATCAATATAATTTAGTAAAATAAATATACCTTTTAATAATAAATATTACTAATTATAAAAATAATTTTTATTTTTAATACATGCATCACGAATACGTCATTCGTTAATTATTGATCGAGCTCGTACCCGATCGGTATTTTTTTTGTGTTCGGAAGCAGAGGTAGGCCCGTAGAGATGGTTTCAGGGAGATATGACACCAGATATTTTACGTGGAAACCCTCGAACTCTTGATCCGAGGTAAAACCACGGGTCGCACGTGACCAGCGAATTAGAATTCACTAATAGGGAAAAAAGATATGAGGTACAGGGTTTTAGCATCGAGCTTTATAAAAAGCTCGGTGGATTTCGCTCTGTCTTTCTGTTACAGTCACTCTCATTATGTTCTTTGTCGAAAAAGTGGATCCTTGTTACGGTACTGTAGATTGCTATTTATACCCCGTAACGATTTTCTCCCACTTGCGATAGTTGTGCGCAAGTGGATGAATGTTGTTATCCAGGCTGGCGACAGCCCGACATTAATTTAAATTTTCCGCCAGATTTCTGTTGAACCGTTGGCCACGTGTCTTCAATCCGGCAGCCGGGGTGAACAGTTCAGATGCTGAAGAGATCGTGTGAGGTTTCGTCGGTGCACCGACCTAAATGAACACCGACCTCAACAAAGCACAGACGCTTGACCTTCATCCGACCACGCCTAACGTCGGTTCTTATTTCTGACGCTATATCAATTATGATATAAGATACCTGCAAACTTTTGAGATAAAGTTTATAGATTATTTAACCAGACATTACTATTAAGAGTAAAATTGAAATAGAGTTTATTCAATCTTAGATCCACCAATAGGATCTCTTATTAATTAAAAGTAATTAGTAAATTATCTATAATAATAATTAGGTATATCAATTTTGAAATTACTATAGAGATAAAACTAAATAAATAAATACTTTATTTTATCACAACTTCTCTCACCTTCAGAATCCCTCGTTTATAATCCTCGCTTTTTTCTCGGTCTCAATCTCATCACTACCCCCTCTCCTGCCTCCGATCCCAAGTCTCCCATCAAAACCCTAGCGATCGACGAACTCTAGCTCTCAGATTCCTCCTCCTCATCGATTGTTCTCGATCGCGCGCAGCGTATCTCAGATTTCTCGTTGAAGGAAACCCTAATTTGGCTCCGTTCCCCCCCGAGATGGCCGAAGGAAAGCTCGATTTGCCCGATGATCTCCTCGTCTCCAAGCCATCCGCTGCAACCGCCACCGTCGCCGCTGCCTGGGTTGACGCCAAGGGTATTTCCCCCTCTCCGTATATAGTTGAAGTTTCGATCTCGAAAGCGTTGTCTAGATGTTAATTCTAGTTTTACATCTTGCTAGCAGGGTATTGAAACAATGAATTTTGGTGTTACTAGGTCAGTGATTTGGATTCTTCTTTGGAGATGTTAACTAGATGTTAAGAGATCTTAGTTTTAGTGTTTGTCACAGATCTTAGTCTGGTATTCCTGCATGTTGGGAAGTTTATTTGTAGTTGATTTGGAGATCAAAGTATAAGAATTGAGTGAAGATCTGCAGGTCTAAATACGATGATCTGCCTTCGCCTGACTTGAGTGGAGATATGTCCCTAAGTAGATCATGGTGGAAGGTCCATGTTGCCTATCCATGGAGAGAGTTCAACGGAGGATTTGTTGTTGCTTGTATAAGATTTAGATTAATTAGTTATTGTAACAATTAGTGAATGTTACTTTGTTGGCAGATGATTTGACTGGAGGAAATGATGAGGACAAAGGACTACAGAGCTACCTTGATGACACGAAAGGTTTTTTTTTTTGCTGATCTTGTTTTTTCGTCAACTTAGATTTGAATATAATTTTTAATTAGTGCATTAACATTTTTGCTTTAGTTGTCGCCTCTTCAATGGCAGTCACTTTGATGGTAGAATGATAATATTAGGGAATTATCTTAGAAATGGAGATACACTCATATGACCATTGCTTTTATTTTGTTCATTTTTATTCAAAATATCGGTCGCATTATTATTTTTCCCTGAATAGAATTTGTTGGTGCATTTGATAATTGAGATACATTAATTGGTGATAGTTTTGTTGTACGACATATTTGGTATCTTGCATTTATGTGAATGTTTGTCCTTGTTGCAGATCAATTGGCTGCTGATAACATGCCACTATCACCGCAGTGGCTTTATGCTAAGCCTGTTGAAAGCAAGGCTGGCCTTGCTGCTGCGTTTGGAGTATGCATCTTCTCTTGCTCTAGGATATAATTTGCTCTTTTTAGATATGCTTTTTCAGTAGTTGAGGCCATGCAGTTTCTATGTTCTAGTAAGAGTTAACCTTGTTCTTCTGGGTTTTATTGTTAATAAAAATGACGTAGTAAAAGATTAAACTTTATATATTCGAGCAGTGTCTTGCTAGCATTTCAGTAGATGCCTTTCTTGCTGAAGGTAAGAGTTATAGCTGGTACTGGTGTACCCTATTATTTGGTAAATCAATTCATGCTTCTATATTATATATTTTTAGGTATTTGCTTTTGATATCAAATATATGTTGTCCTTGGTTTTTTGCTTTTGCTCTCAAATATACATACTTAATTAAGGCGTCCTTTCTTCTGTTGAGAACCTTTAGTTTTGTAGCTGATTCTTGTATATGACTACACTATGAGTTGACGAAGTAGCATTTTGCATATTATAGGATGCTCGCGCGCCAAGTTCCTTGTCCCATGGACCCCCTTCAGATTCTATCCAAAAGGATGGCTGGCGCTTGGAGGGATCTCAAGACAAGAAAGATTGGAGGAGAAATGTGACCGATATTGATGGCAACCGCCGCTGGCGTGATGAGGAAAGGGAGACTGGACTGCTTGGAAGGAGAGAACGTAGAAAAGACAGCGAGCGGGAGAGCGATTATCGTAAAAATGATCGCCGTGCTGACAGCATTCCTACGAGAGAAATAGCTGATTCAAGGGGTTTGCCGCCTTCTGACAGGTGGCATGATATCTCTTCTCGTAGCTCCACACATGAGGGCAGGCGTGACACTAAATGGTCATCAAGGTGGGGTCCGGAGGATAAGGATTCTCGTGCTGAGAAAAAGACAGACATTGACAAGGAGGAACCTCATAATGAGAAGCAGGTATTTGGCAGCACAAGCCGTTCGCTGTCAGAGTCTGATTCTCGTGATAAGTGGAGGCCACGCCACCGTCAGGAAGCTCATCCTACTGGTTCAGCAGTGTATCGTGCAGCTCCAGGCTTTGGACAAGACAGGGGCCGTTCAGAGGTTTCCCATGTGGGATTTGCTCCTGGAAGGGGTAGGGCCACTGGATTGGCTAGATCCTTGTCAGGACCAATTGGTGCTGCACCTCTAAGTAGGACCAAATCCATGCAGGGGCGGGCTACTTCGTCTACGGACACATTTCGCTATCCAAGGGCAAGGCTTCTTGACATCTATAGGAAACATAAAGTGACATCATCTTTCATTAGTACACCTGAAAGCCTTGAGGAAGTTCCTTCACTAACGGTTTCCAGTGTTGTGGAGCCACTGGCTTTTCTGGCACCTGATCAGGAGGAAGAGGTACTAATGGATTTACTAGTGTGGTTGTCCTTTTTCTTTTACTGCCTCAGTGACTTTTAATAACTTTTAGTTGTCATTTAATGATTGAATTCTCTTATGCTATCCCTTAACCTTGCTCATCTCGCCCTTTCTACCAAACTAATCTGTTCTATCATATCCTTTTCTTTCTTTGTGTAGACTATCTTGGAAGATATATGGCAGGGAAGGGTTAATGGACGTGAAGCAAGCCACTTAAATAAAGAGAAGGTGCTCCAATCTAGCGACGGTGAAAGAGGTAAGGCATATATATATATATATATATATATATATATATATATATATTTTTTTCCTCCTCTTAACTCAGGATATCTTAGCAGTTCACAGCTTTTGTGAAAGTATCATATGCTACCTTACTAAAAAAAATAGATTTGTTTTTTAATTGGAAGTTGTCAGTTTGAACTGCAAGATTTACCGTAAAAGAAGAAAGATTCAGAACCTCTAAGTAAAGAAATCCTATCTTACTTCCTGCTGCAGCCATGGATAGAATTTACGTACTGGAAGGATTACTGTTGGAAGTGTATTAATAGGTGCTTTTCTGTTGCAGATTCAAGTGGTGGAGATGTCATGAATACTTCAATAAAGAGTGGCCGTGCTGGCTTAACCTGTGATGATAGTAGGATTTTAGACATTTGTACTGATTCTGTACGAAAGGAAACTGATAAAAGCATATCGAATTTTGATAAGCATGAGGAGCATCCACTTGGTAAAAGTGTAATGCTTGAAGGCATTGATCTGGCTAATTCTTTTGATGTTAGTAGTAAGCTGCCAGACGATTCAAACTGTTTGTTTGGTACATTCATCCAAGAAATTCAACGATCAGAAGATGGTGAATGTAAAACCAAGAATGGGGTAAGTAACCCTTTGGACCAGAGTGTTGCTCCTGAGGAGTTGAGCTTGTTATACAGGGATCCCCAGGGAGAGATTCAAGGTCCTTTTCTTGGTCTTGATATTATATCATGGTTTGAACAAGGCTTTTTTGGCATGGATCTACCTGTATGTTTATCAGATGCTCCAGAAGGTACACCTTTCCTGCCTCTTGGAGAGGTCATGCCACATCTAAAACTGAAAAGCCATGCCAGCTCCATAATCAATGCTGGTGGAAATTTCGAAACAATGGATATTGCTAAAATTAATGACATTGCTAATACTGCCGCGCCAGATGTAATCAGTTCCTCCAACATTGATAACGAAAAATGGGTTGCATCTAGATTTGAGGACGACGATCCTTTGGTTTCTGAACAAGAAGGCCAGTCTGATCCTAGCTTTGTAAGGTTGCCAAATTCCAGTGTGGAGACATTGTCTGGCTTTCCTGGGACTGCAAAAGTAACTTATAATGAAATTTTTGGACAAGATAATGAAGGTTTGGTTTCTGTCTTGCTCATTGACTTTCTAATTTTCATTGTGTTTCTGTTTGTTAGATCTTGTGTTAATCTGTTTTCTTTAACTAACTAAACTAAATTCACGGTTGTAGAAGTCATTTACACTGGAAGGCCTGCAAGTGGATCTGGGAGCACGGGTGGGGCAGTCGGCAATAGCCTTAATGATCATTTAAGACTGCCGGGTGGTCAAGATTTTTTGCTAGGCGATATTGCAGAAATGAGTGTCCGCAGCAAGGTTCCTTCAGACAGTGAAATACATCCACTTGGCTTGTTGTGGTCGGAGCTTGAAGCGGCTCAATCTAAGCAACCTCTATCATCCAATGTTTCCAGCATTGACAGCCAAAATCACGTACTCAGGCAAGAGTCATTTGGCTCAGTGGGTGCACATGATGCATGGTCTAGTGGCTATGGAAGAAACGCTAGTCGTAATGTTGTACATGATCCTGTTGATGCTGGACGTATATCACAATTTAATGCTGAATCCAACCAGTTCAGTCTTGAAGAGCAATTACTCTCTCAAAAGTTGCAGTTACAGCAGTTGCAGCAGCTTTCTGCTAAACAGAACATGCATATTAATCCACCATTTTTTGAGCACCAGCAGCAGCCATTCAATAATTCTATTCCAGAGTTGGAACATTTTTTGAAACTGCAGTTGCAGCAGGAGCGACTTCAACAATTGCAGAAGCAACAACAATTACAACAAGAACAGCAACTTCGTCACCATCATTTGCAGTTGTTGCATCAGCATCAACAGCAGCAGCAGCAGCAGCAGCAGCACCAGCAGCACCAGCAATTGCTCCAAGAGCAGCTGTTGCAGCAGCAGCTCCAAGAGGCTCATCAAAGAAATGACGTGCTTGATCAGGTACTATTTAGACAACGCGTCTTGCAAGAGTTGCAGCAACATCAGCTCACTCGTCATCATGGACCCCCTTTGGAGCACATCATTGATTCAAGATTTGGACGTAATATTCATCATGATCAGCACGGAGATCTTATAGATTCATTATCACATCCTAAACAGAGACAGATACTTCCTTTGGAGCAAGAAATTCTTCTAGGACTCCAGCAAGAGCAATTGCAAGCACAGCAGCTAGCCATGCGGCAACAGCAGCTTCTCATGGATGATGACAGACATGTCGGCGGGGTTTGGCCAGTTGATGAGGCAGGTCCTTTTGTAAGAGCACCCGCTAATCCGCACCAGACACATCCTACCGGACCAACCACGCTTGACTTTCTACAGCCTTCACGGAGGTGTCATCTTTTGATCTTGCTAATCATCTTGAGCGAAATCTCACTTTGCAGGAACGTATCCAGCGTGGCCACTTTGAGCAGAGTGGTCAACCTTTTGAGAGGACAATGCCGGTATCAACTGGTATCCATCGGGCAAATTCAGACTTTCTAGATGCTTTATTGCGACTTCAAGGAGCAGAAGTTCACGAGCGGCATGGCCAGATGCATTTTGCAGAAAGTGAAGGTCGATTTCCTTCCAATATTCATCCATCTCATCTCGCTGCTAACCAATTCAATTCACAAATGGATTTGGTTAGAGGCAGTTTGTCTGAGTCCAATGGACCTTTACCAAATGGTATGGTAGAATCAAACTTGGAATCTCACTTGAATAGGTTTCGTCTTGAAGCAGAGTTGCAGCAGAGAGGCTTACAAGGTAACATCGGTTTTGATGATCAAAATATCTGGGGATCAATTCCAAGGAGCGTTGAGAGCTCTAACCCTGGTCTGGCAGATTTGTTTCATCAAAGAGTGTCCCTTCAGGGTGATAGCCCTCCCACGTCAACCTATGGGATCAGAGACCAGTCTAGGCTCTTTTCTCAGCCTGCATCAGACTACCGTCAGTTAAACTTCCTTGTTGATAAATCTAGTAGTGGTGAGACTTTTTCTGAAGGCTCCCGTCAGATTGGTCTAGCGAAGGCGCCAAATGATCGAATGGCAAATTTGGATGTCGTTCGAGATGGCAGTAATTTTGCTGGTAGTGGAAGATTAAACTTGCGATCTCCATCTGGGGTAATAGAAGCTCCTAATATTGCTTCAGAAATGGATAGCCTTGCAAATGAAACCGCTGGAAGGGTAGGCTTATCAGACATTGAGATGAACAGGATTCTGCGCTCCAAAAGCATGATGGCAAAAAGATCAGTTTTGGATCCCCTGGATACTGCAGCAGAGCAGGTTGGAGAGAGTATTTTACATGGAGGGTTAAAGACAACTTCATCTATTAAGCATGCTTCTCTATCTAACCAGGGTAAATTGCTCGTGAGATGGTGTTAAGGAGCTATGTTTTTGTTTGAATCAATCTTGTAATGATGGTGTTTTTTTTTTATGTTTGATGCAGGTGGAAGCGCAGGCCTATATAAGTACGAAGCAGGGAACGATTTTTGTGAAGAGCTGCCGAGTGACCGGTAAGATTGCTTCTGTTGTAAGATCACTTCTGATGCATTTTGCTTACACGAATGTGAACCTATCTTGATTTGACGTCGTTATGGTCATTTTTCTCGTGACTATTGGCATCATCCTAAATAGAGGAAAGTGTGGTCTATAACTCAAAGTAGAACGGAGGAACGCTATAATGTTGTTAACTATTGGCATCATCCTAAATATTTCTGCCGGAGTATTTACTGCTCTGCTAGTTACTCCTAATGGCTTCTATTTGGCCTGGATCATATTGATAATGATAGTAACTGACCGGTTAGCGTGTTGTGTACCTATAAAAAGTATTTCGGCATTGATGGAACCACTATATATTTGTTTAATGTCATTATATTTAGATAACGACTATAGACTAGTGTATTTGTCTAATGTCATTATTTTTCGAGCTTGGGGAAGACTTAGCTAGCGGTTGAGTTGAGCGGCGGTGAAGAGTTTGTATTAGTGATATCTTTGTTTAGAGGACTTAGGATTTTCGTTTTGTTCTTGTTTTGTCGTTGTGGTGCCCTTTTATTTCTGTTCGTTGTCTTAGCCCCTCTTAATGCTTACTTGTGATGCTGGAATATCTTGTCTCATTCTCTCTGTATTGGTATTGCTACTGATATGCAGTATATCTGGGCCTGTCATGCTTGGACGCACTGAAAGCACCTCAATGAATCGTGCTCTTGATCCTCTTGTGGTAGCATCACAAGGAGCTCCATCAGATATAGCTTCGGATTCATCTGTCAAAGGGAAGACCCTCTCCTATGAAGGTATGCGTTTGTCTCACACGCCCTTCCATTTGTTTTCTGACTACCAATTTTTTAACCCAAACAAAAAACTGGTGATATGGAAATAGTATACACTCCATTTAGCTGTAGATGCATTTTATTTATTTATTTTATGATTGAGTTTGGATTAGCTAAAACATGCAGGCATAAATTTAGGTATGATAAGAATAGGTCACAGATCAATCAGTTACAATTTTCTGTCAGTAAATAGTCACAATCCATCTTTAGACAAATGGAGAGCATCTTATTTATTGCATAAGAACTTACGAGAAGCATGAAAGTTGTTTCCTTTCATTACTTAGTTGGAGTGTTGTTTTTCTTTGACTTGTATGATAGAAGGAAGGAAGGAATCGAGGGGGAATAGTGGTTCCCAGCTGACAGACACGCAAGTAACGAGTAAGAAGGACGCTAGGTTTCGTCGCACCGTCTCGTCCAGTGATTCTGGCGCCCCTGAAGCTACATTTGTAGACATGCTCAGGAGCACAAAGAAGCCAAGTACTACTACACTACTACTGAGGCTGATCCCACTTCTGGTGCACAGGAATCCACCGATACCGGTGCTGGTGGCAAAAGTGGTAAGAAGAAAGGGAAGAAGGGTAGGCAAATTGACCCTTCTCTCCTTGGTTTCAAGGTTCACAGCAACCGAATCATGATGGGTGAGATTCAGCGACTTGACGACTGACAACTATATATATATATATATTTCTTTTCTTCGGTAGTTTACTCAATCAGCTCCAGCTGGGATGTACAGATCCTTGTATAGTTTTTTCTTCTCGGGTGGAAGGAGTGTAACATCAAAAGAAAATTTCCATCTTTTTTTTTTTTTTCTTTTTACCATTTAGATTTAGATGTTAGAATTTGTAGGGTTGGGTTCAGTTTTGGAGGTCCGCGGAGCCCGTTTATGAGTTTTGGGTAGGTGATTGATTTCTATTACAGTGGAAATATGTAAATTGCAATTTGTTGGTAATTAGATTCAATGCCATGTAAACTTATTCTTTCCGAGTGTTTTATGATGTCAACCATTCTTCTTCTGAAGTTTCCGGCTAACCTTTTGAACGAATACATCTTTTCTTCAGTTAATTTTGTTGTTTAGTTGAAAGTTTAAAGTCCCATTTATGTTAATTTCAGTTCTATTATATTATTTTTTTTTTTTAATTTGTCCAGTTTCACAACAATACAAGATTAACTGAGCAACATCCACTATAACTTAATAGCCATATATAGGTTTTTTTTAATGCCACACATAGTTGTTTTTTTAATGCCACACATAGTTGATGGCGAATCTATCCTTTTCCTTTTTTTTTTTTTTGAAATTATTAGGGAAAAAGTTTATACGTTATTAATTATTTTTATACATTTGTTGTAATAGATAAATTTATGGATAAAATTAATTTATATTTATCAGAATTTTGATAAGTGGTATGTAACACGAGAAATATATGTGGTGGATATCAAATTTTGTGAATTTGTTGTGTAGTTTTTTGGAGGTAGTTATCATTATCTAAACTTTAAACCTGAAACAGTTACGAAAACTTTATGTAGAGGCTGAATCCCAAAAATTCCTTTTGTGATGCTGATGGGCTAACATTTTTTTATTTTTATTTTTTAACCACGAAGTTGGGTCAGTTCGGAAGCCAAACATACACCAGTTCAACTTCAGTTTCATAAAGTGCAATTTTCGGTCTAGAACGTGCATCTCCTCTAAGAACATTTGAACTTTCAGGATCATGCTCAATCTTTGGGCTAATTTTATGGACAACCATGCTAATAATTATATTTGGTGATCACTTTCGTCATATTATTATCCTAAATATTAGGACGTTATTAAATTAAATTACATGTTTTTTTATTTTAATTTAAATTTTTAAGTAATTTTTTAATTTAAAAAATTAGTTTGTATAATAAGTATTTTATGTTAAAATTTTATTAACATATACTGATATATTAGGATGATGACATGGGATCACTAGATATAATTTTATCTGCTCAATAAGATTCTCTAACGCTGATATTAATCGTGTTCGATGACACGAACCGATTTATTAAGAGTAATATCATTGTGTCCAAATATTTAATCTGAAAAATAATCTGATTTGTAATTTTTACGTCTCATAATCGAAAAATTTATAATTTATCGATTCTGATATACGAAAAAGATATTCGGACTATTTTTAAATTATTTTATTGGCGCAATAATTTTTTTTATTTATTAATCGGTTTAGGTTGAGTTTTTTTCCAAAAATAGGAAAAAAAAACCAGAAAGAGTATTTAAACGCCCGGAATTCTTTAATGCTTCCTCCGTAAAATCCCAAACCCTAAACCCAAACAAAACGAGTAACTTTCCCCTCCCTTCGATAGCGAGGCAACAATGGCGACTGTGCTGTTGGACGAGAGCAAGGGCAAGGAAGTCCTCCGTCAGGTCCCCAGCATCCCCACAACTACAGCTCATTGTCATCAGATTCTTAATTTTGTAAATTTTCGTACTTACTGTTTGCCCTCTTTGATTGACTAGGTTGAGTTCTACTTCAGCGACAGTAATCTCCCGCGAGACAATTTCCTCAGGAAGACCGTCCAGGAATCCGATGATGGATGTAAGCAAAGCAAAACTTATTTATTTAACTATTTTTTATTAAAATATTTTTAGTATTTTTGGTTGATCGATATTGGTTTCATTGTCGTAATTTTAGTGGTGAATTTGGCATTGATATGCTCCTTCTCGCGGATGAGAAGCCACCTTGGGTTGGGGTCACTGAAGCCTGATGAAGTGCCCGAGGAGACCGTGTTAGCTGTTGCGGAAGTTCTGAGGAAATCCCCGTCTCTAAAATTGTCCGAAGATGGTGTGCAATCTACTTCGCATTTAATATATATTTTTCTTTGTGGGGTATGTGTTGGTTGTTAGATCGAAGTCTTTCTTTTAATGCTATTGGATAATCAAAAAATACGTAAGGTCTCTAATTCCTACCATGTTTTCCCTATATTGCTGTATGCTGCTCGAGTGTAGTTATTGACGCTTAGTTTCTATGTAGCCTTTGAATGGATGAACAGATATATCGATTCGATACTGAAACTTCAACTATGCAGAACTATATATGGTCGGTCCTACGACAAGTTCGTTGGCATGCTTTTAATGCAGTCAACTCATGAATGCTTCTACAACTCTTGACATTTTTTTTCTAATTTATTGGACTAAGTTAGATGGGGTTCATAAGAGCAGTGCTTGGCCCAAAAATTGTATTGTTATCAATTAATATTCTCTATAATTCCAAACACTTGCCATGGGAGCTCCTAAACAGGGTTGTTTAAAAGTACGGAACTTTTGAAATAATTTGCAGGAAAACGAGTTGGTAGAAGTACAGAACTTTCGAAACTAGAGGAGGTAATGGAGCAAGTTGACTCGAGGACGATTTCTGTATCCCCCTTACCATACAACACTCAGATACAAGATTTGGAGTCTTTCTTTGGCCAGCATGGAAAGGTTTTGTTTAACTGTTGCTTTTGGCTCCTAAGGAAGCCCTATAATTTAATATATGCTCTATTTGCATGTAGAGATTAATATTTATTTAGGTTTTTGCTTAAAATATGGCAGGTAAACAGTGTGAGGCTGCCTCGTCATGTTGCAGATAAAAGACAATTCTGTGGAACTGCCTTGATTGAATATTCTGAGGAGGATGTTGCTGTAAAAGTGCTGAAGGAGAAATTGATCTATGAAGGTGCAGAACTTGAGCTAAATCCAAAGTAAGTCTTTAGGATTTTCATGGTTTGCAATATTGCATCTCTAACTTAAAGAAGTATTTAGGTACGCCTCCCGAGTCATTTGTTCCATCAATCTTCGGTAAAATTAATGCATTAAGTTTGCATGACTCATATATATATTTTTTCCAGTTATTTTTAACATAGTTATAAGAAGTCAAAACTCAAAGAATATAGTTTACTATTAATTGTCAGGGTCAGCAACTTTTTAAGGCTTGTTGGGAAAAATCTAGAGTCTAACAATGTAGTCTATTACATTATCTATCTGACACACGTGAGTTATGTTGGTTACTTGGTGTCCTTCCTAATGATGATCTCTGAAATAGTTGAGAAGGCTTTGTAGTGATAACTATGCGGTTTAATTTCTTAGATTATGTAACCTCTTTGTATAGGAAAGACTTTGACAATAGAAGAAATAAGCAGAGGGATGAAGTTGAAAAAAATCGTTCCTCCAAGTCCGATGCTTCTAACGGGTAACTCTGAACAGCCTATTACGTAATGGTTATTTCCTTTTTTTTTAAGTCTTCGGATAATGAAATTCATTTTTTATTTGGACTTCTGCCAATTACAGCTACCCAAAAGGACTCATTATTGCATTTAACTTGAAGAATAAGTTCACTGGAGGAACTGTTGAACAAAATGGTTCAGAAAAGGTTGATTGTTCTGATGATATCTTAAATTCAAATGTTTCAAAGTTCAGTGAAGTTCTTAATGAGAATGGTGAAGATAATGCCACAGAAAATGATAACATAAACAATAAATCTTCAGAAGGTTTTGATAATGGTAATGGTGGCAAGATTGCTGACTCAGAAGCGGCAGATACCATAGGTACTGATGCTTCAGAGGAAAGAAAAACTGCAGATGTTGATAGTGAGAGAAAGAATGCTCCTTTGGATGATGACAAAAACATAGTTAAACGAGAGGATTTGAAGGCACTTTTCCAAGGATTTGGAAATGTTAAGGTATTGAAGAACACCTCTTGCTGGTACTTGTTTTCTTTTCTTTTGCTGCTCAATCACATTCCTCTACATATTAATGACGAGCGGTGCATATAGATGTAAACATGAGTAGTTTACATGTGTAGTAGTGTGAGATCATTACTAAGTCAATATAAGGAACGAAGGTAGTTCGGATATCATTCAAGTACATTTCGGGCACTTCTCCATTATTGTATTAAGGTCCTATTTTCTTGCTTGATCCAACCATATATATTTTTTTGGTAATAAGAAAACTTTTATAAATTTGAAGTAAATCGTCAACAAACTAAAACATACCAAAAAATAAAAAAACCATTCCCATGATCCTAATAGAAGGAGAGGGGATTGAGACAAAACTAGAAACTAATTACAAGAACGAATTTCCCAATGAATCAAATAACACTACTAAAGAAAATCATTGAATCAGAGGTAATCTTCAAGATCAACGCTGCGAATATAATCTCCTCACTGTATTTTCACATTCGCAAATCTTAAACCTGTGTAACTAAGAAAATTCTGATAAATGTCGTGATGTTCAAAACTAAATTCAAAAATGATTTGTTACATATAACTATGTGGATCAGAAATTTGATTCAAAAGCACATCCCATTTGATACTTCTTGAGTTGAGTAATTGCTAAGTGGTCCCCTTAATTCAATAAATAGCAACAGTTACCAATTGCATGCACAGTAAAGAAAGGATCATAGCAACAAGAAAACAAACTAAAACCATTTATTTTTACTTCCTTTCCTTTTTCTGCACACGTATGTTGGCATTATCACATGGTTGCGTGCCTGCAATATTTGGCATTTTCGTAATGTGGTTTTCTTTTCCCTTTGAAGTATGTTGATTACAGAATGGGTGAAGAATCTGGATATATCCGTTTTGAGAATCCCGAAGCAGCAATAAAAGCTCGTGCGATGGCAGTAGTGGTTGGCGAAGGTGGCTTGGTTGTTAAGAACCACTATGTAACCTTGGAAGCCCTAACTGGTATCTACTCCTTATCACACTCTATCTTGACCTTCTTTTTACTCATCATCTAGTATTTTCTTCTTTTGCAAAGCTGCATAAATACAGTAAATGGCATGATTTTCAACTTTTTTTTAGAAATCTAATTTTGCCACTTTTTAGATTAATGTATTCTTACTTCTCTGTAAATGGAGTGATTCTCTTTGCCATATATATAGCTGTTTGAGGTGCTTTTACATTCCTAGTATTTCTAATAAAAAAATTCCAAAAATAGAAGCCTTGAAATGTAGGCCAACTTCTGGTCAAATCTTCATATAGTATTTTGTGTAATGTCTGGATTTTGTAACTTTCAATTCAAGATTTTTTTTTTGCTAATGTCTGGATTTATTATGTTCTAGAACTTCGTACTTCAAATTTTTTTTTTCTTTTTCAAAATAAATATAAAATGGTTCAGATTGACTGTTGGAGTATGTTGTTCACAATATTTTAGTACATATTTCAACAGTCCATTTGACGCATCTTTGGATATTTTTTCACAAATTTTGGATGACCAAGTTAATATACCATCTTCTAATCTTTTTTTTTTTTTAAATGTAATTTAGATCATAATCAAAGCTGCATTAACAAGAGAGGATCTTATAACCTTAATTAACGTAACTGATGTTGGAGACTTTCAGCATTCTGACCTTTTTATCCTCTTTCAGAGCTGCTATCTAAAAAAAGAAGAGAAAAATACTATACCTCCCAAAATTTCTGCCGGAAAAAGATTTAACTGCTGCTTGAAAGTGAATATGCTTTTATTAGAATCAAATCAATTTGGTGGTAGAGGTTGCATAGCTGACTTATTTTTCGGGTGGTTTTGTTGACAGGTGAAGCTGAAAAGGAGTATTGGAGTTTAGTTCGTGGCAATCAAGATAGAAATAGGGATAACAAGAGCCACAGAGGAAGGTATTCTTTCTTTTGCCCGCATATAAGATCCTCACTGGTGTTCAACAATATTAACTCATAAAATCTTACGTATCTAATCGGTGTTTCTTTGTATCGCAGAGGAGGAAAGCATAATAGAGGCGGACGGCAGTTCGACGGAAAACGCTCGCGCCAGGATAATCCATCGGAGGGGCGGGCTAATAAGGTTCAGAAGAACTGAGTCGCATGCGCGAGAGGAATGGCTTCACCAACATAAACAATCATCACACCCGGCCGCCTAACAATATTTTTTTTCGTACCTAATTTATTGTTATTATCTTTTTTTTTTTTTACAAATTTTATCAGAATGTATGCTTCTTCACAAGAAGCTGCAGTTGGCATTGTAATATTATTTTTGTTATTATCTTTATGCATTTAGTTTATGGTTAATTACTTATATCAGCCTTCTTATATTTATGACTGCTAAATCAATCTCTAAAAATAGAAAATGTACGTCGCCAGGTTTTTTTCATTTACAAATTGATTTGTATGTTTCTGATAAATGTAGCTTGATACGCAACTCCTCTTTTAGTTTAGCTGTTGTATTAATATAAAATCAATTAGTTGATATTCTTAAATTTAATCGCTCAGGCTAGTATTTAGGTTACCAGAGAACTCTTAAATTTGTTAATTTAAAATTAAATTAATTACTATTTAATTTTTTAATGCTTATTGGAAATAAAATCTAAAAAATTGTTTTAAAATTAAAAAATTTTCTATCATGCAATACGATGGTGAAATTCGAACTTATAAATAATATTCTATCATGAGCCACCCGTATAGAGCTGTCACACCGGAGCTATCTAGGCTTTCCTACCACAGCCATTTCGAATCCTCGACTCCTCCGAGCTCACCAACCTCCAATAATGGCGGCTTCCTCTTGCTTCACGTCCTGCGTAAGCTCCTTTCTCTCTGTTCACTCACTCCAATTTCTCGCTCGTAGACTAACCTTTTTCTGTAATTTTTTTTAGGGCATCGGAGCTGTCTCAGGGACCCACCGCCAGATCATTAGCCACTCGTCGGCGGCGGTAGGCGCCGTCCTACGCCTCCGAAGACTGCCGGAGATATCCTCGGCCGCTGCAATCTCCTCCACCTTGTTCAGTCTTTCTTCGCCGTCGCCTTCCGCGAGAAGAGCGCTACATCTCACTCCGCCTCGTGCTGCAGCGAAGGTCTTCCGAATTTGTTTCTGTACTATAGCTGAGTTTATTCTGTAAATCGATTTCTTAATTAATTACTTCGTTTTCTGCTATTTAATTGTTAATCATGTAGAGTGTGTATGTGCAGGTCATTATTTGTCATTGTAAGTGGTTGAGAGTTGTTTCTTTTCTTCTGTTTGTGTGTGTGTGTGTTTTGAGATGTGTTGAGCATGGATTCAAACTCTGTCCCGTGTATATAATGTCTCAACCATTAGGTAGTTGGATTTGCCCAATTGAGTGAATTGTCATTCCTACCTGGTTTTCTTTAATTGATGGTAGTCATGGTTAGATTTGAAGTGGAGTTACTTGTTACTTTTGTGGGTTGCAATGTTGGTTTATTGAAAATGCGATATGGATGCAATACAAGAATTCGGTTCCTTATTCTCCAACAATCAGCTTTGCTTTTTTTATGTCAAGATGTCTTTAGTTTGTTTTTTTTATTGGTTAAGCTCACTAGTAGAAGATAGTTATTGCTGAAAACTCCTAGTGTGGCCTGGTAAATCGATGAATGGTGAGAATATTTTGTGGCAATGTGACTTTTAGTTGTTCTGCGATGTGTGTTTGGATGTTTTTACTAGTTTGGGTTGTTTGACAACGAAATGCACCGACGAGGTTCTCCTGCGTCTGCATGAGAAATTCTATATGTAGCAGTTGTTAATAATGTAAGACGATGATCCAATAACACCTACACTACCTCGCTTATCGTCTTGTCGGTCTTATGCCCTCCTTCATCCTAGATTGTGATTCCAATGAATTTCAAGAAGCTGAGTAATGTATGTTATAGTTCTTAATTATAAAAATAACGATTCAATATCACCTTGAAGGCCTTTTGTTTTCTCAGTTACTGATAGAACTTGACTGCTTACCCTCCGGCTGCTTTATGCTCTTGATTAGCTGTCAATTTTATGCCCTCATATTAGAATGCCGATATCAGGAAGCTGAATTGCAATCCAAGATTACTCAGAAGGTATACTTCGATATAAGCATTGGAAACCCAGTAGGAAGCCCTGTCGGAAGAATTGTGATTGGTCTTTATGGGGATGATGTCCCTCAGACAGCAGAGAACTTCCGTGCTCTCTGTACTGGTAAGTGTTTCTTGCTTTAAGTTCTACCCATTTCTTGTTTGGTTTCAACAATGTTGGCTAATGTTCTTCACTTCGTCAGGTGAGAAGGGCTTTGGGTACAAGGGATCTGCATTTCATCGTGTCATCAAAGAGTTTATGATTCAAGGTGGAGATTTTGATAAGGGCAATGTGAGTATTCGGATTCTTCGTCATATGTTTAATTTGTGCAGTACTTTAGTTATTCTTTTCGCAGAAGATCTTTTTCTTCTCTATTACATAATATTATCACAGCGGCTAAGATATCAGTGATGGGTGTTAAACCACTTTTCACGCAATTTAAGGGTATAAGTCCTCCAGTTTGAACTTAGACTTCTAGTGGATGTGGGTGACTCACATAGCAAGGTTCGACGTTTCGGGCGGCACGCTCCGTGCCGCCCGAAACGTGCCGGAGCCGCCGGCGCTCGGCACCGAAACGGTGCCGAGCCGGCGGCTCCATTTTTGTTTTTTTGTTTTTTTTTTTTTTTAATAAAACCGGTAGACGACCTAATTTTAAGGTCACGCGCGCAGCGCGTGACCTTTGGGTCCGCGCGATCGCGCGGATCTGATTGGTCCGCGTGCGTGCGCGGACCTTTTTTTTTTTTTTTAAATTTTTTTTATAATTTATAAAATATGCTTTTAAAATATATTATAATTACTTTTTATTTTTTAAATATTTTTATTTGTTTATTTGTATTTTTATTTATTTTTGTGGTTTTTTTTACATTTTAATTTAATATAAAATATAAATATAATATTTTATTATCGGCACGATCGGCACGTCTCGAGATCCGGATTTACCGAAACTCGAAACGGCACGGCACGGTAAACCTTGTCACATAGCATGCAGTCGTAATGGCCATTTCTTAGTCAAAATTAACATCAGGCTGGGTCTGGATGCTGCTAAGTCTTTTGTAGCAGTTGCATGGAAAATATGCAAGGAAGGTGAAAGATGGTGGAGGAGGGTTGGTGCTTAACAGAGGTAAAATGTATGATTGTAGTAATTGATGACAACAACAACAACTACAATGACCTAATGAGAAATCCCCTACGTGCTGGGTCCAGTTGTAGTAATTGATGCTTGAAGAAATACTTAGGATTCAAATGTCGAAGTGCTAATGTTGTATAGCCAAAGACCTCGGCCCAAAGTGGCAGTTTTACCTTAACTTTTTAATAAGCATGCAAACAAGAATACCACTTTAAAATAAAACAGAACAATTGTCACATCTCGTATGACCTGAGTCAGCCCTATTAACACAAATACCTCAATCGACTTGAACGTGGTCTGCTTAATATGCTGATTTTGTGTTTGACTTACACACCTAATATGCAAACTTGATCCTGTTAATTTGGTTCTGCGCTCACACCTAGTACATGGTGTAGTTGCAATTTGCATATAACCGCATATGCAGCTCTAATTTAGGCTGCACTTCTATGGCATGTTTCTTAACATCTTATCGGAGGGGATATGGTAACATTTCTTAGACTTGGGCATAGCAAGATTTTCAGGGACAACATTCTTTGAAAGTTGAGCTGTAGGACCCTACTTGGAAGGTTTAGAGAACTTTTACAAGACTATTTGGACCTTGAACTGATGGTAACAAGATGGAGTATATTGGTTTTGGTAGAACAGTAATGAGGTTGCATGTTTGAAGGGCGTCCTGTATTGGTTTGTACAGTGCACAGTTGGAGCAAAAGTTCGTAAACTTTTATGAGCACGTTTTCTGAAGATAAAGAGAAGTGACTACCATTCTTATTATGGTTATAGATGAGGAATTCACTATGACATTAAGCAGTTACTAATGATGTGCAATTCTAAAGCATTCGTTTGATGGGCATATGAACATCTGAGTTATATGCTACTGCTAGTTAGGATCAGTCTTTTAAAAGCCGGGCGGCATGCTTGGTGTCGCCGGGCTCCGGCACGGGGACGGTGCCGGCCGAACCGCGTGCGGGCGACCGTCTTTTTTTTTTTTAAGGGCGCGGGCGCGCGACTGGCAGCGACCAGCAGCTGCCGGTCGTGCACGGTGCACCTACACTCTTTATTAGTTTATTTTTTTTGTTTTTTTAAAAAGTTTAAAAAAAATTAAAAAAATAATATTTTATTATCGACACGACCGGCACGGCACGGTTGGCACGTCTCGAATTTAGACTTTACCGAAACTCGGCATGAAACGGCATCTAAAACCTTGGTTAGGATAGAGCTGTGACAGTCACGAGGCAAGAGAGACTGATGTTGTGTTCTTCTTGGGGAATTACAAACAGTTATGCACCATCCTTTCAATTTATGCTAGTATCAAATTGTATCCTACTTATAGAAGGAAGAGTCAAGAATTATTTACGTAAAGCTTTATTTCATGGCTCAAAATCTTGTCTTCATGGCAGGGAACTGGAGGCAAAAGTATCTACGGTCGCACCTTTAAAGATGAGAACTTTAAGTGTATGCTTCTAATCTTGTACAGTTTATCGGAACTTAACTGCAAAGTGAAATTGCTGAAATATTTTGATTTTTGGCAGTGTCACATGTGGGACCAGGAATTGTTAGCATGGCTAATGCAGGGCCAAACACAAATGGGAGCCAGTTCTTCATTTGCACCGTCAAGGTATTCCACACTATTCATCATTAGATTATATCTGGTTATTCATCTAATTTAAGCCCCTCATGTCATTTAGTGTAAAGTTTCTCAATGTTGCATCCATGGATTTCGGTGCCGGTCGGCACAGCCATTGCCGGGCTGCATGTGCCTGTTCCGGTAGTTGCCTGTTCCGGTAGTTGTCGGCACGGTCGGCACGTGCCAGGATCTGAGTTTACCGAAACTCGGCTCGGCTCGCACAGAAAATCTTGGTTGCATCATGGCCAAAGAGATTCTTAAGTCATTGTCTGTGGCTATGAATGTGAATCTGTGTACATAAGCCTGTAGGCTTATTAAAGCTGACCTAAATGAAAATCCGTTTAATGGTCATGCTTCAAAAAGTTGACCCTGACACAGCCGTACCCGGATGATCCTTACAAAAAGGTCATGCTTGTAAGTCTATGTGCTTTGCAATGCTCACCTTGATACTATTGTGGAAAATTGTTACACTTATGATCATAGAATTCAATTTGATAATTTTGTGGCCGTATATTCTATTAAATATGGCTTTTCTATATGGAGCTGTTAAATAGAAAGCTTTTGGACTAGAGTCCTGCTGATTTTCAATAATAATCACACCCCCATGACCATATCCTGCAATTGGTTCGGAAGTCTTGGATAGGATTTCTTAAATCATTGTATGTGCCTACCCTGTAATCTAAATTTGAACCACTTTCAACCAGTACAATTTCCTTTTTCTTTTTTTAGGCCCATTCTAATTCCCCTTTGGAAAATCGAACCCAGGTACCCAAGGGGAAGTGTCTTGACCACAAGCCCCCTCGATGCTGGTACCAGTACAATTTTCTTCATATTATCCCTTTTGATAAGAAATATAGCATACGTATTTATCGTACCAAACCTTTTTTCACTCTATTTAACCCAAGATTTCAAATTCCGGACGGCATGCAGCGTGCTGTCCGGAACATACCGGATCCGAAAGAATCCGGTACCAGCACGGCTATTTTCCGACCGTGTTGTTCGTGCCAACCGTTTCGGGCTGCACATTTTCGTTTCGTGCCGTGCCGTCCGGAACTTCTTTTTTTTCTTTTTTTTTTGGAAAACAAAAAAAAAATTAGAAGAAGAGGAGGAAAACAGGGAGGAGAAGATTAACCAATTATTTTTATTTTTATTTTATTATTATTATAATGAAAAATAAAATTACGTAATAAAATAAAAAATTAATATTTTATTATTAATACTGTTGGCACGGTACGGTCGGCACGTCTTAAATTTAAAATTTATCAAAATCTTGATTTAACCTACCAAAATTCTTTTGTTTTGATTTGTTGGTAAAATTTGGGACAAAGTTTGGAAAGCTCTGGAATTACTGTAGTACTTAAATGCTAGCACATGGCTCTGCAAATGAACTGACGTTGTAATCTTTTTACCTGTTGTTTATGTCGTGTCCTGTACAGACACCATGGCTGGATCAGAGGCATGTGGTATTTGGACAGGTTGTAGAGGGTATGGACGTCGTCAAGCTGATCGAGTCACAGGAGACTGACCGCGGAGACCGCCCACGCAAGAAGGTGGTCATCACCGACTGCGGTGAACTCCCTACACCCTAATTTAAGAGGTACCTCTAAATAGATCTCCAATGAAATCTCTAAAACTGTTCTGAAACTCATCTATCCTCACCTTTAGATGATGGTGGGTCTGTGTTTGAATTTTGAAACATGTGGCTCTCGTGCCACTTTAGAGATTTCTTTAGATATATATATTCAGAGACATCTAGCATGCTGGAATCTCTGAAATATTCTCTTCCTGCCCTAAATTTTGCTGTGCTTAGCGTTCGGTCGCAACATAGGTTTAAGCACACCGGGATTTGGCGAATTTCTAATAAATGATGTGTAATGCGATACAGAGTTTATTTATCGTCTTCTCAAATATGATGTCTCCTTGTCTGTACCCTTTGTATCTGATACGATATAGAGTCGAGGAAATTTCTTTCCCCGTTAATGTTATGGTAAAATATTATTTTTTTTTTTGGGTAAGTAAGAACTTGTATTAACACAAAATAAAATCTTTACAAACAATCAGCCTTAAACTCTGAAACTTATGGTAAAATATTATTCACCTTAAAAATCTTTTTTGCGGGTCGAGCCTCGGTTGATTGCCTGAAACACCAGCGACCGCCTCCGACACGAGCTATATCCTCCGCAGCTATTCTAGACGACATACAAGCTAGACGGCACCAGGGCTGATATCGAGTGTTCTATAAAAGGGACAAGTTTTATGTACCTATAATTTTCTCTGTAGTTCTTAACGTGGGCCGAACAGTTCTTCACGTGAGTGTCTGGGATAGTTTGATATCTATCATAGCCGAATACCATTTTGCTAAGCTGAGATTGAGCTCGAACTCACTGGAATAATATTGTCATAAAAGTTGTAAGAGATACTTGAGTAAAGATGAAAACGCTCATCTTTTACGAACTTAAATTTGTATTAGAACTCGATTCAATCTTAGAATGGTTCGAATTAGAGTAAATCTTAATAGAGTTCAACAACTCGGCTCGTTTTCATCCAATATGTATGACGTTACAGTCTATGAACGTGGGGTTGTGTGGTGCCTGGAAGTTTGTAATTAGTGGGCCTTGAGAATATATATACAACTGCATCTTTTTTTTAAAATTTTTTTTTAAATAATTAGCTATTCTGCGATTCTCAGGAGCAGGGAGATCAGGCTGGTGCAGTTATCTGCGGTTCCGTCAGTCTACACGCGCCAAAGTGAAGTGGTCCAACCCAAACAAACCAGCCTGCATTTACAAAACGACCCTGACTTGGATACACAGCATGCCTGTTGCCCTACCCTACCTTATATAAATAAATAATACTCCTATTCGTTGTGGGGCTAACTGATAATCATTCACTATTTAATTAATTATTTATAATATATATATATATATATATATATATCATGACATAACGCATAAAATTAACGGATAATTTCAAATCAGCCCCCTATTTCGAAATCAGGTCCATATCAGCCCCTGAAAACGCGTTTTCAGGGACTGATATGGCAGTTTCGAAATTACGGGGGCTGATTTGGAATTACTTCTAAAATTAATTTAGGATATGTCTTTTAAATTAGAATTTGTCACATATTTAAAATCTCAGTTCTTTCTTTTACTAATAGGATTAAGGTCCTATAAATAGAGAGAAGAGAACTGCTTGGAGGGGAACAAGACTAGGTCTCGGGATAAGGTTCTTTGAAGCCTAGGTTTCTATGTCTTAGGGAGAGAGCTTAGAGGAGATACTGAAACTCTGTAAAGCTCGTCTTCAAGTTAATTGAAAAATTATTATAATATATCATGTTTATACATAGTGTATATACATGTGGTGACGATAAAGTATGTAGGTTACCACATAAAAATATCGTGTGTCCTATGAATTGTTCATGTTATTTTCTAGCCAACTCTACCTTCGAACGTACAACAAGATTGAAATCATCCTCGAGCAGTTATGATGGTAAATGGTATTTGCAACAGAATATGTTAAATTTATTTTTTCTAAAATATGTTTGTAAATATATGTTTTGAAGCTTTAAATTTTGGATTAATTTTTGAAGTTGCCAACTTTTTTTTTTATTTGAGAAGAAGCCACCGACATTTTTAAGCTTAAAAATTATAATATTTCAAAATTTAAAAACAAATTACAAATTATATTAGTTTTAGTATTTAAATATTTATATGTATCAAGTTAGAAAATAATATTTATGAAAATATTATTTGATTATAAATATTTAAAATAAAGATTAATTTAATAATAATTTTTAAATAGAGCATTTTCCTATTGTATTTAATATGACATTCGTAGACGTGTCTCAACGGGCACCGCAGGTACGGTCCTGACTCCACCATGCTCCGCATGGCGGGCTGCTGCGGCCCACGTGATAAAGAAGATACTCTCGCAGACCGCTACGATCGTCCTCGATATCCGTGTAGTGGTACTTTCGTAATACTGTTGAAATACTAGGACAATCTTGCGTAGGAGCCTCGGCCCACAAGTCGGCCCACTTTAGTCTGACTTTAATTAGCTGGATTGTCGGAGGCATGACCTGACATAGGTTCATGGTGGTCTTATCATACCAGACATGCATCACACACCTTCTAAAAGTAATGGTGGGATTAATATGCTAAATGTAGATCGGTACTATCAGAAATTATTTATATATATATATTATATATATATGATGATGATCGCATACAATAAATAAATTATGAATGTAATTTTTTTCAAATTAATTATAAGATAAAGATGCTCATGCCGGCGATTACGGCCGGCCGTCAACATGGTTTCGTGTTAGTCCGTATTGACGGCGTGAACTCTTATACATAGAGGAGTTATTTTTTGAAAATTTTTTAATATAAAATTGTAAATCTTAATAAGATCTATAATTTTTATGTTTTAAATTTTTTTTAGAAATATTTCTAAATAAATATTTTTGGACTTCAAAATTTACAGATTTAGAAATAATTTTAAAATTCTTTTCAAACTCTTTAAGTTTTGGAGCTGTAAAACACATATTTTAAATGTATTTTTTTAAAAAGTTTGGATATAAAAATTATAAATCTCATTAAAGTATATTACCTTTATGCTGAATTTTTTTTCCCGGAAATGACTCCTCTTATGTGTATAGGAAGTCAGTTTGCAAGATAATACCATGACGCCATTTTTGTGATTAAACATACGGTTTCTTTTTTTAATTTTTATAAAACAATTATAGATCACATCAATATCTATTTTTTTATTTAAAACTTCTCTAAAAAATATTTATATAGTAGTCAAAATATCTATAACATGAATTTGGAAAGGGACTTATAAAAAATTTGCACAAACTTTTAAAAGCATAGACGGATATGGCATATCCCCTTGAATTTATCCTCATTTTCATGATCATTTTTTTTTTCTCATTACTGGAATCAAATTCAAAAAAAAAAAAAAAAAAACAATTCAAGAACACAATTTGATGAGCCCCAAGTTGTACAACAACTTCTCAGATCTCGACCTGAATAAGCTGCCCAAGGAGAACTTGCCGTTGTCTTGCGCCGAAGATTTATTTGAATCCAAAAGTTCATCTTTGACGTGAAGAACCGTCTGCCCGATTTCCCTCGTGACCGCATCGATCGTCCGGCTCTGCACCGGTCCTCCCGACGCATCGATCACGTAGAAAACATTCACCGCTTGCGAGCCTGTCGTAGATACTTCCGCATGGGTGACCGAGAGCCCGTTTTCTCTGAATATACGGGTTACATCAGAAAGTAGGCCTATTCGGTCTTCACCGCAAAGTTCAAGCTTTAAACCCTGCATAAATGAATTAAAACCATGTAAATTATGTGATAAAAAGATAAATTTGATTGATTCTCCGCATACTTCTGTCGCCCGCCTCTTAATTGCATCTTCGAGGCAAATCTTCAGGCGCCGTCTCTCTCCCTCAGAGCTTACAGGAAATCCATCAATACGGCGTATGTAGTATTCCTACGGATTCGTAGAAACATAATCAAACATCATAAACTTTTATCTTTCTTGCATATTCGAAGCGGACTAAATAAAAATAAGAAAACATCTAGTGGATCTTATATATTATTGATACTGAAGCAAGGTAGCAATAATCAAAATTTTTAAAATAACATGTGTCGTGTTTTTTCTCGTCGAGCAATCTAGTAAAATTCCATAAATGGATATATCGTATTTACTAATTTTCTGATAGTACAAAAACCAGGATTCATTTAGGAGAATAAAATGTGGAAAATCAGTAAACACGTGTATTTGTTCATCAAGTTAACGACATTTTACGATATAAATATTTGCGATGAGATATATATTATATATATACCTGATATGCTTCGGGTCCTTCAGCAATGACGGTTCCATGGAACACGACGTACTGCATATCAGTTAGCGTGAAGACGGTATCGAATATTATCTTCGGCCGGTCCTTGCACTTTAAACTAACAACCGTGTACCCTTTCTCTACGCAATCATCAACCGAAACACTCGGGTTGCTGCTACCTTCGCTTGCCAATTCCTCGAGATCCTTATGATCATAATCGTGATCAGCATTCAAAATCTGATGAAGCCTCCTTTCCGCATGAGTCAGACCTATTACAGAAATATATAGGAGAATCAGGATATCTTTAGTCAGTATTACCAAGAAGTAGTATCCTTAGATGAGAAATGCTTGTATCTTTTTGAACTCTAATGAAATCTCTAAATTGAGATACATGTTTAAGGAGAAAGGCTATTCTCAGACCTGAGAATAGCCTTAATAAGCTAACATCTCAGCCGTTGATCTTATTGATCTAACGGCTGAGATTTAATTTTTATACTAAACGGCGTGAATCATTATTCCGTTAAGTATAAAATTAAATCTCAGCCGTTGGATCAAAGAGATCAACGGCTGAGATGTTAGCTTATTAAGGCTATCCTCAAGTCGGGCAGAGAATAGCCTCTCTCCATGTTTAAGTGTATATATGTGATGGACATAATTTTCATCTCCCTTCGGAGATTTCTAGAGTTGTTTTAGTTTGAATATTTGGCCTATTGCTATGCTAGGGACCCATTCAAACTCTGTAGAAATCTCTCATAGGAGGTGGAATTAAATTGCACCCTCCACATTTTAGAGATTTATTTAGAGTTGAGTTAGACCTGTGGATATGGAAGTCTTGGCACTCTTTGGATCTCTATTTCCTTTGAGCACATAACGAAGGAGTTGCTTGATCTTGGAAAGCCTTTCTATGTCATCGATCGGCGACCCGGTGGATTCATCCGTGATGTAGAGAACGGATGCCATTCTCGAATTATGGGTCCAGACTTCGGCGGCGACCGTGTTGCAGTTGAGGTCTCTCAGTACAGCAAAAATATCAGAGAGCAGACCGGGCCTGTCCCTTCCTACGAGCTCAATTGATGTGTGTTTAGCGGCAGCCTGAACTTCCACCGATCTCCGTAAAGAGCGGAGGTTAAATGCTCTTGCTCCTAAAGACTGAAGTAAATAAAAACTAGTATCAAATTCTAATTTCATACTTCAGGAAATTTATAACAATTTCAAATAAATTGATGAAAAATATGTATAAGTTCATAAATTCCATAACATGCAAGAGTAAATCTATGTATAAGTTCATAAATTCCATACTTCAATTGCATGTATAAATTTACCTGTTCTATTCGATGGATGACCTCGCCATCAGATACCTTATTGCCATTTTGGTCTACAACATAAAAAACTGCAAAAAAAATAAAAAAAATAAAAAAATCATAATATATGTTTTTATTATTTTTTTGTTTTTTAAAAAAGATCATGGTATTGAACTCACCATCCATAAACCACTCCCCATCAGAGGAAATATAAGCTCTTTTGATTGTGAGCTTCAGGTCAGTCAAGACCTGCACAACCTCCAGCAAACTCCCATGCATATTTGCACTGTCCACCTGTACAATATTTTTTTTTTTTTTAACAATTATTAGTTTTTAAAAAAAAAAGAAAGATGGAAAAAAGAGAAATTATAATGGAATTATCAGGACATACCTTAACCAAGGTTGCCTTCTTGCTTGATATGTTATCCACAGTAACTCTGGGTAACACATGCCAAAGAGCAAAATAAATCCCTAATTAATAGAAATTTAAAAACTGAATAGTAAAATTTGAAACTGCAACTAGATTTCTCCCTTAATCCAAGGCATAATACAGAGAAAAAGTTCAGATTTTCAACAATAATGTATCCGATTAAGAAACCAGGAACAAGCAATGTATCAAAACAAGAGGCTGAATGGATTGATCGATTACCTTGGGGGGTTCATTCTCATGACCAACTTTTCATATTCATCATCAGCATCCATGTGTGAAGACCACCCGCAATCCATACTATTGATTGATAATGACCTCTAAATAGTAGAAGAGATTCCCTAAAAGAAATTCAAGAAATAAAGGAAAGATAAGATCTTTGTGGAGAGAATTAGAGACGGGAGGAGAAGAACTTCAAAGAAAGCCTCCCCCTCTGTTTCTCTCACCTTTTCTTCTTTTTTTTCTGAATTTTTCTTCTCTCTTCACAGAGTTTATAGCTTTTTTATGCAACTATCTCACTCTCCTGTCGCTCTTCAACAGGATGAAAAGAGAGCAAATTTGAGCAAAAATCCAGAAAGAAATTCCGTTAAAGCAGGATCCCGAAAATATCTGAATATAAAAAATAAAAAAATTGTTTTCAGAAATACCTGATGGTTATAATAATAATACAATCAAAATCGTCAACAGGAGAGCAAATTTGGAGAGAGATAATATTTTGTGTCGTCCGATAATAGCCCTATACATTGTTTTTCATTTTTGGGTGGTCAAACTTTTAGCTTTCCATTTCTTCCATTAATGCCCCCTTTAGATGAGAATCTATGCTGAACTTATCACAAAAATATACATGCAGACAAGAGGGACAGCTAGATAGAGACATGTTTTGTGTTCCCACATTGCCCCTAAAGGTACAGGTAGGTAAGCTTTCCCATAATGTCCCTATATTTTGATAAATCTCTGCTCAAGTTTTGGCATATGACATGCATTAGAAATTGGGCAAATTTCAAATCAGCCCCCTCTTTTTTAATTTCTACCAAATCAGTCCCTGAAACGCATTTCAGAAGCTAATTTGGTATAAAATCAGCACCTGAAAAATATATTTTCAGGGGCTGATTCAGTCGACCCCCGAAAAGAGGGGCTGATTTGGTATTTGCCATTAGAAATTCCAGTTAACCCTACTTTCCATCTATACATCTTCTGCACCCCCTTGGATGGGAGAAATTTTTTTTTTTTTTTTTTTAAATTTTTTTTTTGGATAGGAACTTGTTAACTGGAATGAACTGTCTGGATCGAGATGTTATATCTCGAATTGATTCAATGTCTAATATGATAGAAGAAAAGATTCGATGTTTTAAACTCGGTAGGTTCGATCATATCCATTTTTATCTCAAGAATTTAAGAGATTCTTCGAATTTTTATGCTCGAGTGATTTTTCTTTTTGTGCCATTAATTAAAATTTCATCTTGTGGGCTTAGATGAAATCTATGTATGGCATTATTATTACTATTTATATACTCTATATATCTTTGAAGTATTATATGATGGATATCTTCTTCCAACCAATGCTTTTCATTTGACACCATCAATTCATGGATTCTGTATCTTTGCCCCTTACAATCATGTTAGCTTTCTTTGAATGTCAAGATTCCCTCAATCTCTCTCATCCTGTCTTTTTTACAAGTACAAAAATACACCTTATGCTATAGGGAAAATGAATTTAGTCGTATAAAAGTGAATTGGTTTTCGTTAACTCTCTCTCTCTCTCTCTCTCTCTCTCTCTCTATATATATATATATATATATATATATATATATAGAGTTTTTGCCGACGATGCTTCTTAAGCGGAATTAATTCTCCAAAGAAAGAAACATGTTTTTCATGTGTGATATTTTCTCTTTTTTGCTCCGTGCCAAATTTCGGTTGCCTTTTTTAGGGTGGAAATCGTGAAAACTCTTGACATATCCGCAATTTTTCTATATAGGCCAAGCTTATGTATCGGCAAAAAGTTAGACTGTATTTGTACCTAAGAATTGGTGGTTACAATACTTTATCGTAATAAAAGAGAATATTTATGAAACAAAAATAAGAAAGAAAAAAAGTCGTAACTGACGTATAATTTACTAATAGGCCGGCCCAATAGGAAGCCACCGAACATTTAAAGGCCCATTTGGACCTCGAAATCAGTACTCCGCTGTTACGATGATCATATTACGATGATCGCACAAATAGAACCTGCTACGAACATAATTTCTCATTGTTAATATTTATTTTTGTCCCCGCAATTAAAAAATAAAAATAAAAAACCAAATCTTTGGGGCCAGAGAGAGAAAGCGACGGGGTGGGGCTGAGAAGAGACTGAATCAGCGGTGAAAACATCGACACGGTGGGAAGGTGGAAAGAAAGACTTTTTACTTTTACTGTATATACTAAAAGTAAAAAAAAAAAAAAAATGTTTTTCTGGAAGCATGCTGATCAAATAATTCGATACTGTTTTATAAAATTTTCGTGTCCAAAATTTTAGCCTACAGTTAATCACAACATGTATCGAATTCTGTCGCGTTTTATAATAATATAATAATAATATAATAACATTATTATTATTATTTTAACATGCAGTTGATCAATCTCTCTCTCGGTAGAAAGAATTGAGGATTTTGCTGTCAGTTTTTATTTTCAATTTTTTACCACACATTAATTATACCATTTTGAATATATTTTTTCGCCGGTAAGGTGGATAGCTTATGAAACTATTAGTTCACGTCAAGCCGACTGTACAATATTTTTTAAAAACTTTCTGAAGATTCTGATAATTATGAGCATATACTCGACGACGTATCAAGCAGTAGTACATTGGAAGTTTACTCACTAATCACGGTCTAAATATTTTTTCGTTAGTAAACTGTGCATGTGCCTGTAAATGACCTGGTGTATGACGGAGAAGAGCTTTCGGTTTGAACGGGCCCGTGCGACCCGAACAATTCTAACCAAAACCATTGGTCCGTAAACTAGAATCAACTCGAACAGTTACTTTTTAACTTAACAGTTTATAAAGCTAAGCTGTTTAGAGAGAGAGAGAGAGAGAGAGAGAGAGAGAGAGAGAGAGAGAGAGAGAGAGAGAGAGAGAGAGAGAGAGAGAGAGAGAGAGAGAGAGAGAGTTACATAAATATAAAGCATATGCTGAAGATTTATAGTAACACTGCACTTAGCCATCTTTGATATCCGGCGACTTGGTGGAAGACGGATAGAAGATCTCTTTGCCGCCAGTTGCATCCAACATCACCTTGCTGGGAGGCTTATTCGATCCTGGCTTAGGGAAAGCGATCAGCCTGAAGAGCGTATCCATGAGCTCGGGCGCGAGAGCTCTCCAGAGCTTGAATACGCTGAACCAAGATGGCACCGTCACGTATCGATCTCCCCTGCATGAACCTCTGACTATGGACTTTGCACAATCCTCCGTGCGCACCACCGGGAATCCACCTGCTAGGATCTGCTCAAATCCAACCAAGTAGTCACAGTAAGAAACCTCAGTTGAGCGAGTTGGACAAGGTTTCCGCCATGTTTTTAAAAAAAAACATGCACCGGAGATTATTCATGGGAGACCCCTAGCGGTGCTTAGGGCTGAGCATTATCCGAACCTATCCGAAAAACCAAACCGAACCGACCCGAATAAAGTCAAAATTTCGGATTCGGTTCGGGTCGGGTTCGATTCGGATTGGTATTTTTTATAGTTCACGTTTATATAATTCGATTCGGGTTCGGTGATTGAATTTTGGATCTGTTCGGATTGGACCCGAATTATCATCGTGAGTCACTTTCTAATTAGTTTTCGTTGATTTTTATGTGGTAATTCTTTCTTTTAACAAAACATTCCTATTATAATTATTCGGCTCGATCCGAACCGAATCCAAGTTGGTGTTAAACAAAAATAATTTATGTTGTTATTTGGATCAACCCGAACTAACCCAAATTTTAGTCGGTTCGGGTTGAAATAAAATTCGGGTCGGTTCGGAGCTGAAGGTATTCGGTTCATGTCGGCCTTAAGAATTTCGGATCGGGTTGGTTCGGATTGACCCGAATGCTCAGCCCTACCAGTGCTCTTGTTCTTTCTGAATTTTAGTTTATGGTGTAATTTCAGGACTTCCGGATACTACCCAGAACTAGGTCACTACACGCACATCCCCAACCTGGCCCGACCAAGGAGGTTACTCCAAAAACCGGTCGGTGCAAATATCGCACGTGAGAAGACGCACGTACGCATCACCTCTAGCGCGACACAGGAGCGTACAAACTGACAGCACGTGGATTCGAAGCTTGTGGAAAGAATCCATGAGCCCTCACTCATCCACTGCGACACCTTATCACTCTCTTTTACTGGAAGTTATATCGAGCACATCAACAAGACTCGGTACGTTTTTATTGTTTCACAACTACCCGAAGAATGCGCTACAGCCGACACGGCGCAGCCCAAATTTTGTGCGAATGTTTATTGCTGTGTGAATTGTGTACAACGATCGAACAAGAACAAAGCAATGGGGTAGGAAGGATACTTACATCCCTGGCCTCTTGATCGACTTCAGTCTTCCCTTGTTCAGTTATAAGCTTGCCCTTTGATATCTCGGATTCGATCCAACCGGGCATGACGGTCGTAATTCGAATATCCGGGGCCAGCTCGATCCTCAAAGTTTCGAAGAAGTTAAACACAGCAGCCTTGCTTGCCTGGTCAGAAAAGAACCAATCCAACTTAGAATTGATAAGTAATGCAGGTCAACTATAGAACATTTACTATGCATACATTATAGAAGCTCATTCTAGGCAGGGGCGAAAAAACTGATCCCGAGGCGATCAGGACGATTCTTCCTCTGCTTCTCTTCAGGTAAGGGATCGCGAACTGGGTCGGATAGACAGAGCCCCAGAAGTTCACATCCTATTATACAACCATATAAACAATTTATGACCGTCAGATATATCGAACTCTCCGAAAAGTTTTAGCTGATAGTACGTCTTTTCGCATAGTTTTTTGATTCTGGTACCATGTGAAAAATTATCAACTTTCGCAAAAATTACCATAACTTGCGCAAAATCGGTGGAATCAGTGACATCCTCGAACATGCAAGCATTGGCTACACCAGCATTAATCACCAGATGGTCGATTCTGCCGAAACGGTTTATCGTGGCGTCGATGAACTGGTGGCAATCAGAAGGTTTTGTGACGTCTGCCGCCTTGACGAGCACGTCCGGTGCACCTAGATCCCGGGCCCGGTTAGCGACCTCTTGTAGGGCCTTCTCTCTTCTTGCCACCAACACCAGGTTGGCCCCTTTCTTTGCATATTGGTAAGCCAAGTGCTATCAGAACAATCCAATCAATAAGTCAGAAGTCTCTACTTAAATTTTGAAGTCAGGTGCAGGTTCAAATTTAGAAACTTTAACACACCACAAATAGACAAATTTAAGAATTTAGAACTTATTTATCAAATGAAAAATAAGTTGTAAATTCTTAAATTTATCCCACGACGATGCCGGTTATGGGCAAAATTAGCCCACAAGTTCTATATTTCTTCAGAAGTGCAGCTAAAGAATATATCGAAGACGAAAGTTTTGACCATAAAATCAGCCCAAAACTTGCCCACAATATTCATCAGAAATCAATCAAGTTCAGTATTAAAATTGAAGCTTGTCAAAAAACCGGTAAAATTTTAACTAATCAATTCTTAAAAAAAAAAGAACTATTTAGTTTTCCAGTCGCATTTTAAACTCGTCTGAAACACTTGTTTAATTCATCCGAAACACTTTTTAGCTCAAAAAAAATTAAGATAATTCGCACCAAATATTTCATTCCGAATATTAGAATACAAGTGATGACAATACTATACTAGTTGTATATTACACTAAATTAGTCACCTAGAAGTTTTTGAGTTTTCAACCAGATATAGATAAAGTTGAAAAGACCGATGGTTTGATTGGTATGAAGCTTTGAAAAGAATGGGCTTTCCAAATTTCAAAAATTTTTATTCCTAAAATTAAAGCAGCACAAGTTTCAGCTCATTTATGGGTTTTGGGACAAATTATGGAGAGCTTTTTGGGAGGTCTAGTAGCATTTTTTATCCGACAAAAACTACAAAAATCAAAATAAATGCTAATTAATCAAGCATCTCTAGCCTTACATAATTTTTTAATTCACTTTCATATTCAACATGTCAAGGAACTTATTTTAAAAAAAAATAAATGAAGTAGAATTAAGAGAAATAAATGACCTCTCCGATACCGGAGGCGGCGCCGGTGATGACGACGACCTTGTTCTTGAGATTCTCAGGAAACAATGAGAAGATGAAGCTGTGGAAGAATTTGTAGGAGTACAAGGGAGGGATAAGAAGCAACAGAGTGGCAAACCCTATCGGCGGCGCCACCAGATTCAGAAACATATTCATCCAATCCATCTCTCGATTTTCTTAGCTCTTGCTTGATCAGATTGAAAAACTAGGAAGAACATATGCATCGATTCTTTTCTTGCGAATTTTATTCTTCTTGAGTTTCTGTCTAGAAACTAGAAGAAACATAAACGTTGCATGAATGGAGATTAGATTCTCATGACACGTAGCAGAAGGATTTTCTGGATGGAAAAGAAAAAAACTGAAAATTCAAATATAAATTTAAATTCCTTTTTTTTTTTTTTTTGCATGAGCTGGTAAAAATTAAGATTGGTATAATGTACAGATGGTATCGGCGTCAATGTTGTTAAAGACGCGCCAAGGCGCGCCTTGCCGTGCGCCTAGACGTGCCACACGAATCTATGCCCGCCAAGAACAAGACAAGACGCCCATACATTAGGCGCAACCTTATCGCGCCAAGGCACGCCTAGGTGCGCCTTGCGCGCCTTGCTGCGCCTAACAAACAAGTCCCATTTATAAACCATATGAGTCCAGTTAAGCCATCAAAACTTACCGTTCAGCCCATATAAGAGCTTCCTGCTCACTACAGTGGGCTAAATAGGAAAAGGACGGCGAAGGCTGGAGAAGAATCAACCGCAGGTTTGCATCTAGAAGAATCAACCGAGTTCAATGATCAAGTTTTTTCATGAATCTCATCATCTTCATCTCCTCCTCAAGTATCAAGCTCCTCTTTTTGTTTCGATTTTTCCTGCTTCCTTTTTTTTATATTATCTCTGGAGCTCGAGCGCAATGCGATATTCTAATTTTAAATTTGATTTCTGATTTTCCTGCTTCTTTTTGCTCTCTTTTTGCTTTCTCCTGAATGTGCTTTAAATCCTAATTATTTTTCTAATAATTTGAGCATTTTTTTAGGTAAAAAAAGCCAGACAAGCTTGTTGTTCATGTGACTATGAGTAAACATGTTCATGTGAACATGTCCATCATAGTCAAGAAGTTCCAGACGAGCTAGTTTTTCATAATGAACATGTTCATCATGTGAACATCTCCAAATGAGCTAGCTATTCATCACTTTTTCACACTTTGAGGCTTTGAGTCAACATGTTAATGTGATGTGACTATATGCTTTTCCAACATAGTTTGTCCAGAATCCATCAATAAGCTAATTTTCGCAAAATTTAGAAATAATTAGCAAGTTGCACATATGTTAAGAGCTAAGAGTCTTAAAAATAAAATAAGAAAATTATCTGTGTATTTTGTTGTGTGTATGATATTTGCTAATAGGTTTGTTCTGATCTTCTCTATGACAATTTTTGTTTAAATTTATATTTTTTATGAAGATATTTATATCTAAGGAAACATCACGCCCTGCGTTAATAAGGCCCGCGCCGCGCCTAGACTCTGTGACCACCCTTGCGCCTTGGTGCGCCTTTGACAACATTGATCGGCGTCAATCAAATCTTTTCACAGCAAAAACTTCAGATAATATTTAAATATAGAAGGCTAAATATTATAAAATATTAGATAATTTCTATAATTATTTAACCAGATGAATATCCCCAGACCCATACTGCTACAGTGCTACTTATTTTAAATCTGTATTCTACTTAAGTTTTCAGAAAAAATTTTGACCGTCCGATGTTAGTGATCACTTTAGGGATTTTTGCAGATAAAAATTTAGAGGCACATTTGTCCAAAGACTTAAAATTGGCACTAAAACAAAAAGAAATAAAAAAACAAACACAACATGGTAGCTATCTAATATGTCTAAAACTGTACATATCACAACTTTATAACACTGCCTTTTTTTTTTTTTTTGGGTGCACTCACAGGGAGCTCAACCCGGAATCAATGAACTATGCTAGCCGTTACTAAATATCATACATACTGCCACATCAACCTTGATAAAAATACGGGAGAAAACGGCCATGATAAGTATCATTTATCTTCTGTAATTAATATCTGGCAGCTGCTGATGCTTAAAAATGAGAAAGATCATGATCACAGTTCACTTGTATGGCTTGATATCTTGCTTCTATGGAAGAGAGAGTAGGTATTACTGTAAATAGCTATCGCATTCGAAAGAACTGCAAGAACAATCATGATAACCGCCAGGATCACGTCCTTCTTCGTCGCTATACCATGACGATCCCTGGAAGAATAACAAGATCATTCATATACGTTAGCAAATAAGAAGATTTATGTAAAAAATAGGTTCGATAAAAGTTAAAATTAGTGACCAATACAGATCCAATTTTTTTTTTTTTTTTTTTAAAAAAGATGAGAGATATTATCTAGGATGAATTCAGCAACAATATTATAACACGGAAATCAAATTAAGAATCGTTATCATCAACAAACACTCACGTAAGAGTAATTGCAGCGGGGAAGATGAAACCGATGCAAACAGCCGCTGTAGCACCTGTAAATTCGAAGGCATCCCAAATACTAGGTATAAAATTAGCGGCCAAGAATATCGAAGATAGAAGCACCACCGTATCGAACGCGAACCGCTTGTTGTCCTGCGATAAAGGCCTAGATGAAGGGAAAAAGAGCCCGTCGAAATTGAGACGGAGGGCGAAGAACACGATGGGAAACACCAGCATAAGATGAAGAGCATAACTTATTCGAACCACGTCGTTAAAAACAGAACTGTAAGGGATCCCGAGATCAGCATCGAAATTTGAAAGCACGTCATCCAGCGTCGATTCTCCGAATAGGAGAAAACCGAATAAACTCGTAGCTACGTAGACTACCGAACAAAGTGCTAGTGCCGCCCGCACGATAGGTTGCATCTGGGAGGAATCTTCCAGCTCGTTGTTAATGGGATGAACTGCCCAAAATTAAACAATTATGGCATTGTAAATACTCCAAGCATATAAAATATGATCATTAAGAGAGGATAAATGCTTTAGCCACTAAATTTGAAATCTAAATAAATCTCTAAAATTGAGGTGCATATTATTTCCATATACGCTTAAAAATAAAGTAGGATCAATCCTTTGAACATAAGGCGCAGCGTTAGAAATAAAAACTATACTGTTTCACCTAGTTCAATCCATATTAATTTAATTAATCTTTTATCTGATTAGTTATCTCATACAACAAGTCGAACTTTTATGCGGTGACAGCTCTACAGCAAAATGGTCAAAGAAAGAAATCTTGCACCGAGATCCTATTGACAGTAATATACAAAGAGACAAATAATCATGATTTCCGGTGCCGGGCAGCACGTGCCTGTTTCGGCAGTTGTCGGCACGGCACGTGTCAAAAAAATCCTATATTTCAATTTTTTAATTAATTTTTTAATTTTTAAAAAATAACAAATAAATATATATCAGCACGATCGGCACGTGCCCGGATCTGAGTTTACCGAAACTCGGCTCGGCACATAAAACCTAGCAAATAATGCAAAAAGGATCTATTTCGCCTATACATACCGTTGTAGTGGCAAATGTATGCTGTGACAAGAACAGGAACGACGGTGAAAAGGTTCCATACAGATGCCAGATCAGTAAATTTGGGGAATAACCTCGGCATCCCTATGCTCCGTCTATTAACTTGATTATAGTAATTCCAGCTGTGATCGCAACAAAAACAACTGCTAGTGCAACTGATAGTGCAGATGTATACCTCAAAGAATCTGAAAGGAAAAAAAAGAAGTCGAAATCAATAACTTATAAGAAACTTTCCATAAATTGCTAGAAATGGGAGAAATTAATTTAATTTAAGAAATATAAATAGCTTACCCACACGCTTGAAGCAAACCAAAGGAGTAAATACAAGAAGAGTCGTACTTAGAAGAACAAGGGCTCGACCATTCCACCAATGCTCTCCAAACCAACCCTCCAGGACACCGTAGTGGTGAACACCACCAGAAGATGTTCCAGACAATACATCACCTACAAAAAATGTAATTTAGATATGGTATATGCATTTCATACTTTTTTTTTTCACAAATATACATTTGATGCTTGATATTAAACATGTCAGGAACATCATATGATAGACCAAAGGAACATATTAAGTTTCAAAGTTTCAACAAGAAAATATCAAAGTCCAATTGCTTTAATAAAAACAAATGAGTATCATCTTGAGACGTTCGGATTACAAAACCATCGATTGTAAGTTACAGAAGTTGCATCAAAACTATCATTTTAAAAATAATAATAATAAATAAATAAATAAAACAAGATGGAAGAAGAGTGCAGCAGGATCATGTTGTATTATTGCTGCTGATTTTTCCGAATGGTTTTCTTTTTGAAACTAGAAAGAAAAAATGACGGCATATGTTGCCTATTTCAAAAGAATAAATCAAGTAGCAAGTATCCATTAAATCAAAGAAAATATTGTTTCATTATGTAGGCAAGTAACATAAACTTAAGCGGAGTTAGTAACCTAGCATGAGCAATTCACAGTCAATGATTCAACTAGAGAAGACACTAAAACAAGTTTCATCTACATCTAAATATTATAATGATCAAAGTATTTGAAGTATTTTATTTTTACCTATAATGATCATGTAGACAACCATGACTCCAATATTATTTACAACTACACATATTTGGATTAGCATCCTGCCGGTCTTTCCAAAAGCATCTCCCATAAGTCCTCCATATGTCATCGTCTTGCTGGCCCGAGTGAATCTTATCATCATATCAATAGAAGTTTCAGTGAGAAATCCAACAATTATAATCATCACAATTCCAGGAATTAATCCTAAAATTCGCAAAGCATTCGGCAAAGACATGATTCCAGCTCCAACGATGGTTGTTGCAAGGTTGAATACCGCTCCGGAAAAAGATGCCCCGTTAAACTCGCTAAATGTCGTTTCTTCTTCGTGCTTTATCGGTAACAGGGGGGCCTTCTCATCCGCAATCTCTTTGTTCTTCGGACTATGCTTGCTCTTCGGTGGTGCAACACTTTCAATCGTCATTTTGAGTTTTTGGCGAATCTAAAAAGTTAACAAGAAGACTTTGGTTACTAGTTTTTTCGAATTTTACAATCAAGTTTGTCTCTTAGCAATAACCTTAGAATTGCAATAAAAATATATGAAAAACCCCCTCTAGGAGTCCTTATTGTAGTCCAGTCACCAAATATATGCATCAAACACCCAAAACAAAGGGCCTCCGGAAATATTATACTCCGAGAGCTTAATCAACTAAGATATGGAAAATCAATTTGCAAGTAGAGTTAGACTCATTTAATTTAGAAATTCTCAGGTAGCTGAAAAGCCTGAAATGGTGTGATGTCAGGTGATCTAAGTTCTACTACAATTATTGTCTGCATCAAGTTTCAAAGTACAAACAACTTTGAAATAAAACAGAATTTACTCTTCATACAAAACAATAAAATGACCAGAGACTAAGATCACAGTATACGAATCAACTGTAAGACCCAAAAATCATAATTTCAGCTGATATCACCCAAAAGAGTTATAAAAAAGGGATAAATTTGCTAATCAAAATTACAACTTGGGGATATAATCTGAACCAAATAACAAGATCCCAAGTGAAATAGATCTTAAGACCAAAAACAAACATAATTGAGCTGATATTCCCAAAAGAGGTAAAAAAGGGGCAAATTTTCTAATAACAATTACAACTTGAGGATGTAATGTGAACAAACGTACCTTCAATCCAATCTGAGCTGATTCAGGGGAATGCAGAGAACAACGCTGATTGTTCTTCTTTCCCGACTCAGATTATAAACTTACAATGAATAGATAGAAAATAAAATATATACGCGATCGTGCTTGCGTATGGTTCACGTAATTCCAAGAGAATACAAACTTGTCACTGTCCGACCACAATCGCCCCGCCGGCGTGTTCAACGAGCACGCGCGACGCTGCGATAGAGAGCACTAGAAATGGGCAACCTTGAAGAGCATATTTAATTATTATCCCTTTTTTCTCAAGACCAGATTTTTTTCCAACTCGAGAAACGACAATGACGCGAGCAGCCCAGAAAGGTGGGTCCGTCTGCCGCCGACCATACAGCTGAAACGAAATCCGACGGCGGCGATGATCTCTATCTAACTCGGACTATTCGGATGAGGTTGACCGTATTTTATTTTAAAAGTCTTTTTCAAACTGAAAACATCAAAAGTCAAGTTTTATACTCATTTATAATAAAAATAATAATAATATATTTTCTATCCCCATATCTCTTCCCTTCTCTTAATCTTTATCATTTCATCTCCTATAATACCTGTTTCTTTATCGGATGCAATACCAAATTAAGAACGAAATGTACTGGAATTCATCGTCTTTTTTTAGAATATATATAATATAGTTTATATTATATTAGTATTATCTGATGTTTCTGTTGAATGATATATTTTATTAATATGGTATATATTTTTATAAAGTGTGTAGAATTTAAATTATATGAGGACTATCAATTATCCGGATGAGTTTTCTTTATAGCAAGTTTCAAATCTCACGTATTCAGTGGCGGATCTAAAAATTTTACGTAGGGGTATCAAAATACAAATACTAAAAAAAAACAAAAACGGTTATATGTAATGATCACAATTTTAACAAAATAGTCGATTACACATAGCAAACAATCAGACTAATACAAAATAAACTTGATTACATTATAATTGACCTCGTCGAATTTTTATATTTTGAAATCGATTTATAACAATATCATTGGTTATACTTTCAAACACATCATCCTCTATATTAGTGAGCAAGTAATCATTTAAAAACTACATTGTAACTTTAAGAAACTTGTATACGATTTTCGCATCTTTTTATTACGGATGAATTTATTATTTGGGAAGGAACTGAAATTCGCTAAGCTGTCAGAATGAGTTGATTCTTTACTTTTTTTTTTTAATAATATTTCAATATTCTACAAATTTTTAAAATTAATTAAAAAGTATTCAAATCATATTCTGAGTTGACGAATAATAAAAAAATAAATACCTACGAAGGCGGTTGCGCTGGTTTCATCGGAAGGAATGTGGAGTGGTTAAATATCGTGGAGGGAGGGGATCAGCGGCTGCGCTGGTTTAGAGGGATGCATATCAAATTATCATAACCCGCGGGTGATTAAAGTCTCCTTAAAGCCCTTTTTTTTTTTCCTTAAATGCACAAAAAAAAATATAAAAAACAATTGTTGCTAGTGGGTATCGAACCCACATCGGCACAGACTTCCACATGCCCCCATTACCATTACACCAATCTGTCCCACATGTAATGTAGTAGAACTACTAATATTTGTACTTTATATATATGTACCTAGGCTTTTATCTGAAAGCAGGGGTATCATTTGACACCCCTGGATACATATTAAATCCGCCCCTGCACGTATTGTTGCACACCAGCATATGTAGTTCCTATCGTATATTTATTAAAAGGTGTTTAATAAGATGATAATACGCACGACGCTATTTTGCAAGAGAACGGATTGTCTGTGGCGTGAATCACAGCCGTTCATCGGATATTCACGTATACGTGCATGTGCGATGGACGTCTGTGATTCAAGCCACAGCGAATCGTCTGTGATTTTTACTGCAGACGATTCGCCCTCCTTTTGCAACATTCGTGTTACTTCAAGTAAAATCGCATGATTTCGTATGCCGAGTCGAGATAACTCCACTCTTATTTTTAGAGATCGAGATGACTACATCATTAAATTTTGAGGCCAACGTAAAAGTTACATATAAATATACCTTAGGCGATAAAAAAAATAAAAGTCACATAAATATACCTTAGGCAATAAAAAAATTAAATAATAATAATAATTTACAAAAATTGCTATCATGCAACCACAAGCAAGACCTTTTTTGCATATATTTAAGATATAGCAAACAAATATTTTCCCAAAGGCTAGGCTTCATTTTGGACGTCCCATTGATAAGTCCTCTAATTGGCCCTTTTTTTTGGAGATTATTATGAGAAACTATCGTAATCGTCTATTTTTGTACGACCGTTATAATAGATAAATTTACAGATGACACTGATCTATATTTTGCCGACTGAGAGTCAATTGGGCCTTAATTAGGCCTTTAAACTGTAAATCAATTCATAGACATCAAATAATTTGGCCCAGTTCACCAAAATGGCTTTAGTTGGGCAGTAGGGACCCTGTTTGGGTTTTGATTGGGCCTGTTAAATCAATGCATGTAATATTTTACATAAATTCGACATCCTTGATCGTGCACTCATGTATTACAATACCTAAAATTGGTAGTTAAACCATCTCAAGCATCGCCGCCTGTAAATATGAGTGTGCGATATATGCGTTGTCTAGTGTTGCTAACCGTTGGGGCCGACCTGATACATGCGCTGTCTAGTGTTGCAAACCGTGCGGGCCATGGCCGGACCGCACAGCCATTATTGAGGCGCGGGACGGCTCGGCCCGTCCTCGTTATGCCAGCTCGGCTCGGCCGGCGGCCCGCTGAGCCAAGCAGAGCCAGCCTTAAAAAAAAAAAAAAAAAAAAAACTATATGCCCGCGTGGGCCGGCCCGGCCCGCACGCGGTCTGGTTTTTCCAGCCCTGCTCGACACGGGCTTTTTTTGCAACTCTAACACTGTCTATGAAAGATGCCACATAGCAATGTGGTTCGACTCCTTACGTTAGCGAAAGTTTTTACGGTGAAGATTCTGTGGATGCACATGTAAAACTTATTTGGGTCTGACCTTTATCAAGATGGCGTAACAGGCCTTCATGATAAAGGTCCGACCACTGATTTAGGTGAGGTTTAGGATTCGAATTCCATAAACATCAACCATAGTGGATAACGAGCCTTTAGATTTGCCCAAATCAAAATACTAGAATTTTTCAGTCGGTGGAATATAGATCAGTACCATCCATAAGTTTATCTGTTACAACGGTCACACAAAGTGAGCCCTATTATATAGCTTTTCACGTTAATTTCAAAAAATAAAAAGTTTATTGGCATAAATGGTATACTTTTTCTAATGCCAATATAAATAATTGCAAGCTGTAGCTTTTTGTTTTTTTAGGTTGGATGCTGGCTCTGCTTTCTTTAGTCTCCATGTCTGCTATTCTGTCTTCAATTTGTTAATCTTCTCTTAGCTGTACTGCATGAACAGCTTAGCTCATCAGCATCATCTTAAAATTAAATAACTAAAAAAAATAAAAAAATGAAATAAAAGAGGTTAATCCAAATAGAGCATGACATAAGAAAGCACCATGGTTTAATATCTTTGTATTCTACTTACATGTAGGTCGTTGGTTCTAGAAATAACTTCATCGGGAACATAGCTGCATGCATACTATCCTCTGTGCAAAATTTCACTGAAAAGTTTGTTATTTTTGGGATGATTGCAAATTTGCCCCTGCTTTTCAAAACTAGTTCAAACAAGCCCTCTGCTTTTCAAAACTAGTTGTAAACTCGCGGCCACGGGCACATCCGCATTTCAGCCACCCGTGGGGTTCGAACCCGGGCGCTAGCTGCCTGAGGCGATCGCCCCGGCCGACTAACATCCACTTCAATTTTCTCATCCAGGTGTATAAACAAGTATACTTTCTGCATGACAACAGTTTTGATGATTACATCTCAATGAACATCAGATCAATGCAAGAGCTCCAAAATATCATCCCAAAACCAATGATTTTGGGAGCTGTAGCATTTCTGTCAATGATAGAGAGTAATTCTAGAGAACCAAACTTGCAAGCATCATATGTCCAAATCACATGTGAGGTTAGAGACCTTACTACTCAATCTTCAGCTGTATCTGATCTTCTTGATAGCTTAGTTACTTTACTTCTTGCATTTGTTAATCAGATAATCAGACAACGGTCGTCACGGGAGCCTTGCGATGTAGAGATGATGACCGATAAATTGTATAATTTAGAACAGTTGTCACCTGCAATAAACAATCATTTATAAGATTAAATAATTAATAATTTTTAAAATAAAATGTAGCTTGGATAGGCTAACCTGATAAGAGAATACCAATTTGAGGAATATTCTACTGCTAACTTAACAATTTGATAAGAAATGAATGCAGCTGTTATGCATGTGATCTAAGTTGAATTCTCTGTTGTAGAGTATAGAATACGCATAGTTTCGATCAGTAATTATATATATATATTAAAAAATGTCAATATAATCTCATAAAGTGATGTTGTTTGAACTCATCCTTCAATTCTTTCCGCCTCGAGAAATTTTCAACTCTATGACCTAAAAATCTCCTAAATTTAATCCCTCCACCAAGCTGCTACTACTATTTGATCAAAGTTTCGAAGATGTCACACCACATGCTACCCACATAATTGGTTATTGAGCCAAATAAACTAAACCCAATTAATCCCATCACTTCTTCCTAACTGTGATATAACTTTAAAAAAAAAAAAAAAAAATGAATATAATATCTGGTATTGGTTGTTGTGTCACTATCATTCATGTGCAATTAGATAATGATCCCAATGACTTAGCAGTTAGACAATCAATCAGTGAATCAATCATTTAAGCCTCCATGGATACACACTGTCATTACAGAATCACAAATATTACTATATGCACTCTAAAATGCTATAGCTCCCAAAATTTGTCCCAAAAAACCATATACAAATCATGATGTTCCCGAGTGACCTTGATTTAATTTATGGCGAGATTTTGGGAGAAGTTTTCAGATTTACTCATATAATATGATGTTCCATGCCTTTGGTTATTGGACCATATAATAAGAGAAATACATGTTCACCAACTACCCATAATGAGATGTGGTGAAGAATATACATGCCCCCTCAGACTAAGTGCACAAAGAAATTAATGAACCACATGCTAAGCAACATAATCTTTTCATTATTGTCCTAATCTTGTCCAGCGGCTATATAAAGGTTGTTCAATCACACGACTTTTCCACCTTGTAGACTGCTCTTTCTTTAGAAGCATTAGAGATGGAGGTTGTAAAAAGTTTACTTGCTTCTATTCTAGTATTAATAGTTATAGGGGGTGCAGAAGCACAACTTATTCAGAATTTCTATCGGTTTACATGCCCGAACGTTGAATGGATCGTCAGACAGGCGGTGCAGAGGAAGATGCAACAAACTTTCGTGACCGTCCCTGCCACACTGAGGCTCTTCTTCCACGACTGCTTCGTCGAGGTGAGGCCTCATCACTTGTAATGGATCACAAGCTTTTTCTATTTCATGTTTTTTGTCCGGCTAAGTATATTTGAAGAAAAAAGATAAATATTGTTGGAAAAAAGATATCCTGTTACTTAATTTCGCATAAAGGTTGATGAGTAGTGCTTCGATAGAGTTGTTGGTGATCAATGGTGCATGTCCCTAGAGTACCTTTGCGTAAAGTGTAAGATGTTGACTAATGCGCTAGAGCTCCCAAAAAATCACCCAAAAATTAATGAAGTCCATTTCTTAACAATTACATTGTCAACTAGCCCGGAATTCCAGAAAAATGTTGTCGGTAAGTAATTTGGTATATACATTTCAATGTGTTAGTAAAAACACTTAAAATGTTTCAAACTTATGGAATGCAGGGATGCGATGCATCAATCATGATAACATCACCTAATAACGATGCTGAGAAGGATTCACCAGATAACCTGTCTCTTGCTGGAGATGGATTTGATACAATAATCAAGGCCAAACAAGCTGTGGAAGCTGTATGTCCTGGAATAGTTTCATGTGCAGATATAATGGCTATGGCTGCTAGAGATGTTGTACTCCTCGTAAGTATACATATCACCTTTTTTTTTTTTTTAAATTTATAATATAGTTTGTATCTATGGGTTGGCCAGTAGATAATGGTCGACTAACACATCAGCTTTATACAAATCATTGACCTTAATAATATCTTTTTTTTTTAATCCAAACAGTCTGGTGGCCCATGGTTCGGCGTGGAGCTTGGCAGGCGAGATGGACGATTGTCTAAGGCATGGCGGGTTACAGGAAACCTCCCGCAGCCAAATTTCAGCCTAAACCTTCTAAACTGGATATTCAGAAAGAACAATCTCACAGAGATTGATATGATAGCACTCTCTGGCGCCCATACTCTTGGCTTCTCGCACTGCAACCGTTTCTCCAACCGACTTTACAGTTTCAGCCGCTCATTGACGATGGACCCCACGCTTAATCGTGGATATGCTCAACGGCTCATGCAAGCATGCCCACGAAATGTCGACCCTTCGGTCGCCATCAACATGGATCCATCGACTCCAAACACCTTCGACAATGCTTACTACAAAAATTTGGTTAACGGTATGGGGCTTTTTACCTCAGATGAGGTGCTATTCACTAATCCTCAGTCACGGGGCACTGTGAGGAATTTTGCAAGTAATGAGAATAATTTCCGTGAAGCCTTTAAAGCTGCTATGGTGAAGCTTGGACGTACGGGAGTGAAAATAGGCAATCAGGGTGTCATTAGAAGGGATTGTAGTGCCTTCAATTGATAGAACATAGTTTTAATGTCTTTACTGTAAAGAACAAGGAGGGAGAGATTTAATAAGTTATAACCAAACTTCTCTCTTATGATTTCTTCATGAGTGTTTATTCTTGGGAATTTGTTTATTGCAACTCTTTACCATTTTAATGTTATTGAAAAACAGATAATGTTTAAGACACTTTTTTGTTATCTACTTATCTATGAGAAATTTACTTATTGCAGTGGAAATAGAAACTACTGGTGCTAGAAATATGCTAAATTCAAAAACATTTCAGTTATATTAGAGTTATAATTCCTTACATGATAGTGATACTCTCAGTCCCTACATATGCACAAGGATAGCAACTGCTAAATGTATTCTTTTTAGAGAGAGAGAGAGAGAGAGAGAGACTAAAATGAGAGTTGAATATACTATATAGCAAAATATGAAAGAGAATCAGAAGCAGAAAAGCATGAGCAAGAAAATACAAAATCTAATTTAAAATGGAACCAATAATTGAAAGCGGTTTTTCATAATTTTCTTTTCTAATTTTGGGTTTTTAGCCTGTCAATTAGGGGAAGCGCATATGTAGAAATACCAGAGATGTATAGCTAATTGAGAGTTAACTCTAACCTTGAAGGGAGAATATTGCTGATACAGCATAAACTTTGAGATTTTCTTTAAGATAAGCATCTGGTAGATTAGCATCTTCATAGAGTTGTCTGAAACACAGTTACCTGAAATAAGATCAGATTTCTCAAAAAAAAAATAAATAAAAATAAAGGAAAAAATGAAGATAAGAAACAAGACCACAAGATTGAGCAATAAGAATAGTAGATCTACTATTTATTGGAGATGCAATATAAACATAATTACATAGCAGAGGCATCTTACATGGTAGCTTTTTGAGATGATTATAATGTTTGTATATCAAAGGTTTCTTATTAAGACTTACTACTAAGGAACACACAAAACAGAAAATAGAAATTTTGATTTTGACCAACTCCATGTTTCCCCACCGAAGCATAGTTAAAGTTAAAAAAAGGGCAAAATAAGTTACAAAAGCTGCATCGAAGAACATAAAAAGGTCATTAGATGATTTCGCTATGAAGATCGGTGCATGCAGTTTTTAACAGGATTATTCTCCATCAAAAAGAAAGGAAATATTATCGTCTAGTACAACATTTAGCAATCATTGATAAATGAAGTAATTATACTATGATCTGAGATGTTAGTCTAACAGATTGCTAACTAATATTCAAGAAATAATTATCAATGTATGTCGAAAAAAGATAGGGTAGGCATGTCAAACTTGGACAAGTAGATTGAGCTTGCAACATAAGGATTTCACACTTCAACATTGTTAAAATGCAAACTTGAACTGATTCATACACGAAACTTGTAAACACATAAATTGTTGTTCCTGTTTTTTGTCTTGCATCATGCAAGAATTACCAAAAAAAAAAAAAAAAGTGACATGCACGCATGCAATAGAACTAACTGGGATCTATGCTACCAAACCCTGTATGTTTTGGAGATGTACAGAGATTATGAAGACATAATGGAAGATCTCTGTTCACATTCAACATAGTCAACGACGATATAAATATTTACTGCATGGAGCTAAAATTATATCTCAAAATTTGCATTAATGTTTATTAATAACATATACAGATATACATATGCTTATTAATATTTATTTTCATATGCATACGCATACATGTATACATATAAACTTTAGGAATCAAGGCAGATGAAATATAAGCTTACATATAAAATAGCATGTGCAAATCTTAACAAAATTTTCGGACTAGACCTTAGGTCCATCCTTAAATATAATTCTGAGTTCTAACCACTAAATATAGAACCAACGCTCACTTACGAATTTGATCTTGAGTTAGTAAATTTCACCAGAGTGCATTCTCATTCAGCTAGCTGAAATAATCAACATCAACCACTGCAGAGAATGTCATATGTCATGCAAAAATATACTCTTCGAGAAACTACACCCTCGTGCTTGTTATAAATGTAGAACTACATAATTTTCATTCTCGCAGTAAGTAATGGTTACTTGATACAAAAAAGGCAACAAAGACATTCAGAAATAAAGAAGGAATATTTTCAGAATGATTATTACAATAATACAAAACATGGATGTAACCACAGTATCGGTAACTATCCTTGCATTTTTTGTCCAGTAAACGACGACAGTAAACACTAAAAATGTCACTATATGTGCTCTCAAAAACAACTGTGCACTGTATTTACCCAAACATAGTAAAAAAGACGAAGCTCGGTAAATTTCTTTCCAATTTAGCAATTTAACAAAGCGATTTCAGTTAAGAGAACAATGTAAGGCAAGATTAAACCCTTTCTTTTTCTGCATCAGCCATCATCTCTTCACTTCCTTAGCTTCTGTGACTACCTGAAGAAGTTCTATAGGAACAGATGCAGGATCAAGCTCAAGACAACCCTTCGGAGCATTCTTACCTTCTTCACCAGTAAGCAAATAATTAGGAACTTGATGAGAAAATCGAAACATTTCTGCTCTTGGAATATTCATGAATTTGTTTTCATCAGGATGACGGTGGAACACTGTTCTAAATCCAAATACTTTAACTAAAGGTGCGACTAACACACCTTTTTCTTCACTATAGTCCTCGAGCACTTCCACCATATCATATTTGTACATCACATCATCGGGTGTATGTTCATCCCAATCATGGGACCAGTTTCGGTAAAGAGCCCATACGTCACCTTTCCTTGGCAAAATTTTAATAACTCCGCGAGCAGCTTTTTCATATTCAACCTTGTGTGAGAATATATTTATTGCATCATTAGTTACATACTTACTTACTCTGAATTCTCCACATGTCTTAGTAAAACCAGATCGAACCCAATCTAACGATCCAAACTCGCTGTTAGATTTCGCACTAAGATAAGTCATCCTAACCTTAAAGGGCTTCAAAGATACAACTTTCTGAACAAATGCATAATAGCGTGGCATTCCATCTTCTTCATCGTAAATGGCCCATATCTCATCACCTTTGATAGATCTCTCCGAACGATCACCATCAAAGTCGTGAAAATCTGGGTCAGGGACTTCAAATTTTTTCGCTTCGTTATCTAAATCACTTTCATCCTTGGTAGTTTGTTCCATCTTTGTTGGAGCATGAATTTTATCTGTCACAGTAACGCAATCAACTTTATTTTTGTCGTTTGAATTTCTATGACCCGTATCCATTTTTACTTCTTTCCTACTTTGATTTTCCTTCCGTTCTTCCTTCTCCTTTTCCTTCTCTTTCGAAGCAAATTTAACAGCAGATGCAGCTTTCCAATCTTCCAACTTCTTAGAAATCGACGACTTTGCCTTTTCAATTAAGAGGCCTCGTATTTTCTGTGAGAACTCACGCCGACAAGGCATTCTGAATTTGTTTGAATCACCAGAAACACCGTCGTATGAATTTACGAAAGTAGCAACATTAATACTAACATTGCCTCTTGCCCTTTTTGAAGCCACATTATTACTCATAACTGGTGGATTGTTATTGCTTGAATATGCAAACTTCCTTTTTGCAGATTCACTCTTATTTTCTGAAACTTCCTTCTTAATAGCTTCTCTTTTCATTTTCTCTGGCATCTGATCAGCCGCATTAGTAACACCATGACTACTCATTGATTCCTCCATTGATGAAGCTTGAGCTTGCTCCCACTTTCTCCTTAACTCCTCGCCGTATGAACCAGAAGTATTCGATGAACTATATGCTTTGTTGAATTTGTTATTAAAATCAGAATCATTTTTCTTCTTTGGCTGAGAATTCAAATCCACACATTCAGAAGCTAAAAAGGGCTTTAGACATTTTGGACAAACCAAAACTCTGTTCATATACTCCCTTTCATATTCATACTGCATTTTGCATCCATAGCACACTGACCAAAATGTACCAGAAGTTTGGGAACTAGTCTTGGGATAAGCGCTAGGAACGCGATGACCAATTTTAATGTTACCGACCCTCTTTGCATCATACATCAACCTCGTGCGCTTATCAGATAACACAGAAAATGCCTCGGAAATAATTTTAAAAGCACCTTCGGATCCAACAGACCTGTTCTTGTCGGGGTGAAGCTGAAGGGCTAACTTTTTGTACTGTTTTTTAATGTTTTCTTCATCTGCAGAAGGATCCAAACATAGGACTGCATACCAATCTGTTAACCCATTGATTTTTATTTGGGAAGCAACATGAACATCAATAGTCGATATTAATTGATTAATACCCTCTAATGTAGGGCATAGTCTTTGGGCTGATAGGGCAAGGTGTTTAGCTCCAATCATGTCGTTCGCCAAAATTTTTCTCTGCCATCAACTTTGCCCTCGCCGCTGCTTCTCTAACACACTCCATCGATCTTCTCCTTCTTTTTACTGTATCCACATGAAGAGTAAAAATTAATGTAACATGTAATTCAAAGCCCTTACTGTAGAAAAAAAACATCAAAAATCTGCGCCCTGCCACGCTGGTTGAGCATATAAGGTCCCTGCTTTGACTGCGATATTGCGTATACTCATGTTTCCAAATTATACTTCCTCAGACAGAAGTATATTTCCACGTTTGTATAATTGTATTTTTGACAGACGGATCTCAGATTAACATGAAACATAGCGAGGGACCTTACGATAAGTTCAATCCTATTAAAGTGCACAGAGCAAACTTGAAAAAAAGAATTAAGGGAATGCAGATTAATCGCCCCTTTTTTTCTCTAATGCATGCAGTTCAATTCAAAATAAAACCCTAGAAATATCTTTCGGGACGCGTCAACTATGATTGTTCTGCATATATAAACCCTAGAAACTGATTGATCGTTCTAAGAAAGTGTGCACTTCAACAAACCGTATTTAGCATGGAACATGCAGGCATTGATAATCAAACTAGGAACCTGGCATTGTACAAAAATAAGGAAAATCTGTAATAATTGGTTGAAAATTAGAAAAATCAAAGAGCCTACCTAATGCAGCAATGCTGACGGTTACGAGAACAGGAAGAACAGTGGAGCCCTAATGCAAGTTTTAGTTTTTATCGCATTATTTGTGGTATTTTTGTTTTAACCCAACCCTTGATGATTTTCAAACTCCTTTTAACCAGGGTTGAGTTAATTTTGTTGCTCATAGATGTTCTCATGAAAATTTAATGACGTATTAATACAATTTATGGATGTATTTTAACTTTTTCTGTATAATGTTTAATTAGGAAAGTAATTACACAGATAATTTGCATGTAGCTCCGTGTACTTTGTAATTTCCAAAATAAACTTGTATTTTGAAAATTTGACATTATTGTCCTTTGTCTTATAACCATCCAAAATTAAAAAGAATAAAATAAGTCAAAAAGTTGAGGGTATTTTCGACATTTTAGCAATTTACCATAAACATGCTTCTATTCCACTTTTGAAATCAAATGTTAATTCATTTTATGTATTTTATTATTTAAACACCGTGAAAATGCAAAGTCCATGCAAAATTCAAATACTTCAAGTTAGAACAGTATTGACAACTCTAATTCCTGAGAATTTCCCAAAAAAAAAAAAAAAAAAAAAAAAACCTTGATTTTTAAGTAATAGTAGATTTACAATGTATGCTTGCATGTTTTTATTAACCATTTTTAAAAAAAAAAACAAAAATTACTGCATATAAATATCATAAAGGATGAAGTCTTTGACTTCCTGCAAACTTTAACTAAGCTGAGAGCCTGAGATAAGAAACTCTATCTTCAGGATAAGATTGTTACATATCTTCCTAATTTTGAATATCATAGCAAATATTTACAGCATCACAAAAGTAAAAAAGACAAAAAAAAAAAAAAAAAAAAAAAAAACCAACTTTTTCTGTTTTTCAACTTCAATATCAAGTTAATGAAAGTGATACATCTCACAATACCGCATACGCGAAAGTACACCGAAAACATTACAAACAGCAGTAAAATGTCTTCAAAATCATATCTGAAAGTCTACGGTACACATTTCATGCAAAAGCCCTCCATGGATTACTATTAACTCGTATACTTCTACGAATCGCACCAATGAGGTGAAGTTTCGTATATCGCTTCGCGAATTTGCAAAAGAACGGAACTTTGAAAGCCGATGTCCACGGACAATTATGTACGGGATCTCCCGTAGAGATTCGTATAGACTGTCCTCGTTCTGTAAATGAGAATAGAGCTCAGAATAACTGCTACGATACAAAACCCTGACATTATCATCGAAGATAGGAAAAAGCAAACGGTCCCTTCACATTTTAACGAATCTTCCAGGAAAAACTTTTTCCCGTATAGAACTCTCCCGATCGGTGCCGAGTTGTGTTTATGAGCTTGTTTCTCGGCTTCAGAATCATAGATGCCGCTAGCAATGAGACCTGAGAAAACTAAGGCGCCGATGGGATTGGCCAATGTCAGAAAATTATACAAGGCCCCGAAGCTTTTTAAGCCGAACAGCTCGGAGACGGCAGCTGGTACGATAGCCCAGTGAGCTCCGTATCCGAGTCCGATCAACAACGTCGCGACGTACATTGTACCAGGCCATCCCATTGCGAAGAAGAAGTGCCCGATTACCATTATTATCTGAGCCACCACCAAACCCAGATGCCGTGGATATGCATAGTCTCTGATCAAATAAACACAGAAATAATATTATACATATAGTCATAATAAATGAATATTCTGCATATAATTCGAGATTAATTGCAGGATTCAGTAAAACAGAGCGCTATACATTGCAGTAACATTTTCTGTAACTACAATCCTGCGCTATTTTCTCAGCTATGGGGTACAAGATATTTGAGCATCAACTTTATGTTTACCAGTTCTTTAAAAAAAAAAAAAAAAAAAAAAAAAAAGAAGTTATTATTATAGAAATCCATGCATAGTCTCTGATCAAATAAACACAGATATGATTTATGAGAAGTTATTATTATGATTATTGAAGAAATTATTTGAAAGACTTTTAAAGAATCAGGAACAAAATGCTTACTTTACTATGATTTCAGAAAAATAGCCGCCTGCGATGCGGCCAAGGAAGTTCCATATGCTGATCATGGATACGAAAACATGAGTCTCATCATAACCTAAAGCCTGACTCATCTGACCAAGATTATCGATAACCGTCAGACCAGATCCTGATCCCAATAGAAGAGAGAAGAAAATCAGCCACCAATCTGCCTTAATTAATGCCTGCATCAACGTAAAATCCTCTCCTCGACGTGGGCCCTTCCTCCTTTTTACTCTAACAGCTCCTTCAGCGGCGGCTTGTAGAAGCTTCTCTTGCAACTGAGCTATTCTTTTTAGTCTCTCCGATGCAGGCAATAAATCGACTTCCTTCGGCTTTTCATCTTCAAGTTCGCTAAGAATAACCTCATTACGTTCATTCACCTGAGAAGATTCACTTGTCTCTGCTTTTTGGACAGCCAAGAGAGATTCTTGAGCAGAAGATAGTTGACTTGGGTTAAATGTCAACAGCAAAGGTATAACCACAGGAAGAACTAAGAGAAATAATAACACAACCGTAAACAAGATAATTACGGTGCTATTTAAGTCAACTAGATCTTCTAGAAGCATGATGCCCATCAAATATGCAGCCAAAACTACGCATATACTGTAGACAAAGAGAAAGCTAGAATTATCAGATGGCCGTTCTTGTTTGTGTCCTCCGACAGGCCTAATAATAAACATGACTGCTACTGCTACCATCGCGGGTCCTACCGCAACCATGAAGATGAGCGAAGCATCATCGGGCGAGTGAATGATCGTATATATTTGTGTCAAAATTGCACCACTCAGACCAGCAAAGCCTTTAAGTATCCCCACAATAGGCCCCCTGCGTTTCGGGAAGTTTCTCACGCACGAAACCAGTGCAACTGTGTTGAAATAAGTACTTGAGTTGGTCCCGACAAAGATTAAAATACACATCTGCATAAAACTAACCACATTAATAGCTTCAAGGAGGAAAACAGTGATAAAAAATTAATATTCAATAAAGATCGAGTTTACAATATCGATATGCATACACACTACTTATAGTCAATATATTGAATTTACAGAATCAATATGCCATTCGCATCTTTCAGTGCTTATAAAACTTTAGTACAACATACAAAATATATAGGGGTTTTTGCATATCAGCCCCCTAGGTTCTGAACCTAACAAATCAGCCCCCGGAAACGCGTTTCCAGGGGCTGATTTGCTTTTTTAAAAAAAAAAATCAGCCCCTGGGTGCTCGGCCCCCGAAATAGGGAGGCTGATATGCAATTTACCGAAATATATACGAACCGTCATGTGCAACCACACTACAGCATATTAGCTTAAATAAGATTGAAAGATGGCTCATTGGATATTAATAAAGATTTCATGTATCATACATAATGTGACTTTATTCATAGCATCCCTAAGTTCTAATTGGGAGAGACACAACATATACAAGAGTAATCTCAAAGTAAGCAACAAGGAACAGATATAGAAATAAAGGCCGAGAGAGAGAGAGAGAGATTAAACAAGAATTCATACTGGAATAGAGAAAAAAAAAAAGCAAATAAAGCTTTGGCTCATAAAAAACATAGATATTAAAAAGCTCATAGATTACTAGCACATTGCAAGAACGGATAATCAATAACTACACATAAAATTCTAATAAAAAAATCAATAAAAAATCAAACCTACTAATAAGGAGAATCTTAGAGCACCCTGCTAAAGATGGGACAAGAAGCTAAAACATGCGAAGACCTCAGAATATCTAGAAAAAATGGTTAGAACCAAATATAGCAATGCTAGGAATATTTCAAATGACAATAACAAAGCATTATTATATTTTTCATAGCAGGTAGCTTCCGTACTTAATTTAGCAATACTATGCAATCAAACTTACGAATTCACCGATCATAAAAGAGCACCAATACGGACTTACCGCCCAGAGAGGTAGAACGGGTGCTCGTCCGGAAACAACCAACCATACCCATCCGTACCCGATAAGAATCTGGATTCCCCCGATTAGCAGGGCAGCCCAAAACGGCAATACCTCACAGAACGCACCGGCAACAAAACCCGTGCTATCACCAAAATCTTTAGCTACCCCAAGACCTGCAGTTTGTCTTTGATTATATTTTAAAGAGCTTTTTATCACTGGTGATAGACTCCCAAACATATAACCAACTCCTGCTACAGATTGAAGCCACATTGCCGCTACGAAAACCAGCCATCGGTTATTGAAGAAGGCCATTAGTTTCCCATGAAGCCTGCCCATTTTCTTCTAGAAAGATTGTTCTTTGAACTGAGATCAGAGGATGAAGTTTTTATTAATTTTTTTTGAAAATAATACATGAAAACATAAGACATATGAAACTATTGTATAGAATTCTGGAGAAATGAGTCCCTTTCTAGTTATAGAGACAAATTTGTCCTTGTGTTTTCATAAGTATCCAATAGGGAACCTTTTTTTTCCTTGGAAGCTACTAATTCATGGAATAAATGCTCCAGATCATCACAACAAGGAAATTTTGCAAGAAAAAGAAATCTATCTTTAGAATTTTCTTCATAACAAGGCATTGAATGTCAAACAAAGACAGCACCAAGAGCTGAATGAAACATTTCTTCCATACATATGTGGATAATCAAGTATGAACTACAGAAATTACAAACAGTTAGAATAACTTTCATATCAAACTTCTGGGAACCAAGCAATTAAAATACCAACCAAAGTCAAATATGTATTTCTGCTACTTTGTGTATCAAATAGAACATAATAATAGAAAAAAGATTAAAAATAATAATAATAAAATCCATCTCTTGTCAATCTTCTCCTAATACAATTGCTAAAAATTGAAAAACAAAAAGATTAAAAACGTGAACTTTCATCTCTAGTCCTCTGTCATCTCCAAATACCAAAGAAGCTGAAATTTTGTAAAAAAAGATAGAAAAAAAGAAATTTGAAATTTATCTCTTCTCTAAATCTTACCTACTATAATTACTAAAAATAAAAAATTGAAGCTAAAAAATTGTTTTTAACTTACCAAATGTCTTCCTGCGAATGGCAGAGAGATCTAAAACATTGAGTTGTCCAAGAATTGAAGAAAAGTGGGGAATTAGCAAGAACTCATAGTTTTTATAAAAGTAATAGCATTTGAGGAGTGAGAGAATCAGACAGAGAGAGACTCAGAGAGCATTTGGGATTGCGAGCGCGAAGAGATGATCTGCCATCAGACGGGGTTAAATGGAAAAGTATAGTACCATTTCCAAAAAAACTCCAATGACTATCATTTTTAGAAAATAAAATAAAATAAAATAAAATAGAAAGACCTCGACATAATCAAGACTATATATATATAATATAATTTTTTTTTGTTTCTATTTAAAAATTGATATATCCTATTATAAATCGGAACATCTTGATATTTTAATGCTTATGATGATAATACTTTGATTTCAATCTATAACACCTATCAATTTTGCCAGCGATAGTATGATATCATCCCGTGATATTTGATCGAAATAATGTAATTAAAATATATTTTATAAAAAAGTATGAAAATTATTCACATATATTTTATATTTGTGATGTGAACATTTTATATTTATAAATTACGCATATATAATAATAATATATAGAATTTCTGAATTTATGCAAAAAGGTCCTTAAGATTTGTAGATTATTATGAAATTGAAGCAGCAAAAAGTTGGTGTGATGCGACAAAATGCATCACGTGGATTTTTTCTGTCAATTTTGGTGTCCGCACGGCGGCCCCACTTGCATTTTGTTTGCCATCCAAAATATATTCCATAATATTCCCTGCACTTTTCAAATTTTCAATTTTGATAAATATTATTAAAATAATCGCGCCGGCATGATGGCGTGTATGTGCCGTCATGTGACGCATTTTTATATTTTGAGAGACTGAAATACGAAACTGTTGAAATAGAAGGGCTGAAATACAATTATCTTTAGTTGATTAAGCAAGAAATAGAAAATTAAAAGAAAAAGGACAAAATTCCATTTAATTTCATGTGCTTGATTTCAATAGACAACTATAGTTATAATATTTTAATCATGTCGCGATAATTTTAATTTAGAAAAAAATATTCTTAATTATCTTGCTGTCTCTTTCGTAAATTTATAACGTGGAGTTTTTCAATCCGATGTGGTATTAATTTAATTATTTTTTAATATCTTTAATATTTTCTGTGATTGGATGGTGTTTTGTATCATCTTAGGGTTCTATTTTTTCATAATCCGATCCTAATACTCATTCGGCGATCCTCCGCACTCGGGAATACTCGGTATCATCTGTAACTTGCCTTATCCATCGTACGCAGGAACTCAGTCTGTCGAAACACAGCTACGCTATTACAGTACCCCTACAAAAATTACTGCTAATCAATTTGACAAACGCCGAGTTCTCGACCTAACTATATTAGGTTATTAATAACTTGTACATGCCACGTGGCGTTAATTTTATGTTAACTTACTCTAAAAGTATCATTTAAGTTAAGGCATAATACCTTTTTTAGCCCCTAAACTTTAAACAAATGTGCCTCTATAACCTTGAACTTTAAACTGTACTCGCGATAACCCTGAAATACGAAAAAACGCCCACGATAACCTTGCCGTCAGGTTTTGCGTCCGCCGCCGTTAATTCGCTGACGTGGCAGATTTTAAATTATTTTTTTTATTAATTTTAATATATATAAAGGCATATTTTTTCCTCCACAAAGTTAAAAAAAATTAAAATTAAATATATATAAAGACATATTTGTCCATCCACAAAGTTAAAAAAATTAAAAATTAATTAAAAATAATTTAAAAACTGTCACGTCAACGAATTAATGGTGATGGACGGAAACACTGACGGCAAGGTTATTATGGACGTTTTTTCGTAGTTCAGGGTTAGCGCGAGTATAGTTTGAAGTTCAGGATTATAGAGGTACATTTATTTAAAGTTCAGGAACTAAAAAAGATATTTTGCCTTAAGTTAATGACACCCATGTTTCTATGATTTGGTTAATAAAAAATATTCATAATATAATTATCATATATAAACAATTAATTTATTGCAAGTTTTTAATTGCCATGCATTGACTCAAAGTGCTTATAAAACACCTTTAATAGCTTATCATACTCAGAAGAGCAATCTAGTTCTCACACACGTGGCTTTTTCAATTTAACATTATTTAGATCGATAATAATCAAACTTAGATAGTCGGCACGGACGAGACGTGCCGATTAACCTAAGACTCGCCCGTCTTGACAGTGACAACGAAGTAGATCGAGTGTTATTAGGTGCGGAAAAAGTACGTGGCCCGCAGGCTGAATTGTCCATAAGCCCGGCGTGGGCTGCAGCTTAGTCTATGGCATCGGTCGTACGGATCAGTCAGTTGAAATCAGTCCGTCGACTATATATAAGCTAAATCGGCTTGCAGGTTGCTAGCACGGCTGCATTTTTTATCTTTTCTTCAAATTTCGACGCTTTTTGCAACTATATATAAATGAACATATAAAGGCCTATTATCAGAAGCAAAAGAAAATTGGTATCAAAACATGTATGAAAATTAGGATAATTATATATCAGCCTTTGATTTCAAAATTTCTGACAAATCAGCCATCATTTCTAATTTTTTAATATTCAGGACAAAAGCATTTTAATTACTATATAAATATTTTTATAAAATTTTAAATATAGAAAAATAAATTTTAATGTGATTTATAAATTTTATATTTAAAACTTTTAATGAATTTAAAAATTAATCCATTAACCTGTTACACTTTTGAAACTTCAAAAATCTATATAGAAATTATTTTGGAAAAAAATTTAATACAAGAAAAGTTTATTTTGATGTGATTTATAATTTTACATTTATTTTTTTTTAAAAAAAATTTAAATAGATATAAAAAAAAAAGGTTATAAGTAAGGGGGTTAAATCATAAATAATGTTTTAAAGAGGAGCTGATATGCAAGTCTACCTAAAAATTATGCCCATAGTGATATATTTGGACTATTTCTATCACAAAAAGCAAATTGATTGATAATAATATGAAAAAGTTTCAAATTTGACCTGTCAATATCACAAAATTGCTTTTTGCTCCACTATGGAAATTGATTATTATACATGATTTTGCAAGCATTCATGATTCAGCATCACAATAAATAGCAATGTCATTAATGTATGTCTAATATTTAAATTAATATTTTTTAAAATTATCATGATAAAACTCATAATACGAATACATGTATATATAAAAATATAAAATTTATGAAAAATCTCCACGTCCAGTTCTGACCTACGCTCTAAAATTATAAATGAGAGACCGATTTTATAATTTTCTACGAAATATAAGCCACATAATATTTATAATAACTATCATATATAATTTAAACTTAATAATATATATATATATATATATATATATATATATAGTGTCTGTGTTTGTGTGTATATTAAAAAGTAAGACTCTTCCGTGATGAGACATGAGTAACTACCGATTATGAATTTATCTGTTATAATATTAAAAAAAAGTGAACCGGCTACTGATGCCGACAGAATTTCACCATGATAATTTTAAAATAATAATTAAATTTTTGGAGATTTACTTATCACCCCCCCTATACTTTCATTTTCACTGATCAGCCCTCCCTATTACTTATAGGCCCCCCATTTACTGTTTCAAAAAATTTCGGACGAAAATATTCTCGTATGTATTATCAGTTCGGACATCGAAAATATCTATTTAGAGACATTTTTTGGAAAAACTTTCAACATGAAAGTTGTAGATCTCGTTTCCGAAGTGTAGACCTCGGTCCGAAATCCGCTGAAAACAGTTCGGACATCAAAAACATCTATTTAGAAGTATTTTTGAAAAAAAATTTGAATATGAAAGTTGTAAATCTCGGCGAGATCTACAACTTTTATGTTCATAATTTTTTCAAAAAATACTTCTAAATAGATGACCTCGGTATCCAAATAGTTAGGGGTATTTTTGTCCGAATGCAGTTGAAATTGGTAATGATGGTTGATGTGACGGAGATGTGATGGGGGAGAGGTTGATTAGTAAGTTTTATAGTTTGAGGGGGGTGGATAGTAATTTTCTTTTAAATTTATTTAAAAAAATATGCTAGTGTTTGCAAAGCAACTTTAGGAAGAATCAAAGAGCCAATTCTTAGGGTTTGCATGAAGAGCCATGCAAAAGGACAATTTGGACGTACTCGAATTCAATGCATCAAAACACAGGACTCATCAAACAAACGGATCAGAGCGGTTTGGATTGGACTGCCGACCTATCCATGTTTATCTATAATAATAATATATTATCCATTAATATTATTTTATTTAAATTATTTATTATTATTATTAGTTTACTTAATTTTTTATTTTATTTTTGTTGGACGAGTGCTTGAAAGAAACCTTTAGATGGTTGTTAGACTGTTTGTTTTGTTCAAGTGTTGTCATTAAAATGGTTCCACACATATTGAAAATGACATCACCTATATATCCTTTTATCTAGAAAATTGTTTGAAAAAGCGCTTCTCCCGATTAAAAAAAATATAACTAAAAAAAAGCCGCGGCACAAACAATTAAAGCACCGATGACCATGCAAAGAGGATGACATGGCAACATATCTTGACATTTTTTTCACAAAAAAATAAATATTTGTTTCCTTCCTTATTTTTTAGATGCCTTTTTTTTTGTCAGAAAAAGATAATTATGTCTCTAAATTTTTATTATTCTAGTCTTGTCGACGCCAAAGACATTACAATTTTAAAATACAACGTTTCTCATGCGATACGAACCATTAACCTCCTAGAGGTAATAAAAAAGCTCGAATATCTGGCCTATTTTATAAGCTTATTAATTTATTAAACTTAGATAACGATTTATCATACATAAGATATCTATTAAACTTAGATAACAATTTATCATACATAAAATAATTTTATTTAAAAAAAAAAAAAATTGGATTTTCAAGTGCGTAAAATAATTTTAAGAAATAATTAATTTTCGGCTTGAACCTGGGGAGACGAGTAAATCAAAAATATTTTTTTTATCCAAACTGAAATGTGGGCTTTGTAAAATGGAATAGCCCATCTATATTGATGGGCTACGGCCTAGCCCAAATTGTTTGATAAGCTTCTCTAAATGTAAAATCACGGATGTTCAAAGCATCATCCCTCCTCAAATAAACAAAAAATGATAATTGTAGATCAGCCCCCCTATTTCAACAATCGTGCGCTTCAGCCCCCGATATGCAGCCCTCCTATTTTATCAGTCGCGCGTTTAAGCCCCCCAAAATACAAAAATACGTTTGGGGGGCTGATTTGCAAGTTGTTTGAATCGGGAGGCTGAACTGCAATTTTTCCTAATAAAAACTATATATGTATATATTAGAGATGAATGTATAAGATTTAAGAAGGTAGGTGCATGAGCTCATAATTAGTAATGTTGTAAAATACCGCGTCCTCTCATGCGTGTCTCGGGTTAGGTATATGAACCCATTTTAGACATTTAATCTGGCAACCCTAAATATTCATAGTGCAACTTTACGATGTATCGGTCACCAATATAGTTAAACCGAACACTAACTTACTATTTTATAACACTAATCCCCAACACATTTTAATATTACTGTTATCGCCCGGTATTATCGTCCGGAACACTAATGAGTTTTCGATAAGTTGTCGAAAGCTTATCTGTCGTATATTTGCACTCTAGAGATCATTCATAGGGGCATTTTCAAATCATTTGGGGGCTATTTGAAACAGTTTTTGTTTTGGAGGGGGCTGATTAATAATTTACTAATAATTTATATCCTCTCATTAATTAAAAAAAAAAAAGAAAAAAAGAAATGTTTTGTTCATAGTCCTTGGCCAATGAAGGCAAGGTAGGGGGGGCATAACATAATCCGGTTTGATGCCTCCGGCCGTCCTACTTCTATTAGCCACCTATAAACAAGACATAGATTCTATTTCATGCTCAACTAACTACAATTTTTTTTGTAAAAATATATTAAATATATTATCGACTTATAAATAAATAAATATAAGAATAATTTATATTTAAATATACTAGATTGCATTTGTAAATTTCCTGCCATATGGTTTGCTGCTCTATCATTGGCAATATTTAAAACTACAAACTTTCATCCCTACAATAAAAATATATATATATAATAAACGTATTGCAAACAAGTAATAAGGTATCATTTTCTATATACTTTATGTTTAATATGCTTACTAATTAATATGTAAATTTACACTAATTTAAGTAATATTTCTCAAATTATCATCATATATCATACACAGAGAGAGAGAGAGAGAGAGAGAGAGTGGGGACAGATGGCAAAGCGTGGATGCATGTGGTGGACAGCAAATCACGTGGTTTGATGGCGAATAGTGAACAGATCATCGTACATCTGTACATGCAGTGTCTTGCTTTCCTACTTTTGTATCATGCCACAGCGTAACCACATCGGTGTCGCTCCTCCAGACGCTCCTCCGTCCTTCGACGTGATAGATGCCGTGAGATTCATCCTCTCGAGATCTGTGTTCAAGATGGAGAGGAGGAACGTGCCCATGCAGCGACTTGGTGATTCAACGTTGGCTAGAACTAGCGAGTTGCTTATTTCTTGCATTCAAATTGTAAAATGATAAGATGATCCAGAAAATACATATTTATAGCTTTTTTTTTAGTCATAATATTTGAAGAATTTGGGTTGTCTAACGTCGCTTATCAAAATACATATTTATTCGTATGCAGTTGAGTTGATATATGTACATTTGCAGCTAATAGTTTCAAACAAATAAGTTATCATAGTTTTGATGTGACTGTGATTATTGAAGCACTGTGATGAAGGTTTACTGCCATTATATATATTTTTAAAAATATTAATACAAAAATTTTTATCTGTTGTTGGTCAGTTTTTGTACGATCATCGTAACAGATACATTCACGGATAGTACCGAGTTATGTACCACTAACCGATTAATACCAATAGTTTCAAACAAACAAGATATGTACGAAATTAATGCTGGCCAACTAAACATCAGCACATCCAACGGATGAAGGTGACGGAAATGAGAATGTTGCGATAGATTTGTGGCAACTCTATCAAAGACATAGTCAGGATTGAGGTGATACAAAAAAATTTCGATATGTCGTTTATTGAAGACAAGATGAGGGAAGACGACTACAATGGTTTGGCCATGTGAGGCGAAGACTATTAAGTACATATGTTAGAAGATATAAAAGATTTACAGACGAATAGAAAAGAAGAAAAACTAAATAACAGTTGGAGAGCAACCATCTGACAAGACCTTGCCTATTTAGATGTTCGTAAAGACGTGGTTGTGGGTCATACTGAGTGTGATGATGCTTCTTTTGATTCTATTTTTCTAAATTACCGTTCTGTTTTTTCTGATATATTGCCTGTATGTTGCGTGTATCCTTGTCTTTACTACGCGTGCTTGAGTTTGATATCTGTACATACTTCATGCATGCTTATTTACTTGAGTGTTTATTTTGAGGCCGATGGTCATACTAAAACAGTCTCTTATAGAATATGACTGCGTACATCTTATCATTCACAGATTCTGCTTAGACAGTATGCACTCGCTTGTGGCTGTTGCTGTATAATTGTTGAAGCGTCGTGATTCAGATTTTATCAGAACAATCAATTAATGGTGCGATATAAACATTTACGATCTCTTGCGTAGCTAGCGGTGCTTAAGATGTAGTTATGAGAGACCTCACCCCAATTCATTGTGTACTATATCATACTAAATTTGTCCAAAAGATTGAAGGGGGCTAAATATAGATTTATTTATAACACATCTAAAACACACATTTTTCGATCTATAGAACCTAATATTGGACAAGCCTAATTCCATTACAAAGTTCAATTTTTCGAGATTTTATCGTCTTAATAAAATCATCCGATTTTAACACTTAGAATAAGTTCGACCCGCGCATTTTATATCTATCTATGCTAATAAATCATAAAAAAATGCGGTAAAAACTTTTAAAAAAAATAGGAGTTTGGCTTTGTTATCGCGGCGAGGCAAATTTTTACGTTTTGCTCATGCCCTTGATCCATTATAATTCCTACTTTGTTAAGGAAGATGGAAAATATTTATATTAATGCTTCTTAATTCTAAAGAATCTTAATCCTAATCACCAACGTATTAGCAAAATATTAGTTTATATACCTTAAATGGACTCGTGCCAGATCCCTAATTATGCTAGGTGATGATAATAAACTATTACACGCCATGCTCTAGATTATGAGCCGTGGCACAAAAGCGCGCAACATGGTGTTATTGTGCAAATATGTGAAATATTTATTAAAGTAAGGCTATGCGGTCCAAGAGGTCATATGTTTGAGTCTCGTTAGTTCGTATTTTTGTCCGTGACCAGTGAAAATTTCGGAATATGTTCATATTGATCGAAGTATTAACAAAATTTGAATTTGGATTATATGAGGTATACATTATCAATAATGTTTATTAAGATAGTTTTAATTAAAGTATTAATCACATCAATAGACCCATAATATATATAATATTATTCTAACATGTAAAAAATTCTAATAATCACATGGGTGCTCCACAGTGGCCTGTATTTTTTATTTTTATATTTTAATTAAAAAGATAGATTAGGGTGTCCAATTCTAGGCTTTCTAGAAGCATGCTGCATGTCCACTTAACCATCACTCATAGAAAAGATAATGAAAGTGATTGAATAAATAATAATAAATTAAAATAATAATTAAATAACTTATATATATTTATTTATTAAAATAATAGAGGAGAAATGATTCTTGTTAGCTAAGCATCAACCATAGCCTAGAGCTTTCACTGAACAAGGACCCACCTTCAAAGGCATAAGACAAGCCTTCTGCAGCCTATATTTTGATACAATATTCACATATTAAAGGGCTAAAAAATAAACCAATTACAAAATTTATTTAGAATTTTTAAAAAATAATATAAAGTCATATAGATAAACTTCAATTTTTCAATATTTCAAACAAAAAAATTATGTAAAAAACTTAAATGTTTAAAGAAATAGTATAGTATTGCCAGCATTTATTTTTAATGATCGTGCTGAATTATTTCGACGAATTATTTTGATATTTTTGTGAGCTAAAAATGTATTTTCGTATTTTGAAAAACTAATCTAATAAAATTATTACACGGCTAATTTGTTCAAGTTTTGTGCAGTAATTCTTTTTTAAAAACAAAACCCCTTATTATTTTAATCAATTAATATTTAATTTTATAAATAGCAGTGGCAATTTCTTGTGGGAAAGGTTAACCAATATATTGTTTTCTTTCAGGGAACATTTTTTGGTACCTTTCACCAACTAAATTGTCTTAATCTCAATTTCATTTGTTCTATTAATTCATTTTTAGTTCAAATTCATTTTTTTTTTAGGGATTTAAAAACCTCAATGTGACGATCGCAGCCCCAAATCTAGAATTTGCAAAATTATATGAAAATAATAATGAACTAATTACATTGCTTAAAATATCTAATTAATATACTTCAACTGTCTAAACATATTTTTAAAATGAAAATATAAATTATAGACTAAAAAAGTAAATATGGAAAACATTGTTCTTTATTGTCATCTTCTAAGAATTTATTTAACAAAATTAATTCTAAAAAAATAAATATATTGCAACTTGAATTTCCAAAAATACCCCTATACTTTTACATATCTTTCCAATCCAATTATTGGAAGTGGATGCCCTAACTTAGCCTAAATTTTCAGCTGTCTTATCAAAACATGTAGCAGGGCAGTAGATCCATTCATGGCCTCTCTAGGATTTTTCTCTATTTATATTATTTTCCAATCATTAAAAGTTCTACAAAATCCAACATCCCCCACAAAAAAAAAAAAAAAAAAAAAAAAAAACACTCAAGATGTTATATATGGCTGCTTCCATTTAGGTAAAAAAAGTCCTAAGAGCGAAACTCTACGGCAGCTCGGTTTCAAAAGTCTGATATCTCACAAGTCGTCTTCGAGAAAGTACGGAAATTTATTTTTATCCGTGAATTACACGTCTAAAGGATATGAAAGTCACGGTTGAATTAGAGAAGGGGCAGAAGTTAAACTTTTATTTAATAATATAATCTCCGATTAAGCATTTACGGAGTATTTGAGATTGAATCGACGAAACTAACCTTTCAACATCATAGAAATTTAGTATGATGTTTCCTTTGAATGTGGTTAACTTGTGATGGCCAGCAACCTTTTCAAAAAATTGACCTCCAATCACAATGTTAATAATCTTAAAATTTAGAGAGCTAATTAGATATTCTATCTCATCCTATATATAACCATAGCTAATTAGATAACCATCTTTTCTCATTTGATGTACATGCTATCATTTACTAACAATTATGCGCGGCTTATTAACTTTGACAGGGGAACAGTAAGGTGCAACGATACGAACCATGTCAGTTCAGTTGGTTAGCGCGATCGCGTGCTGGGAGGATATTATAGACTGTTTCTAATGATGGATATGTTAGAAGTTCGAAATTCAGCAACACCTGATTGTGAGAATTTTATCTTAAAATGTACCATTTTCTATAGTGATGCATTTTATTTAATAGACAATTACTTTTTTTTTTTAATAACGAACGCGACAATTCTTTACAACGTATGAACTGCTTACACATTTATCCGGCTCAATTTTCAAGTCTTTTTTTTTTTGGAAGAAATGAGACGAACGAATCGAGCCGAAAAGGCTATGACCATCGAGTTCGATCTCTATCTTATATCTCGATCGAAAGCAAAACGGTATGGTAAGTCCCTTTCAAATCCTGCTTCAAATCAGAGACATGATAGATACGAGTGCTTTCCTTTTATGCTCCAACGTATATATTTACTCACGAATTAAATAATATAGCCATCATAGATGAGATATTATGAAACTTCTCCTTTAAATACTTAAAAAAAGGAAAGTGATTTAGATAAGTATGAGTAAGAAAAAAGAAAATTATCTTCTTAGTTGTTGTATGATCTTTTTCTATATGCTTGTTTATTATACTTAATCATCTAGCATTAGTGGAGAATGAGGCAAGTATACATCACCTAATTTCGATTTCTATTGGAAGTTATACTTTAAATGGCATGGTTTTATCTAAAAGAAAATTGATGTTTTTTTTAAAATTCCAATGGCCATTATAAATTACTCAATATTAGTAAACAAAACAGCCGTCGTCCTTACTAAAAAGTAAGCATCTTTAATTATGCAAATTCCGAAAATTTTCAAAATTAGTTGCTTTCTTTCGTAACAAAATGTAATTAAAACTCATATTTCTTTATACCAAACTTTTAGTTTGTCGATAAATATATATATATATATATATATACATTCTACTTTATGACATAATAGACAGAGATCGATAAAAGCATAATATATGTCTGTTATGTTTTTAAGAGTGACGTGGCTTTCATTCTAACATGTGTATTCGAATTTATATTTATTTTGATACCGAAAGATTAAAAATATCGACGAGTCTCTCGCCATGTTAGTTTACTATTTCTTAATAGCCAAAAAAGCAACCAAACCAATGACCAAACTTTTCTTTGCTTCTCTTTAAAAAGTAGAAACTCACTCACATGACACAAATAATCTCTCTATTTTTAAATTTATTTATTTATTTTTTTAAAAACAAAGAACTCCAACATGTCACTTTCAAAACACCCACCTAACCTTTTGGCCAAAGAAAGGGTTTTGTACCAATGTGTCCTCCAACAAGCCCCCCCAATCATGGAACCAAAGCAATGGGGTGGCAATCAATGGAGACTCTAAGGGTATTCTTGTCATTCTACATTAGTTTTTTTTTTCTGGTACCCACCATGGAGGAGAGGGAAAGGGAGAGGGAGAGGGAGAGGAGTTGCGTGCAGGGATTGTTGATGACCATGGAGGAGATGGTGGGGCCCTTTGTTTGTATTCCTGAGTGATTGGGATGTGAACACAAACACAATATGGGGAAGAAAGTCAAGTGGTTTGTGATGAGCTGGGGAGGTGGGGGATGCCTTCTCCCTTTTATGGTCCCTTTTAAGAATCACTTCTTCATTATTGTGCGCCGATGGCTAGTGTAATTATATCTCGCTGGCAAACAGATTGGTCGAGTCAGACCCACTCGTCGATCACTCGAGTATGGTCGAATAGAGACAGATAACGAGTAATACATAGATTGGTGTATACTTTTGTTGTTCGTGTTTTCCATGAATCTATAGGTGGGTTTGCGGTCTACTCGTATTTTAGACGCGCCGAAACTTTGGGATGCTATTTAGTAAGAGTTTATGACGATGGATGTCCTATGTAGTATTGTTTTTGTTGCCTCAACCGTGTTTAGGTTTATCTCTCGCAAGATTTTTTATTAGCAGGGCAACGATTATAACATTTTATGCTTATTTGTTTGAAAAGCTTGCCGAGGTCTAAAAAAATTTCTTGAAATCAATCTAAGTTCAGTTCTAGTAGTGTATATTTCAATCAAAATCGTGTCGTCCGGATTATCTGTAAATACATGGACGGAGCTTAATTAAGATTCTTTAGTCTATTTTTTGGCTTATAATATTTTAAAACACTTGTAAAGGTGTCATAATTTTAATTGGAAACCAAATTTAGTTCTAATTAGTATAGTTCAATTAAGAGTCAGCCCCATGTTCTATTTCCATTTTAATAATTAAAAATTTACTTCTTTTTTTAAAAAAAAAAAAAAAAAGAAATCTAATACTAAGATGAGAGAGAAAGATGGTGAAGTATAGATAGATAATAATGGGCATGGCAATGAAGTAACAACTTTGCCCACCTTATTCCTCTCAAAGGAATCTGCTTTCAGAAAGCCCATGAATCAGGGGCTCCTCATCATCATCATCATCACCATCATCTGCTCCTGCTCTTCTCTTCTTCCATCAGCCTCCAGAACCCATTTCATCAGTCAACTCTCCTTAAAAGGCCTATATTTGATCTCTCAATCCCTTGGTTTCAGCATACCACCTTACTGACAAGGGTCAACCAACCTGCTGCAAATTAATTAGATCTTACTTATTTATATTTGACTCATCACTGACAGATATTCTCCTTCCCAGTGTCCTAGCTCAAACTTGGATCTAGAGGTCATCTGTTGTTAGGGTTGGTGTTCTTGGGATTAGATATCAGATGATAAGAGAGGGACTGTTATGAGTTTGTGTTCATATAATTAGAAAGCAATAGTTTGCTAAGTTTCTTTTATTATTTGTTTTCTAGCAATATATGATTTTAGGATTATTGTGTCATATTCAGGCTGGCAAGATTCAATTTTGTGGGCTGAAGACAGGATTTTTAGCTGCTTCCCAGGCTATAGTTTTTATTAGAAACTTTTTGTTTTTTTAAGATCTCAATATAGCTCTGTTTAGAGGTTATGTCAAGTCCCTGCAGCTAGATCAAGAGTGAGTGAGACCTACTTTTTTCCTTCTCTCTTTTCACACTTTCCCATTTCGTTGAGGGATTTTTTATTTGATTTCCAAGAGGGAGATTAGAAAGAAAGATAAACAGATAAGCTCATCAAATTGGTTGTGATGATCTTTTGATGAGCTGTGTTCATGCCCTGGGCTTGGATTTGGTGGTGTTGTATCTAGCTTTCATGGTATGTTGGTGGCTCTTCTCTGAGATCTCCATGAACTGGTTCATTGATGCTGAGGTCATGGAGCAGAAAGGTGGTTTTCTTCAAATTAAAAACAATTTTTTATCAAATTGGTCTGATAAATTCCCAGTGAAGGGTTTAAAAAACCACCCTTACCGCCACTACTTCAGCTCCAGGAAGGTCAGGGAGACATGGTGGAGAAAACTCGTAGTTTTGTGGATTGTTGGGTGGTTTTTAGGATCTTTTTGGATATTTTGGTTCATGAGCTCACAAGCTGAGGAAAAAAGGAGAGATACACTTGCAAGTATGTGCGACGAACGCGCCAGGATGCTCCAAGATCAGTTCAATGTTAGCATGAATCATCTCCAAGCTTTGGCAATTCTTGTCTCAACTTTCCACCATTCCAAAGAACCATCTGCTATTGATCAGGTACAAATTTTTTCCCCAGTTGAAGAATCCTTGTTATTTCCTACAATTTATTGCTGAGCAGGTGTATATGAGATTATGAACATTATTTTCTTATAATCATCCACGAGAGTCTTGCAGGAAAGAACAGATATATTTTTAGTGGATGTATTTCTCAGTAACTTAACTCACCGTTTTACTGATAAATTGTGTGATTCCAGTTGGCACATAATTCGAGAATTTATTTTAAAGGTTGTATGTTTCAATACTTTATCGGATCTCAAAAGATTGTTGGTTACCAGGCGACATTTGCGACGTACGCTGAACGAACAGCATTCGAGAGGCCTTTGACAAGCGGTGTTGCTTATGCAGTCAAGGTTCTTCATTCGGAGAGAGAAAAATTTGAGAACGATCAAGGATGGAAAATTAAGGAAATGGATGCCCCAGAACAGTCTCCCGCTCGTGAAGGTGATCCAACACCAGAGGCTCATCAAATATCACCTGAACACCCAGAGTATGCTCCTGTGATTTTTGCTCAAGACAGTGTCAAACATGTTGTATCTTTGGATATGCTGTCTGGAAAGGTGAGAGTTTGTTAGAATTTTCTCCATATATATATATATATATATATATATATATATATATATATATATTGTTATTAGATCATCATATAGACTCACAGGCTACGCAGTCGGTAAATATTATGGATTTAGTGTATATTTGGATCTGAATTGGGTAACTATAAGGCCTCTTATCTAAACTTGAATATGAAAATCCTGTTTTGAAGTCGAGAAATGATTGTACTTCGTAGAAGCCATATATGGCCATTTCTAGTCATGGAAGGAATTCGAAAAAATAGCTCTTGTGTGATTATATGGTATCATGGAAGAATTTTTGTATGTAATTGAATTTTTGTGCCTGCAGGAGGATCGTGAGAATATACTTCGAGCACGACAATCTGGAAAGGGGGTCCTCACCTCCCCATTTCCTCTAATCAAAACGGGACGCCTTGGTGTGATCCTGACATTTGCAGTTTACAAATCTGACCTTCCTTCGAATGCAACCCCAGCAGAACGCACCGAAGCAGCCATTGGGTGAGTATATCGTGAATTTTTTTTTCTTTTCTTATATTAGTGGATATCCATATTAGTAGTATCCATAATTCCTATTTTTGAAAGTCATTAATGTGTTTTCTTGTTTGTGTATAGGTATCTTGGTGGAATTTTTGATATAGAAGCACTGGTGGATAAATTGCTTCACCAGCTTGCATGTAAGCAAACGATTGTTGTTAACGTGTACGACACCACTGATCACGATAAACCTATCAGGATGTACGGTTCTAAGCAGTTGAGTGGTTGTGCATATCATACTAGCGCTCTTCACTTTGGCGACCCAGATAGGAAACATGAAATGCATTGCAGGTAGTCAATATTATCCTTTTTAATATGGGCTTTGCTATGCACCCCCAAGAAACCACACAAGAAATCACACATGCTGACGTGGCACAATCAAGACCATACATCTCGATGGGTATATATGTAATTTTGATAGTTTTTGCGGATCACGAGGAAATTGTGCGGATCACGAGGCGTGTGTGTGGTGGAGATTGGTTATGTGTGATTTGTTGGGTAGTTTGTTGGGGGTGAGTAGTTTTTCCCTTTTAATATTTCTTTTAAATTTTTTAGAAAGAAATGTAAGCTGCATTTTGTGGCTGCTATTATTCACAAATACATGCATTTACCTTATTACACAGGTTCAAGATGAAGCCGCCTCTGCCATGGCTGGCCATAACAACCTCAATTTGCACTCTTATAATTGCTCTACTAGTTGGATATATATTTTATGCTACGGTGAATCGTATTGCTAAAGTGGAAGATGATTATAGACAGATGATGGAGCTCAAGAAGCGTGCGGAGGCAGCTGATGTTGCAAAATCACAGGTATTGTATCTTGCTGAACCTTGGATCTCTATGTAAAGCAAATGAAAAGTGCGTTTCTTGTAAGTATCGATATTTATGAAATTATGTTTTTTTTGTTTTTTTTCCTTGCAGTTCTTGGCGACGGTATCCCATGAGATCAGAACACCGATGAATGGTGTATTAGGTAAGTATTAACACCATGACATGCCCCTCGTGAAGGGTAGGTCAGTGGTTCGAATCCTAGATGTTCCCGGTCGAGATGTAGGATAGAAACCGAACTCGGCTGTCAAGACCCCAAAAAAAAACCATCTATGCGTTTTTAAATTTACTATAGACTGTTACGGTGAGTTTAATACGGCAATATTCGCGTTACAGGAATGCTGCAGATGCTTATGGATACAGAACTTGATATAACACAACAGGATTATGTTAGAACTGCACAAGCTAGCGGAAAAGCATTGGTCTCACTAATAAATGAGGTTCTTGATCAAGCGAAGATTGAATCAGGCAAGCTTGAGCTTGAGGCAGTCCAATTCGAGATACGCTCTCTTCTCGATGATGTCTTATCAATTTTCTATGGGAAGACACAGGAGAAAGGAATAGAGGTAAAATGGTACTTCTTTGTTATATATATATATATATATATATATATATAAAGGTTATTCTCAGCTCGACCTGAGAATAGCCTTAGTAAACTAATATCTCAACTATTGATCTCCTTGATCTAACGGCTGAGATTTAATTTTACACTTAACGGAATAACGATTCACGCTGTTAAAGTGTAAAATTAAATCTCAGTCGTTAGATCAAAAAAATCAACGGCTGAGATGTTAGCTTACTAAGGCTATTCTTAGGTCGAGCTGAAAATAGCCCTCTCTCTCTCTCTCTCTCTCTCTCTCTCTATATATATATATATATATATATGTATATCTTCCTTGTTATGATGTATAGTTCAACTTTTTATTGGCTAACTTTTCTTTACTCTCTCTTTGCGCGGGTTATCTTTAATAAACTGGAGCAGTTGGCAGTGTATATCTCTGATCAGGTTCCTGAAATTCTTATTGGTGATCCCGGAAGGTTGCGTCAGATCGTAACAAATCTCCTAGGGAACTCAGTTAAAGTAAGTTATCTAGCTGTACTTATGATGCATAAAAAGTGTTTCTTTTACTTTGTCATAAAATTATAGTGGTTATATGGAATCTCTTTTGTAGTTTACAGAGAAAGGCCACATCTTCGTGACCGTCCATCTTGCTGAAGAAGTGACGCGCTCGTTAGATTTGGAAAGTGAGGGCAACTCGATAAATACATTGAGCGGTTTTCCAGTGGCAGATAAAAGACGCAGCTGGAAGGAATTCAAGATCTTTAATGAAGATTCAACTCAAAATTCAGTCTTGTCCTCTGATCAAGTCAACTTAATCATATCTGTTGAAGATACCGGCTTTGGAATACCTTATGAGGCACAATCTCGTGTGTTTACTCCATTTATGCAAGTGGGGCCCTCAATTTCTCGAATTCACGGAGGCACGGGCATTGGGCTGAGTATTAGTAAGTGCTTGGTCGGTCTAATGAAGGGAGAAATTGGGTTCGCAAGTGACCCACAAATTGGTTCAACTTTCACTTTTAGTGTAGTACTTACGAAAGCCCATTCTTCGTCGAACGGATATAAATCGTCAGAATTTAATCATACGGAGTGTAAATCATCCGTTTTTCACGGGATGAAGGCATTAGTGGTCGATCATAGACAGGCCCGTGCAAAAGTGACTAAGTATCATCTTCACAGACTTGGCATTCATGTGGAACTGGAAAGTGATCTTAACCAAGTCCTTCCTAGAATTACTACAAAATCTTTGATTGTAAATATGGTGCTCATCGACAAAGAATCTTGGCCTCCAAATTCTGAGGTTTGGCCTCTTTTCATAAGACATTGGAGAAAGACCAACCAATCAGATGTTCCGAAACTTTTTATTTTGGCAAATCCAGTGAGTTCCATTAAAAACAATTCTGTGAGCCCTATGGAGTTCTCGCCGACCGTAATAATGAAACCGCTTAGAGCGTGCATGCTGGCCTTGACATTACAACGAGCCCTAGGTGGCATGGACAAAGAAAGTTCTAGAAACGGAGCGATTCCGCCACTCTCATTACGTAGTCTTTTACATGGTAGACATATTCTGGTTGTGGATGATAATATGGTAAATCTCAGAGTAGCAGCTGGAGCTTTGAAAAAGTATGGAGCAGAAGTAACTTGTGCCGAGAGTGGGAAAAAGGCGATAGCGATGCTCAATCCGCCTCATAAATTTGATGCTTGCTTCATGGACATTCAGATGCCCGAAGTGGACGGGTATGCTATCAACTTTCCCTTCAAATCTTCCTTTTATAACTCTTCAAAATTCTGCTTTCCTATTAATAATTTCAAATTTAATGATTGTATCGAGTAGCGAAAAAATAAGATATCTCCAGTATGTGGTGGATCTTATTGAAATTTTTGTCTACTCACTTTTACTTATATGTTTAAAGTTTCATGGTAAAAAGCATTCCTCGATAAGATGTAAACATTTGGGAATTAGTTTAGCTCTAATTCTCAACGGTTTATATCACAGCTCCCCAATTGAGTATGTGTTTTTTTTTCTTTTTTTTTTTTGTGTTTATGTGTAAATTGTGGGGTAGTTGCGCATTACTCAGATCATAACTACCATTCAATGTCTGATTCGCCAAAAATATTTTTCATTCATAATAAAGTTTTGTTTTCCTCGTATAATAGTTTTGAGGCTACTAGAAGGATTCGAGAAATGGAAAGCACAATAAATGACCTCATCAAGCGCGGAGAAGTAACACCTGAAGCTTCTGGAAGCGTGTCGAGGTGGCACATTCCAATCTTAGCAATGACAGCAGATGTGATCCAGGCTACGTATGAGGAGTGTTTGAAGTGTGGAATGGACGGCTACGTCTCAAAACCGTTTGAAGGAGAACAACTATACAAGGAAGTAGCTAGATTTTTCAGAACAACCGCCAAAAAAACACAGTAGGAAGTTGGTGAGATAAGGTGATCGAATGAACAAGAAGCGCTTCTCGTAAAGGTTGTAAAGATGCGGCTTCGGGCATCCGATGATTGATTTTAAGTTTGCCCCAAGGTTAGTAGCACATATATTTGCACATTAAGTATTATGATTTGAATTGGGGGGTGGCGGGGTGTCATAATGGTAGGCGGGCCTCAGGAAACCTCCCTACCCTGGGTTCGATCCCCGCGTCGCTAGTTGCGCATTTGCGAATGTTGCATTGACGGGTACGCACACGTGCGGCCTCGCACGTGCTATGGAATGCTCTTGGGATGGAAGTATCCTCTTAGAGGAACCAATAGGGGACAATTGCAGGTAGAGATGCTAAAAAAGCCCGCGGCCCGGTTTGCCGGGCCGGAGAAACCAGCCCGCTCGGCATATACTTTTTTTTAAAAAAAAAAAATTCGGCCGGCTCGGCGGGCCGCCGGCCGAGCCAAGCCGGCGTAACTAGCGGGGCGGGCTGAGCCGGTCCGCCCCACCTTTAGCGCCGTGCGGGCCCGAGCGGGTCGCGGGCGGCCCGCATCAAACCGTGCAGGCCGGCTCGGGCCCGCACGGTTTGCAACACTAATTGCAGGCAGAGCTTTAGCAACACCTGGGTTCTTAAAAAGAAAATCATGATTTGCATTACTCAAGTAATTTTCATAAATACTTCCAAAAGGTGGAAGGGCATAACATTGGGAGAACATTCAGAAACATGCTGCTCACATTACAATATCATGTACAACTCTTCTAACATATTTCATTGCATTTTCTCATCATGTCAGATGGTGGAAGGGCGTAACGAAACTTCACCGTTCCTCATTCCCTTGATGTTTCTCAATCCAGACACTGAGAAGAAGAACATACGCCACTGCCTGCATTAGGAAAGCAGATTTCTTTTTTTTTTTTTACCGACAAAACCGGTTGAAGGGAGACAGCCACCCAGTTGAGGACTCTGCTTGGGTATTTTCCGGTGTTGTAAAAATAAAGTCGGTTCGATTTTTCTTCTCTTTGTTTTTGGGTTTTATTTAGTAATACTAGTGAGTGTACAGAAATGGTAGTGCATGTTCTTCGCCGGTTATGTTCGTCGAAAGATGTCATAATATGTTGTCTCGATAAGATAGTGAATTTGATGTGTATATTATTACAACAGATCATAATAAAGGTGTGAGTTTCATTTTGTATTCCCACCTTTTGCTGTAGTTTTTTTTTGTTTTTGTTTCTTTCTCAGGTAGATTAAAATTGTGATACTTGAGCGTCGTTCGGAGTTGGATATGGAAATTTTTCGCGAGTTTGAAAGTCCTACGGGAGTGTGCGTTCGCAGTACGGGTTTCACTACGATTAAAAAATAATAATTATGATACTTGTTTTCTTCAGTTATCTTCCAAATTTTGATCCTGTAGATTCTGTTTGTACTGTCTGTCATTGATCGACATAATTGCAATCTTCACTATGCAATGTACATTGCCAATCATAAATATTGCTAGCACTTGAATAATGCCTTTCTTTCTTTCTTTTTTTTCCTTTTTTTTTAATTTTCTTTTTAAAGATTAACGAAAAAAATTCTGTCGATACATGCCGACATCCGGCATGATGGTAAGCCATTTGCATGGATGTGGCTTTATCCTATCCATTGATCTCTTTAAACACCCATCCTAGACCATCATCTATATTTAAACCAAAATTTCCTTCTCATCATTTGAAATATTTTTAAAAATATGGAATTACAAACTCTGAATATTTTGATTCATCTACAGCTTTATAGAAATCAAGGGTGGCGAGAAACCACAACAGCACACCCTGTCGTTGCTCGTACAAGCCGCGTCCCCTCGGCTAGCCCTAAGTCCACGTATCCGCCATCTATCTGATTAGCTACTGACACGCGTCATGCGTACCGCATATAAAATAGCTCCGCTCTTTGTATTTTGTTTAGTAGAAAAGCATAAGGTAATAATTCGTATTTAGATAAACGATATGACGGACTTTTACGGTGCGACGACTTTTACGGTGGGTTTTAGCCTAAGCCACCTTTTTTATTCAATTCTGGAACCTGCTGTGCAAAATAACATAAAGCTTGTTCCATTTATCAGATCATTTAATTTTGCATGAATTTCAAAATTATACCACACATTTTCGTTAAATTGTCGATATATATAATCCAAGTGCAAGTACAAGGTAGCATCAACCTTACTTTCACAAACATATTAACCAGATAACCAACATGCCAAACTTACAAGCATAAGACTGATAAACAATCTTCTTCTAGCATCACGAATCATGATTCGATTTCGATCTGCTCGAACCGAAAACTCCGTTGAACATAGGATATAAAAGCAGCAGCTCTCTTATCCACATTATCATCATCATATTCAACAAAGTTAGCCACACCATGAATGCTTTTCACAGCCGAAGGCTTCTGTGTTCCTGGAGAGATTGCAACTTCATCTGCAGCACGAATCGAAGCTGAAGAAGATGGAGTTGGTTTGGTCTTGCTGCTGAACTGCATCAAATTTGTCTTCGAATATTGATGGAAAGACATGGCTGGTTCTTCTTTCAAGATTCTCCTCTGTTTACGACCTGTTTCCATGTAGAGGATCTTCGAACGTGCAGCACTATTTATAGTCCTTTCAGCTAAATATCTGCATGTCATGTTTCTATCACTTTTGTTGATATAAGAATGTATTCTTTTGGACAGGAAGATAAAAGAGTTTTATTTTTACAAAAAAAAAAGAATAAAAGAAAAAAACTGTACAAATCTTGAACAAATCAACCCTCAGAAAATACAAAGTTGACTTCTCGTAACACTTTTCCAGCTCTACTGAAAACTAACATAGTTCATCCGGAACGCTTCAGCTCGAATAATACGATACAAGCAGCCTAGAACACTTTTGTGTTTCCAATTCTGACTTTATTTTTGAAAAAAACTGAAATAACAGTCTGTTTTGTAAGAGTTTTGACAAGGATGGGCTTTTTGACATTATTCCAGGATAATATTCTTATCTATCTGTATCTTGTACATGATATGTACATAGAGAAAGCTACACTAAGATATATTCCTGGATTATGGGATTATGTACAGGAAGTGATTTTAGTTTCTTTCAGCCAAAAAGTACACCTGAATAATGAGAGTTATCCAAGAATAGATAACATTGGTGTCTACTTCATCAGGAATAAAGTTAAAAATTCTACAAGACCTTCTTTTCGCTCTTCAGAGATTCAGTGACTGTATTGTAGAAAAAGGAGTCAACTAAGAATCATTCCGAGATATCCTAAGCTCCACTAGAATGATTCTCAACTTTTTACAGGGTAAGACAGCTTCAGGATTGACTATCTTACAGTTTTATCGAAAAGGATCATAAGTTAAACATATCTTTACTACTAGAGATCAAAGTTTTCCGTGCCATGCTGAGCCGAGTTTCAATAAATCTGAAATTCTGGACGTGCCGACCGTTCAGTGCAAACCGTGGCGATCCATACATTTTTTATTTTTAAAATATTAAAATTATTTAAGAAATAATAAATTTTTTTAATAAAATACTAAATATAAAAATCGTAATTTCATATAGTAAAAGTATATAGACCATAGTTCTCTACTACAAAAAGTGTCGATATGGCTTATAGAAGGAATATATAAAATCAAAAGCCAGAAAATAAAATTAAAAAAAAAAAAAAAAAAAAAAAAACTATGTGCCGACCGGCACAAGCTCGGCACAGTTGGCACATCTTGACCTGCCGGTCGGCACGGATTGGCACCGAGACGGTTCTGGATTCTCAGTGCTAGAAATAGGTAGGCATGAGTTTCCATCATGGTTTACCTCCTAGCTCCATGCACATACTCATTTTGTTCAACATAATTGTTCTCTTGTTTTATTAGGTTATTCCGATTTTCACTTTTTATCCCTTGATAGCATTCTCATTACGGGCCACAAATCTCCGATAAGGTTGCGACTCTTGAACTTTCAAGAAAGAGAAAATTCAGAAAGAACAGGTCATTTTTTATGCATAATTGTTCTATACACGTATTGAATCGATTATATACCCGTTTCTGATAATCTTTTTTCTTTGTTATAGAAATGTTGCAGGGTTATGATGCTTTTTTTTGGTTTTTACATTAACACCTATATTTTAGAAGACTTCAATGTCAGCAAACCTGTATAGAGTGGCGAAATGTTTCAAGTTTATTTGATGCACCATATCAAGATTAGAAAGAGCACAAAATTTAACAACTAGGAGGTAATAAACCACTTGGAAAAAGGAACAGGGCCAACTCTGAAGAAAAGAAAATCAGAATACAGCATTTTTTATTGGAATAAAATAGAGGATGACTTCAAAATATCACTACAAATGGGATTTCTTCTAATCATATCTATAAATGCTTGACTTAAAGAAGCAGGCCAAGCTTCTAACAAAAGAATAGGTTGAAAAATCAAATGCAATTCAGACTAACTTGAACATGAACAATTATATTCTGCTATGTCATTTTATTCATATTTAATCAATCAAATTACAACATAAATTCTTCTCTAATCATAAGAATCCTCTGGGAAACTCAAATCTTTATTGCTTAAGTAATAGCCATTAACATTGACAAAATAACTGCTGAAAACAGAAAATATGCGATAGCAGCTACCTGTGCCGATCAGCTGTTGTAGAACCTACCAGCATATCTAGGAGGCATACTGTTCATCTTTGGAACGAGTATGTCAAAATCACTAATTACCCATTCAGCTATTTGATTGTTGCTAACGTAAATCTCTGTCCCAACATCAAGGGAAGGCCATCGTCTCCTTGCTGGATGTGTGTGCGGATCCTGCACCAAGAGTTTGACCATTTAAGAAGCATGAGATTTAATTTTTATTCTGTTTTATTTTGTTTTTAAACAAGAGAGATTTTACACATAAGAAAAGATCACCATCTGGATGTAAAGAATCTCATAAATGGTTAGTGTTCTGGCACAAGATGTCATATACTTGTCTAGAATTTACTTGTAAACTTCTTTTTTTAAAAAAAAAAAAAAGTTTGATGAGCTACATTCATCTCAATAATATCTGAGATACTTTAGAAGTAGTAGATCCAAACCTGAAAAGGAATCACATTAATATATCCTAATATGTTTGTATTGATTACGATATCTGTTGAAATCAAGGTTTTCTGTGCCGAGCCGAGCTGAGTTTCGGTAAACTAAGATCCCGGCACGTGCCGACCGTGCCGAAGGTGCCGTGCTGATCGTGCCAATAGATATTTATTTGTTATTTTTTAAAAAATAAAAATAAAAATAAAAAATTAATTTAAAAATTCAAATATAAAATTTTTTGAGACGTGCCGTGCCGACAACTGCCAGAACAGGCACGTGCCGCCCGGCACGAAAAGCCATGGTTGAAATGCCCTGATGTTTTTCGTCCACAATCAAAATAAACTAAAAACAGTAATCCAGTTACATCATACACACCCTAAGTGACCGGATATAAACGCAATGAAAATAGATGTAAGAGTGATCTAAGATTTAACCTGATAGAAGTAAAGGGCCTCGGACAATCTCCCAACATCGAGGTCCCACGTCCTGGGATCACCTATCCATCCCTCTCCCTTCTTCGTAGGGTAGCCATACTCACCCCACACAGGATGAGGCAGAATCTGAAGGATTTCCTGCGGCTGAGGATTGCTGTATGGATCACATAGATTGTATGGCTCCTCGAGATGCATACCATTTCCTGGGGAACAGTACATGTGATACGCTGCATAGGGAAATTTGGCCGTATCATTTCGGTACACGCGGGTTCCATTACGAAAGGTGTGATATGGTGGGCAAACATCGAGTCGATTAGGCTTGCACCATGCATCAGTATCAGGATTAATTATCATCTCGCTATACCGGGTGACATCGGTCGTGACATCACCATCACATGGACGGCCGTCGTTCTTCCAGCAACTGCCCATGTCCATCAAATAGAACTGGCTCTTAGGACCACCTCCCTTCTTAATCTCTAGTCTTAGTCTCACCTTGAAGTTGGGGGACTCCAGTATCTGAATACAAGTAGTTAGCATTTTTTTAAGTGTGAGCTAATAGAAAAAAAAAGAAACATTGATCATGGGATATGAATAGTTGATCCAACATTGTTGGCACGGGACGAACAGGCACGGCACATATCAAAAAAATCTTATATTTAATTTTTTTTTTTTAAAATAATAAATAAATATATATCGGCACGGTCAAAACGTGTCGGAATCTGAATTTACCAAAATTCAGCTCGGCACAGAAAACCTTGGTTTATCATGCTGAGTCAAATTTCTCAAGGTTGAAACAAACATACTTGACAAGATTTTTAGATTATGCTAGAGAGTTTTATTGCTCAACACAACAAACACAGAGGTACTTAGAAGATAAAGAGACCACCAAAATTAAGAAGAGATCCAAAAGGACAATGAACAACAATCAAGAAGCATTATAGGACATTGAACCTGATCCTTGTGAAGAATAATGAGCATCATTTCTTGGTGATTTTTCAGTTTGATATATTTCCAGTTAATTTCAATCACGAAAAACACATTCCCGTACATTTATGCTCCTAATAAGATTTTAAAAATTAAATATTTAAGAAGGCAGAAGGAATGGAATAGCCTTACAATCTTTGTCATTCCTCTTGTAGGATAGTGATAACCCCCGGAGAACCCCTTAGTTGCATCTGATCTGAAATAAAGCATGAGCCACGGATATTTCTTTGACGTCTTAAGCACATGGTGAAATATCCACCCTCCTTCGCCAACTCCCTTCTCCCATGTCACAGAATAGTAAGATATGTTATCAGTCCCCTTCCTAAGATCAGCATCAAGATCGTATGTGCCGTAGAATCTTCCCCTCATGGTGGTGCCATCGAGGGCTGTGTAGTTGTGGAAAACTAAAGGCTGATTCATGCAACCTTTGCCGAAGCAGGGGAATCTCGATTCTGGGGGAAACGGACCAACCTTGTGACCATTAGAAGGGCAAAGAGATGAATTTGTATCCAAGTTGCCATTTTTGAGCATGATCATCCAGAACTGCCATGGATTTGGCAAGTCTTCTACCTCACACTTGCTCCCTAAGTACAATTCCTTCTGTACAGCATAACGATCGACATCCAAGATTGGTGGATCGCTATCGAAGAAGGGATCTCCAACTCCTAATTTGTTGTCCATTTCTGAAACCTTGTGCACAAGCTCGTACTTTTCTTTTGCACAGTGAACAGAGAAAGTTTCAGAAGAATTAGAAATTTGCAGAACACGTTAACATTGTTACATTTCTTGATATAATTCTAAGGTTATCTGGTTCGAATCATTAGATAACGAAGTGAAAAGTCATCCATGAGGATTGTGAAATTCTATGACAATTTTCAGAAATATCACGGTCGGACTATGAGGGAGTTTAGCAGATATACTACCACAAAATATGTTGTTGGACGATTTACGATTGAATTTTGAGGAGTTTTTGGAATAAATAAGCATATTTTAAGTGATGTATGGATGCTTTCTGCAATACTTTAATCTTATGTGGATTCAATAATCATATCACATAGAAACATCTCTCTTTTTAAGAGGAACAATAACTTTTTTGGATACTATCTTAACAACTTGAGCTTCATCGAGCTTAGATTGATCAACAAACCAATTACTACCAAGGTTTTCTGTGCCGAGCCGAGCCGAGTTTCGGTAAACACAGATCCCGGTACGTGCCGACCGTGTGGATGGTGCCGTGCGACCGTGCCGATATATATTGATTTGTTTTTTTTTTAAATAAAAATAAAAAAATTAATTTAAAAATTCAAATATATAAGATGTTTTGATACGTGCCGTGCCGACAACTGACGAAACAGGCACGTGCCGCCCGGCACAGGCTGTGCCGACCGGCACCAAAAACCATGATTACTACCAATAAGCATGAACGAGCTTACTTTCATCAGGACTGCTGGTTGATAAAAGGTCATAGCAATCTGCCATTCTAGGGCTGCCTGTATTAGGGGCTTCTTCTCCTACTTCATTACAGAAGTTCCAGCCCTCAAGAGCAACTCTTAGGCCATCCCTCGTCATACCAGGATCTCCAACCGCTGATACATACTCAACGTTTTGACCAAGCGTTCGAACGATGCAGGAGGCTGAAGCTAGTAGCAGTATAAGAAGTTGCACTATGCATGATTGCCTCATTTTAGACATTAGGCACCTATATAAAATTGAGGTACAGCGTAATTCGAAGTTGAAAATGGAAAAATTAAAGTAAATGTCACAAAATAAAAGCATTACGACATCGTAATATAATATCAATGTCCAATTTATTCTTTTCTGTTGACAATTTCCTCATCTGGTTGGTTCAGACCAATTAAGTTTATGATCATCAGAAAGACGATAACTAAAAAATCCGGAGAAATTAAGGGAACAAGTGCAGCGAACTCATTCGTAAGATCATATCGAAAAAGATTGTGTATACGGGTTTTATTTAGCATAATAAATCTCTTCACAAAGACTTAATCAGGAAGTGCATTAGTAGCCCCTTAGCCAAAAAATATATAATTAAAATGAAATTAAAATAAAATCAAAACCAAGATGCACATGATCTATATAAAATAATGAAATAGTCAGGCATATGATCTATAATGTAATGGTATATCAATCTTAGAACACAAAAAGAAAAAAAAAAAAACAAATTGAGAAGTCACTACCAAGTAAAATAAACATATAAAAAGACCGAAAGACATGAAAATCTTAAAGGGGCAAAAATGAGTGCATTCAATTTCAAACCTTGACCACATTACCCAATACACATCAACAACTTCAAGTTTCGACAAAAAACCAAGCTTTTATCATTCGAAACAACAAACAGCGATATTGATCTTGGATTTCAAGAAATAGAGTAGATTGATTGATTATAGGCTTTACCTGGAGTGCTCCGCACTTCACTCCACTGCAAAATCTCTGTCACGTTGACAGTATGAATTCGGAGCTGAGGCGCGTGAACATGTCAAATGTGTTGTAAGAAATATGGATAAAAATTAAAAAGTTTTCTGTTTTGAGAATCAAACAATAAATTTCTTGTAAAGGAACAGTTGGATGCAATCAGAATCCTCAGGGAGTTAGGTGACGGCAGGTCTTTCGGCTTGAAGGAAAAAAACCGGTTTGTTTTTGGGGACAGTCCAGACTCCTGATCCCATACGCTCAAGCTACAGCACAGCCGTACGATCAATTTATAATTGTTTCTTAAAAAAATTTACATAATAATTATAAATTTTATTAATTCTTTAAAAAAAATTATATAAAAATTATATTCACCATTAAATTCACCAAAGAGCAACCTGTTTATTAAAATTTGAAAAAAGAAAATTTTAACAGCATACGAAAAATAAATTTAATATTAAAGTTGTAAATTTTAATGATATTTATAACTGTTATGTTGAATATTTTTTTTAAAAAAAATTTTAAATAAATTTTTTAGAACTCCAACCTTTAACGGATTTGTAATGGATTTTATAACTATTTCTAGAATCCATTTTAAACCTATTAGATTTTAGAGTCCCAAAATATATATTTAAAAATATTTTAAGAAAAATAAAAGTCGTAGATCTCATCAAGGTGTATAATTTTTATGTTAAAAGTTTTCTAAAAGTACTCCTAAAATATATATATATATATATATATATAATATATATATATATATATATATATATATATATATATATATATATTCTTTTAATTATAGATTTTAATCAATTTATGGAGGGTGTGCTTAGTATTTTTCTTTAAATTTTTATTATAGATGTTAATGATGGGACTGTTTGCCCGAACTAGCCATTAACCGTTACTTTGCACGTAATAAAGAATTACGATATGAATTGGAAAAAGCAGGGAGAGGAAAATTTTAGAGATAATTATATCTTTTTTAGAGATTTTTAGAGATTAAGTTAGAGTTTGTAAATCTCTCAACAAAATACCTCTTGGTAGGGGTGAAGAGTCCTTCATGATGTTGCTACATACACATCATTCTCCAATCCTCTCTTTAGTGGTTGGGAAATAAACGTCAGCATTTCCAATCATCTATTTTATCTTCTCAAATAATATTGACCTTTGAATCTGTTTAGATCGAAATGTTATAATTATTTATTTAGTGGAATATAAATCGGTGTTATATGAAAGTTTATCTGTTACGATAGTCACAAAAAAATAAAATGATTATAGACACAATTTTTTACAATAATTTAAAAAAAAAAAAAAATTGCTTACATAATGATAGTTGAGAAATACTGTTTGGATTAGCTAATATACAAAGATATAGAATTTGTTTTGCTGTATTTTCATATTAAATATGGGGTTTAAAGCTTATCATATTTCCTTTATTATTGGGCCAAAATTTAGTAAATACCCCTTTACTATAGATTTTTGGGCGCTCACACCTTTCAACTTATTTTGGGACCTTTCATACCCTTCTACTTCAAATTTAGGAACGCGATGTCCTTATTCGATTAATTAGACGGACACGTCACTAATCTTGTTGACGTGGCACTAATTAATATTTTTCATTATTTTTTAACATTAGTTGGATATTAAAAAATACCCATATTTATATTAAAAAAATAATTAAATAATGCTTAATTGGTGCCACATCAGCGTAATTAACACCTAAATCCTCTTGAGGGGTATCGCATTTTCAAACTAATAGTAAAGGGGTATGAAAGTCACGAAAATAAGTATAGGAACATGAGTGCCCAAAGATATATAGTAGAGGGGCATTTACTAAATTTTGGCCTTATTATTGCATAAACTTTCTTCAATAACTTTGACAAAAAAAAAAGTGTCTAATGACCAAAATATATACCACATCATAGACCAAGAGTATAGCTATCCATCATATCATCAAAATTTCTGATACAATCACACCATATATTGTATACCGAAATGTTTGGTATATAATTCTGATTATATAAAGATATCATTATCGTAGACCACAAAACCCCATCAGAGCTCGTTTAAGCATTCCCAAAAAACACATCACCAATGTTTTTTATTTTTTATTTTTTTATAATAAAAAGAAAAAAAAAAGCTCAATATGAGCAAATTCAAAAAGCTTCAAATCAGTTGCAGAGAGTTTACTGTCAAGCAAAATGAACTGAACTGGCTGCCAAGCCAGCCTCTGGAAACAGAATGTTGCATGCATGTTGATTCTCCAACACTGATCCCGATAACTCCGCAGGCGAAAAGTTGTTAGATCGTCGCGAGTGCGAATGCTCGGAGAGATTACTGCCCGGTGTTGACAGAAGAGAGAGAGCACGATCGAAGTCATCAGAGAAGATCTTGCTCTTACCACTTTCCATGGTTTTGTAGTGCAGGAATTCATGGATACTAGTATTTGGTTTTGCTCTTGTAACAAAAATTTCAGCATCTTCTTTGACAGGCTGAGTGAATGAAATGTTGAACTCTCGCGGCCTTTCGTCGATATTTTCTTCGGTTTTGATGCTTGCAGGCAAGTAAGGGTTTAATGCACCGTATGGAAATAACTGAGGATATGAAAATCTAGTATCTGCATAATTAGACAAAAATCCTGTTATTAAGACCTTCTATGAATTATAGTTGCAAAATGATGCTACAGAAATTACTTCTATTCCCCATCAACAAATAGAAAGTATGCTCAGCATAATTAATAAACTTGAAGCACAAAAATATATATATATATATATATATATATATATATATATATATATATTATTTATTTATTTATTTATTTATTTTTTTTTTGAGAGCTCCAGGTACTACCTGAAGGTAAACTCTTGCGCATAAGGTTTCCAACCTGGCTCCCCACAAGGACACTCTCATCACAAGAGCGTTCTGTCGCGTACGAGGGGGCGCACGTGGGTGTACCCGTCAGCACATCATATTTTATCAGCTATGTCATGATATGCAGTATGATATAATTCACTTGAAAGGAGAAGAATTTTTCATATAGCAGCTTAGAAGGAAATTTGTATTCGGTATTGTACATAATGAAATGAAGCACACGACAAATCACTTTTATCATTTTTTAAGAGCCCCAAGTACTACATGGAGATAGGACTTTATCCGCATAACGTCCCCCACTTGCTCCTCCAGAAGTACGCTCTCACCCTGTGAGTGCCCTCACATGCGCGTACCCGCCAACGCATCATATTTTATCAGGTATATCAGTAGAGAAACAATTTTCATATTGTTGAAAATAATGAAAAAGCAGGCTTAGAAGGGAATTTGTAATTGGTATTGTCCTAAAATGATCACAACAAGCAAATCATAACCATTTGGAACAATGAAGATAAAGAAGGCACACACCTCTCTGATAAGAAAAAAAGCAGCTCGAGTTTGTGGCATCCGGCTGAGGCTTCCTTCGGCGCATGTTGTGCCCATCGAGACGTTTCCTGCAGCTACGCTTTTCTTCGTCGAATTCTATCAGCCGGTGAAATCTGCGAATGTGAGAAACTGCGACGTAAGGGAGAGTTGTTTTCAGAACAGATTGTCGTGTTAATACGCACCGTCTTAGAAGAATTCCCGGTAAGGGGTGCTACTGGTTGTCCCTACTGTTAAATCAGAAGTTAGGCATTCTTAACAAACTTTGACATGAAAACATTATAGACCTCATCTCACCCCCAAAAAAAAAAAAAAAAAAAAGAAAACACTTGATTCTTAAACTGATAATTGAAAATATTTAAAGACTAAAGATTGACATTAAGGGAAACTTAGGAGTTACAAAGTTTAAAAAATGGATACAAACACAAGGTCAATAAATGCATTTTTTTATGGTTAAATAAGAAATATCTGGAAAATAGAGAGCTCCAGACATGTGGTTAGATTGCTTTCTAAATCAGAAAAATGCATTGCTCAAAACTTGCTTTTCCACAAGCCATAGCACTAGAACATCAGGAAGAATGATGGGAAAAAACACTATAGCTATTCTACATTGAGTTTCGAATAACATGAAAAATGGAAAAAAATATTACTTAGTCTCAGTATTGAAATTTTTTAAAAAACCAATTATGGAAATAGTAGGGCGTCACAGCGGATGGATAAGGACCGAGGAATCCTTTCCATCAGGCTTCGAATTTCCGCCATGTCAGTTAGAGATTCTCATTAGACGAGCATTGAGGGTAACGCGCACGTGTGCTCCCTTACGTACGACATGTGACTTCGTCTAGATATTAGTTCCAGAGTAGTCTTCTTCCGGATAGAACGCGTTCGGGATAAGGATAGTGACCGTTTCTTTTTTTTTTTAAAAAAGAAAAAAAAGAATCAGTGTCATTACCTGCTACATTGCTGGCAGAATCGCTGCTGCTGTCCGCCAACGACAACCATTGGAGTCTTGGAGTGAACTTCACACACTTTGTGACGGCGATGATACTCTCTGCAGTTACTTAGATCAGATTTGCATCCATCAACCAAACAATTGGGTTTATTTACAGAACGACCCCTCTTTAATGAACCATTTGAAGTTGGAATGATATTTTCGATATTTGTAGATTTCTCCGTATGCCCTCCAGGTTTGAGATCAACGGAGCATTCCATGCCTTTACTGCTTGAATCCACCTCAGTAAAATCCCAAAGAGGTAGCTTCAAATCCCACTCCATGGAACCAAATTCTACTTTTCTTCTCACAAGATTAAAATTTTCTGTCCTTCAGTTCTCTTCTGCTTTCTTTTTAACCTTTTTTCCCTCTTGTTTTTTTTACTGTTATATTTTCCTCTGTTCCTTGATCTCCCACCAACTTCTGCAGTTTTTTTTTTTTTTCAAATGAATATATAAAGAATAAGAATTACACCATCACTCTGACAATAACAAACCTTTAAGAACAACACCATGGTTTAACATGCAAACAAGTCAACTTTCATAGGAAAACCAACAGACTATCTTAAGGATGAAACAAAATAAAAGCTTATATGAAAAAAACAACATTGAAAAAAATTGAAATCTTAAAGAACACAGCTTACAGTAAGAAGGCTTAGGGAGACCACCCAAAAGGAGATATCAGTAGGACTGAGAAGACGTGGAGGTTCTAAACCATTCAATCTCTGTCAATTATTCAACTGAACAACAATACAAGTGCAAAGAGCTGCTGAAATGCTTCTATATATTGGCAAACCAATACCTCATTAAGATATCATTTCTTAAAGGGGTATTTGCATTTTTATACACCCCCGCATCTCAAAATGATGCTTTTACGTCCCCCGACCCTATGAAATGACGAAACTGTCATTATTTTTTTTTCTTAAAAGACAAAGATAGTATAACTTGGCAATGGCAGTTTCGTCATTTTATACGGTCAAGAGAGCAAAAAATGCCATTTCGAATTAGGTGGCACATTGTTGCAATTTAAAATTATCGGGGGGCATAAAACGCAAATGCCTCTTACAAAAACCTTTGCATCAATAACTTTATAAGATATAATTGTTAATTCAGATGTAGGCTTACAGTCTTGCAAGATGAACTGATAAAGATCAGTAATAAGGCAGACGTATGCTTCCACTAGAAATTTGATAATCTAACTTATAAGATATTATATTTTTAATGAGCAGCCACCATGATTTTAGGTTTTTTTTTTCTCATACATGCATTAGAATTTGAAAAGATGGGTCAAAAGAAGAATAAAGTCACAGATAGAAGCCCCCAGCAAGATAAGTATGTCACAGTCCTAGTGATTGCTTTTAGTTCAAATTATACTACAATAAGTATATGGATAGGTTTAAGTCCTAAAAAATACTCCTTTAGTCCTAGTGGAAAATATTTCGGCCGCAAGAGAGATTCTTCCGTGTAACAGTTATATCACGTTATTTCGTGTAACGGTAAAAAAACTATTTAAAAGTATTTTTTGTAAACTTTTCAATATCAAAGTTATAATTTTTTTTATAGGATATACAATTTTTATATTCAAAATTTTTTCAAAAAATACTTCTAAAAATGTATTTTGGGACTCCAAATTTTAACGGGTTTGAAACGGGTTTAAAAACTGTTTTAAAATCCGTTATATTCATTGAATTTTGGTACCCCAAAATAATTATTTAGAAGTATTTTTTGAAAAACTTTTGAAAATAAAAAAATGTAAATCTAATCAAAATCTATAAATTTCATTTATAAAGTTTTTCCAAAAAAAATGATCATAATTTTTTTTTTTCTTGACTTAAACATAAGAGGAACATATATTGACGCCAGCGTAAACGTTTCATTGTAGAATTTTTTTAGTTGCAATATAACTGATGATTGTATCCCAACTTAATATTTTGTCTATTAGTCTCCATCTCATGGCTGCTTTTTCTGCATAGATCCTAAGTGTTTTTGAGATTATGTAATATTACAAACCATATGTTATACCCAACTTCTCTTAGAAGTTTTTTTTTTTTTAGATTATTATTATAGAACCTGTAATGCGTGCGCACGCTTCTATAGGATTTGAAACTCACGAAAAACTCCCACGTCCAGACCCGATTGACGCTATAGGATCCGAATACATATCTTCTATGAATGTGAGCTCTTGTTATGGGATACATATAATTTTCATTTAGAGAATCTTACGCGGAATTTTACCCAACAATGACTCGAATCCGGATGATAATACTTTCTGAGGGGTTCCCCATCCAGTCGAGCTAACTGCACTCGGCAACTTCTCTTAGAAGTCATCTTCCCCTACCTTCTGATTGGGTGATTATATCATCCAATATCTTTTTTTTTTTAATAACAAGGGAAAACTCTAATGCTATGTACACCAAATTATTTTACTTAATAAACTTTTTACAACTGAAACTGGTCATGGAGTAAAATTCAAGACGTGTATTATTTTCCGGCACACCGATGAGTGCAAGACATACCTACCATAACATTCATAATTTTTTTTTTTTCAATTGGAAAAAGTTCCTACCTAGCAGGCAGTACTTGAAATCGTGAATGATGATTTATGAGCTACTTATCTAAACATTATATATATATATATGCATAAAATATAAATATTTTTGTGTAACAGTGCCCATAATCGATGAAAAAGAAAAGTGCGTATAAATAGAAGTTACCTTTTATCCGTTGTTCCCAATCCCAATTGAGCAATGTTACGCTCTCTATCGAACTTTCCATAAATCTTCAAAAAATTGATATGGCAACGTTTTAGTGGTAACATTGATGTGTGTACGATAAACAGGAGTGATAGTGGGATCTATTATGAGATTGGTGTGAAGTTTATAAGTATTGGAGGATTCTTGATGAAATTTGTGGGGGAGCAAAGGTTTTCTCATCCCAATTTGCTGCTGGTTTGGTGTAGAGAAGATCATGATTTTGAGCCGCTCTCCGCCTCCATTTCACCTCAAATTTCAGATTGAATAAAAGCTTTCACCGACGGGCCATGGAGCGAGCTCGGCCCATACAGAGCCCAGTACGGCTGTGGGCCGGCCAGTACCTATATAGTTACATTGTGCCAGGTGTCCAACTGTCGAGTTATCCACTCACACTCCCGTCTTCTCTGTTCTCCTCGTCGATCATGCACTGCCGGACCTCAGCAGAAGCTTCCGAACCTCTCGCCACCAACCACCTATAAATAACCCCTCACTCAGTGTCTACTTCCTTTGCTTGTTGCGCTACAAATCTATAAATCTCCGATGCCGGCGCCGCCGTTCTCTGCCGCCGCCACCCTCCTCCGCCTCCGCCTCCTCCCTCTCATCCCTCCTCTTCCGCCCTCCACCGCAGTAGCTCGTCGCCGCATCTTCACCGTCGCTGCTGCCGCCTCAAAATCCAACTATAATCCAGACAAGAAGCTCCACCGCGCTCGACACTCCGTCAGAGACCTCCACCACACCTCCCTCGCCTCCCCCGCCGCAGCAGATGGCGGCGATTTCCCTCCGCGCCTCATTCAATCGCAGGCGATCGGGCTTGTCGCCGCCGCGCAAGCGAACTTCATGCGCGTTATCGTCGAATCCGCCGGCGGCGATCCACCAAACCCTCCGTCCCCTGTGATCTCTGATTCTCGCGTCGGCGTCGAACTGCTCTGCGTAGTTCGCGCGCTGCTGAAGAAGATCAAGCGAAGAGTTCTCGTCGGCGATAGGGTTATTGTTGGATCAGTGGATTGGGTCGATAGGAGAGGGATGATCGAGGACGTGTTTGAGAGGAGTTCAGAAATTGTCGATCCGCCAGTCGCGAATGTGGATCATCTGCTTGTTTTGTTCTCCATGGATCAACCGAAGCTTGAGCCGTTCACGCTCACTAGGTTTCTCGTTGAAGCTGAGTCTACTGGGATCCCCCTCACTCTCGTTTTAAACAAGTCGGAGCTCGTCGAAGAAGAGGTATATTGGCCATATGTTTATCCAATGGCAGTTATGCAGGAGCAACTAGTATTTGTTAAAAAAAAAGTTTCCCAAATCAAGTTCACTATTATAATCACGTAGTTCAGCTTTGAGCGGGATATCATGCAATCATACACACTTTTTGGTCAAGATTTAGGATTATTTTAGGAGCTAGCACCTTAGAAAAGTGTTGCTGTCTCCATCTTCTAGAACACTTCTCAACGGGATGGACTCACCCATCTTACACCCTTGATACATGGAGGGGGGATCATAGGTCACCACCGGTGAGTCGATCTCTCTCTATTGTTGCTGCCATCAACCTCGCTGGTGATGACTGTTGGCCTAGGAAGGAGGTGGCAGACCGATCAGAGAAAAGTGAGAAATGTGAGCTACTGTGATCCCGTGAACGGGAGCTCATGACAAGTCACGGGCCATGAGTTCACCCCATTCGCAACATTTGGCTTTGAAGTGGGAGAACTAATGGCCTTATATATGCGGCAAAGTGGGTGAACTCGTGGCCTTATGTTGCGGGGAATTTAAAGCTCACTTCATCGAGTTCTCATGTGATGTAAAGAGCAAAGCTCATTTCCCACTTCCACGAGTTCGCCCACTTTGCAGCGAAATAAAAAGGCCCTTAATGCTGGTATTTGTGGGTCTAGCTTGACTATTTGTTTATGCCTAGTGAGGTACGCTTTTGCTATGCACACCACACGTTTGGACCCTTCAGTTCGCTAGCTATACAATTACCACTTGCTGCTGGTCCATTAACCTTAATCGAGATTCTGAAAGAATATTTTTTGCTTACTACTTATGTGGTTGTGAGTTGGGAGTTATTTTCAGTTCTTTCCATTTTGTCTCTCTTCTAAAAACCAACTATTAATGCTGGTATGTGTTGGTTTAGCTCGATTAATTGTATGTCTAGTGAGGTACTTTGTGATGCACACTACACTTTTGGACCCTTCAGCTGGTTAGCTATACAATTAGCACTTTTGCTGCTCCATTAACCTTGATCTAGATTCTGAAAGAATATTTTTTTGCTCTCAAGAAACCCCTTAGTTTTACTCCTTACGTAGGTAACTTATTGTTGTGTGAATTGAAATATAGGCATTCTTTCTTAGGACATTTATAGCTTTGTTCCCATCACCTTAATAAACTGTGTTTGTTTCCGATCGTATATTAATTCTAAGTATGCATGACAATGCACCAAGTATAAGTTAGTAACAATCTATTTGAGTCTTTACTTGACTTTTAAGCTATATATACTGATTATGCATGGACCATTAGTGATGGCTTAGAGTAGAAATAGGACGATGAACATTAAGTAAAACTAGGGCATACTTTTTAACATATCTTGCACAAATGATCTTTACTGAGCACTTACATTTGGATTCTCTTTATATTTGCTTTATTCTATCATGTCATATATGTAACGCATATGGTTACTATGTCATTTAGTTAACATGATGAAGTTTCACTATTCTAGTGCAGAACTTGACTGAATGGAAAGAAAGACTTCGGTCCTGGGGTTACAAACCATTATTTTGCAGTGTAGAACATAAATCTGGACTAGCAGAATTAGAAGACCTATTGAAAGGACAAACTACTGTAATTGCGGGTCCAAGTGGAGTGGGAAAATCTAGTCTAATTAATGCCTTGAGAAGCAGCCAGTATGTTTCTGGTGAAGAAGAGATGAATAACTTGCTCGAGCAGGTACAGACTCAAAGCGGTATATTCATGGAGTGTTAAACCATGAGTTTTCTAATTACTGTATTTGTTGTATTTATGTGCCTGAAATTACTAACATCTGCCCTCTTCAGGTGCATGGTACGAAGTGGTTTGGCGATCAGCGAGTCGGTACAGTGTCCAAGAAAAGTGGCAGGGGGAAGCACACGACCAGGCATGTCTCTTTGCTTCCTCTTGCTGGTGGAGGTTTTCTTGCAGATACTCCAGGATTTAATCAACCTAGTTTGCTTAAAGTGACAAAAAGAAGTCTAGCAGATATGTTTCCTGAGGTCTCTCTCTCTCTCTTTATATATATATATATATATATATATATAATATATATATATATATATGATGTATCTGTGTTTTCGATGCTTAACAGTAGAACATGAACATGTTCCTCTATTGGAAGACTTTGACGTTGCTTTTGGGTTTTTCCAGATCAGGCAGAGGCTCAGTGCTAATGAACCTGAAAAATGTTCGTTCAATGATTGTTTACATCTGGGAGAACCAGGATGTGTGGTTAAGGCAGACTGGGAGAGATATCCATACTACTTCCAACTGCTAGATGAGATCAAAATCAGGGAAGAATTCCAGCTGCGAACACTGGGAACGAAGAGGGAGGGTGAAGTCAGGTATTCCAAAGCTATTAGTATCTGGTCTAGTTTAGGAAGAGATTAGTATCTATAGCATCACAAGAATTCCTCCCCCCACCCCAAACCACCACGTATGGTGCCGGGTTGCCCCCTTTTTTAGTTGAACTTTCCACATGCCCTGCCACAAGCTAATTTGTTCTGAGGTTGGTAACCAATTTCATGGTTAAAGAGTTACCATGCCAATTAAACCTTAAACAAGCCTAAGCCTTTTGCGGTAACAGTTTCATAGATGGATGCTGACGCAAAAAATGTTTTACTATTTTATGGTAGGATGTTTCTATAATTTGCTTGATATTCACAGGGGAGTATGTCCAATTGCTACATGATTTCACATACCTTTCGTAGAGTTGGGAAAAGAAATCACATGAGCAGGCTGTTATTTCTGACATGTTGGGAGAGCGGGTGTGTGGAACTAACAGGAACCTCTGCCTGTTTTTCAGGTACAAGGTTGGTGAGATGGGTGTCAAACAAGCCGAACCCAGGCTTGAACTAAAGAAACACAGGCGGGTATCGAGGAAAAGGATTAATCAGTCTATTTTAGATGAGCTCGAGGATGATCTTGATGACGACTATGGTTCTGATATAGAACTACGAGGTAGGTAATGCTAGCAAAAGCTGGCCAATAAGGTTATAAAAATTACAATAGATGCTGTTAGTCAAATTCTCTGTATCTTGTAAATGATGAATTTGCTTACTGGTGGAGATAATCATAAGGATTTCCTTAGACGGTGACACACACTGTCTGCTGAGAGGTAGAGATGCTAATTTAACTCGCGGTCTGTACCGTAGTTCGGCTCACTGGCCCGCCTTGCAAAGGCTTACTATGTGGACCTCACAAGCCGGGCTGAAAAAATCAGTCCACTCGCTAAGGGCGGAGCGGGTCGGCCCGCTGGTAGTCCACATATAATATACTATCTTTTCTTTCTTTTTTTTTTTTTTTTTTTTATATAATAAATTGAGGCTGCCAGCAGGCCAGACCGCAGAAGCAACCGTGCAGGCCGACTCACACGGTTTGCAACAATACTGAGAGTTGCGAAAGGGTTTTATGTGCCTTTTTTAGGTTACACTTGTCCGTTGCCTACCTGGGCTGGGATCCATACTTGAATATATTTTTTTTTCTGTTCTCTTTTTTTGATGGGGGGAAAGTAGTCAGGAGATTGCAGATCAGGTTTTCCATCTATACGCATGCCATGTATATTTTAGACAGAAGCAAAATTATTTTAACACCACGACAAATGACATGGAAGAACTATAGATGTTGGAGGTGTATAAAATAGCTGATCAATGAATCTAAGGAACAAACTTTATTGCTTTCCAAGCCACGAACATTACAGAAACCTCCCAACATAAATAGAAATCAAAACTGCAGGTCTCTTTAGGAATATGAAACAGCATGTAGAAGTGGCTAAACCTCCGCAGAGAGCTTATGCCTTCTTGGGCTTACCGGTCGCTAGCTGACTCTCCGGCTGCAGGCAAAGAAACACGTTTAGTAAAAAACTAGCTTTATATGACTTGAGTACGCTACAATGTCCGAATGTGCACATACATTCAGATTGGGCTTTCTAAGGGGCCTCAATTTATTAAATGCATAAATCCAAATAAATCTCATTTCTTGAGGAGGGAGGCGTCTTAATCAAAATTTTAATGCTGGGAACCATGATACACAGAGAACATATAGTGGAGCTCACTCGGGCCAAAATCCTCTCTGATACACATGATTCAAGTTCTCTCCAATTTATTATACAAATTAATATCTAAATGTATTTTTAAAAAACATTTTGAACATATGTAAATTTTAATGAGTTACAATTTTTATGTCCAAAATTTTTCAAAAATATTTTTAAATAAATACTTTTGAAATAATAATAAATTTAAAAATAATTTTTAAAATATATTTATACCCGTTAAGAGATTGCAGCACAAACTAAATTTAAGTATTTTTTTAAAAAAATTAAAACATAAATTATATATCTCATTAAAATCTATTTATATTTATTTTTTTAAAAAAAATATTATGTCAAAATATAAATTTTTGTTATAAATTGGAAGAAACTTAATAGATGAGTATTGGAAATGATCTGCTCCCAGCTCACTCCCACCTCAGATTAGATTTCTTTAGAGATATGTCAATGTACAAAGCATGCTTAGATCATATGCAAAGGAGTTTAGTTTCATAAATTATTACTGCGAGGGAGTTATATATGTACGTAATATACCCTATTTAGTATATCTTGTATGGATAGGGAGTAAATATGCGTTGTAATTACTAATAATGTCAAGCCCTCTTTTGTACCGCCCTCCCAAATAAATCCTACCTTTTTCTAATAATTATGAAATCAAACCAAAACACAAAATATATATAAAGTATTTTTGAAAATTTTGACTTCGAGAAAAAAAATTGATGCGCTCCGCATCTTTTATATTGAAATTGTTTTTTTTAAATACCTCTAAAAAGATATTTAACGGCCACGAAATTTTTAGTAGTTACAAAAACTTTTGAAAACTTAAAATATATATTTCAAAACATTGTATGAAATAAATATAAAAACTATAGCGTAGACCGAAATCTAGATTTATCGTATTTAATTCTTTTTCTAAAAAAAATATATGCATATGCTTTTGAGTAATTTTGTAAGTTTTCAAAAAAAACCAAGAATTTGTTTGACAGAATTTTGCAAAGCATATGCTTTTTCAGATAAAACGCTTTGAAATTATCACATAAACTACAGCTCACGCTAATATTGAGAGCATACCTCTTTCTTGACGGGCTCTTCCTTCTCCGACAAGATTAGCTCGATATGGCAGGGGGATGACATGTAAGCTGCCAATAAAGAACATTTAAGCCAGTAAATAAATTAGAAGATATCCTGAAAACCACACAACTCAAAGATCGAGAACTCACGATTGATTCTTCCATGAGCACGGTAGGTTCTACGCCTTTGCTTTTGGGCTTGATTGACCTGGATGTGAGATATATACAGGGTATCTACATCCAATCCTTTAACCTGGAAAGCAAATTCACTAACACAAGTAAGATCCAAGAGGATTTTTTTTAACAAAAAATTCACTCTCAGGAAACATTACACACATCTGCGTTACTTTCAGCATTTTTTAGCAGATCCAAGATGAACCTTGCAGATTTCATAGGCCACCGTCCCTGTCCATTTGGATGACGGTTCTTGGCTTGAGCGGTACGACCAACACCCCTGCAAAACCTTCTGAAAGGAATAGCTTGCTTGTGAGCGATCACGTCCTCGAGATACCTCTTAGCTTTCCCCAGTGGAAGCTTTCTGATAGCATGAGCTGTTTCCCTTGTATTCTGCAATATAAATACAGACATCAAATAACCGATAGCAAAATTTCTCTAATATATAAATATATACCAAAGTTTTCTGTGCCGAGCAAAGCCGAGTTCCGGTAAACTCCGATCCCGATAGTGCCGACCGTACCGATAGTGCCGACCGTACCGATAGTGCCGTGGATATATATTATTTGTTATTTTTTAAAAAATAAAATTAATTTAAAATTTTAAATATAAGATTTTTTGACACGTGCCGTACCGACAACTGCCAGAACAGGCACGGACCGCCCGGCACCGAAAACCATGATATAAAATACAAAACTACAATGGTGCATTCACGACGAAATCCAATTAAACAAGAACTTTTAAGATATATAAATTTCCGGTGCAAATGGCAGTTTAAATAGCCTTCATGGACGTCAAATAAATGAAAGAGAAACAAATATAATAGCACCAGCATCCAGCACTTTGTAAGGGTGGAGAACTATCTATTTCTTGGAAAAAAAAAAAGCCTAGCACTCCCTATGAGAAAAATTCTGGAGTAGGTTAATAACAATAGGTTATCAGACAACTGATCCGAAAAAACATGGAATTGTAAAAGTATATATCTATTTCGAGCTCTAGAATAATATGACGATGCAGATCCAAAAATTTTAAAGCAAAGGCGGCTTTCTTTATACTATTCCAGTGCTTTCTCGACCTTATGTCATTCTATTCAATAAGGTTCTCCCAATAACAATATATAGAATCCAGAAGTTTATGAGAGACAAGTTCAGGGTCAACATCCCCCTGCTTTGTAGTTTGTCTTACAGGTTATGATATGTTGATGGTGCATTGAGAAGGGAACAATGTATTAAACAGGCTCTCGATCTGACTGTACATTGTTTACCGGAATAACTACAATAACCGTAACATAATGTGGCTTGCCTATGTTTACAGTGTTCCATTGTTTACTGAACCTTATATCATCCGGATCAAAAAGTTCACCCAATAACAATGTGCAACAATTTTCCTGAAGTCTACGAGGGGCTTGTCCACAGACTCAACAAACCCCTGCTTTTTTCTCCAGGTTCTGCTATAGGCTAATGGAAAAGACCAAAACCTATACAATGACAATTTATAGACACGCATTACCCCAAAATTAACTACTCTGAGCTGAGACAAGGAACAGCCGAGAGATGGATGAAAAACCACATCTTCTTTAGGGGAAAAAATATTTCGGATTTCGTATATGTAAAGTATAATATGATTGTTCTTTCCGATAACATGCTGAATGCATATACAAAAAGGAAAACTAAAAATAAGAAATATCTCATACATGAAATGCAAAGTTGACCAGTAGGTAAATATAAAGTATTAGTCCTTTCCAGTAAAGAGGAAAAAGTAACAGAAAAATAATTGAATCTAAAGAACAAGAACTATCTAGATGTTGGATTGCATGCGTCTAATCTATATGTTGTTTATTGCATAAAATTCTCCATGCTGTTTAGCTTCATTTCTAGAAATAAGAAGAAAGAATTACGAAAACAAGCATTCATTTCTTTACATACAGAATCCATCATACTGATCCTCCGTAAATAGCTATTATCCACGCTAATTGAACGACAAATTCATATAATAGACAACAACCTTAAAGTGGACCCGCAAATCGCGCCCCATGGCTTTGGCCGCTGCGAAACGCAAAAATACAAAGTAACATCAGAACTACGAACAAGACATAAATATTTCAGGAAACAGAGATAATAAATTAACTAAGAATGACAGCAACCATCGAATTGCTTGAGGAGGCTGATCAATACTACCAAACAGATCTATAATCAAAATGCTTTGAAGTACATAAGAAATCAACTGTTTCACGAACTACATCTCAATCTAAATATTCAAAGAAATACAGATCAGAATTAATAACAAGCTATAACAATCATCGAAATGCTCGAGGAAGCTGGTCATGACAATCAAAGAGCTATAACCAGAATCTAAATGCTTAATATAGTTACTTAACTTACATTTGGTCGGATTGTTTGGCTCTCTCGAATACTTCACCTGAAAAAAAAAATCACCAAATAACAACAAAAAATAAATAGAACTAATAAATCCATGTACAAATCGAATCTACAGAGAACGATATCAGAAACAATATATCCAGAGAATTTGAAGATATAAGAAATCTAGTATACCATTGCGACAGCGTCTAAGGTTTCGTCGGAGGAGAGAGACTGGGTTTGCAAGCTGCCGTTTCCGTCCTCCGCGCCAGCGAGAGTGAATTGCAGGACGTTATATATGGGCGCTCTCAAAAACCCTAGAACTAAAATTCCTGGACCGTCGTTTGGGCCGAAGGCCGTAAATGTGGGTTTATTTTACTACTGCCGGTACATTAATTCTGTTTATTTATGGTATCAGCTCAATTGTAATAATTGAGTCGAGTTTGAATTGAATCAAATTGAATTTAAGTCAAATCTAATCGAGCTCTGCTCGATTATATAAATTAGACTAAACTCGAGTCGAGCTCAAATTTAAATTTATTTAATTAATTTTATTATAAAAAATATTTGTATAAAATAAAAAATTTTATTTAAACCCATAAATTTAATGAGCTAAATAAAATAATATTTAAATTCAACTTGTTTGATTATTTGAATTTAAATTTGTGCTCAAACTCGACTAAGGTTCAGTAATATTCGAGCTCGAGGAAGCTTTACTCCTAGTTACATATGTTATAAACCTAATAAAACATAGATATAAGGTAACTAAAATAATAACAAAATCAGCGCTCCGCGTCCCCCGCTCTTCGTCGTCCTCAAAACTCTCGACTTTCTTCCTCCTCCGGCCTCCGCAAACCTTCCCAGAAAATGAAGCAAACTTAGCCCAGTCCACTCCATCATCCCCGTCTTCCTCCGATCGACGATTAACTCATGTCCTCATTTAACCAGTCTTTGTACTCCGTGCAAATCTCAATCTAGGGTTCCCAATTCTCTCTCGGTCTACCTCAATAATGGCTGCCAATCCCACTAACCCCAACCAAAACCGTCCTCCATTTTCCCCTCTCTTCCACCACCACTCCCCTTTCCAATTCCAACTCCCGACAAACCCAACTCAATCCCCGCCTTCTCTAGGCCCCACTCCCAAGCGTCCCCCGCAGAAACCACCGGTAGCAGCGACTTCCTCCGCCGCCGCACCCTCCGCCGCTTTCAAGTCCGCTGAGCTGACTCCCGCCGCCGCCGCTGCCGCGCGCCGAAAACAGTTAACCAACAGCAATAACAAGCGCAAGCTCCTCGAGAAATCTCTCCCCGAGCGCGTTGCGGCAGTTCTCCCCGAGTCCGCGCTCTTCACGCAGCTTCTCGAATTCGAAGCCCGCGTTGATGCTGCACTCGCCCGCAAAAAGCTCGACGTCCAAGAAGCCCTAAAATCACCACCGTCTCTCCAAAAGACACTCCGCATCTACGTCTTCAACACATTCGCTAACCAACCCCTCGTCGGGAGCCGCATCGCTAGATCCTCCAACTTGGTCGCTGAAAATCATTGGCCGGATTCTCGACGATCCATCATCCAACACTGATGTCGATGTGCCGCCACAGAGATATAATCCCATGTACCCTAAATTCAGCTCGTTCTTCAAGCGTGTAACAATTGCGCTCGATCCGAATTTATACCCGGAAAATTCTACAATTATTTGGGAGAATTCGAGATCTCCTGCCCCACACGAGGGATTTGAGGTTAAACGTAAAGGGGATAGAGAGTTCACCGCTAACATTCGCCTCGATATGAATTATATTCCGGAAAAGTTCAAGTTATCTCCTGCGCTTGTCGAAGTTCTCGGAATCGAAGTTGATACGAGACCTCGAATTATTGCAGGTATTTGGCATTATGTAAAAGCTAGAAAATTACAGTACCCCACCGACCCATCATTCTTCGTCTGTGATCCTCCTCTTAGAAGGGTTTTCGGGGAGGAGAAAGTGAAGTTCGCCTTGTATCTCAGAAAATATCGCAGCATTTATCTCCTCCGCAGCCAATTCAGCTCGAGCACAGAATTAGACTTTCTGGTAACAATGGAGTTGTAGGGAGCGCTTGTTACGATGTGGTTGTCGATGTACCGTTCCCACTCCAGAAGGAGATGGCTGCATTTTTGGCAAATGCTGAGAAACAGAAAGAAATCGAGGCGTGTGACGATGTGATAAGTGCTTCATTAAAGAAAATACACGAGCATAGGAGGAGGAGAGCGTTTTTTCTAGGGTTCAGCCAATCGCCAGTGGAGTTTATTAATGCTTTAATAGCTTCTCAAAGCAGGGATTTGAAGCTTGTTGCCGGAGAGGCTAGTAGAAACGCGGAGAAGGAAAAGCGCGCTGATTTCTACAACCAGCCATGGTACAGTTGTGGTTTTATGGATTGCTCTTTCCTTTTGTAAAGTGGTTATTAAATCTGTATTAACTTTTTTTGTTTGACAGGGTTGAAGATGCTGTTATTCGCTATCTGAATCGAAAACCAGCGGGGGGAAGCGATGCTCCGGGTAGCACTTGAAAAATATATGCTTTAAAGTGTTAGAAAGGCTAGTTGCTGCATGTAAGACAGCTGATTTGTCGTAGTTTGTAATATTATAGTTCAGTGATGTTTTATCTTGCATGTTCGTGAAGGTTTCTCCTTGGTGTATTTATTCTTCAAGTCATGTTCATCAAATTCTGCGGCATTGTGTAATACTTTTTAATAGTGCGTCGTGCAGTATGCATCCTTCGTTCATCCTTTTCTTTGTATTTGGTACTATGCTACTTTTTTAAAGCAAATTCAAACTCTTCCACTCAGTGCACCCCTCTTCCGTTGCAAGTAGTGATGGATCCTTCTATTATTAGTTATTCAAATATGTTCTTGAAGTGCCTGGACGGACGATGGTTGCATCAAAATCATAGGCTGCACAATTTGTTGGTATTACTCCATGTTTACAAACCACTTATTCTGCAATCGATGCTCTGGATTTGTGTTTTTGTATTTTTCCCAACTTTTGAGAGACTGGATGGTGATGGACACTTTAATATCCTTTGTATTAGAAAATGATCTTTGGATGATGATCTTGTTATATAACATCAGAAAATGATCATTTTTTCTTTTTTTTTTAAATGTAAGTGTCTTTTGGAGATGACTTTGTTTTGTAAATAAGAGTTCTCAATGCTTTACAAGAATGATGGATCATTATAGACTTCAAATATGTTGCAGGGATCATATATTTTATCTTGATCTTATCTAATTTGCTGTTCAGATGCTTCTAGTTCCTAATTCATGTTTGAGAATGGTTGATGAGTGATCCTTTATACCTAGTGAACTTTATCTGCATTCAAACAGGTATGCTAATGTATTCCCTACTAAGGCTATCATCCTCGTTTGTGTTTGGCTATCTGGTGTTAAGTTTTTCTTTCTTTCTTCTTCTTTTTTTTTAAAAGAAAAAAAAAATTAAAACTGGAATGGGGGACAGCAATACTTGATCCATCTAGTTCCATGGAGAAACATGATCCATACAAAATCTTTTGTTCCATTTTGCTTGTACAGAAAAACTAGACTTTGAAGCTGTAGTGTGTGTGTATAGGTATGTATCTATGTGTATATATATAGTATTTCCAATTTTCAGGTGGAGGTGCAAAGGTTGACACTTATGTTGTAATTTGTGTTGTTTGATTCGAGGGAGATTTGATTTGGACATCATGCTTTTTATACTCGTCATCGTTGATCTACATCTCCGATATGCAATTATTCCAAGAAGAAATATAGACTGAAAGTGTTGGAGGTTGAACTACTCATATTTGATATTTTAATTGAAGCCACAAATGATGTTTGGGTTAATTATGTATTGACCTTCTATTTTTACGAGATGTATAAATCAGGTCTTGAAAACGAGAAAACATTTGACATGGCGACGACAGTCCCTAAAAATAGAACATAGCGGCGCCCGTGTGTTTATCTGTTTTAAATGCTGATTTGTATTTTATTTTTTTAAGAAACGCGGGCCGACACGCAGCTCCCCCATGATATTTTGATTGCTCCAGGGCATATTTTTGTCCATTAGTAAGTAGTAAGACATATATTCCAAACTCCCATTATTATTCTTGGCCCTGTTCTTATCCCAAATAGTGACCGACTGTTTAGCTGATAGCAATTACCCACCTAACATATAGCAATCAGGCTGCCCAGGAGAAGAGATGCTCATCAGTTATAGAGTTGGACTGGGGTCCACTTCAAGGACCTCGGCCTGATCCGAGATTACAGTCGGGATTATGGTCGTAAAACAACGGTCAATCGATCAAAGAGTAATAAACGGTCAAGATTGATCGCAAGATGACGCGTTGCGAACTGTGATTGTGCTGATCAGTTAATCTGGGATCTTCATTAGATCTGATTTCTGAGGCTTTTTTTACGGGTCTAGACTTTCCTAATAGGTATGATGTCGCCTATAAATACCGCACAAAACTGTCTATATGACGGACTAACTTTTAATGCTTAAAGAGAATTAGTTCGAGGTTCCTTACAGACTCATACTTTAGACTCTGAGAGATTATAAAGGAGCGTTGTACCTCGGACCTTTATTCTTAGTGAAAATTTTTCGCTGGTCGTATATGAGCTGTAGTTTTGTCTTGGCCCAAACCGATAATTTTTACATAAAAATTTATGTATTACGTGAAATTGCTTGCATTTACTTCTTAACTATCTCAGCTTTCGAACTTTGATAGTATTGTGCGAGCACGATATATATTGTGTTGTGAGGTACGAATTACTCTTGTGATTAACTTTATAGAGAATGGCACAACAATAATATAAATTTGACGTGGAGCACTACTAACAATACACACGTTGCGGATTATAATACATATAGTATATATTCCAATACACACGGATTATTATATGTCCTACTGTTATTCTTTAGAAGTCTATGGTGATTCTGATGCGATCAAGACTGTTAGCGGTGCATTCAGATATATATAGTATATATATACATACGAATATTTTTTTAATATACTAATAACGGTTCTGATTATATTAGTTTCGATTTTTTTTCATATTTACCATATTTAAGGTATAGTAAATCGGTAAACTAATAATGAAAAATATAGGACTAAATTGCAAAATAGACATAAGTTAAGAAGTAGTCATCGACTTTTTTATTACCTTGCTTCGCAGCCCGGGAAAGAAGTTGGATCCCGATCTAAAACCAAACAAAAAACAACTCTCACAAATAAATAGGGTCTCCTTCTCTTATCATTTATCAACGTCGCTGTTGCTGTCACCGGAATCCGGCGATGCCACCGCCGCATTTGGTGGCGTCGTTGGCGGCGCTCTTCGTCATCCTCCTGTCCGTCTATCTCCTCTTCCTCTCGTCCACCGACCTCCGCCCTCCTAACCTCCTCCCAACTCTCTCCCTCTGCTCTTCGTCTCCTCCTTTATCATCATCATCATTATCATCATTATCATCTTCTCCGACGCAGCTCAAAGTATTTATGTACGATCTCCACCCTCGATTCAACCTTGCAATGCTCCGCAAAGATCTCTACACCGCCGCGGCGGCAGCGCCGTTCCCGACTTGGCCTGGGAAGTCGGGGCTCAAGCGTCAGCATAGCGTAGAGTATTGGATGATGGCATCTCTCGTTGATTATAACCTGAATAGAAATAGTAGTAAAAATAGTTTTAGTTACGATTTTGGAGAAATGGAAGCGGTCAGGGTAGATAATCCAGATGAAGCAGACGTGTTTTTTGTCCCGTTCTTCTCATCACTGAGCTTCAACACGCACGGTCATAATATGACCGATCCCGATACTGAGTTTGATCGCCAGCTGCAGGTACCAAGTTCGAGTCATGGTGACTGAATCATCGCTTTTACACTGTAATATTGTTATATTTTACTGCTGTTTTGCTTCAATTGTGGGTTCGACTTGTGGACTAGTAGCTTCTATTATGATGAACTTTGCTCCCTTGATTGCTGATAGATTTAGGTGGGTTTTTTTTTTTTTTTTTTTTATATGCTGAGAAGAAGCTTGTATGGATACAAGAAGGCTCAAGGGTCACGATTAAAATCCTCAATTTTACCTATTTTTATAAGTTGGTCTGTAAACTTGAAGTACTGATTTAATAAATCCCACTTCAAACTTTGTTTAAGTGGTGATGTTTAAAATTTCTAATCGAGCGGTGTTTTAAAACTTGAGTATTTAGGTGTTTTAATGCCTAGTTTAGTTTCTGTAGGACTTAAGTTTCTCAGGTGTTAAAGTATATGTTAGCATTTACAACTCTTTTTCATCAATCATTTTTTCTTTTGTTATTTGTTCTCCTTAAGCAGCAAGTGTCATTTTGTAGGAGATATCGTCTTGGTTATAATAATGAAGTTGGAAATGTAAGGTTAATTGATAGGTTAGGTTGTAGTTCAATTGCGCGTTAGTACGTTAGGAGGCAACTCATGGTGCCAGTGAAGATGCTGAATACTAAATCGTAAGACATTTGCACTCGGAGTAATCTTGATCTGTATATTTAGTTCAGAATATAACTGCAAATGAGTTGCTTGTTGGGGACTATTGCTCTCTTACAAGTTAGTGACTTGGTTGCCTCAACACAAGGTGTTTTCAAGCTAGTGTCTTATTTCTGATATCATGCGGGTTCCTTCTGAGTTCTGAGTCATTTTGGACTTTAGATCCGTGGTTAGTAGTATTAGGTTATTTTGACGATATTTCCATGCTTTCTATTTTTTTAGTTTTTTTTCTTTTCCGTTTAGTTGAACTAAAAAGAGTTTGTTTGGAAATCGGGTGTTTACCTTCTTTGCCAGGATATGGTTAGATTAGATATCGTTCACCTTTTCTGAATGTTGGTGTGGTGAAAATTGTTTGAAAATGCTTTCCATGTGTTGTGCTCTTACATGCTTTCCGTCGCATTTCTTAATTTCGTTCATGAGAATTTATTAATGACATAAACATCGCGGTGCAGGTTGACATATTAGATATTCTAAGGAAATCCAAGTACTGGCAGCGATCTGCTGGCCGTGATCATGTGATTCCCATGCATCATCCAAATGCATTCAGATTTCTTCGAGATCAGGTGAATGCATCGATACTTGTGGTTGCAGATTTTGGACGGTACCCCAGAAGCCTTGCTTTCCTCAGAAAGGACATAGTAGCACCCTATGTCCACATTGTGGAATCCTTCGTGGATGATAATCCTCCTGACCCCTTTGAATCACGCCCAATACTTCTTTTCTTCCGTGGAAGAACAGTAAGGAAAGATGTATGTCATGTCTTCAGACAAAAATCTTTCGTGATACTTGTGAGATAGCAAGTATTTAAGAGTTTTGTTTGTCTACCAAATGCAGGAAGGAAAAGTTCGATCTAAAATGGCCAAAATTTTTAAAGGTTATGACGACGTGCGTTATGAAGATAGTTTTGCCACTGGCGAAGGCATTAAGGCAGTTGAGTCGCCAAACTCTTAATGTTACATTTGTCTCTAGTTATGTCCTTTTATGATTCAGGATTATTTTACGATGCCTTATGCTTGTTTCCTGGTAATGCTTTGTAGATATTGCTTGTTTATCCCACATTTGTTCTACAATCTACACCAGACAGGGATGAAACTATAACCTTGATTCCTTTTTTAATTTTTTAATATTTTTATATTTTTTTTTTTGCATCTACTGCGTTATATGATTTTTTTTTGGCATCTACCGCTTTACATGAATTTTTTTGCATCTACCGCTTTACGTGAACCCTTTTTTTTTGCATCTACTGGTTTACTAGTTCGTATTATTTAGGTGAATCACTTTATTGTATGGTCGTAAAACTGAAGTTCAATTGTCCATGTCCGCTACGTTCTCAAACTTTATTTATGCTAACATATTATGTTGTAATTTAGTTTTATTTATTTCTAGAGACCTATCCATAAAGCACTCATTGTTTTCTTCTGTGGCCAACAGTCTCAGATAGGTATGCGCTCCTCCAAATTCTGTCTCTCACCAGCTGGCGACACCCCGTCATCGTGCCGCCTCTTCGACGCCATTGTCAGCCACTGTGTTCCCGTCATCGTCAGCGATCGTATTGAGCTCCCCTTCGAAGATGAGCTGGACTACTCAGACTTCTCCCTCTTCTTCTCTGTGAAAGAATCGCTGCGGCCTGATTATATCGTCAGCAAACTCAGGCAGATTTCGAAGGAGAAATGGATGGAAATGTGGAAGAGACTGAAGGAAATCTCTCACCATTTTGAATACCAATATCCTCTCAAAAAAGACGATGCCGTTAATATGATATGGAAACAGGTGAGGCACAAAATTCCTGCAGCCAAGCTCATGACCCATCGCAGCGGTCGGTTGAGAATTCCCGATTGGTGGGGTCAATGACGATGAATCCACTACATTTTTTGACAATATGCTAGACCTCCCAAATCGACTCGACGTGTATTGGAAGATATTTTGGAGGTTTTACTCTTCAGGATCTCTGTTCAGATGTAGAAAGAAATACTGTAAAGTTGTAAATTTCTTGCCGCCTTTTTAGTGAGGGGAATACATAGGAATGGAATGACAAGCAGAAGATTGAGATTAGATAACATCACTGAGAGTTATAGACTATTTGATTGGCGAATATCAATTTGATTGTATGATTTCCCAATTTATCAAATTTAAATAATTCATGAGTCATTATTGTTGTTAATAAGTTATATTTGGAGTTTGCAGCTTTTTTATTTTGATCTTTTGTTCAGTTTTTAGTTACTGAAAAGGATGACCGCGAAATAACATTGAGCAATGCTATACAGCATTCTATTTAGTAAATTTTTACCGGTATTGTTGTAAGGATGTGAAAAAACTGAGATTCGATACGGTGGTAACCAATATTATTTTGATTTCTCAAAAAAAAAAAAAAAAATATAATTTTAACCAAATTTTATGTATCGGTTTCGTTCTAAGTATGGCAAGCGCAAACGGAAATTTTAGCAACCACCGAAAACTCCGTTGGGCCGTGAACCTTCGCGCGGCCCGAAAGGCCCGAAACATCCATCTCTCTCTCTCTCTCTCTCTCGCTACATTCTCCCCTCCAAAATAAGCAAAACGCTAAAACAATGCGAATTAGTTTACATGAATCGAATCCTAACCTCCCACTAGGTAACCGCCATGCACGCATTAATCGTTCAGCTCTTTTGTTTAATCAAAATATTTTATTCCGTATTCATCGAAGAATTTCATTTGTATTTGGTTGAATGTTTCTTTTTTCTTTTGATTTCAGGTAGTGAGTTGGTTGGCTGGTAAATCTTGTTTTTTGCAGGTGATCTCCGTGGAGGACAATCTTTGGTTCTTGTGAGTTTCCATTAACAATTCCAATTCCGTCATTTATTGTTCATATCTAATACATATATGCTACTTTTTACAACCTTTTTTTTTTTTTTTTTTTTTTTTTTTTTTTTGAGATTATCGTAAAAAGTCTGCTAAAACCGGTCACTTTGTATGACCGTCGATAAAAATCACGGGTGTCACGTCATTCTTCCTTTTATAATGTTATGTTATTAGAAAATTTTCTTCTAAAAAGTTGTTGGGGGGGAATATTTGCGCGCATCGTGTTGCATATGCGAAATGCAATAGCTTTCGGTACTAGATGTTGATGTAGTATGTGAAACTAGTCTACTCAATATTACATTAGATTGAGAACAATAACAATTTTGTCCATAGTTTCAAAGGCACTATATATAATTAGTTGCAGCATGCGATTCATATGCGCGACAGAAGAGGCGTGCAATCTAGATGTGTTCGTAGTTTATGTTATGTATGATAAGTTTAGATAATTAAGATAGTGTCTAGCTTCTAGAAAGAAAAAAAAATGGGTAATTTTCCCAATAATATGCACAACAAAATCACATTTTTTCAAAGGAGGTGTGAATTTGTAAATAGTTTCTAACCTTGAAGTCTCTGTTGTTTATTGCATGGTTTTAAATCAAGAGAATCAAATCTGTTTTCTTGAACTTCTTCCAACTTCATATATGCTTTGCATTAGTTGTCTTTTCAGAGAGCTCATAACTTACAATCATTTTATGGTCGAGGTAATATGAATTACATGCTTTTTTTTTTAATTTTCATTCTTTTAGTTTGAGAGAAAAAAAAAACTTTTAACTTCTGATAACTGAAACTTTAACTGAAGTATTGAGGTAATTTTTAAAACAAAATAACAGAGCTTTCTTCTATTTGTTTCAATGTTGTAACTTGTCATTTATACTAGCATTGCCAATTGCGAAGATATACTTATTATCGTTACTTACCAATTTGTTAATATCCAGATCATATTTAAAGTTTACAACTTTTTTTTTTTAGAAATTATAAGCTTACTTATGTTAGCTTGTTTATATGTTCCTTGAGATAGAGCTTATTTGTACTTTCTCCTTTTGCAGCTCGGAAATCCCTGATTTTCTATTGGTACAAAAATTTAGAACCAAGACAGTAGACATGGAGGATATAGCCAAGAAGGATCACGACATTGATGATTTGCCGGTGCTTGGTGGAGATCCAAAGCTCGCAAGACAGAGCTCTTCTACGTCATCCACTTCATCAGATTCCTCGTCCGATGGAGACTTCTTTCAGCTGGGTGAGCTCAACAAGCCTGAATCCGAGCACTTAGCTGAAGGAAATGGTGTTACTGGACATGATTTATCTACTACAAATTCAGCACCCAATCTTGTTGGCTGTGATCTTACTTTTTCACCTACTGTGGATGATCGAACGGTTGGAGCGCAAGTTCCTAATGTTGGAAAGGGACTGATATCTCCACCAGCTCAAACAATGGTTAGAAACGATGTCCCTGATCCCAACCGAATACCATCATCGATATTCGCAAGGACGAAGTCAACGACACCGATGGAGTGGAGCGTTGCGTCTAACGAATCTCTTTTCAGTATCCATGTTGGAAATTCAAGCTTCTCTAGAGATCATGTATTTTTGTTTGGGAAGTCGGGTGAACTTGGAAATTTTTTGAGCCCAATGGATTACTCAATGCCGATGGCGCCGCCTAGTGCAAGCCCGGTCTGCCCGAACATCGGACACCGGCTGGAGCACCTGGAGACCGCGCAAGAGGCAAACGCGGTAGCTATGAAGGAGGTCTTGAGGGTTACCGCCGAGGCAAATGTAGTTAAGAACAAACCGGAAAAGGAAGGTGCCAGCATATCTCGCCGTTCCGACGGCAGCGGGATGAGTTTCCGCTCCTTTGCTTTTCCAATGTAAGCTTTTCTAATCTTTTCTCATATGACTAGTATACCGATTAATATCGTTATTAATGTTCGTTTAGACATGCATGAAGGATCATCGTGATATCAATTTTACGAAGAACTAATGAAGAAATCAATATTTAAAAAGCTGCACCTTTGCTCCTGAGAAATTCTCTAGATGTTAATGTGCAATGAAATTCTCTATGAAACAAACATTTATAAAAGCAATTCTTTGATTTATGAAAGAAACAGGTCTGTAACTGAGTTAAGATTCATCATCTGAGTGATACATGTATTCACTTATTTGTTCATTGTATTTTGTAATTTACTTAACCGAGTTTCCTCTTTTTACCATCAAAATGTTTTGTTACAGATTGACAGGGGACAGAAGCGGATCAGTGAGAACAGAACATCGGCTTTCGAAATCAAAGTCTAAATCATCTCACAAACATCAATCTCTGTCGCCTGAAGAAACACCGAAGATATCTGCTCCTTCTGCTACTGCTCCATCACAAAACAGATGCTTCTCCTGCTTCAATTGCTCATTCTGTTGCTGATACACAATAGTAAGTTCTTAACCGTTTCGCTGTAAAAGCATATGTATTCTTTTCATTAAGAAAAGAAAAATGTTGTTTGACCCGAATACTTTAGCCCGAAAACAGCCCGACCGCGTGTTCGTGCGCCTCGGGATCAGTAAATATGCAATTTTACCAATCCCGAGACACGTGAACAAGCGTTCGGGCGGTCGGGCTGAATAGCATTACCCTTAAGAAAAAAAAACTAAGAGCTCCTGGAGTTCTCCAACAAAATTCTCCCAAATATCATACATGAACTCAACTGTATAGGGTTTAAACTGTACTCAGCTATCCTTCACTCCTGAAAAGAGATGAGCTCAAGTTACTAGTAGCTAAGAACCTACTCTATTTAAACTAATTTTTATTCATTCCACTTGCGATATGGGAGTAACTGGGGCTATCACAAATATTCTCTTTATGGCCTTGGATCCAATTAGGATCATTATAGATTCTGGCAAGGTTTCGGGAGCTCTATCTAGCATTGCACTTCATTTAGCCTAGTGATAGCAGCAACAACTTCACATCTGAAATATAATCAGATTTTATGGGGCAAAAAACAATTGCAGGTTTTGATAATCAACCAGGCGATGCTATTGCATCTTGGCTGCGGTAGTCGTGATAGGTGGATTTCGATAAGGCCACGGCTTGCGGCTCTGGGTACCCGCAGCATGTACGCTAGACGGATCCCAGACCTCACTCAGGGCAAGGCTATTGTGTCTCTGATGCTGTAGAGGACAATGATGCCATCCTCTCAAGTAATGAATCAAACGTTATTCTTTTGGTTTCTGTGTGCTTCTTTAGTTTCCATTGGCCAAACCATATTTGGCCAACGAAATTTCAATTTAGAGCCTACGAAAACCAATTAAAAAAATATATCTTATGTGGCATAAAATTCGCTCTTCGATGTAATGCAACAGGCAAAAGTGGATGCAGCTCTCCCTATAATTGCCAACTCACCTTTCCCACATCTTGTAGGAAATCTCTTTACTTTTTTAAACCTTTAGAAAATAAAATAAAATAAATAACACACACACACACACACACACACACACACATATATATATATATATATATATATATATATATATATATATATATATATATATATATATATATATATATATATTACAAGAATTTTATTTTCGAAATTAATTTAAATAAATATAAAATACGACCGAACAGTTAAACGAGCGTCATCACCAGTTGCAGTAGCGACCGCATCGTCCGATCACCAGTTACAGTGGTTAGCGGGTCGCCAGTCTAACTAGCGATCGCAGTCAGTCGTTTAACTGGCAAATCGTTGTCGCCGGTTTAACTAGTGATCGCAGTCGCCAGTTTACTTGACAATTTTATGCCAATCCAACAACGCGTTGCCGCGCTGGCACAAACTGATGATTGATTAAAATTATAAAAAAAAATAATTTTAAAAATATATTTTTTATTTTAAATTAATTTCAAAGACAAATTTATATATATATATTGTGATCTGATTGATTTGTGAAACGTTTGGAGCAATTTTGTAGAAAACTAAACGTATAGCAACCAAAGTCTAATAAAAAAGTCATGAAAAAACAGTTTGTCAACAGATACAGGTACTATTCTCTTCAATCGCGAGATACGTATGTTGCAACACATCAACTGTAGTAACAAAATACTCGTACATTTATCTAGGATCAATATTCCGCAAATGTGGCATCCAACGTGTAGAACCATCCACCTTTCGTACAAAAAAAGGGCAAACGAAGCCACTGATGATGGCAAAGCTTCAAAATGTCATATTTTAATTTGTGATGCTACATCTGCAATATTGACTCTAAAAATCATCGATCAACTTCAGTTTGTTCTTTCACTGTATCTGTCCTGAAGACCCGCCACCTCAAACCTGCAACCAAAAGAAACTGGAGGACCAATTCCCCAAAAAAAAGAAAAAAAAAAGACGTATTCTTCTGAACAAGAACAAGTGATCTGTAACAATTTAGGTGGATAGAATGTATCATGATTTAGATGGTTAAACAAAAAGACTTACTACTTTTCAGCTTTACTTCCTACTTGATATAGTTCCGGATAATTTGTCCTCTCAAAAAATAGCAACACAGATGAGATGAAAACTTGATTTACAGTCTGATAAGAAGCAGTGTCCACCGAAGCAAATATTTACTCAAAAGGAAGGACAGGGGCATGATCTGGTATTTAAAACGACAACAACAAAAATCTAGTAATAATCCCGTCTAGACGGAATCTGCGGAGGCCCGAAGGAAAAGATGTATGCAGCCATGTCCTAAAAAGCTGTTTCTGTAGGACCCTCGGCCATTTGTGTTTTTTCTTCTTTTTGGATCTTGACTGCAAAGTTCGATTTTTCTATCCTACATTTTCAATCGGATATTTAGCAGTAAACGGTAGATCTTCCAACCAGGTATTGTCGGAATTCGAACCCCTGACATTAAGAAAGCTTGATATTGCTTACTGCTATTTTAAAAGCAGACCAATTAAACACTCGATAGGTAACTAACACAAAGCTTTAACACATTAAGAAGGAAAAAACAACTCACCTCCAACAAACTACCTAACAAACCACATACAACCAATCTCCACCACACATACGCCTCGTGATTCGCACAATTCCCTCGTGATCCATAAAAAATATCAAAATTACATATATACCCATCGTGATATGTGGTCCTGATTATGCCACGTCAGTATGTGTGGTTTCTTATGGGGTGCATAGCAAAACCCCATTAGGAAACATTAAGAAACCTGAAAATTGTACCATCAGTTATACAAGGTACAACTCTACAGACATACTAAAGCAGACAGCTGTGATGGGGCCACCTGAAGACAAGGAAAGAAAAACACTTGTTTCCAAAGGTTCAACTTTTATTTCACTCGATGACAGCCGAATATCTACTTGTCTTCCAAGCAAAACCTACATCTAAAGTCACCCCTGCCATTCACCCGTCAACATCTCACCACCTTTTTTTTCGACTAGTTTTATAAGTGATAAACTAGATTATGATTCCCTAGTTTGCAAAACAAGTACAGAAACTTATTCACATCTGTTTGATACAAGTTTGATAGAGGGCATTGTCAGATCACTCCAGATGCCTCCAAATTATCCAAACTTACTAATGCCAGAGTCATCTTGTGCCCATCTTCTTCAAGAACTGAAGGTATGAGATATATTGATATACGGCTCCTGTTTTTCCACAATCTTCTTTTTTTTGGAGAAAGAACTTTTCACAATAAGGTTAGCAAATGGTTGTGCTATTTATCACCAAAAAACTGGCTGTGATTTCTAAATCAGCTTATCTGGGATGAAGTGGGCTATGGCGACCAGGAGAGAGAGAAGGTTCTACTTGAACTGGAACGAGAATGCATGGATATCTATAAGAGAAAAGTTGACAGTGCAAATATGTTGAGAGCCAACCTGCATCAGACATTGGCAAATGCTGAACTTGAGCTCACCAATCTCCTTATGTCCCTCGGTGAAAGATCGTTTCCTGGAAGGGTGAGCCAAATTCTTTTATGTAATAAACAATAATCATGTATGTGAATTGGTCTATCAAATATGGCTTTGCTTGAATAACAGCCAGAAAAAATGATGGGAACACTAAAGGAGCAGCTTAATGCAATCACACCAGCTCTTTGCGAGATGCGACAAAGGAAGGAAGGCAGAATGAACCAGTTCTTAGAGATTAAAACACAAATTCAAAGGATCTCTTCAGAAATAGCAGGTCAAGAAAATATTAATAGTGTTCTGATTGATGAAGGAGATCTCTCTCAGAAGAAACTAGAAGAATATCAGAATGAGCTCCAACAACTCCATCAGGAGAAGGTCTATGAAAGTAAATTTCAAAGTTTAATACCCTATTGATGTGATACTAACTTGTTTTTTATTATGTCCTCGAAGAGTAAAAGACTTCAGAAGATGGAAGATTACTTAACATCAGTTCACAACCTTGCTTCAGTCATGGGAATAGATTCCAACAAGATTGTTATGGAGGTTCATCCAAGTTTGGTCCAGCATATTGAACCGAAGATTATAAGTGACTCCATTTTAGAGAAACTTAAAAGTACAGTACAGATACTCAAAGACGAAAAGCAAAGTAGATTAGAGAAAGTAAGCCAGAAGATTTACTTTCATGTTTCTTTATAAATTCTATCAAACTTTCACCTATACGTAGTGGTAAAGGTTACAGTAAGGAGATCAAGTTATGTCAAGAATAGACTTTAACAGTATACACTTTCACAAATATATGAAAGTCATGAAGTAGCATACAAGAATCAAGTAGTATACAGGAATCAAGTATTGAAGCATAGACATCTAACATGCATTAAGTGTTGGTATCTGCATTACTAGAGCCCGCAAAAACGGAAAAATGAACCATTTGTAATGAAATAACATGAATAGAACAATTTCTAAATAAGAATATGTTTGATAATCTAAGATACAACATTAAGGACAAAAGGATGAATATGTTTACTTTGGATTGAGTGTGCATGCCTATTCATGTTTGAGAATGAATACTTCAGCTGGATTGAATCACTAAATGCCTATCCTTTGAGCAAACCAAAGATCGTTCTCACAAAATGGATCATTCTATGCTTCAAATTAATAAGGTTACATCAAGGTTATGATCTTACTTGATGGCACTCGATGTAATAGATTGAAAATGCTAGCGATCTCTATAACTAAAGTGAAATAATCGAGACTATAAATTTGAAGAGTATCAGGTAAAAACTAAAAAAATTGTGAAGCTTTTTTTCTAGAGATTTATTTATAGGTCACTAGCATTGTTCTAATAGAGAACTCCATTTTCATAGATCGGCAGGTTAAGAAAAGCACTAACAAACTTGTGGAGCCTACTGGATGCATCGCAAGAAGATAAGTTACCATTTACTCCTCTTATAGAACTTTCAACATCAAGTTCAGCAAGTCAAACATTAAGGTCGCAAAGTCTTACCCTCGATATAATTCATCAGGTAAAAGCATGGTCTTTGATAATGAATGTTAAACTGAACATAAAATGTGCTGACTATTCTTTAAAAAAAAAAAAAATGCAGGCAGAAAGTGAAGTTGAGAGATTAAATCAGTTAAAAGCAAGCGAAATGAAAAAACTCTTTCTTAGAAAACAAATAGAACTTCAGGATTTATGCAGAAAAAGTCATATGGAAATGCCCTCAGAGCAGGAGATGAAGAGTATTATGGTCTCCGCAACCTTCGGTATGAGTTGTTTTTCGCCTTAAAGTAATGTATCAGCATTTTAGTTTGAACTTGTTAAGTCAAGATAAACTATATTAATCTTGATAATACAAAAATGCTCCTGAAGGAGAAATGGACCACAATGATCTGCGAAAGATTATGGAAGAAAAGATATCCAAAGCAAAAGAGGAGGCAACTAGCAGGAAGGATATATTGGAGAAAGTAGAAAAGTGGATGACAGCATGCGAGGAAGAATGCTGGTTGGAAGAATACAGCAGGGTGCATATTTCTTGATTAAGCATTTACCAAAGTTCTCTACTCTAATGGCCTTTATTCAAACTCGGAAGTTATTTCTCAAACTATTCATACTTGTTCGTGACATCATTTCCGTACGTTTGAAAGGATCCATCTAATTACTTGCTTTTACAGGATGTGAACCGTTACTCAGTAAAGAGAGGAGCTCATATAAATCTGAAACGTGCGGAACGAGCTAGAACAACAGTAAACAAAATTCCAGGTAACTCTGATAATGATCATCAACAGGTCTAGCTAGCTATATCGCAAGTTTAATATGGACATTGTATTGCAGCTTTGGTTGGATTAATGATGACAAAGTTAAAGATCTGGGAGGATGAAACGAATAAAACCTTTTTGTATGATGAGGTTTGAGAAACGTCCCTTGCACTTATTTCTATGATTGTTTCCACCAAAGCATTTAGTTTGGTTGATAAACATCATCTTCACACATAACAGAAAACCAACTTAACCTATCCTACTCGGGATGACAGCGGCATGTAGCGTAAATTTACATGAAGGTGATAAACACAATGTCCTTCTAGTCATCCCTTAGCCTTCTTTAAATGTGAAACTTTTACATAATATCCCCTTACTAGTGCAACAGCAGATCTCTCTCTAACATATTCCAACTATCTTAACCACGATCCCCGCTTTTTATTCACAATTGGCACCACAATAGTGGATAGTGATACTCTCTCTCTCTCTCTCTATATATATATATATATATACACACCTTATCTCCATTATTGCTCATGGAGGCATGTGGTTCACCCAAAAGATCTCATCCTAGTATGCTAAAAACAAAGAAACATCTGAACATATTTGAGGTCTATATCCTAGGGAGAGTCAGAGGACATACATTAAGTCATCTATAAACTAATAGTTTTTGGTGTAAGTTTCACGTTATGCACTGTAGAGATTTGATGGGAAAATCTTGGGTCATGGTGTATGTGATAAAGCATTTATAGAACTTAGACTAGTACAGTATTCAATTCTTAAACCTACTATTTCTTTGACCACGGAGCATAGACAGTATGCACAGAAACGAAGTTCATAAATTTCAACTAAAAGCCCCATATACTAAGGCTCTAGATGAGACTAAGACCATTTGCAGACACATAGACAACAACTGACGCTTGCAATAGCAACAAACTCTCGATCAGACACCGATTTTATTTTACGTTTTTCCAGGTCCCTCTGTTGGTGATGCTTGAGCAATACATCCTTTCAAGACAAGAGAAGGAGGAGCACAAGCATAGACAAAGAGTAAGCTGGGACATTTTCAAAGAGCACATTAGGAAAAGAAAAAAAATGTTTTCTCTTGATTGGTAAAATGAATGGTTTACACTTGTTTCCATTCAGGAAAAGAAAAAGGCACAAGTCCAGGCTGCAGCAGTGCAAGATAAGGTGTTTGGCTCAAGACCAGGGACAAGTAATCGTTCCCTTCCAAACAGAAGCATGAACTATAGCTATTGCAATATTTCAGCTATAAATAAAAAGTGACTAGTGTTTGAATCCCACAGCAGATTTCTGATCCCAAGGAAGAACATTGTAGCAGCGATATACACGAACCAATTCTGTTCTACTGATTTCAAGGAGCAGCAGTGGAGAATACGGACAACATTACAGACCTATAATAATTGTATGATCACTTAGGAGTACTCCAGTGCTGTGATAAGATGTCCGATGCAATAGAAATATGGCACTTCTAGTATTAGATTTTATTAAATGAACACTTGACGGCCTTGTAAGCTCGTAGCAAATTGTGAAATATGGAGCTTAATAGATACATGAAGATCAATCAAGTGAAACTATACACATGTTATTTCTCAGTATCTGTTGGGTAGACATTTTGAGTTCTTACCTTATACTAACCAGAGGATCAGTCTCTTTCAGTCAGTGGATGAGAAAGCCGCCAACTCAAACTAGCTCTTCCTCTTGAACTGTGGTATAAGACCTACAACAAAACCACACACCAACATATAATAAAAAGATGAATTGGACTTCTAATAGCTTTAGCAGAGATCATATGAAAATTGTGGAGAGTTAAGCATCCATCATTAAATAAAAAATCAAGTTGCTTCACAGAGAGAGAGAGAGAGAGAGAGAGTGGATCAACCTAAATTCTTCTATTTTAAATCAAAGCCAAAGAAGAAGAAAGGGGGAAAATCTATGAAAATCTTTACATATGTGATGCCATAGGTAACTCACAATTTTTTGGTCGTCACCGCCACTGCACAAATAATCATCATTTGGAGACACAGCAACCTGAAAGTAGGAAATAAACCTTATTGTTGCAAGATTCTAAAATAGATGACCAGTTCCCAGTTAGCAATAAGGTACTGGATTTTGAGGTAGGGGGGAAAAATAAGACTTACAGTATTAACACAGCGAGAGTGAGCTACTACATGCCTTACACAAGGCTGGCCTAAGTTAACATCCCACATTGCCATGCTGCATACTTGTTTTGGTTAATCACGATGTATATATATCCAAGCATCAAACGATTGAATGAAAGAAAGAAATGAAAAAAGATTGTAAAGAAAAAATTTTAGTACCTCCCATCACCACTCACAGTAACAAGAATCGGCTCTCTCTGAAGCCAACATGCATCATTTACGCCCTGATCACCTTCCCCAACATGGCTATATGTTGATAATTAAACCATAGCAAAACAATTATATACATATCATGAAAAATATAGCAATTCCCTATAGTAGACACCCCCACACTTTCAGATGTTCTGAAACATGTGCAAGGCAAATCCTACTAAGGAATTATAGAAATGGAAACTTGGTCTTATTTACTGCAGTAGGCATTTGCTTTTATGTTAAAGGACAAATTACATGGACTCACCCAGGAACTTGGTGAGCATTTTCTGCTGTCGGCATTTGCTTTCCATGGCTCAAACGGTGCAAAGGCCTATACAAATGCAAATCGTTACTCCAACTTGATCTTTCCAGAGGGTAATCTGTCTTGTTCATTGGCATGAGACGCACATCCCATACAAATGTGCAGTTTGATGTACTAGATGCGCTAAAGTAGGTACCGCAATTGCTCACTGAAACTGATGTGACCTGTGTCAGAAACATAACAACTAATAGTCATAAATTGAGCTTGACAACATCAACACAACCTGAAAAACTTCGTATTTGCTGGAATTCTAAGATTACATGATATTTTCATATATGGTGGAATCTAAGAGAGATTGGGGTGCCAGATCTTTGCATGTACTGGAACAAAGTATTGGCCAAGATAACATACAGGTCATCAATACACAAGATATTTACCCCACAATTTGTTCCAATGGAAAGATAAGTAATCGCTTCATGGCTCCGGGGGTCAAATACCCCAACAGTCCCATCACCCGAACCTACACGTCAAGATGACAAACAATGAGTTACAAACACAAGGACGGTAATCTTTCAATCATATCATAAACCGAAATGTTTTAGGTTAACCTGTTATTATCGTGTTGCACAGTCTATTTAACTTGGCTGATGCTATGTACTGTAAATTACAAAAGTTAGAAAGATAATGATAACAGCATGTTTATCTTTCCTATAACTTAACAATTAAAGCAACATACAGAATCACTTGCAGTAAAAGATTGACATAAATTTGGAGATTCCATATCCCATAATTGCACAACAGCCGGACCCCCATGTGAGCAGTCACTACCGCAGAGGAGATGGTTCTCAGAACAAAAGTCCATCGTACTGATGCAAGGAATCAATGGGTCCTTAGATCTACAAGTACAAGAAAGAGCCCAATGAGCGATTTACAAAAAATACACTAACTGAAGGAAGTTCATAATTATGGAAAACTAAAAAAAAATTCCTTCGCTAGCGCTTTGCAAAAACAGAAACTATAGTCGTAATAAACGTTGAGGTGGAGGGAAGCCGTATATTGTGTGAATCGCATTTCTTGCAAAGACCAGCCTTAAGACTAGCGGATAAAGAATGGAGAAGAGAAGGCCTACGCCCTGCCAAAGTCTTTAGAACAACAACTACATAACAGAAGGGACACAGGGAGTTATTGCACATGGTCACTTCTCCTTGAAATCCATGAGAACTCTTTTTCTAGGATAAAGGTGATGCTTTATTATTAAAAGACCCTACATCAGCCACAACAAAGGTACCTGTATAACATGTCAATCTAGAAAGATCGTTTATTCATCGCGCATCTCACCACATCAATCCGACATCAAGATCAATTGTTAATATGTTATTAATGGAGGAAAAAGTGGCAAAACAAATCCTAGGCAATTAGGCTCATGCAACTAAAAAATTCAGTGCAGTACAAATCCATTCTTCAAGTAAGGGAAACAAACTTGAATTAGTAGAATAAGTGATAAGTACCAGCTTTCTGCTTTAGCTACACAGACGTGTTATCTCAAAGGGGTTTTCTAGGAAAAAGCCCCTCATTCCTAAAAGTTTCCCGAATAAGCTCCTGCTTTAAAAACTTGCTATAGCAACCCAAAACACACGTGTATATATATATATATATATATATATATATATTATATATATATATATATATATATATATATATATATTAAAAAAAGAATATGAAAAAAATAGATTTTATTGTGCTCTACAGCTTGTATATTCAAAGTTTTTTTCCAAAGAAAATGCTTCTACATAGATCTTGTGAGGCTCCAAAGTTGTTTTAACCACTCAAGACTTTGGAAACTCAAAGCATCCATTTAGCGGCACTTTCAAATTTTGAATACAAAAAGTTGTTGTTCAAAACAAAATCTATTTTCTGAGTATTAGAACTTTTTTCCAAAATACATATACATCTTTGTTTTGGGCTGATTTATTATCAGTAAAAAATGCAGGGGTTTATTTGGAAAGATCAGTACAAAAGCTGGGGCTGCCTTGAAATCATACCTATATCAAATGTTAAAGCAGCAGTGTCATTGAAATACAAAGTGCAACTAGGACAGGTCCACTAAGGCTGGGACGGGAGCCCTTTGTTGATCTTGAATCTTCTTATAGACTACTTGCGAGGATGGACCTGAATCCATGCTCATTTTTCTGACAGACACCAGGCAAATAGAACCGGGTAGATGACATCAATGTATTGAAGTATTAAGATTATTTCATGTAATTGAAGCGAGTTGTCTTATTGCAAATATCATTTGTTACAAATCTGTTGCTTATTTATTAAAAAAAAAATATTCCTAGCAAGATTATAATAACATATGCAATCCTCGAAACAACAAGGTTGGTGTGTCATGATGTGGCTGGTATTCTGCAGTTTGAATTTGACCCGCCCATTTGAGTGTAAGATTTGAGATCAATACTGTTATAAATTCGTTCAGTGGAATACAGTAGCAAAAACAGTACGAGTTGGTATCAAAATATAAAATATTGCAAAAGTGAAAGGTTCTTATAGGCAGGAGAGGAATTTCCAGCTCTGCCAGACTCACTTCTGAAGATGTACTGCTCTTTTCCCTTCTCAATCCTACCAAAAACACTGCCCCGTGCAGATAGGATGCAAGCAATGTATATTTTTAAAGAAATATCTTCATGACATAGATTTGTAAAAAATACAAAAGCAAACTGTGAACGCAACTAATTAGAAAAGTCTAGACCAGGAATTTATATATAAATAAAAATTAAGGACAGATGATAGTTATACATGAATACAAAAAAAAAAAAAAAAAAAAAAAAAAAAAAAATCCAGAATAAGAGTTTCCACCTTAAATTCAAATTTAAGTCAGCAGAGAGCTCTCCCCTCAAAGCATTCCACAATAGAAGTTTTCCATCACCAAAGCCACCACTCGTGGCCACAAGACCTACATGATACAAAGCCAATCTCAGAGGAATAGCTACATTTCAAACCAGATTGCTACCAATTAAAGGAAGAGCAAACAAGAAAAGACATAGTAGACGACAATTACTCAGATAATACACCGGAAACATAAATGAATGAACTCCTGCAACAGTGCACACCTAGATCATGTCTCAGCAGTATGTAACATCGTTCTTCATAGAAAGGCAAAAGTATGTTGCAAGCATAAAACATGGATGTATACAAAATAGACATGATGCGCCCGGCAAAAACTCATTTTTAAGAAAGAAATAAAATTGAAGGTTCTAAATTCTGTTAAAAAAAATTTAAACATGGAAGGTACGATGTTCAACTTCAATAGACAAACAAATAACAATCCTTCTCTCTTTCTCTCTTTGTATAACTTTTATATCTGGCCATGTCTACTACCTGATTTACTTTAAACATGTTGGTACTAAGCCATAAGACTTCAGCCCTTTCCAAATGATCGGAGATGATTTCTCTTTAAAAAGATAGAACGTATATCTCGTATGAACTATTTCCTAAACATGCATTCACCTTACAAAGACACAAATTACGGAAGATGAAGAGCAATAGCATTCACATGTAAAGAACAACAAAGCTCTAACCAATCATAAAGGATGTACAATCAGGTAAAGCATGTAATGACCCACAGACGATTATTTGGGCATATGCCACCTTAATAGTGACTAGATTCGCCATATACTTTTACAGCGAATAGCAGCAACATCAACCATATTCAACCTTGCTTTAATGCTCGATAAAAGACCTTAGTACCTAATAACCCAAGGTGGACGTGTTTTGTTTTATTTCAACTAGCTTTCATATGTTCCACAAAAATGATCAGAGAGAATTGGCAGTCGTTTAAATATTTAAAGTACAATGTATAACAGAAAAGTTACATCAACATAATAAATCATTGGACCAATAAGGTGCGGGTCAATTAGTCAGCAAAGTTGAGCTCAACGGTTGAGAGGCCTTTGCAAGATCAAGGCTTCAAGCCCGCAGGAAAGCACATGTTGAATGGGATTAGTCTCATCCCCTTGGACACTCATGGGAAACCAAAAAAATAAGCAAAATAATAAATCACTGAGCTAGGAACTCCAGAAGGGTCTCTCCTACAATTGGCGAGATGCTAAACCTGTCCTGATGGGCTATATTAGATCCCAATCCACTGTACACTAAGGTTGGAGAGGTTGTAGGAATGAGACACCAGGGCAGGCACAAGCTATCTAAAGCAACAATATGAAACACACAAGAAAGGGAGGAACATACATGACTGCCAGAAGTTAACTGCCATAGAACTGATCTTTTTGGTGTGTCCAAACGAAGACCCATCAGTAACAGCACATCCCAATGTGAAAAGGCATGAGCCTGTAATGCAATCCCATACCTATACATAACCTTTACTAAGTACTAATCAAGAATGATTAAACCGCTAAGAACAAGAAGGTGATATTAAGAACAAGAAGGTGATATAAAAAATAATAGAAACCTTCAATAATTTGTCTCCACAAGAAACCACACTAGCACCTCGCACAGCGAAGTCCATGGCTTGAATCTGCAACAATCAGGAACTTATAGGAACATATAGTAGATCAGACAATATTAATCTTCTCCCACAACCTTTCTTATAAGCTTGCTTCACAATACAAGAAATGTTGAATATGATCCTTCATTTTGTCACATAATCCTCCTATAGGCTTGCTTCGTAATATAAGTCCTCTAGTTGAATTTGAAGGTGGGTATTCTCTAAGCTCCTAAGTGGCATGCATATTTGGCAACAGAAAGTCTACCGATTACTTAGACTAAAGTCTGCTTAGGTCACGAGTAACTATATACAAGACAAATCACTTAACATGGAAAAAATCTTCAAAAATGTCCATTATCCATAGTAGAAATAGACAGGGATGTCACACAAGCATTGACATGCAGTTCACAGTGCTACATGGGCTAACAACCACCAAATTATGGCTTTGTTATATCCTACTTTGACTAAGCATGTCCACTCCCTACAATGACGTTTAACACACCATTAACGCCAATGCTTAGCCGCTCGCCCTGCTCCCGGCTCATTGAATGCAATAGAGAGAGCGGACTTTCTTCCGCTTGATAGTCAATATAGATGTTGAATCAAAACAATGAGACACCGATTTTCCAATCACAGTGTCTGAGAGTATGGTTATGGCTTCCTGAATGCTTTTAACTTCACATGTATGATATCTCTTTCTTTACTAGCAAGGATTTTCAAACAAAGCATGAATCAACATATAGTCTTTGTTAACAACAAACATACTAAACATCACATTCATTAAGATACTACTGTGACAAAAGTGTTAATGGGATGAAATGTGATCCATTACCTGGCAATTATGACCTTTGAGTTGAACAGCCCTCCCAGAAAGGAGATTATAGAGAAGCAGTTCATTTGGAACCTGCAAGAAATGTAAACTAGTAAAAAGGAAAAACACAAGGAGGCAAGCCATGACCAAATAAATGAAGCATAGGCAAAGTTGTATTCATTCCTTTTGTTTATATCTATAGTCAATCATATAGTAAGGTGGAAATCCCAGCCAACAACATTACATTAAACTTTACAGTTAGGTAGCCTGTAGATACTTGAAAGACACTACTGACCTCATTTGAGCTACAAACAAGCTGAGGAAGACCATCTGGATGAAATCTCACATTTAAAATCTTTTGCACACCTTGCTGCAATGCAACTTGATTTTTCAGTCTAAAAACAAATACATGCAATATCCTATTGCTGAATAGTCAACAGTGAACACAGTACACTAAAAAACTACTATTCAAGAAGTATGACTACATGCAAAAAGGAAATCACATTCTAAAGAAGCAAAGTATAAATTTTCTAGCTTTCTCCATCTTTGAGTACGTACAAACTGCACTCTTCAAGAGTGAGAGAGCACAAAAGTCATGCAATAAGCAACCTGTGAAGTTCTGCCAAATGAGTAATAACCAAGATGACTATAATAAAGCTGAATCTTATGCAGCCAAAAATGATAGGTTATGATATGATGCATCATATGCTATCAGATTTACATACTAAAGTTTAAGTGCATTAGATGCAGGCAATAACATCTCATTATCATTGTGTGCCCCATTTAAAAGAAAATTGGCAATGTATTATTCTAAAGTCCAGTATATATGATATTCTTTTCATTACTTACAATTAACATTTTAAAGTTCATCCAAGTTAGTTTGCATGGAAAAGACTACCTACCTTTACTGGAGCAGTACTTGGAAAGAAGGCAAGATAAGAAAGAAGCTGTAAACTGCCCGGGATCAGAGCAAATAAAACAAGGTCTTACAATTGTGAAGAGCTCTAACACAGCATTTAAGTGGCTACCACAAGAGGCAGTATACAGTCACTAAGCAAATGTTATTTGTAATAAAATCAAAGAATTAGTATAGTTAAAATCATGGTTTGACGTCTCGGTCGGCACGCGTCGTGCCGACCGAGACGTCTCGGTGCCGCCACTTGGCGGCACCGGAACGGCCGAAACGGCCGAAACGGCTGTTTTTCGGCCGTTTCGGCCGTCTCGACCCGTGCCGACCGTTTCGGTCGGCACGGTGTGTCCGTCTCGACCGTGCCGACCGTTTCGGTCGGCACGGTCGGCAAATTTCGTTTTTTTATTTTTTTTTAATTTTTTTTTTTAATAATGAGTATCATCATATTTATTCATGGGATATGTGGGTATATTATTTTCAAACAAGGCACGGAGTAAACTTATATGATTTAGATTTCGTCGATATCAACCACACCAACACTCAATGTGGTAATAATTTATACTATGTGCTTTGAATTTTAACAAATGAATGAGACTTCTTGTTATTTAATTTTTGTTACTATTTATATAATAAATCTTATATTTTTTTATATCATTGTACGATTCGGCACGGTCGGCACAGTCGGCACGGCACGGTCGGCACAGTCGGCACGGCACGGTCGGCACAGTCGGCACAGTCGGCACGGCACGGTCGGCACGTCTCGAGATCTGAGTTTACCGAAACTCGAAACGGCACGGCACGGTAAACCTTGGTTAAAATGTACAGTTACGACATTAGACAACTAGTTTCTAAATACAGCAGTTGCCACTACTGCTTATTATGGTGGAAGATTAAATATGTAAGGATTAAATGAGAAATGAATAGGTTGCTGCAACAAAGTGGCATATAAGCAAAAGTTCCAACATAGACGTGCCATGGCAAAAATTTGTACTGCGGTGATACAGGCTTAAGATTGTGAAAGCAGACAATAAGTTGAATGTGATTGAACATACAGTGTGCAGACCATACAAGTTCAGATGTGAAATCTAATATAAACTTCAACTCGAGATCGAGATATGTACCCTGCCATGAGGATAGGGAACAGGGGCACTTGATCCATAAGCACACCATGTTGGCATCCATGAGTAATAACTTCTCCTTTCAAACCACATAGCAGGCCCTTCAAATGATCTCCTAAGTGATCTCCAACCTATTCGGAAAATCACATCAACAGCCCAAATAAAAAAAAAAATGCATAAGAAGTGTGGAAGTGCAAACCTTCGAAAAATGGTATCCATTTCTCCTTTTGCCTTCCAGCATAACCATGATGAGAGCAAGCTACTGGCCAGGTCAAGCCTCTCTCTCGCCCTTGCAAGCACATTACAATGTTTTTCCTAGATGGAGGAGCTCTTTGAGAGGATGATGACACCGTATCGCCTTGTATAATATTTTCACTTCCTTCGCAATGTGATCTTGATGACGCATTGGTCTGAGAGGTTCCTGTTACCCATTGATCATTGATGATCACTTATTTGGTGGTACAAGTTCATGTAATCAATTGAAATACAAAACATGGCCTCCCTATCTAACAAAATATCATAATGCGTAACGTTATTTCAACTGGATACTTGGTCACGGAGCTTAAACTTTAAACTTTATGACAGAACGGTTCGTAAAGGACATCTTTACGATCAGATAGTATTTGTATATCTTGATATATTGAAGCTCAAGAATGACTAACTCTAGAATTACATAAAACTCACAGGTGGTTCAAAACATCAAATCACATAACTTAAAAACAAGCCATATTTTTTAAAAGGACAAAATTCAGATTTCATGCGTCATCTTGCAGAAGCTTTATGAAGGTGCAGAACCATCAAAATACGTCAAGAAGAACAAGTACCAACAATGATTCTTTTATCTTTAAGATGCTCTCTCTCCCTCTATAGTTTCCATAACGAAATTTTCATTATGTTTACAAAGTTCAATTATTTGAAATTTCATGAGTATCAATTAAACATTGAACATTGGGAGCAGAAAAGACAAAATTGCAGATAAACCAATCAGTGACGGTGCTATTCATACCTATTTATTGAATCAGAAGTTGGTCAATACTATAGCCTATCTTAGCAAAAGTAAACAGATTTCAAGTTCATATATCCTTGATGATATATCTTATGCCGCTTGGTTCCAATCAAAGTACAACTGACACCACTTATGCTTAAAACACCAGTTATTATGGACACATCAGCGAATGCCGAATGGTTACATATACTTAACACAAGCAAGGGGAAATAAGTACCTATAATCTTGCAAAAGAAACTTTACCTTGGAGCATCTAAACAAATCGCACTAGCAATACCGACACAGTTCTACTACTTATATGAAAGTAGATCTTACTTACGAGTCTTCTTTAGAAACTTACCCAAGAATGCTTCGCTAGAGGACCAGGCAGAAATTGCAATGTTTGGGTTCATTTTCCTCTTTTGTCCAACCTTAGCATCTACAGCAGTTGTTGGCTCTGCAAGCTCAGCAACAGGTACACTTACAAAATCCTCCGAGCGAGACATGCTCTGAGACAAATTCTTGGCTGTCTCCTCCCTGAGTGCTTCACATGACTGATCAGAGGCGTCATTTTCTGATCTTTGATTAAGGACTGAGTGTGATTGAGACTTTTGTAAGCTGGTTGAATGCTTGTGCTTTGAGAGGATGCTAGTTAATTGCTTCTCAAGATCTGTTAACCTGAACCATATCAAAGGTTATAGCAGCTAAATGATCGCATATACGCCTTCCGAAAATCCTAGACAGCCTACTTACAGTTCATATCTTAAAGAGGCTTCAGTCCTCTTGTATAGAAGCATTTGACTGTCTTTTGTTACAGTGCCTGGACATTTAAAAACAAAGAAGAAATTAATCAATAAGGAACATCAAAACCTACTCTTCTAACATTACATAATGAGAGACTGCAGTTCCAAATAGCTGAGGAAGGGTTTTACCTTTGACAAGAAGGGATGTCTTAACTTATATAGTTAATAAAGTATAAGAGACATCTAAAAGTGTCAAGAATTGAGCAAAAATTTCTCTAACAGTCCTTTGACATTGGCTTACATCAATTTAAATTGATTGTTCACATTTGCTTATTTATTTATTTAGTTTGGAGAACTACATGAATTTGCTTTACTATCCAATTACGGTATCAAACTCCAATACAATACATGTTTGGTCGGGTGTTATTATCTTCTGGAGCCAAAAATCATAACCATATATTCCAAATGATATTGTTTGAATCGAAATAGAATCCCTCAAAACGTATCATCCATCCAATCCCCTCCCCCTTGATTTAGAACAAAAATAATATCATTTGATCACATATCCCTCAAAAACATATCATCCATCCCATCTCCCCCTTGATTTAGAACAAAAGTAATACCATTTGATCACATTTCCTACAGAACCAGTCATGCAATTACGATTCAAGTGGATTGGGATTATGATACTACCAACTTTAGTTCGCTAACTAAACATCATTTTTCTCTTTTTGTTTTAGATACCAAGGTTGCTTCAGGCAACATCTTGTATTAACATGGATATCGTGCCGACTGAACTTGTTACTACTTGATGGTTTCTTCCAATGCGTTCCACAGTACCAAAAATACTGAATGCTAGAGATGGCAAAATGAAGCAGGTAGGCAACCATCTAATTATGAAGGCTAAAGGACAACAAGACAAGTTCAAATTGGATCATGCCACATTTCTACGAATGGCAACTTAAAAAGGGTGTATGTGTGTCTCCAAAACTTTACATATGTAGCCACATGATAACTGACTTGATACCTTATAATAGGCAAAGCTTTATTTTATTTTGAATTAGTTCTTAGTCGTATAGGTTATGTTGTAATAAAAAAATTCTATAATGGCGTTTTTAAAGCTTTGCACAATTCTTTGATTTCAATTTGTTTAAGTGCTGGGATAAGTTAGCATTGTGATGTAGAAATATTTTTATATATATATATATATATATATATATATATATATTGTATGTGTGTATGTGCATGTAAATGTATATACTATATATACACGCACACACACATACTTTGGAGGCTATTTCGTAGGAATTTTACTAACATGATCCGACATGAATTGCATGGGTTTGCTCCTATTATTTAGTAAGGTATATGTTACAATGATATTCAATTTTAGTTTACAATGATATTGAAAAAAACAAAAACTGAGAAGTAACATGGCATAAATATAATATAAAAAACATATCAATTTGGAAAAAATAAACTCAAAGGCCTTACGTGGTAAAGGAATTGATTGTGTGGTTGCCTTGCCTCTCAAAGTTTTTACTATTGCCTTGCTGGTGGAATAATGTGAAGTCTATCCAAAACATACACATGAAAGAAATGAATGCACTTTAATGGCTTTCAACTTGTAATAGTAGGTACAATAAGCTGAATGAGGGCAATGTATCGACAAATATACCATAGTAGTATAATTATCGCAACAAAAAACTGGAGATTCAACAATATAAGAGGTCGATATTTTGAAGACATTACATTCTATCTGAAGTTACAACATTCGCTAGACCAGCATTTCTCCAACTTTCCAATAGACATTGAAGAACTAGACTCCAGCAAAAGATCTATCTACTCGATGAAGGACATACTAAAGTCATATTCTCCTATAAATTGCCTTATTTGTGTAATAACCAAAGAACATCATCAGCATTATTGTTTTTACTTCATGTTACATGTTACAATGAATTTTCGTAACAAATGAATCAGATCACCCTTTCAAAGAACATAAGCAATCGCCGTAACCAGTGTCATCACATATGAATTAAGTGGGCGATCCGGAGCGAATTGATTGGAAACTAGGAAAATGACAACCTTAGCCAGGTCTATCACCAACTAGATTACATATATGTGCTTCAGCTGAGCCATGCATGGAGCACTATGGCAGAGTGAATAACAGACACAATCACCTCATAGTCATACTTAAAAAGGGCCTATTTAAGCATTTCAGTTTCCATGATAAACCTTCATTTGCATACATGCTAAACTAAGAATTTGGAAGGACAATCACATACTTACGTCAGAAAAGAAAAAGAAAATAACACCTTAAACAGCAAGTTTCGTAAAATGCATATATCAAAGTTCTTGCATTTCTAGCCTTGAACTACCTTTACTATCAGCATTTTCTACCTAAATGTTAACACCTACAAAAGTAAAGTCTAATAAAATATGCACAGATCATTTGTACAACTTATTGCTCCAACTCCAACGCCCATACCAGCACATAGGTCACAAACTAAATAAATTACCATATTTCACCATCTTTTTTCATAAAGAAGCATCAGAAATATTCAAACATACTTCACAAAATGCATAACATGTGTTATTTGGACTTTAACTACCGTCAGCTTCAACTTTAGTAGTTTAAGTCCAACAATATGACAACATTTCTAGAAGTTATTGCTACACATATTATCACATATTTGTCCCCTTGTAAATATTACTACCATAATTTGAACATCATTCTGTATAAAGAAGAATTATGTGGGAACACTAACAATTACTTAGAAAGTGCATATTTGTATTCGGCTTCAACTACCTTCAGCTTCAAATTTAGCAGCAAAAAGTCAACATAAATCGAAATTCCTACATGTTACTGATCCAACTTCAATGCCAGTATCAGCACATATTTGCGTCATGCAAATGAAGGTATGAAACTACTGTAATTCGACCATCATTTTTTGCAAATACTAGGACAATTAATATTTCAAGAAAATGCTGAAGGATGTTGTGCCTGTGGCCTTCAACTAACTTCAGCTTCAGCATTAGCCATTAGCTAATCCAAGTTCAAACATATTCCGACAGTTCACCTTAGGAATTTTGCCGCGCTTCTTGAGTAGCTTTACATGGAGCCTCTGAATGTAATGCGTCATATGATACCGAGAGTGCCGTGAGAAGAGCTTGGCTCGTGCGTCGGGGTTGGCGGCTAGCCAGTCAGCGATGTCCTTCGACGTTACAACCTCCTCGCTCTCCAGCGACTCTAGCCACATGTACACTGGTTTCCACTGATCCGTTCGCTGGAATCTATACGGGTAAAGATTCCCTGCTTCTTCCGCCGCCAATGCCGCTGCAGGTGACGCCGCCGGCTGGCTGGGACCTGCGACGGCAAATAGAGGGCCGGTATTGGAATTAGCACTTGGTGAGATTTGGGGAGGAAGGGTTTCCGCCATCGTCGAAGGTTCTTCCGCCATTGTTCTTTGAGCAATCGGAGAAGAGTCGGGTTGGTGGAGAGGAAGTAGAGCTGGAGTTGGATGGGCTCGACAGAACTTGGTAGCCCACTTCCTTTGTGTGAGTATGTTTAAATTGTGGGCCTAATCTATTCGAATTACTAGTAGCCAGGGTCCGGTAGCCATAAGTGAAGACCACATGTTTAGGCGCAACTGCGGAGCCGAGCCGCTTGTTGTCGGAGAGGAAGTACAGGCTTAAAGCTGGAGTTGAATGGGCTTGACCATGCACAGTCTATAGTAAAGTTTTAGATGCCAGTTGATACAGCTCGTGCTGAAAAATATGTATTTATTCTGACAGTTATTTGTATGGCATGAACTAGCACGTGCTGAAAAAAATATGTTTAAATTTTTAAATTAACTTTTGATTTTTAAAAATAACAATCAAATATATATTTGTACGATCGGCACGTCTTGAGTTTAAAATTTATCAAAATACAGCACGAGACGGGATCTTAAAACTTGGTCAATAGTCCTATGCGTAGGCGTGGTTTAGTATCTATACCTATAATAAAACTAAAGCGCAAAAAAAATAGATTTAGTAATATTTTATATAGAATATAATTATTTAATATATTAAATAAATTTGAATTATATATAATAATTATTATAAGTACTTGGTAACTTATTTTTTATAATAATTTATAAAATTATTCAGTTTTTTCTCTCATTTACTTTTTCTATATAATTTCTAGATTTTTTTTTTATGAATTTGTATTTCTATTTTTTTTAAGATCTATTATTTTATTGTTTTCATAAGAGATATAATATATAATAAATTTATATTATTGAAAAAAAAAATAAAAATACTTTCCAATATAAAGAAGTTTTCCGTAATCTCATAAGACTGCAAGGTGGTAGCGGTAAAACAAGAGAGAGATTTTTAGGTGTAACGGTTATACCACGTCACTCAGTATAACGGCCTCAAAAAAGTCTATTTAAAAATATTTTTAAAAAAAAATTAATATTAAAGTTATAAATCTTGACGAGATCTTAAAATATATTTCATGGCTCCAAAGTTTAACATATTTGAAGAAGATTTAAAAATTATTTTAAAATTCGTTAAACTTTAGAGCCATAAAATATCTATTTAAAAATATTTTTTTAAAAAATTTAAAATATAAAAAAGTATATCTCATCCATAAATTTTATTAAAAATTTTTTTAAAAAAATAATTATTTTTTTTTAAATTTAAACACTAGAAAAGTATATTCTGACGTTGCGTAAACTTTTTATGGAAGAGTTTTGCGTAAGCAGACATCCCGAGCCCCGTCTCCATTGTTTGATTTTCAAGCAGTTGATCGAACGGTCGCCGGAGAAACTGGAGTATCAGTTGATCGCCGGAGAAACAGGCCGATTGATCGACTCATTATTGAGAATTGATTTTTGAGATGGAGCTTCCTCAGAACGACTTCGAGCGGCTCGTTTTCTTCGAGCATGCTCGCAAGACTGCTGAAACCAATTACGCCAAGGATCCGCTCGATGCCGACGTTAGATCTCATACTTCTTTTTTGTTGTCCAGATTATTGTTTATTTTTTGTCAATCGACTCGTTCGAAAAGAGAATAACGTTATCGAACAAGCATTTGGTGTCGTAACAAATAGTAGTGGCGACTCCACCAATCGCTCCTATTGTCGCTCCTTGGTGTACTTACGGTGGTGATAGGTGATTTTGCTATCTTGGGGTTGGTTCTAGGTGATGGAGGGTGGAGATGGATTAACGCTCGTGCTGAGTATGTTACTCTCTTGACACTGCTTCTGAATGCGATTTTAGTTGCAAAATCAGAATCTCTTTTTCTCTCTTGTTTTCTCCATATTATTGTTTGTTTATTTTTCGATTGACATTTAAATAAATAACGTTGTCAAACAAGCAATTAGTATCAGAAATAGTATTGGTCACTCCAAAAAACACCCCTAGCATCGCTCCTTGGTGTACGGGATGATAGGTTGGACGTATCCTCTTGTGATGGTACAAGGTAATGAAGGGTTTAGATTTAGTATTGACCCTTGAGGTGTCTTGCAGGGGCCAAAGCACTCATTATTAGTGTGGAAACTGCTTCTATGAATTCGATTTTATGCAGAAAAATCAGAATGTATAGCACTTTGATAGCATTCATTGAGACATAGTGCTAGATCTTGAAACAATTTTATTGGAAGGTGTAGTTGGGTGGCAGACTTGCATAAATTGATTTAAGGAATTACTTTATGATGTAATAATTTTAACCTGAGTATAACTTCAGGATGATATACATGAAAAAAAACAAATGTGATGAAAATCGATGAGAATTGAGCTTTGTCAAAGAACGCAAGATTCTGACTGCAGTGTCTCTTTCTCTCCATGAAGAGAGAGACAGAGCATGCAGATCAGGAAATCGTGTGCATAAGTGATCCGTTTTTACTTTCAGGTAGGCATGTATCTTGAAATTGACGTTGGGGCTATGTTCTTTCTTTTTTGACCCTTGGTTGTTTCCCTAGCAAGCACGGCCTGCCCGAAAGCAAACTTTCTTAAAACTATGTTGACAAGTGTTTCTTTTCTTTGTGTTTAATTTAGAATCTGACAAGGTGGGGTGGAGCACTTATTGAACTTTCACAGTTTCAAAATGCCAGCGAAAGCGTTAAGATGGTGAAAGGTATTGAATTTTTCTTACTAGCAATTGCTAGTTTATTCTGTTTGTCTACGAGTTTTTATTGTGGTAAATATTAACTATTAAGACAACAATCTTGTGTCATTATAGAGGCTATTTCGAAGCTGGAGGAAGCCTTAGAAATTAACCCCAATAAGCATGATACCTTATGGTGCTTGGGCAATGCACACACATCTTATGCATTCTACACAACAGATAACAACACAGCGAAGACATACTTTGACAAAGCTGCTAAGTGTTTCCAGCAGGCTGTAGAGCTGGTAGGCTGCTTCTTCCATTTCGATGGAACTTTTGTCTTTTTCTATCTTTTTAAGATGGAAGGATTGAGAATTTGGGTGCTATGTAGGAACCGCAAAATGAGATCTATCTCAAGTCCCTCGAAATGGCATCTAAGGTAATACCTAATTAACTTTTGTCTAGCTTTGGTTTAGACTTGGTTGAGTTTTATCTTCCGAAGCTTCGAGTAGTATTCATGAGATTTGGTTTTGTTTGCATATTTACTTCTCTTGAGTTGGTTGTTTTCTTAATCTGTTTGAGTGGAAGTGTATTGCTATCCTTTTTGAACTTGGTTATTGTTTATAGTGCTTCAAGCATTTGAAGCATTGGTTTGCAGATAGACATGCATTTCTTAAATGTTTGATGCCCATTCTGTGTCAAGCAGTCTTTTAGTTGTCTTCTAGGTATAGGCTGAATTGAGCAAAGCCTAAAGTACCTACTTTAAGACTGGGAAGCAAGAATCTCATATGTTGATTGTTTTTTTAAATATTTACTAGTCTAATGAAGCTGCCTTATAAGTCCGGAAATCTGTTGGAAATTGCAGTATGTTTTACTTGATTGTATTTTGTTGAGACACGATTTACCCTGAAATCTTCAGTGTATTGTCTTTCTTTGTATTATTACTTTGATGCTTGTGCTCTTATGGACAATACTAGTTGTGCTGCTATCATGTTAGCCATAGTTTCCACTGAGATTTGTAGTATGATATGAAATATTCAATAGTTATTGATGTCTCTACTTATCCTTGTGGTAGCTTTGAACATCTAGATAAGCGACTAACAATCTTAATGCTGTAAAGATATCTTCTTCTTGCAGAGTATCTTTTTAGTTTGAAAAGCTACATTTCTTGACATCTTAACTCTCAGGCTCCAGAACTTCATCTAGAGATTCAGAGGCAAATGGCTAGCCAGCTACTTTCTGCAGGTGGACCATCTGCTTCGAATGTCAAGGTAATAGTTATTTAGTTTCTAGTAATATCAAACTCGTACAATTACCTGAGTTCGTGAATTGCGTAAAAATGGATGGTTTGGTTATTACAACAAAAGTTTAGGAATGCGGTGACATTTCACGTGAAAATTCATAATTTCTATTTGAATGTACAACTGAGAATTTCTAGTTTTCTCATGAATCACCGGTTTGTGTATGCATTAACTCATGTTAGGGTCAGCTGTTCTAGCTGACCTTGAACACATGCAGCACATCTTCCACCTTTTTGGTGCGGGTGAGGGGAAGGGGTTGAGCTTGGCTCAATGTTTCAAGTTTAGTGGGGTTAGAACAGGAACGTAGCTGATGTAATTATTCGAGTTAAGCATGAGTAGGAACCTGATGGTGTGAGTATCTGACACGTTATATTAGATTGACGTTCTTTCTTGTTTTTCTGTCTTGTATCCAACATGTTCAAATGTAAAGTTTGCTATTCAGTCATCAGCTGGTGAGATTGTCATTCCATGTTTATGGTTGGAAAGGGCGTGGGCTCCTCTATCATCATTGACGAAATAGACTGATCGGTGGATAGGATGACGCAAGAGGGGCCAGGGTAGGGGTGAAAACGAGCCGAGTACCATCTATCTCAAGCTCGGCTCGGTTGACATAGCTCGACCTCGAGCTCGAAGAGCTCTGAGCACCCTAGCTCGAATTCGGCTCGCTTCCAAAAAATCGAGCTGGAGCTCGGCTCGATTGCTTCAGTTCAAGCCGAGCTCGAAGAAGCTCGAGTAGGAGCTTATTCGAGCTCTCGAGTAATTCAGGAAAAATAATTAAACTCATCAAATAACAATTTTTTTTTCGCAGACCAAAGATTAGATAATTTTAAAGAAATGAAAAAACACTATGGTGATCCGAATACGTGAGAAGAACAAGGAAATGTCTAAACAGAAAATCCGAATACATGAGAAGAACAAGGAAATGAAGATGATGCCTAAACAGAAATCTTCATCTGTGAAAGAAAATCGCCATTTTTTATTACCTTGCAAAGTTGATGAAGTACAGTTGCTAGAGAGCAACCATGCCATGGCGATCGGCTTTGAGTGTTTCCTTGATGAGGTGGCGTTTGCTCCTAAAAACCTAGCAACAAAGCACAACGAAAATCAATTTCGAATTAAATGAGATGAACAAGGATAGAACTGATTTGTAAATGAAAAGGGAGGTAGAGAGTTGGGCTCGTCGTAGGCGAAGATGAAATGTTCCACGGGAGCGGCTGCTGAAAAAGCTTGGGGGACTAGAGAGAGCGGCTGGGAAGAAGATGGTTTTAATTTATGGTTGATTTCCTTCTAGGGTATTCTTAGCTTGGGCCGGGCCAAGAAAGAACGGCTGCGAAACCCATTGATTTTAATATATGATTTAGGGACTAGGGAGAGGCTACAAAACGGGCTGGGCCAACTACACGGCTCGTAAAGGCTCACAAGCCTAACAGGTCGAGCATCACAATGCTCAAGCTCGACTCGTTTAGTCAACCGAGTCTTGAATTGAGCTCAAGCTCGAAATTAATCGAGTTCGAGCCGAGCTTAAACGAGTTCGAGTTTGAGCTACTCGTGAGCAGCTCGACTCTTTTTCAGCCCTAGGCCAGGGAGATCATAAGTGTTCACATTCTTAGCAAATAAATTTCACCAATCGGCTGATTATTTGCAAAGTGTTCTCTTCTTAACCAAATGGAATGCCAGATTTAGTGTGATGAAGACTTGGGGATTTTGGAGCTTGGGACATTGAGATGCTGATTGTTAAATGTGTTTGTGCATGGCAATAGGCATAATGATTTGATATTGGGCAAGTCATTTACTAAGTTGCGTAAGTATAATGCTTGAATACATGCCTACGAACTCGAACAAACTAGAAATGGCGTACTGATGTAAGTCTGAAGAAATCTTTAGCCATCAGCGATGCACTTTTTCTCGGTTGCATCTGGCATGCTGTATTCTAGTGATTCGAACAAACTAGAAATGGTGTACTAATGTAAGTTTGAAGAAAATCTTTAGCTGTCAGCGATGCAATTTCTTATTGGTTGCATCTGGCATGCTGTATTCTAGGTTTGCATGTAAGTTAGTGAATGCTTATATTGGGAAAGAACTGCACTGCCTTGTTAATAATTTCCGTACTGTGGAAATTGTGTTTCTGTATTGGACGCATGGTTTTAGGTGCCGGTCGGCATAGCTTGTGCCGGGCGGCATGTATATATTCTGGCAGTTGTCAGCACAGCACGAACCGGCACGACAGGTGCCTAAAAATCTTAATATTTGAAATCTTAAATTAATTTTTACGTTTTTATTTTTTATTTTTTTAAATAACAACTAAATGTATATTTCGGCACGGTCGGCACGGCACTATCAGTACGCTCGGAACATCTTCGAGTTTGAGGTTTAGAAACGCGGCATGAGACGGCACTTTAAAACTTGACTGGAGGTGGTTATTCTTACACATTAGACATAAAGTGGATGTCAAGTAATGGAATTAACACCGCATTCACCCTAACATGTTTCCATTACAAACTATTTGTTCTTAAACATTTTAGTGATAATTGATTAAATTCCAGTTCCGTCTTCTACTTTTGTTGAAAAGTGTATGCTTAGATCCAGCTATCACAAGTTGATTAACAAAATATGTATACTTGTAGTATTATCATTGCTCAGATTCTTCTTCGTTTCCAGCCTAGTTGCACTTTCGGTTGTTGCTGGATGCTTAAAAGTTGATTCAGAAGCTGATTGTTATAGTTGCGCTTACACGTTAAAAATGCTTCTAGCGAGGACACTGATCATTCCTCAAAGTAATGCTAATTTCCTCTAACGGAAAACTAGCATGTCTTATATCAAGCCCTTTCCATTGATCGATCATTTAAATGAAAGCCCCGAGTCGTTTTAGATGATGTAGGAGTCAAAAAGTGTTCAAATATGAAAAAGCATACTTTTTAAGGATGTATTATGTGTGCTTTCAATAGCACAAAGTTTGGTCAAGTTAAGGGTGTAGAGTGAAATTGCCAAAATGATTTGACCCACACTAGATTTTAGGAATCCTAAGCTTTAAACATATCTATGCGTTCTTTTTCCTGTACGGATTAAAGCTCGTCCATTTGAATGTTTGGATAATGTACTTTTGAAATAGTTTATTCTGCACCTTCTGTTTTTTGCCACCTTTAGGTACTAGGAAGGTATATCATAACCTTTTTATATTTAACTTTTAGACAATTCCAACTTACCAGATTACTTCTAACAATTCGGATCTTTTATTTGAATGCTTGATCATGAAAATGACCCAAACGATGAGATATTCTACTCTCATATTGAGAGAAGATTAGCATTTTTCTCTCTCTATTTATTTATATATGTACACATATACATATTTTTATACACACAATGACACAAATAGATATATGCACACACACACACACACACTCACATTTGTAACATACACAACTAAAGTTTTAGCGCTGAGCCAAGTTGAGTTCGGTGAACTCAGATGCCGCATGTGCTTACCGCGCCATGCCGACCTTGCATGTATACATTTATTTGTTATTTTTAAAACTAAAAATAAAAGAATTCAAAATTACTATTTAAAAAAAAAAAAAAAAAAAAGATAACTGTCAGAATAGGCATATGCCGCGTGCAGAATGCACGCGCTTAAGGGAGGGGGTGTTAGACTTAGACTAGAGAAGTGTTTGCTCTGTTTTGTTTTGGGGCTTTATTTCCTAGTCGAGTTGCTCTATTCCTCTCTTATGGAATTCGTTATTTTCTATATTGGACTGTTGAGTGTCTAATTAGTTTCTTTCTGTTTCGTGCAGGTGTCTAAGAAGAAAAAGAACAGTGACCTTAAGTATGATATACTTGGCTGGGTTATACTGGCCGTGGGTATTGTGGTGTGGGTAGGAATGGCAAAGTCTCACGTTCCACCACCGGTGCCTTCCAGGTGAAGAAGTTTGCTGGTTCTCTTGCTTCTTTTGCAAAATCTTGTGGCTGTTAACATCGGAGAGGGGACAAGGTGAAGAGTTTAAGTTGGTAGGCGAGGCGTAGAGTTCTAGCTTTTTTAACTAAGTTTGGTAGGGGCATATATTAGATATTTGGGAAAATATTGTTGCTGTTAGTGTACGTTATACTATTTTGATGATTTATCAGAGGCAGTAAAGCCTCAATTACTTCAGGTGTCTAGATTGCAACGTAACTTTACCATATTATTGCTATTTTTTAAAACCAAGAAAGGTTTGTTATGTCTCATGATATTCTTTAGAATATCTATTCATAAGGTTTTTTAGTCTAGTTTTACAGATTTTGCTTGGTCCCTGTTCATAGTTCTACTTTCATGGTTTACCTGCAGCAAGTGATTGTCGTTTTTTCTTGTGGTAAATTGATGGATTTAACGTTGCGATTTATCTGAACTCGAAGGTGTTGTTAGAAATCTTGATAGCAGTCAAGTACGCCGCATTGAAACCCGATAAGCCTGAAGCAATGGAATGGATTTTGTGATTGTTAATGCAAATTCTTGATGAGGGTATGGTTTTGTTCTTGCCAACCAGGCCCTGATTTGTATAACAAGGGAAATAAATGCAGGTGCGAAGAACTTATTAGATAAAAGGAAAACATCATAGAGGTTTCTTATGCAAGTTTCATGAGATTATGATTTGATTGTTTTATTGTACAGTATTATTTCTTCGTTCTATTGTACAGGTTTTTAATGTAAGCATTTTGTGGTTGCGCGTCTGATACATGTTCAAATTGAGACAGGAACGTAGAGCTTGTTGCAGATTGTTGCAGTGCAAATTTTTACAACAACAGCCAGTTTATACGTGAGCACGACTACACTGCGAAAAGCATGTCATAAAACGCGCCCGTAAACGAGCTGTTCGGGCAGTATGGGCCGAGCGCGGCTAGCTCAACCAGATGGGAGGCATTTCAGGAAACGTCACCACCCAGATTTGAATCCGTATGGAGTGAAATTTTTCGCATGATTTTCTTAAAATCTTTTGTACCCATGGCATGAGCTTCCGTTCATTGAATATCTGTATTCGGCTCGCAGAGGGTCGGTCAAGGCTACGTCTGGAGGTTTTCTGCGAGTTTGAGGTTCCTACGGGAGTATGCGCTTGTATTATGGATTTTACCACGATAATCTTTATAAAAAAAAAAGTATGTGAATTTTTTTTTTTTTTGCTTGTACATTTTTACATTTGTTACTTTATTTTAACACCCCTGTATAAAATTTCTGGATCCGTCACTGGCTAGCTCGTCAGTACTAGGTGTTGATTAGTGACATCTTTCCGTATCCGAACTATAGTCGAGTACATCAATTGGTACGGTATGATAGCTCCACATTTTGGGTACAATTAGTGTGCTGTAAGTGAAGCGGGAATTTCTCTAAACGCAGCTAGTTGATAATCCACGTTTTAATCTTCTTTCTTAGAAATTGTTTACTTCCATCTCATGATCAAGAGTGAAAAAAGTGAAGGAAGTTGGGTGTTAAAATGTTGTTTTTAAAAAAAATAATTTATTATTTTTATTTATTTTAACTTGTATAATAATCTATATTATCTTTTATTTTAATATTTTTAATACTTTAAATCAAATAATAAATTAAACAATATATATTTCACTTTTGTCTACAATTTTTCAGCTCAAAAGTTTTTACAAAATATCAATAAACGTTCAAATAATCTATCGAAGTAGTCAGCATAATACCTAAAATTAGTTTTTTTTTAAATCTTCTGTCCTTCTACTTTTATGTTATTCAGTACCTTTTAATAAAATGATAAACAGTTTGCAGTCCGTTTTATTTTGCACTACAACTTACAGTGCAAACATTTTTAAAAAAAATATCAACAAACATGTCGAATAGTTTACCGTAGTAGTGAAAATGATGTCTGAATAAAAGTTTTTTTATCATTACTTCTATTTTAATATTATTCAATATTTTAAAAAGAATCATAAATAAATTGTGGGACATTTGATTTTGCCTTACAACTTTTCGTTCAAACTCTTTTGAAAAATATCAATAAATGTGCCAAATGGTCTGCCGAAATAAATACTAAGAATGATGCTTAAATATAACTTAAAATAAGGTACTACGGCAGATTATTTGACACGTTTATTAATATTTTAAAAAAAAAATTAAATTAAAAGTTATACAATAAAATAAAATGTACCACAATGTTGTATCATTTTATTTAAAAATATTGAGTAATATAAAAATAGAATTACAGAAAATAATAAACAGTTGTTTGAGCATTGTTCTTATTATATATCCAAAGTTTTACTTCATTTCTTGGAGATTTTTACGTAAACACTCTTATATCTTGTGTGCTTGCTTGTTATAATCTTCTAGTCAATTTCTACCTTCAAACACTTATTAATAGACCGAGTTCATATATATATGACTGATTATGCAAGAAGTATTAAGAGGTCTAATCATACGAAAAGTAGTTTTCAAGTCCCATCTTGCAAAATACGTTGCAAACATCTTCAGGCCTACCCGGTGAGGTGTCCCTATTTGCCTTTGCTGTTCTAAGGATTTTCTTCGTGTCAACACATTGCACAAAACCTAGTCCATGGTAAGTTGCATTTATGTTAAACGTTTCATTCCTATTAATGATAAAATAAAATAAATTTTAGACAAAGCCCATCCTACTAATATTCAAAGTAGTAGCTAGACACATGTAGTTATATCTTATTCACAGCAAATCTTTTTTAAAAAAAAGAAGAATCGCGTAATCACCATTAGTAAAATTGAAAAAGTTGTTACCCATTGATCCAGATAGGCTCATAAAAGATAGATTGAAAATTCAAATTTTAACAAACGTGAGTCGAAAAAGTCTTACCGTACAGTTCTATTTAGGGCTGAGCATTTCCTGAACCTACCAAAAAACGAAGCCGTACCGACCCGAACAAAGCCAAACTTTCGGCTTCAATTTGGGTCAGGTTCAGTTCGGGTTGGTATTTTAATAATTCGGGTTTATATAATTTGGTTCGTATTCGAGGGTCGAATTTCGGGTGGGTTCGGATTGGACCCAAATTATCCACACGAGTCACATTTTACTTAATTTTCGTTGTTTTTATGTGCTAATTCTTTCTTTTTAAACAAAATATTCATGTTACAACTATTCGGGTCGACCCGAACCCACCCAAATCAGAATTGATATTGAATAAAAATAATTTGTGTTGTTATTTGGGTTAACACGAATCAATCCGAATTTCAGTCTGTTCGGGTTGAAATAAAATTCGGATCGGTTTAGATCTAAAGTTATTCGGTTTGGGTCAGCCTTAAAAATTTCGGGTCGGATCGGTTCGGTTCGGTTTGATCCGAATGCTCAGCCCTAGTCCCATTCCTGTTCATGGTGTAGATTGGAAACCGAACTTGTCGGCCACATGGAAGAAAGAATAAACTTTGCATGCATCAAGCTCACATATAGCTCTATAAATACCACAACTCTTGATCTCTATCTTCGTTCATATTTATATATTGAATCGACTTCATATCCTTCCTACTTATCTATCTACTCCGAGTTCATCAGAAGTTTTAACAATGGCGAAGAAGTCTTTTGGAGTGTTCTTCGTGCTCATCTTCGTTCTCTTAGCTGCTGATCGTAATCCTCTTTTTATCACATAAATAATGCAATATATATCTCAAATTTGTCCTAATATTCCTCAAACAAAATCACTCCAGTTCACCTCGAACATCACAGTTTTGAATCTGCTGAAAAACCGTAATTATTTAATTTAGAACACACATATTATTATTAGATTATTTGTAGATTCACATATTTTTTATAATATTGAGCAGAAGAGCTGGTGGTGGAGAGCGCTGAGGCGAACACCTGCGATGTTCTGAGCGATAAGTTCGGCGGACCGTGCTTCAGTTCGGTTGCCTGCGACGATGTTTGCGTTAACCAAGAAGGGCTGATCAGCGGAGTATGCAAGGGAAATTTCAACTGCTACTGCAGGAAGAATTGCTGAAAGAACATCATTTGTTATAATCTAAACTATATATTACGTATCGAGATATGTACTACATATTTCAATATATGATCAATAGCAAGGCTAAGGCTAATAATGAATAAAATTTGGATGTAATAAAGTTATGAGTGCTAACCTTTGTAACACTCGATCGTGTATATATGGTGGTGTATTAACTAGCTTGTAAGTGATAAGAATAAAAGTGCTTCTACATAAGATTACTGTATGAAAGGGTTTTCTCTTCTTCTTTTTTCTTTTTTCTTTTTTGAGATTATTCGGAAGAAAAAAAAAAAAGAAATATGCTTTTAACAGGCCCATATTTGTGGGACTGTCATTGGTAATTACTCATTTCAACGTTTTATGTGCCGGATCCGTTAGAATTTGGATCGGGCATGGAAATGGCCGTCTTTTTAGCTTTTTTTTATTAAATATAATGTTCATCTTCCCCCTCGCAAGATGAGGAAGATGAATAGTCCGGTCATGTGTGCATGCAAGCAATTTTAGTTTTTTAAAAAAATTGTTTGTCCTAGCAATTTGATCATGTCGACCACCAATACTGTCTGATATTTGTTTAAACAGATATAATCAAGGGGAAATTATGGATAGCCTCCTATTTTGTTGAAAAGATAATTTTTAGCCCTTTCTATTTTTAAGTTTAATGATAACCCCCTAATTTTAAAATTGATAATTTTTTAACCCTTTTACCTATTAAATTGACATAAATACCCTTTAATTAATTAGTTTAAAATTAATCATTTAATGTTAACGTCAACCTTAATTCTAATATAGTATTAGACGCACCGACATGCCATCTAATCTATCCCGACAGTGCAACTTGCATACAATTATTATTCACAACACTTTTTTTTTGGAATTCTTCTAGTGAACCCCCAGTGCTATGCACAAACTAATTCAAGAGAAAAAATAAAAAATAAAAATTGGGAAGAAGAAGAAGAGATTGGAGTAGCAGCCATGGCGAACAACGACATCGACGGTATACTGAGCGGAAAGATCTACCGCTCGATGAGAAATGGTGAGTCCCCAAGACGAAGATTGTCTTCACGCTTGGTCCTTCCTCGAGATCCATGCCGATGCTCGAGAAGTTGCTGCGCGCGGGGATGAACATCGCCAGATTCAACTTCTCGCATGGGACGCACGAGTATCACCAAGAAACTCTCAATAATCTCTGCCAAGTCATGCACAATACTGGAATTCACTATGCCGTTATGCTCGATACCAAGGTCATCTCTCTTCGTAATGTCAATTTTTGGGAAATTCAATGGTATGATTGCTAGAATCTTTTGAATCGTGCTTGCCTGAGGGTATAAATTTCTTTAGTTGAATGAAGAGGTGATGATTCTTTCAGCTGACAACGAACAGTGACAACACAACGGTGGGTTTAGACTTTTTCTTTAACGACGAGGGTTGTAGATTATTAATCATATAGTATTATTAATTAATAATTTATTAGTAAGGACATTAACGTCAATTAAAATAATAAATGGGTTAAAAAATATTAATCTTCAATTTAAGGGGCTATCATTAACTTTAAAAGATGGAGGGACTAATAAATAACTTTCTATAAAAATAGGGGTTAATCCATAATTTACCGTATAATCAATCTCAATATGGTTCTCCATATTGTGAACCTTGAGAAAAAGAAGTGGCATTCGAGCGTCGCTCCTATCACCAACATCATTTTCTCACCCTCTCTTATTGCGATTATGTTACAGTGTCGCGCCTGCGTAATTATTGTCTTTTCTTGTTTTTATTTTTATTTTTAGGATTGTTTCTAATTATTTATAAAATTACAAAATAATAATTTATTATCGACACAAGTCGGCATGTCGACGTATCTCGCGTTTAAAATTTACAAAATCTCGGCTCTTAGCTCTTATTTCACTAACAAAGATATGAAGGTTTTTGTTATCTTATACAAAGTATATATAAGATAGCTCAAGTGCTGTGACAATTCATAATGTTCTAACTTCTTGTGCAACAGGTGTGGGAGCTTGAAAATGAACGATCGCGTAGGATGAGGACATATAACTAGTTTTACACTAGTAAGATGGACAGATATTAGTCGTATATATAAATGATGATGTTAAAGATTTAATTTTTTTTATATTTTTTATATTTTTCAATTTTATTTTCTTTTTCCATATTCTGCTAGTATGGGCATGACACATTTATGTCTGTAATATGCTTGTATTTACTTTGCTGTAATACTTCCTTCTTCAAATACTTTAATTGTGGTGACTTCCAGTTTGAGATCTAAATTGTGGCCTGAGGCCAACTCAGATGAGTAGTGCTCTTTTCAATTAAGTTATATTAATTTTCTGATTCAATTGAAATTTATTAATCTTTTTTCTTAGAAATTGTTTACTTCACCTCAATTTATAAAAAAGGGAAGGTAGTAGGATGAGAGTGCAGGAGTAGCATCGAAAGTGAATTTTGGCAGTGAGTGGAAGTGACTTCCTATTGTTTACGGGTAAAAGTGAGCGGAAGTGAGTCGAATACTTTCGACTCTTATTATCAACTGGCAAAGCATGGTAGACATTAGTTGCCTGGCTGGTGGTCTGCTGGTCCAGTTTAATTCAAATTGGTTGAGCCCAGTTTCCTTGCCAGGTTCAAATTTGAAATCATTATATACAAGAGGGAATTAATTTGGAATGGGTCCCACAATCTGCAGCTGGCGTGTGTCTATAAATAGGCACCTATCCCGCCACACTCGCAGGAAGAGCTCTCCGGACAGTTTTCATTCTCTAATCTGGCTAGGCTGTTCGACTCAGATCTCTCTCTCTCTTCACCGTGGTAAGACGCGATTAGATTCATTGTTTCGGTCTATAATTACTAAATCAATCTATCTTATCTTGATTAGTCAATCGATCTGAGTTTTTTCTGTTTATCCTTTGAGCGATCCCTATTTTTACCCTCCTGTTATTCTATTAGTCTATGCATCCGATCTACAATTATTTAATCAATTTATATAATCTACTTTTCGTCAATGATATGGATATATTTTTGTTTATCTTTCGATTGATCTCTTTCTTTGTTCCAGAGAAATGTTCAGTATCAATATCTCTCCGTCTCTGTGTTTTGCTGCTTGATTTTATGTTCTGATAGCATATGGTGTGTTTATTCAGGTGGTCGCTCAAAAAACCAAAGAAGCGGAGATAACCGAGCAGCTGCTACTGGTAAGCGTTTCTTCCCGATTTCCGCGAATTGTTATTCTTTCAGAATCTCGGACTCGTTTTAGATTCTTGTCTATACTTCGATATCTGCGTTAGTTTAACAGAAGCTCTCCATTAATATTAAGTAACAATTATTGAAAATATTAATTATAGTAATTTTTATAATATTATATTATATTTGAATGTTTCAGAAATATATATATATATATATATATATATATATATATATATATATAGCTCTATAATTATTCTAATAAAAAACTGACGAAAATATTATATTTTATTAATAAAAAAATTTATAATATATTTTAACACCGGTAAATAACTGACGAAAATATTATATGAATTTATACTATCTCGCTGCTCCAATTTTGGAGATCAGTTGAAAAGGCCGGAGGCCTATTCAAAATGGGTGTGGCCTTTGAGCTAAAAGACGGCTCGCATTAGCTTATGGCACGACTGCCGGTGCACTACCATCCCGCTGCGCAATGAAAGAATAGGACCTATATTGCACTATTTATAGGGAGTTTAGATATTGCATGTCATGAAGCTATTAATTTTATTGCAGTTCTTAATCATACAATATCCATCTCGCTGTTAATATTAAAAGCTGCGAGGTAATTTTGACAGACAATATAGAGAAGAATAATATTACTCTTATTATCTAAATCCAAATCTTATGCCTAAACCCTAATCTTATCATCTATTTTATTTTTTATGGATAACATGTATTCTATTCCTTATATACAAAACAATAGTTAGCATAAAAAAACTAAGGAATATAATACAATAACAAATATTAAGTAATAAGTTCTGTTTTAGAGGAGTGTAGATAAATTTAAAATAAGTATATAGCATATATATTTTTAACTGAGATAATAAGACAGAAAATGTGATAGAGAATGAGGTCATTGGATTAATCTCCACCATTCATCTCATAGCACACATAATTACACATGTATTTTATAAATTTCCACCATACACCCAAGGGATGTGGAAAATGGAGCATACTAAGATAGCTGGATAAATATACTTTATATTTACTAGTTTTTTTTTTTCTATTTAATATTTTTCAAAAAATCCCTGCGAATGCAGCTATTGTTAAATCTCAGATCATGCACTCTTGCTCACAGAACCATATGATATGAAAAGATCTAGCACAACATAAAACAGAAAAGATGTTATCTTGCTGCATAAAAGAAAAGAAACTAAAAAAAAAAAAAAAATAAACAAAGGAGCAGCAATTGGTAATAGAGCACAATAAAAGTTATGAAATTTTCGGCGGAGTGCTTAGCTGATAAGTCTTCAAGTGTTCCTCCCAAACATCATAGGCCTGACAAGTGACAAGCCTTGCTACGGTTTATCCTGTACTCGGCAAAATTTGAAAGACTTGAAATTATCAGTTACCACACTTGAGAGGGTTATACATTTTAAACATTTATCCATGCTTACTTGCATAGTTATGTCAATGATGGGTAATGCGAAACTAACCAGCGTTGGTTCAATTAATTAGCACAGGTCGGTGTTGGAAACAAAACATGTCTGCTTCTAATGAAATATAACTCAGAAATTCAAATCCTAACAGTATCTGATTATGAGGGATTTTGTCTTAATGCATATCGTTTCTAGTTGAAGCAGCAACATTGTATATATCTTCATAGGGGCTAACTTGTGATGTTGACTTTACCATAAAAGGATGTCTCAAGAGAGATTCGTATTTAAAATCAAAATGAAATGTCTTAAATAAAAATAAATTTTATGAAGATACTGAATGAGATTAATAAACTTTATAAGATACAAAGAATGAGATTCACGTAAGCTGCTATAATGTTATATACATATATCAGCTGTGGTTCAAAGTGGAGTGTTAAATGAGCATAGCTCCAAGATTTGGGGGTGACCTGAAATGATTAAGAAAACTATTACTTAACATCTTAACGCTCTGAATTTTACATGCGACTATCTGATACATCTCCGACATCTGAATTTATTTTATAAAATATATAAAAAAAAGTGTTTATGCATCTTAAGCATAGAGGAAAGCAACCGTTGGTTGGCTCGCGGGATATGGGAATTTGAGAAATATCTTGTATTTTAGCTAAGAAAAGAAAACAAAATGAGTCTGCGTTGCAGATTTTCAGGAGCTTTAGCGCTTTCTGTATTTTGTTCTACTGATATTCTCTCTTGGAAATTGGTGAGGTTATTGGGAAAGTGAATTTTCTTCTTAGTTATTGTTGAAAATTGTTTGTAGAGATTATTAATTTATAATTTTTTTATATTTTTAGAAAAAATAATAAATTACAACATTAATGTTTTATTGTTATTTAACCTTTTTAAGTTCAAACGTTTTCAAAGTTATAAAAAACAATAAAAGAAATCAATCAATATTGTTCCAATTGGTTAGTACAGCTGCGTGCTAGAAGGTGACCTGCTCCTCATTAAGAGTATGTTAAGGATTTGAATTCAAGTAATATATGGTTAGGAGGGATTTTATATTAACGCGTATCAGTTTCGATGACACGTAGAATAGAAACTGAACTAGGAGTTTAACATAAAAAAAAAAAAAAAAAAAACCAAACAAGAGCATACTGTAGTACCGATACAAGCTCAACAAACCATATATGACATGAAGACATGAACTTCTCTTTTATTCTCATCACTTGTATATATAAGCTAGCTGCTAAGTAAGCATGGCACATACATGCACGATCTGCTGCATTACGTAACACATGTAACAGTACTCTCCACCCTTGAACCTGACGGAGAATATTATTTATCGAGTATAATTTCTTATATCTATATTTATATATTTATCATATTTATATTTAACATGCAGTTGATCAATCTGTCTCTCGGATCCAACACCATGCAAAGAAACATAGCAAAATGGTTAAAAGAATTGAGGATTTTTCTGTCTGTTTTTATTTTCAAGTTTTTACCACACATTAATTATACCATTTTGAATATATTTTTTCACCGGTCAGGTGGATAGCTTATGAAACTATTCGTTCACATCATGCCGACTGTACAATATTTTTAAAAAACTTTTTGAAGATTCTGATAAGTATGAGCATATACTTGACGACGTATAGTTTACTCACTAATCACGGTCTAAAAATGTTTTGGTTAGTAAACTGTGCATCCCCGTTGTGCAGAGTCTACATATCAGGCCTTCTTGCTTGACACAAACCCCGTCGCATCCCCTGGAGTTGAAGACGCATTTCTATCACAGCTGGTTTTGCCGCACCCATTTCCTGTAAATAAATATAATTAGTTTATACCTGGAGCATTATAATGATAGAATTTATAAATTTCAGAATTGTGTAACTGAAGTCATAGATGTTATCATGATCTATGGAATAATCTGTACAACGAAAAATTAGAAACACGTTGGTTTTCCAAAATTCTCAGATATCCCAGCGATAGTTACTAACATATAAAACTTCTTGGATGTTTCCTTTACAAAGAGGACTACTACAGTACACGAACGCAAATTCTGAGATTATATATATATTGCAATACATATTCTCAGAATGAATGTAAGTTAAGCTACACATATCTTTATCCATGTCAAAAAACATTTAGGTGCCCAAATGTTTTTTTTTTTAAAGTTTGTGCCAAATGTTTATGAGGTTACATAATGTTTCCATCTACAATGGTACTCAGCTTCAACATATTAATTCCATCGTAACATAATCATATGTTTGGATTACTCATAATAATGTCATTCATCCTCAGAATAATGTGATTGGAACCTCCGACCTATTTTTCATATATAATGTCTTTGACTTTTTTCCAATATTTAGCTACGGTAGCCAACGGCCTAATTTAGTTGTTTTATATTTAAATGTATAAAAAATGTAGCAAACCAAACGACAGCAAAAATTAAGAGGTCTAATCGTACGAAAATTAGCTTTCATGTCCCATTGTGCAAAATACGTTGCAAAAATCTTCAGGCCTAGCTAGCCGGTGATGTGTCCCTATTTGTCTTTGCTGCTATATGATACATATATTCTTCGTGTCAAACTTTGCAACGCATTTTATATAACTTAGTCCATGGTAAGTAGCATTGATTTGTGTCAAATGTTTGATTCTTATTAATGATCAAATAAAATAGATTTGAGACAAAGTCCGTTCTACAAATATTCAAAGTAGTAGCTAGACACATGTAGTGATATCTTATTCACAACAAATCTTATAAAAAAATAAGAATAGTCACCATTCTTTAAAATTGAAAAAGTTATTCCCAGCATTGATTTAACTGATAAGTGAGGCCGGAGATCTATAATTTTTATATTTTTTTTTTAAAAAATATATTTTTATATAAGTGTTATGGAACTTCAAAGTCTTAACGTATCTGTTTCTAAACCCGTTAAGACATTGAAATCGCAAAACACCTATCTAGAAGTATATTTTGAAAAAATTTTGAGTATAAAAATAGTAGATCTTATCAAATCTATAATTTTTATATTATAAATATTTTTAAAAAAATATATGTAAGTATTTTGTAGGATGTAGGAATATAGAATATGAACATAAAATGGGAGCAGAGGATTTGGCCTCCATTTATTTTATTCCTACATTTCTAAAAATCAGTCCAAAATTTAAATTTCTTTCCAAGTTTCTACATAGTTAACTTTCCAAAAATCACCATCTACCTGACTACACCAATTCCTAAAATTGTAATCGACGCCTACAGTGCGCCAGCCGAGTCCGTCTGCTATCTATCAATATTTTAATTATTATAATTTGTAATTTGTAATTTTAAATCATTACAATTTGCAACTTACTTTATTACTGTAATTTTGTTACCAACGATATTTTATTGTTGAAGTTCTATTTTTGTAACTTTATTGTTATTTATATTTTTATTATTATTGTCCTGCCTATTATGAAATTGTGTATTTGAGTTTGTCCTTGATAATAAATAATCTTTTATGTAATATCTGAATAAAATTTTTGCCGTGCATATTTTTGGCTCCCCTCCTGGCAGGAAATCCCGGCTCCGCCACTGGTCACAGACCAAAAAAAAAAGGAAAAAGTTGTTTATGTAAAAATAAAAAAGAAAATCAAACATAGAAGAAAAAATAAACTTTGCATGCATCATGCTCATATATAGCTCTATAAATACCACACCTCTTGCCCTCTATCTTCATTCATACCTGCTGTACTTATCTATCTACTCTGAGTTCAACCAAGCATTTTAGCAATGGCGAAGAAGTCTCTTGGAGTGTTCTTCGTGCTCCTTGTCGTCCTCTTAGCTGCTCGTAATCCTCTTTTTATCACATAAATAATGCAATATATAGCTCTCAAATTTCTCCTAATATTCCTCAAACAAGATCACTTTGAACATCACAGTTTTGAATCTGCTGAAAAACTGATCTCAGAATTATTTGATTTAGAACGCACATATTATTATTATTATTCGGTTTTTTTTTATTGTATTTATTTATTTTTACTATGTTGAGCAGAAGAGCTGGTGGTGGAGAGAGCTGAGGCGAAGACTTGCGATGTTCTGAGCGATAAGTTCGGCGGACCGTGCTTCAGCTCGGTTGCCTGCGACGATGTTTGCGTTAACCAAGAAGAGCTGATCAGCGGTGTATGCAAGGGAAATTACAACTGCTACTGCAGGAAGAATTGCTGAAAGAATCATCTGCGTCATGATGGCATGTCATAATCTAAACTATATATTGTGCATCGAGATATGTAACACATATATTCGATCGTACGGTTTGTAGTTTAGATTACATAAGAACCATCAGGTCCTGATGAGCAATAAATAATACCAACTATGTTGAAAATGAATAAAAGTTGGATGTAATATCGTTTTGAGTGCTACCTACGTATCACTCGATCGTTTGTATCATGGTGTATTAACTAGCTTGTAAGTGATCAGAATAAAAGTGCTCCTACATGTATTACTCTATCACAGTGCTCTCTCTTTTTCTTTTTTTTTTCTTTTTCTTTCTTTTTTTTTAGATTATTCCGAAGAAAAAAAAAGCTTCTAACCAGGCCATCTTTATAGGACTGTCGTTAGCGCTGATTAATATCACCGTTTATGTGCCGAATCTGTTAGGATTCGGATCTGGCATGAAAACAATTGGCCTAGCTCAGTTTTTTTTTTTTTTTTTTTTTTATATTAACTATAATGTTTCTCTTTCTTCTCGGCTAAAGGAGGAAAATGAATTATATGATCATGTGAGTAGGTGTGCAACTCTTTTTTTTCCCTTTCTTTTTTATGATTTTAATTAATTTATCTTAAGTTTTTTTTTAAAAAAATAATTGTTTTGTCCAATTCGATATGTAATTCAATCGTGTCGACCACCAACACGGTCCGATAGTTATTTAAATAAAAATAATCATTCCCAATATGGTTTTTCATATTGGGAATCTTGAGGCAATAATATTCATCGAAATGAGGTCCGGCGATATTTTAAATATTTTAAAATCTCACGATCACAAAAAGTTGTATATTTCATCGAAATTTATAATTTTTATATTTGAAATTTCTTGAAAATACTCTCAAATTTTATATATAGTAAAAAACAAAATAAAAAAAAAGCCACTGTTTAGTTAACAGCAAATTTAACCGTTCACTGAACAGTTGAATTTGCATGGTTGTTTTAGTATAATAAATAAATAAATAAATAATAATGTGTAGTGTTCTTTTCAATTAAGTCATAATTATTTTATGCTTCGATTGAAATGTATTAATCTTTTTTTCTTAGAAATTGTTTACTTCACCTAAAAAGGTGAAGGAAGTCGGATAAGGAGTGAATTTTTACTATTATTTTATTTAAAAAAAAAGGTGCAAAGCGGACGTCGAAAAAGAATTTTAGAAATGAGCAAAAGTGATTTTCGATTATCTTCAGATAAAAGTCAGTAGAAGTGACTTTCTATCAATTTCGGGTAAAATAAATTGCCTCTTAGTGATAGCTTTTTTTTTTTTAAAGAAAAGATTGGCATATTATTATCAAGAATTTTGATCCCATACGTATTATATGCTCAAGCATGTGAAATCAAAAAATAAATATATTTACAAATATTTTTGAACAAACTTTTAGCATAAAAAATATAAATTTTGATGAGATTTGTAATTTTTATGTTGAATATTTTTTTAAAAAAATATTTTAAAAAATATTCTGAAACTCCAAAATTTAATGAATTTGAGGCAAATTTTAAAATAATTTTGAACCCGTTTTTAATCAGTTAGACTTGTCCTTGACAGATGAAAAAAAGATGCAAGCGCTGCAAGATGAGTGATACATCTGGTGAGCACAGGTAAAGAAGGCAAGCAATGAGCTCGGATATTAGCTCCAAAATATATTTTTATAAGTATTTTTTTTAAAAAAATAATGTATAAATTGTAGATTTTACCAAATTTTATACCTAATTTTTTTAAAAACAAAATTTACAAATTTGACCATATTTTCATCTCATATACTTAAATGTATGATAACTTCGTATGCCCGAGCGTATATGATCGAATCTTTTTTTTTAACTGGCAAAGCAGTAGACAAGCTCAAGATGTACCAGTTGCCTAACTGGTCTCCTAATCCTGTTTAATTTCAAATTGGTTGAGCCCAGTTGCTTTGCCAGGTTCAAATTTGAAATATTATACAAGAGGGAATTAATTTGGGAGGTGGGTCCCACAATCTGCAGCTGGCGTGTGTCTATAAATAGGCACCTATCCCGCCACACTCGCAGGGAGAGCTCTCGGAACAGTTTTCATTCTCGACTCTGAGCTATTCGAGCTCAGCTGTTCCACTCAGATCTCTGCTCTCTCATCACCATGGTAAGTCGCGATTAGATTCATTCTTTCGATCTACTATTAATCTCATCTAGATTAGCCAATCGACCTGAGTATTTTTCTTTTATCCTTTGATCGGCTGTTTATTCCTCCTATTATTCAAGTAATTTATGCATCTGATCTACAATTATTTAATCAATTTATGTAGCTGATCTACTATTTGTCAATGATCTGAATATTCTTTTTGTTTATCGTTCGATTGATCTCTTTCTTTGTTCCACAGAAATGATCAGTATCAACATCTCTCTGTCTCTGTGATTTGCAGCTTGGTTTTATGTTCTGATAGCATACCGTGTGTTTGTTCAGGTGGTCGCTCAAAGGACCAAAGAAGCAGAGATAACTGAGCAGGATTCTCTGCTACTGGTAAGCGTTTCTTCACGATTTCTGCGAATTTATGTTGTTCTTCTTTGAGATACTTGGACTCGTTTTTGATTCTTGTATATATGTAGTCGTACACAGTTAGAGATCTATTCATTATATCAGTTTCTACAATGAGTATACATGATTTATCTTGAAAGGCATACATACTGTTAACATATAGTATGGCGTGGTAGTTTAACAGAAGCTCTCCAGATCTGGTATAGGTGCTAGATATGTTTTGTTTCTTTGTTAAATTTCTTTTCAATTTCACTTTATATGTAGATATGGTCTTAGTTCGGCTTATCTGATTCTGAACGTATCCCATGGCTTAATTTACTTTCTGGTTCCCTGAAACTGTTTACTCTGTTTAATACTTATGGAATGAAAATAGATTTGTACTTCGCTCTGGTTCTTTGTTGCCAGAGCACGGGTTGGTGCTTAAATTTAGTTTTAGCTCGTGAGATACTGCGGATCTAAACTCTTTCTATAAATCTGTACATATTGATCCGTAAAATTTATTGGCGATTAGCTACTGCTTGACACTCGCGTTTATTTATTTGGTTTTTCCTATCGCATTTTGTTGATGCATTTCTCTGTGAATCAGACTAGGAATCTTCTTCGCATTGCCATCTTCAACATCAGCTATATCCGAGGTCTGTTCCCTGAGAATTACTTCAATGACAAGTCTGTTCCTGCACTTGGTGAGCCATTCAAGATTTATCTGATAATCCCGATAATTGTTCACATTATTCTGAAACTATTAATTATGCTTTTATTTCGATAATGTTGCAGAAATGAAGATCAAGAAGCTAATGCCCATCGATGCCGAATCCCGCAGGCTGATTGACTGGATGGAGAAAGGTTTTGTTTTACTCGAATTTCGCTGAATTTTTTTTATTTATTTCGAAACTCAACAGATGTTATTACAATATCGAGACAGGAGTGTATGATGCGCTGCAGAAGAAGTATTTGAAGACGCTACTCTTCTGCATCTGTGAGGAGATTGACGGCCCGATGATCGAGGAGTACTCCTGTGAGTCCCCATTTTGATCACGGTTTTTATTTGTAAGTTATCTCTAGTAATACACTACCTGTCTTTGTTTCTTAATCTAAAGTCATTTACCAGAAAGTGTACATGCGTAATGCCCATTAAATTCTCCATAGTGGAGAAAACTGTAGTTACTTAATCCTATAATTGCCGTAAAATAAATCATATTGAATTCGTAATATGGCAGTAGAGTGTGTGTGTGCTTGCAATGGTAGATGAGGTATATTGAGACAAAATGCGTGATCAACTGATTGCTCCTATTTTTTTGTGACCGCGATTTGGTTTCCCTTTTTAGGTCTATCCATTTCGTATTGGTAGTCTTCTCTTTGTATGGAACAAAATCAAAGCTCCAAACATATTTATATCACGCTGTCTTAATGAATTTCAGGAACGAGAATTCCTGTAACTTGGATTACGATTATTGCTGTTGTTTCAATTCTGTATGTTGCTTTCTTTTTGTGTGAAAACGACTCTTCTATTCCTGTTAATTTTTGCTATCCTGTGTATATACTATATAAACTTGTCATTTGTTGTTGGATTTCTAAACCCCGATCTCCCTACAACAATAGCACTCCAGTCATGAGTCCCGCCGTGGCGGGGTCTGGGGATGGTAGATGTATGCAGCTATACCCAAAATGAGGCTATTTCCGTATGACCCTTGGCCCCCGATCACCCTGTATGAAGGAATTAGCAATAATGGGCTGTGGATAATGTGGTTCTCTTTACGTTTGTCTGGTCTCTACTTGCCCCTCTTTTTAGTCCGAGGTTGCTGTTATGCAAATGTCGAGGAACCTTTAGCATGACATTAACATGTTATGTGCAAATATGTACTAATTATTGGATATTCGAAATCATGCAGTCTCCTTCAGCTACCCAAATGCTAATGGTGAAGAGGTTTCCATGAATGTTACTAGAAGTGGTACTAAGAAAAATAGCACGACCTTTAAATCAAACGGCACAGAGGTCACTCCAGATCAAATGAGGTTATTTCCATTAACTTTACCTGTTAATGATACCGTAGTTTTGTGTGTATATATGAGTGGAGTGATTGTTGTGCATTCTTTTATAATCAAATGTTGGTATCAGGAGCGCTGCGTGTAAGATGGTCCGGACCCTGGTTCAGCTGATGAGAACTCTGGATCAGATGCCGTCTGAGGTATTAAGAATGGTTATTTTGTGTCCAAGCAGTTACTGATTTTTGTACAACTAATTTTCTTCTATAAATGCTAACCATATTGTCTTTTTTTTTTAATTAATGTTTCAGCGCACTATCTTGATGAAGCTGCTTTACTATGATGATGTTACAGTAAGAATTCTATTTTCTTCTTGCCTATTAAATTATCTTACTTCATATATATAATTTACCCTCTAGACAACAAGTCAATGACTCGATGCTTTATTTCTTGCGTCTTATGGCCTTTTCTCAATTGAGGTCAGTACACTGAATTTTAATGATAAACCTACCAAAATTTCTTCTGAAATAACTCTCAAAAAGTGTGTGGATTTGTTTGCTCACCACAAACCTATACAATTCTGCATCTCTGAATTGCTCGAGTGTTGCTAGCAACAAAGCAAGAAATTGTTTATAGAGAAATTACAGGAGGAAATTTTGGGAGCACTAGCATTAGACTATCAAAATTAAGTGTCACCCCTCGTTGAAAGTCTGCTTATCTAAATTTCTTGCATTCTTTATTTGCCTTGTCTATGACGATGTCTTTTTACTCTTAGCATTTCTACATAGAATAGATATACCACATTATCACTTACATTCTGGAAATATTGCAGCCAGCAGACTATGAACCTCCTTTCTTCAGATGCTGCTCTGAGAATGAAATTCCTAATTGTTGGTCAAACAATCCACTTAAAATGGAGGTTGGAAATGTCAACAGCAAACATCTTGTATTAGCCTTGAAGGTGCCAGGAGAAAACATAATCTACAATTTAAAGTGAAAATTATCTCATTTGCATTAACTTATATCTACATGTAATGACTATTTTTTTAGGTCAAGAGTGTACTTGATCCATGCGAAGATGAGAATGATGAGTTTCATGATGATGATGTGGGTTTGGGAGCTGATTCAGGGCATGAGGATGACTCTTCCTCTGATGATGAGGTAAAATGATATAGAATTCAGCCTAGGTTTTCTTTGAAGTGAGGATGGTCTGCTCTGACTACATTTAGAAGTCTGCAAATTTTTATAATTTGACTTTTTAAATTAGACAATTTTAATGAAATTGTTGTTTGTTAACGTCCAAAAGCAAATAGTTGGATCCCATTGCTTTTATTCGGTACTGACGTTATCAACTGATACAATAATAGTAGAATTGTCCTATCGTTAATTTGAAACGTCCATTCTGAATTCAGATGTCTCCTATCTTTGTATTCTTTGCGTTTAAAACTTGATCTTCATTTTGTCAATTACTCATTGAATATTTGCTGGGCATGGTTTTCAGGTCCATCCATCCCGTCAAGACCAATACATTATAGCTCAAGCTGGTAATGCTATTTTCTTTTGCTTCATTTTGAATTTAGCTGTTCTGAAATTGCTAAAATTTAATTAATAGGTGGGAAACATCTTCCACAAGATAATGGCACACATTCTGAAGGTACTTACACATCCCAGGACTTATATGTATGTGCCAATTATTAGATCTTGAGTAGATAATGCCTATTTGCAAATGCACAAAATCACTTCACTGTAAAAGTTTGCCTTCATACTTCAAAGAGAAAAATCTCTCCATCTGTTAATTCCCCTGCATATACAAGTATTGGCTCTTGCATTTGTTAATGTTCTATTTTACGGCAGCTGATACTCAAGATGCAGCTCATGAAGAGGAACAAACATTTCAAGTGAAGGAATGGATCGTTTCCAGGCACATCAACACTCTTGATCTAACTGACATTCTTTCAAATTTCACAGATATATCAGTGGTAAGTAAAATATTTCCTATATATATTTTTTTTATCTTTGCTATGATAGCTAATGCACCTTGTCTAGTTAGACAAGTCTACAAACTATGGATAGCAAACCCAACCATCACCTGGTTAAAAACAACCTCTTAAGTATCTGTTGTTCCTTCTGTGGAAGGAACATTTAGTCCCCTTGACCTTTAGATTTCTTGGCCTTGTAGTTTGTCATTTAAATTAAACTGATGTGATTGTGTTCTTCATTAAACACTTGGAAGTTGGAAATGGCTCAAATGAATGTGCTGATTTGTTTTTTGTGTAGTTTGATTTTGAATCATGGTGTTTCTTGCAGGCACTGGCTGAAGGTGATCCCTGCTCAGGAGTTCACGCATGCTGCTCCAACTCATTGCTATATAATATAACTTTTTAAATTTTTATTTTTAAAATATTTTTTGTATAAGACTTTTAAGGTTTAAGTTAGTTATTCATTTTTTGAAAAACTCATTACTGAGTTCTTAGTGCACTATTTTTACAGATATTGTGGAGAGGTTGTTGAACGAGGGATTACTTTCTAAAGTTGGCAAGGATAGCTATATTATAAACAAGGAACAGGTTATAGACTGTGAATGCTTATCATGCTCAGAAATAAACCTTGTTACATAACTTCTATTTTTCTAACTTTAAAGACTCTTGTCAGAATATTAACAATTCCCAGGTGAAGCAAGAAGTGAACATGGAAGATGTCCAGCAGTCTCCCATAACTCCCAAAACTCCCATCGATGATTACATGTATATGAAGGTAATATTCTTAAAATAATATGCATTCACTATATATTCCCTGTTATCATATACGATATATACATATATATTTTCTTATGTATTATCTATGGATTATCATACTTTTATAATGACTAGCTTTTTGTTTCAGGCTCTATATCATGCTCTTCCAATGGATTATGTGACAGTACCAAAGCTACAAAACAAGCTTGATGGGGAAGCTACGCAGTCAACAGTGAAGAAGTTGATCGATAAGATGGTCAAGGATGGTTATGTTGAAAGTTCGAGCAAGAGAAGGTTAGGTAAGTGATTTGTGATTATATTTTTTACGAATAGTAGGAAAAAAAATTACATTCTTATGACTACTGAACAAAATATGTTCATCTTATGAGAATAAGTGCTAAAGTAGCCTTAATGTTTAAACATGTAAATGCAGCAAGTGCTGGATTGATCTATTTCAAAAAATAACTTTAAATTAAATTCTTTGTGATCTGATATTGAAAGTCCTAATGTCATTTGAACAATCGCCGTTTGACTTCAGTATTTAGGAAATATATCATCTAATACTAGACTATTTATAAACATTTAAGTAGTTTAGGCAGTTCCATTAAACACCACATTAGTTTTCCCGGCTTTCTTATCTTGTGTTGCTTGATCTGTGACAGGAAAACGCGTAATCCATTCTGAAACCAGCAGTAGGATGTTCAGCGATATTAAGAAAGCCCTAGAAAACAAGCCAACGGTAATATACCATCTTCTTCCATCAACAATTAAGTTAATGTGATATAGAACCGAGATGCAAGGGTTATTTGTTGCCTACTTTTGTGTTTTGATCTGCAGGGAATGGACATGGACAAGCGAATCTTTGAATTTGATGATACAGGTTTCCCATCCAAAGGTAACTATTTGTCAATGAATTGCTGATATTCTTGAGAGAAATATACTGTGAATTTCTCGCACTTCATAATGCTTTTAAATTTTTAGGACATGGTCCAAAAGATGTATCTACTTGTGGTGGCCTTTACTCCATTGGATCTGATCTGACACGCACACGCGGGAGATCTGACAGGACCGAAACAAATGGAAGTGCACGAGCTGCTGCAAGTATACAAGCTAACACTCCTACTAGCAAGGCCGAGGTTAATATTTCTAATTCTGCTTTCTATAAGATACATTGATAAGTTAAAGAGAACCCCAAGGTTTCTCCCAAAGTTCACCCAAAATTCCATCAAGTTCGCTTTAACGTTAACATCTTTGCAACAGCAAAGTGTTTCACTCTATGCATCACTTTTGGGAGAAATATTGGGAGCTTTGCATTTTTTATATCTATAGGAACTAAACTTACTGCACTATGATTTGTGAATGCCTTTATACTGTAGCCACTTGCTTCACTGGAGAGTGGAGTCCTTCCGAGAGACGAAAAAGCAAGGCGTAGAACATCTTCTGATGGAGATTGCCAGTCTACTCAAGACAAAAGAGCTCGAAAGGCTAGCACGGTATATTGCAACTTCCACAACTTTTTACTTAGCCAATTCTCTGTACTTTATGATTCTTCTTTGTTCCGATGTCTTTACGAGCATTGTAATTTCTTATAAAAATATATTTGATTTCTGCAATGTAAGAGCTAATAATAAAAGCATTTCGATTGTTTACAGGTTAAAGAACCCATCCTTCAATATGTGAAGCGCCAAAAGTCCTTAGCTGTCGAAGCAGATAGAATCCAAGCGGCGAGCCAGTGTCATTAGAAATCCATGGTTAGCGAGCACCAAACTGTCTCTCCAATGCTAGCTATAGTTAGAGAAATGTTATACACGTAGCTTCCATTTACTTATTTCTGTTCAGACACATGCTTATAGTTAAAGGAGAAACCAAAATCTTCAAATTTTCATTTTTTCTATGCATATTTCTTGTCTCTAGTCCTCTACTGAAGCAGTCGAATATGATATTGATCATTAGTCTGGCCTAGAGATGAAAAGGAGCCGAGTTTGAGTCAAGTACAACTAAGCTCAAGCTCTGCTCCATAGATTTAGTTTGAGCGCGATCTTCAGCTCGAGCTCAACGAGTTTCAGAGGCTGAAACTCGACTCAAGTCGAAAAATCTCAAGCTTGAAATCGACTTGAACTCGGCTCGATTTCCGACCTTGAGTCGGATCGAGCCGACTTCGACTCGAGCTTAATTCAATTACATGAATTAGGCCAAGCTTCAGTTTAGCTCAAACTCGAACTCGCTTAAGTAATATTATTGTAAAATATATTTAAATAAAAAAGAAAAACTCGTTTAAACTCGCGAGCCCAATGAGTCGATCGGCACAATGCTCAAGCTCATGCTAGTTTAATACTCGAGCTTAACTCTGTGCTTGAGCTCGGCAAGACTCGAGCTCGAACCAAGCTTAAACAAGTTCGAGTCTGAGCTACTCGTGAGCAGTTCAGCTCGTTTTCACCTCTAATATGACCTTTTCTTGTATATATAATATCCATGACCTAATTTTACAAGCACAACTCATATCAAATCTGTGTTCTCAAGCATTCATACTACACCCAAGTTAGTAGGAACTACTTTGCATACATAAGTTTTTAACTGCTGTATATCTTGTTATTTTTGCTAAGCCGTCGATGTTAACATTTCTTTCTGCGACAGCGTTTCCAACTTCCATATGCCACTTATTAAACCTTCTCTCTTAGTGCAAACATCTTAAAATTTTAGCGAGTTGAAGCAAGGATGGTTGAACTTAAGGCTGCGAACATCGCAAAGCTTTGCCATGGATTGCTGAACTAGCGTCTCTTCTGCATTCATTAAAAAGAGACGAAGGAAAACAAAAAAAAAAGACGATTTAATGAGACTTTAAATTGGTATACCATTATTTCTCAAGGTTAAATCCCAACCATTAGAACCCATCTCAAGACTTGTCCATTCATCATGGCCATCTACTAAAACTGAGTAGCCAATTGGTCTATCAATCCGAGAGGGGGATAACACTTCTGCAAAGAAAATCTTACGAGTGGCGAAGCTATTGATAACAAGTAGAACAATAAGCAGTCTCTTAGATGTATTGCTAAGCTATTGATCTTAATGGAGTTCTTAATCATACTTACTACGCTCCGGCAAGGTGGATTAGCATCTTATATTTGATAACCGACTAAACAAACCACATTCTTGGTCTATATAAAATTTTGATCTGTAACATCATATTTCAAACTTTCAAACTCTCTAAAACAGAATCAAGCTTATATGCCAACACGTACAGGGTTATTTCTATTAAGTCTCGATTAATTTTCAATATTTGTTTGATCCATACAAAAAATTATAGTATACTTTTGTATATGCAATGGCCTCTTATAATGATAGTGTCGCTGCTGAACACTTCAAGATCTAGTGTCTAAAGTAACGCAAATTAGACTAACATTCATTACGACTTTAAGGGGTGGGGGTAAAGGGGTTTAAACTCACCCCTTTAATAATAAAACTTCTGAGGCGATTTTGACGAACATCACATAGAAGAACTTTTACACCCGAAAGTTGAGCAAACAGTGGAGGAAATAATGGAGAGTATTGTATTAAAAATGCCGATAAATACAAACTTTATATTTACTTCCTTTTTATGTTTGATCTTTTTAAGGAATTCCCTGCTAATACAATTAGCTCACAGAGCCATATGATATTAAAAGCTCCAGCACAATATAAAACAAAAAGAAAGATGTTATCATACTACTTTCAAACGCAAGTACTTGCTAATTGGCTGGCTCAGTATATATATATATATATATATATATCATACTATTATAATGAGTTACGGAATCAAATTGATCCGAAAGTGATCCACACGATCATTGGGTCCCACCAGAGGACCTCTACGACGGAGCCGGCTCCCTTGGTGCGTTAGCACCAGGGTGTAGGAACACCAACGGGTGAGATCGTGCCACGTCAGCCGCACGGATACGAGATATTAGATAAAATTTTCATTCGCTTATTTGATCTATTTTTATATATTTTTAGGAAAAAAATTTGAACTACAAAGTTATACATTTTGATGTGATCTAAAATTTTGTAGTTGAAAATTTTTTAAAAAAATGCCAAACGTTACCGTTTGGCATTTGTTCAAAAAAATTTTAACTATAAAATTATAAATCACATCAAAATGTACAACTTTGTAATTCAAAATTTTTTCTAAAAATATATAAAAATAGGCCAAATAAGCGAACGAAAATTTTATTTAATATCTCGTGATCCGTGCGGCTGACGTGGCGCGATCTCGCCCATCCATCTTCCTACACCCTGGTGCCGACGCACCAGGGGAGCCGGCTCCCTCTACGATCGACCTGGCTCGTGAGAGTCGAGAGAGACCTGGAGCGCTTTAGCGGCCACGAAACAAATGCTCCGGGGTCCGTTATTCCGCGAGATACCGACAGGCTAAAATGTACTGAGCTTTTCTTGACCGTAGGATTACTTAATTTGAATGCCCTCTTACTACTAACGGGCCAGATCCAACCATTCAGCGCCGTGTACTTGAGTCTTCTTTTTTGCATCGCCGGCTCGCTAATCACTGCGAGCTAGTCCCGAGTTCCATGACTTCCGTTCCCGTTTCCTCGGCGAAACTTTGAATTACATTTGCACCCTTTCGCTTCTATGTAATTACACACATTTTTAAAGTGTGAAAGTAGTTCATCTGATCTAGTAAATTGCACCATTGAAGATTCTTTTCGACATTGTAACTTACTTTTTATTATTTTTCTTTTCTTTTTTTTTTCCAAAAAATGGAAGTTTCTCATTCTGCCTTGAAATTCTATGTTCGCAAACTGATTTGTTTCCTATATTAGACCCAACAATATACAAAATAGAGCTTGAAGGGTATTATCGTCATTCACGTCTCTCCCGTTGAGATTCTGATCGGCTGCTTGCGCTGTAAGCCGAGCGCGCCTCTCATTTCGTTAATATTTCTCGTTTTTCTATTTGTGAGGGGAAAACTTCGAGCCATCTTTGGCCACTCCCCCTCTCGGCGGCGAACTCGTCTTCCCCCACTCATCTCCGGCGAACTCGTCTTCTCCTCCCACCTCCAAGCTATTCGCTAGGTCGCCGATGGCGGAGGACACAGTAGCGCCGCCATCTCCCGCCGCCTCAGCCACCTCCACCTCCGCTGCCACTGGATCCGGAGGCACGATCGGCAGTTCCGTGATTCCGATCGTCAACAAGTTGCAAGACATCTTCGCGCAGCTCGGCAGCGCGTCGACGATCGAGCTGCCGCAGGTGGCGGTGGTCGGAAGCCAGAGCAGCGGAAAATCGAGCGTTCTGGAAGCTCTTGTCGGGCGCGACTTTCTCCCTCGCGGGTCAGAGATTTGTACCCGCCGCCCGCTTGTGCTCCAGCTTGTTCATATACCTCCGCGTCGATCTGAAGGTAACAACAATAGCGTTGCCAATGAAGAGTGGGGCGAGTTTTTGCATTTGCCTAAGCAGCGGTTCTACGATTTTGGCGAGATTCGGAGGGAGATTCAGGTAATAATTCATTTAATTTTGTTTTAGAATACCTTTATTAATTTAACATTCAGCATACTAATTGTAGTATAGGCTTATTACTTAGTTTAATATAGATATTAGGGAACAAAATCAGGTGATTTTGTTGTCTGATGCATCATTATTCATTTATTTTGTTTTCAGAAGCAATTGTGTTAATGTTCGTTAATGCGCTAATTTTAGTCTTGGTTACTTCAAAAGGCTCTTTCGGACCTTCTAAGATACGGACACAATTCTAGTGATGTGGTTGTTTAAATACTTCGTTCTAGTTTTACTGGGCTGTATTGTTTTAGCTTTCATAACAATAGAGTAGTTTTTAGTTTAGCGTAAAAGGCAGTTTTGTAGTCTTACATTCCAGGGAGGAAATCGGGTGATTTGTTTGTCAGGTGCATTATACTTAGTTTCATTTTACTTGGGTTCAGTTATAAACTGCCAACACCTTGTTTGAGTCCGTGCATTATACTTAGTTTCATTTTACTTGGGTTCAGTTATAAACTGCCAACACCTTGTTTGAGTCCTCTTCACCTTGTTGAATCCTCAACACCTTGTTTTAATTCACGACATCATCATTCAATCCGCGAAACATTATTTTGCAACCGCATACCTTCTTTGAATTGGCGACACCATGAGGATCTAAGTGATATAAAACTTAGGGAAACTTTTTCCTACAGTCATTTAGTTTTATTTTAGTGACCCACTGTTTTGGAATCTTAGCGACTCGACTTGGTTTTTTTTTTGTCTAACTCAATTAAAAGTGATTTAACCTTTTTTTTTAATATGCAATTGTCAGTTTGGCGTTGGACTTGTATGCTTGCACTTGTATGTCTGTGTGCCCGTGTACATGACTGTTAATTAACCCAGCAGCCAGGCCGACGGTCCTACAGAAATAACCTCCTTCTGGGTATGGATGCATACATCTTAACCTTCCTAGGCCTAGCTCAGCAGCTCGGTGGGATTTATTATTAGATGTTGTTGTTGTGTTGTTTTAATTGTCAGTTTAGCGTTCTCGTTCTTTTTTTACAGGAGTGGCATAATTATTTTAGACGTAATTGTCTTGATTATATTTTAAAGTTAGCTTTGAGACAACATATCATTAGTCAGCTTAGTTTAATACAAAAGGATCTCATCTAACCTTAGAGATTCAACTGGTGGGTCAGGCGATTGATGTCCAATGCATGTCGCTTTTTCGTGATATCTTCCATTTCTTCTAGAGCTTTCATCAGAGATGTCAGATGAGTACTCTTCAGTTTAGTTCATTAGGAACTTTGAGCAAAAATCTTAATGAACAAACGAACTTAAGACTACTCATGCAAGGTTTTGTACTCATCATGTGACTTAAAGACTAGTTATGCATGTTTTTGATCATGTAACTTGTTGAAAGCTATTGCCTTGGTCTGTTTATTCTTTCACATTTTTGTAAGTTGTATTTTGGTTCAGTTTGCAATAGGATTCTGAATTTCTTCATTGGTCATTTATATACAAGCTGCAATATAGACTGGAGCACTAATTTGACCATTGAACTATTTCAGGCTGAAACAGATAGGGAAGCTGGAGGCAACAAAAGGGTATCAGACAAACAAATTCGTTTGAAGATCTTCTCACCTAATGTGCTCAATATTACTTTAGTTGACCTGCCTGGAATAACAAAAGTACCAGTGGGAGATCAACCAACTGATATTGAGGCGAGGATCCGAACGATGATCTTGTCATATATCAAACATGAAACTTGCATAATACTAGCAGTGTCACCAGCTAATGCAGATCTTGCCAACTCTGATGCACTTCAGATGGCAAGGATTGCTGATCCAGATGGTAAGTTATTGGACAATTATACATTAGGTGCTTACCGGAACTTTAACATTCTAATCAAAGATCAATTATTGTGCAGGGAAAAGAACTATTGGTGTGATCACAAAGGTAAGACCTGCATCTTTTCATTCCCGAATATGCATCATGCTCTGTTTTTAATTAAAAAGTAACCTTCTTTCCAACCTTTTTCAGTTAGATATAATGGATAGAGGAACAGATGCTCGTAACTTGTTATTGGGGAAGACAATTCCACTTAGACTTGGTTACGTGGGTGTTGTGAATCGCAGTCAACAGGTTCGTTCTTCCTAGATTGTGAGTTGCAGTCCTTGGCCATTTTGGTTTGATTGTAAGGTTCCAGGTCGTTGGCCATCGAAACTTGTTAGATGAAGTTAAGTGCAGTAAAGAAACAGTTGGTGATGTAAATGTTATAAATTTATTGGTCCAATAGGGTGTCTCTGGACATCATTTGAAAGTTTTTCTACAAGCTGTGCCTCTGGTATTGGCTGCTTATTCCACAATAATAACACTCTTTCATGTGGTGTCCCTAAAATGTTTTTTCCTCTTCACCTGTCATGAATTAAACCATTTTTGTTTCTTGTTCTTTGTAGGACATCAATACAAATCGTAGCATCAAGGAAGCACTTGCCGAAGAAGAAAGATTCTTCCGCAATCAACCTGTATAATTACTTTGTCTTGTGTGACCGTGGTTTTTATTTTTCTGTATCACCGAATAAGTTTTTATTTTATTTTTTTTTGGTTGCATGCAGGTATATCATGGCCTTGCGCATTGCTGTGGGATACCACAGTTGGCTAAAAAATTAAATCAGGCAAACCACTTTAACTTGTTTATTTCTACTGCTCTCATCTTTCAGGAGCTAAAGTTGGCATTCTGATTATCTGTCCCTGCTTATAATATCTACATATGTTCAACACTTCTATTTCCAACGATCAGATCCAGCTGTCCCTAATTTATGTTATAATCTTTTCGTTGATCATGCAGATTTTGGTGCAGCACATAAAAAATATTCTTCCTGCACTTAAAGCACGCATAAATGCTCAATTGGTAGCTGTTGCTAAGGAACATGCAGCATATGGTACAGTTGCCGACTCGAAGGTAACAGATATTGTCGTCGTAAATGCCTACTTTTTACTGGCAGTTGTTTCTATGATCTGAGAAATTACTAAGCCACCGCTGAACAAATGTCATGATTGCCTTGTACGGCAAATGATATCGTGGTCGAATCTATCTATTTCTTATGCGATATATTAGAATTAGCTATGTGATATACTAGAAGTAGCTAGGCTGAATTAGGACGGAAGTCTATCGCATTGACACCCTTTCAGAATTAGGACGGACTTGCTTCTTACAAGAGTTATAAAGTTTCTTGTATTAATAAATCAAGAAATTCATGGTTTGGTCTATGAAACATTTCTAGTTTTAAAAATAGTTCTCACTTAAAACTTTGTCGTTTATGCTAGTGAAACCTGCTTAAAATCTGTTCATTGCCGTGTGAAGGTAATGCGTAACGTTAGATCTAGTTTTCCTCCTTTTGCTTAAAGGGTGTCCGTGGGTGTGTATGGTCCTTTGATGTGTTGTTACCTTCATAACCATTAATATTCATCCTTTCTAGCATTGATTTCTAAGATGAAGTATTGCTGGGTTCTAATAGGAATTATGTTCTTGTTTTAACAGACATCCCAGGGCATTATACTTCTCCAGATTCTCAAAAAATATTCAGAAGGTAACCTTGTCTTTTTCAATATAAACTCCTTCGTCCATGTCGAATTCTTTAGTATGTATACTTACTGGTAAGCTTCCCTTTTTTTCCCTTTTGAGGTGAGAAATAAATTTTGTTTCATTGTAAATGCTATATTGAGTATCAAACAATTTTTTCTTTTAAGTTAAATGTGGCACATAATGCATGGTATTCTTTTGTGTAAGAAAACAGAGAAATTCATGCGTTGGCTTAAGATATAACCAACATAGAGTTTTGAAGTGATTGTCTTGCCTATTGACAGTAGCTTTGATTATTTTATTTTATTTTATTTTTTTAAAATGAAATGTTCATTCAGCATATTCTGATGAATTTAATGCCATTATTTCCATGTTATTGCAGCATTTTCATCAACGATAGAAGGAAAAAATGAGGCATTGTTGACTGATGTGCTGTCTGGTGGAGCACGGATTCACTATATATTTCAGTCCATTTTTGTGAAGAGCTTAGAGGTTGAGATCATTATTTTAAGTGCTTTTCATCTATTTCCTCATCTGACAACATGAATTCTAACTCAACTTCTTTTTCTATTGCTTCCCTGTGTATGCGGTTCCATTATAATGCATGCCATCTTCTTCTTTTTCGCCTTAAAACTCTGTAGCAGGTTACTGCTTTGGTTGTAGTGTTTTTTAAGTTTTTTCTTGGTTTTGGTTAACACATCTACCATATGAATTATGAGTAAATATTAGGAAATTGTTTCTTCTGCAGTACGGTAATTAAGAATGTTCTTCTTTTGTAGGAAATTGATCCTTTGGAAGATGTGACAGACGAAGACATACGTGTGGCTCTTCAAAATGCGACTGGTCCAAGAGGTGCATTATTTGTTCCAGAGGTATGTGGAATATGCGTAGCTATTAAAGGCATCATCGTAATATACTTGTTTGAGGCTTTGAGCTGCTTCACCTGTTAGTTCTCACATGAAAAGAAATTATCCAGGCACCATTTGAAGAACTTGTCCGGAAGCTAATAGGACGTTTGCTGGATCCTAGTGTCCAATGTGCAAGATTTATCTATGACGAATTGGTTAAGGTGAAAATATTCGAGATTCCGTATGTTTCTAGATTTTTATGTGTTTATCAGAAATGTTCTTGCATTTTAATGATAATTTGTCTTTATTATGTTAGATGAGTGAATGCTGCTTGAACAATGAGCTGCAGCGATATCCTTTTCTCAAAAAGAAAATGAATGAGGTTATATGCAATTTTTTGAGAGATGGTCTTCAGCCTGCAGAGACAATGATCACTCATATTATTGAAATGGAGGTAAGCTAATGCATTGATGTTCCTACCATGGTTTATGTGTCATACGGCACGTTTTGTGCAGCTTGGAACGTGCCGGATTTGCTGGGATTCGGCATGAAATGTGGCAGCATGGCCGTTTCTGCCGTGCCAGCTTGCACGGTTGGCACACACACTGTGTGCACATCTTTTTTTGTGAAAAAAGAGGGAGGAGCATAACAGTAAAAGAAGAAGAGTACCTAGCTGGACGGCTCGATGCTGCTACCTTTGTCTTGTCTTCTCTCTCTCACATAATCTCCTTCCTTTTTTTTTTCTTATCGTTGTCATCACCTCGTCGAGGATGATAGTCAACGGGTCACGCGGGTGCGGCCCACGGGTCGAGTGGGCCATTCCTGCATGACATTTTTCTTTAGTTGTTGTTTATTTATATTTTAGTCAATTATAAAAAAAAATTCTATTATCAGCCCGTTTGGCGCAGCAGGGTTGGTGCGATTTATTGATTTACCGAAACATTTATCGTCACGGCACGGAAAACCTTAGTTTATACTTGGGCATCTTATGGGTTTTTGGTACTTTTCATATTCAAAAACATGGATATTGGAAGGCATTGTTCATCTGGTGCTCTTGAGAGTAGAACTTTATGGCAAGATTTCAAGTGGTTGCATCTAGTGTATTATTGAAGGTGGTTACTTTTTGTATTTTCTTTTCAAATTCTAGTCCGGCATGCAAGCAAAAGGTATTATTGATTCGTAGTAATAAGATGTGCGTGCATAGAAAAGCGGATTGAGCTTGTGGCAGTGAATCCCAGTGGAGCAATACTGCTAGTAGAATCTTCAGTACCGTTATTGACTTCGATAAATATTCATCCATTCTTTATGGCTATGGTTATTTATAGATCTATAGCAGAATTATGGTGTTTTTCTCCTTTTCTTCAAGAGATATGTTCTTCCTGATCATGGATTATATCTTAAATATTAATATAAATTTTTTTTTTTTTTTAGATGGACTACATAAATACTTCGCATCCAAATTTTGTTGGCGGTAGCAAGGCTGTGGAGATTGCCCACCAGCAAGTTAGAGCCTCTAGAGTGTCAACACCTGTACAGAGATCAAGGGTATCATTGTTTTTTTTTGTTTTTTTTTTTTTTTGGGGGGAAGTAAATCTGCGATTGTCCATGGTGTATGTATGTATGTATGGTATATGCATGTCCTCTATACGTATGCATGTCCTCTAAAGTCTTAATCTTATGGTTTTGTATTCTTTGGTACATAGAGCCAGGGAAAGGATGAGATAATGTGTTGACACTATGTAGTTGCTCGACCTAAATATTAAGTAGCATGCGTAAATTGAAATGCACGTGCAATTTAGATGTATGTATATCCTCTTAAAGTTTTAATTCTTTTGGTATTTGCATTCTTTGGTACATAGACGCCAGTGAAAGGCCGAGCTAATGGTAGACGCTGTATAGTTGGTAACCTTACTATTTAGTAGCACGCATTAATTGAGATGCACATGCAATTTTTTTAGAACTAATTTATGGTATGAGATTGTGATATTTGAGCATTCGTGATTCAGGACTGCTGGTCGTGACTTGGTATCCCACCATTGAAAGTCTTGTGGGGATATTTTAAACTAAATCAATGGAAATTATAAGCTTTATTGCTTTAAATGGTCCCCATAATTTCAAATTTTCAATTAGGATAACCGTTGAGTAGCTAAGAAAGGAACTTTGATGCACTAACAAGTTCAACTTAGCACTTGGCTCTTGTTGTGGTTTGCATTCTCGCTTTCAACTTTGATGCACTAGAAATCTTCTTTTTCTTCTTTTCTGTAGGCGAAAAATGTATGAGAAGTCATAGAAGGGTTATACTAAATACTTCATATAATTCAATTTCTTCTTTTTTCTCTTTTAGACTCTGCAGAAGGCAGATGTTCTTTTGTCTGAATGATGGACTCAGTATATATTGCATAAATGCTCAAATGTATGAGAAGTCATAGAAGGGTTATACTAAATACGTCATATAATTCAATTTCTTCCTTTTTCTCGTTTAGACTCTGCAGATGAAGGCAGATGTTCTTTTGTCTGAATGATGGACCCAGTATATATTGCATAAATGCTCAAATGTACAAAAGTCAATGTGTCTCTGTTAGTAATCTAATTGGAACTCTTAAGGGAAAGCTTTAACAACATAATAGTTGTTTGAATAAGAGTTACAACCACCAGCTAAGAAAACTTGATTTCTTTTGTATGTTTGGTTTTATCCGATAATACTTATTTCCCTGGAAGGTAATGATTAGCTTAGTTTATGTAGAAAATTTAGTTACTGTGTATTGCTTTTACAATTCTGGTTGGTTTGGATATAGGATGGCAACGAAAGAGCTGTTATTGGTAGATCTGGAGCGAACGGAATACTCCCAGATCATGTTCAGGTCTTGAACGTTGTAGTAATTATCATGCACAATATGTGCATGTTTTTTGGTAACGAGCGTTTTACTAGGTTCTTATTTCCTTTGTTCTTCAATAGGGAGTTCGGCCTTCTGTAGACTCCGAGAGACCAAGTTCCGCTGGAGCTGCGGCAGGACCCAGCTGGGGCATTTCATCAATTTTTGGCAGTAGTGAGAATCGTCCACCAACAAGAGAGAGTTTAACAAACAGGTCACAAAGCAATCAAATGATTCACATTGAGAATTCTGTCTCCACGATACAATTGAAAGAAGTAAGTTTCTAATTTGGTTAGTTCCATATCCATTTATTTTTGTTTCGTGTAGTAGCGGCTAATTTCCAGCTTCATACAGCCACCAGCTACCTTGAGACCTCCAGAGAGCCAGACAGAACAGGAAGCAGTAGAAATTAGTATCACTAAATTGCTGCTGAAATCTTATTATGATATTGTTAGGAAAAACATTGAGGATTCTGTACCAAAGGCAATCATGCATTTCCTGGTAAGTGCTCTTGATATCTTATTGGAAATAGGAGGATCCGTTGTTTGATGTGTCAGTGTGCATGTATTCGTGACAACTTATATTGTTTATTTCAAAAGAAAATAATATAGAAGAATTTATAGTTGATCATATTCTACTTAGTGGTTTTAAATGCTACCATCTATTCTTGCAAAAATCTATTCGTGCGAAAGATTAATGTCTGCAACGAATGTTTCAAGGTGGTTGCTTGCATTCAACATATAAAATGTTCTCTGTCCAACGAGGTTATTTAGTTCTTGATTTTGCCTGCAGTTTGCAAATGTATGGCATAAGATGATTGAACTAGGCCTTCTTACTTTTATGTGAAGATTCTAGTTAACGGAACTCTACTTTTACTCTATTTGGTTATTTGTTCGGAATTTGGATTAAGCATCTTGTTTTTAGCTATGCATATTAAAAACGTTTTAATAAGCATCCTCTTCGTTTTACAGGTCAATCATACGAAGAGGGAGCTACATAATGTTTTCATTAGGAAACTCTACAGGTAAAGCAGAATCTCAAAGTTAGAGACTACTTCTTCGCGTTCTTTGCTATAACATCATGGCTTTCTCTAGTGCTAAACTCTAGATGTGAAAAAACTAATCTTTTGTGCATTTTCCTTCTAAAAACAGAGAGAACCTTTACGAAGAAATGCTGAGAGAACCTGATGATGTAGCTGCTAAACGGAAGCAAATTCTAGAAACATTAAGAGTTCTACAACTGGCCCAGAGGGTAAATACAACATCCTTAAATCTGATTATGTTAATCCACTTAGTTTACTCCAAAATAATCCAACATATTAAATATGTGAGCTAAACCGTATACATTTTCGCTTTGTAGCAGACTTGATCTGCTTCTTTGGATTTAAATAATTCAAATTCAATTATCCAAAAAAACATTCCAATATTCTTCCTAACCTTTTTTTTTCCTCCTTCCCCCCAATACCTGACATTATAGACATTAGAGGAGATTCCGCTCGAGGCTGAAATGATTGAGAAGGGACGAGATGGTCTGGATGGTGACTCTCTCGGATTGCCCAGGGTGAGCGGGCTTTCATCGTCTTACTATGCGAGCCCGTCGTATACTGCTTCACCTGGTCATCATCATAGGTCCAGGAGGTCTCATTCTGGCGAGCAGCAAGCCCCGCCATTTTACCAAGCAGATGCTAACGGAGGTGGAAACTATTATCCCTCTATTGATGGTTGAAGGCAAAATTTCCATTATGATGCCGGAATTTATTGCGAATATTCCTCTTTTTGGGACGCCGGGTTGACTTTAAAGAGAGCGTTTACCGGCTAATCTTTATTCACATGTAGTGTATCAAGTTCACTAGTAGCAATAATGCGAGCTGCTTTACTCGGAAAGGTTTATATGATTCGGTTATAATGTAGCTTTATTTTTTTATATTTGTTTGTTTTTTAAGAAGCATCACAGTGAGAGCTAGCCTTTGTATATTAAAATATAGCTGATATAGAAGTTGATTTTTTATATATTGATGAATACCAGTATATGTACCTTTGCTTTCCTAAGAAGGGTAACAAATTATTGTTCAGCCAATTTGCCTACTGGACATGAGTTTGGAAATCAAGTAAAAGAGCCTTTTTTTTAAAAAATAATTTAATAACGTAAGGGAATTTGATGGTTTTGATGTAATTACATCGAGATGTGTACTATATATATGTATGCGGTTTTGATTATATCATGAGTTCTAATCCCATAAAGAGATACCTATGTTAAAGAAGATACATAGTTAGGAGCTATAAAAGGCAAACAGCTAATGTAGGAAAGAAAGAATTAATAAAAAAGAATTAAAAACACAAAAGATGAGAGCTACTTTAACTGAAATACTTTAAACTCCTAAATATAGTACGAAGGAAGATGCTATACATAATGGATATCGACACGTACGTAAATACGGAATGGGTGGAAACATATTTTTTCGTCTGCAGAAAATATGTTTTTCATCTATTTCGTATTTTCGTGCAGACCGGCGTCCGTGATCTATAGCATTTTTCTATTAGGAATGGCACACGAGAGCAGACACAAGAGTGCTAAATCTAACAAGTTTCCGAGAAGCAATGTATCATATGCTTAGATGTTTCAATCGTGCTCTCTGTTAGACATGATAGTTACATCACCAGTTATCATCGGCACCATTCATAGCTTTATTTTATTTTTATAATATAACATATTTTTATTCGATAGGCTGACTTAAAATTCGTCGGCAACATAAAATCCACATAAAAAAATAAAGAGATTCGAAGTATCATTTTAAAAATTGTGGAGTTCGATGGCTTATGATTCATCACTCATTAGAGTTCTGTTCGTTGTAATATGGAATATATATTTTCTCGAAATTTCTAAAAATTTTAAAGTTATGGTAGAGGCCAACGTATGTTCTATATATTTTCCTTTTCTTTTGGCCTTTTCTCAACTTATTTATTTAGTTTCTTTTTTTTTCATATTTTTAATTTTCAACTTAATATTTGGAAGTTATAACCGTAAACAGCCTCTAGCATTATCCATACTTTTATTTCCTTGTGAGTATCAATCACAACTCTTATCTCATCTGCCTAATTCCGTTATCCGAATTGAAATCCTGACATCTTCTTGATGAGAAATATCATCCAACCGGGTTTTAAATCTGAGCGCGGGGAATTTGTCGGCTCCGTATTCTTAATAGGATAAAATCATTGATTGTCCATATTTTACGGTTGTGAAACCTGAGCCAGTACCATCCGAATATTGTCAGTTTATAAAAGCTTACAGCGGGCTTGATACTGTTTGGTTTCTCCCTCGTTAATCTTAAAAAAATGCTTTAGAAAATCGAGTATATAACGCAACAACACAATGATAAACCGGAGATTCGGAGTTATCTTGACATGCTTTATGGAAATTCTATGCCAGGAATAATTATCCTTATTTTGGGTTTAGCAAAATGAAAGTGACAGTATTATATTTTCTTACAAAATTATCGCGTAAATATAAATCAAAATTATTATGAGGATATGTTGTTAGTCAATTACTATCACTATCAGTACCGAAAATGTCTAGCTTACCAACATTTAACAATTAAATACTAAAAATAAATTAAATATGAGAATATAAAATTAATATTTAAGATTAATTAATATTTTACCTTTTCATCGCGTATTAGTTCTTGCTTTATTACTGAAAACTCCTTGCAAAAAGAGGGCTTATATATAAAGTCCTTGAAAATAGGACTGATACACAATTAACACTCCAATTATTCGATGACCATAAATATCCCATCTTTATTACTTATTATTATAATTAGATCATATTATCTGATGAAAATGGTAATGAGAAGAATATAGAATTACGAAATGCAAAATTCTCTGCTTCATTATTAATTATTATTTACCAACTAATTAATTTAATTAAAGGACAATGGTCTTGACTGTAATTTTTTTACTGAAAATATCCTTAATTACTTTCTCTAACTATTTTTAAATGCTTATTTCTAGATAATTTAGTTTGCGAACATCATAATTTAATGCCACTCCTAAAAAATCTTCAGAATAAATATGATATATAATATATATGTATAATTAAAAAAATTAAAAAAATATTGTATATTATTAATTTAACTAATTATAAAATTTAAAAATAATTTTTAGTATTTATAATACATGTATGGTGGGTTCCTCGTAAGCTAATATATATCTTTTTCCGATTTCGGGAAAAGATTTTTGTTGCGGTAATGTTCTAAAATTCATAATTTAATTGCTTGGAAGGAGAAACCTTTATCATGATTGCTTCCAAAAACCACTTCCCCAAAACATAAGATAATATGAAATTGAGAAGCAAAAGAAAGAAAAAAAAGTTGGTGGTGGGGGGGAAATGTAATGGTTGCAAACAGTTGCCTCACCGGCCGAAGCAGCCTATTTTTCTCATAAAGTTCCCCACTTTAATGCCTGGAATCATATCTCTTAGTTTTCACTTCCCCAAAAGTCTCTCCTTTCCCACCTCTCTCTCTCTCTCTCTCTCTCTCTCTCTCTCTCTCTCTCTCTCTCTCTCCCCTAAGAACTCTTATAAATAGCCATTACACATCAATGTTTCAAACAATACACTAATTTCATACTAGAATAGTACTAGTAAGTTCTAGTACTTTGTAGTTGCATTGTGTCATGGCCTCGGAGAGGATCTTAACACCTCTCCTCCTCCTCATGTTCTTCAGCATCGCCGTCTCCGCCACAGCTGCAACTCGCACGTCGGAGAAATGGCGACTCTTTCCTCCTAAATATAACAAGCAAGCCGCCGTCCCCGTCGGCGTCTGCGCAGACATTATAATACCTCAAGGTTACAAGTGCCAAGAATTCGAGGTATATTTATCGATGCTTTATATATATATATATAGGAATTCATCCCGGTTTTTCTCCCAAATTCTACGTGGAATTAAATGAAGTGAGCTAGCTTGGGAGAAAATTGGGAAGGCGTAACATTGCCACTACCCTTATCTTTAGTTGATTAATGTGGATGGTGCAGGTGACGACCCAGGATGGATACATCCTCAGCATGCAGAGGATACCGGAGGGCCATAATGGCGGCGGCGGCGGTGGCCGGAGGCCTGTGTTATTACAACATGGAGTTCTAATGGTATGTCCTAATTAACTGAGACACTAAGAATATTTCGGCCTGAAAAATGAATATCGGGTCTATATATATCCACCAATTCGATCACACGTGAGAGAATATATTTCACTAAGAATATACATCACAAGTGAGAGAATGTACACGCATATATATATATATATATATATATACACACACCAATACGAACTATATAATTTGTGACTGACAGTATGACAATTCGAACCTGAAACCTAACCTATCCAATGTGACATTCCGGTCAACGATTTCGGTGCAAGAAATTTTTAGGGCTTGGATAAATGTTAAGTGTTCCTCCATCTCCACCTTATCTCCTAACACCCATCCCAAGAGGAGTGTCCATATAATCTATCCTTGATGTTAGTACACTAGGGAGTGATCCTAGGAGTGACCGATGGAGCGACCCATAAATACTTGTGTGGTCTATGGTTGTGGATAAGAATGTTCATGTCTATATTTGAACGTGTCCTTTGAAATTAGCTATGAACTCATGCAGAAGCATCCGCCGGCTTGCTTGATAAAATAGAATATAATCAATACAATATATGGATTTATTTATTATGGCTGATAGTAATTGTATAAAATGGGTTTTATCAGAAAAAGAAAAATCACAGTAATTAAAAGAAAACACAGACATCGTAGTCTGCTTCCCCATTTTTGATATCATAGAATAAAAAAGTCAACAAAACTTCATTGTCGAAATTAAATTGATGGACACGTAAATGAAATATAGATAATTAATTATATTATTAAAAAATTTGAACATCTTTTCTAAGTTTGTGACATCACTGGCCTGACTATAATAATTCAGGCAAGCATGTGATATGAACAACATCTATTTTTTTGAGTTTTCTTATTAATCAGATTTGTACAAATCAGTCCTTATATTTTAGACTTTTTTTCTATTAAGCCGCAGCAAGCAGGGGCTGAATGGTAATTTTAAAATTAAAGAGGGCTGATTTGTAAAATCATGTTCATTTTAGGGCATATATATGTTTCAACTTATGATCATTGAGAGAGCTTTTGGAGCTTTAGCATTTTTGTTACAACATATTAATATAAATAAAAGACAGTCTTTTACTAGAAATTGAAGCTAATTATGCATAAAGGAAAAAAAAATAAAGGGGTTTTATATTGAAAAATGGGCACTATCCTCAGTTCTGGATCCGGTTCTTCTCGATATGCAACTACCGTGAGTCCAATTTCCAGATGAAGCACTCTCGTCGTACGTGAGGGCGTGTACGTGCGTGTTACCTTCCGCGCTCGTTCAATTAGAATTCCAAACTGACATGACGTGAATTTGTAGCTGGATCAATAATAATAATAATAATAATAATAATAAAGGGGTAAGAAAAGTAAAAAAAAGAATCAACATATATCACATCAACTATATAATGGCCAATGCAGTGATCCACTACTAAAGTGACAGATATAGGATCTAAAAAGCCGTTTACACACTCTTTTTTGAAAGGAAGCACTCCTGGTTTCACATGATATATTGCTTCTTTCTCAAGACATTTAAGGAATATATTAATCAAAAAACTGTTGTTCGGGTCCTACCCACAGCTTTTGTGCGGCCATCGTAACAAGTAAACATTCGCCTGAATCTATTCACGATCTAGACAACCGAGCATGACCATCCATTAACAGGATAGTGGATACTGGACCTGAAAATACTAAGGATATTGGCTTTAGTTGGATATTTCATTAATATTGCTTTATGTTCTTTTTATCATCAAATAATCTGAAAAAAAAAAAGAAAAGAAAAATCTTTAAAGTAATAAACAGGAGTAGTGGCATGTGAAAATAGAAAATTTGTTGTTTCAGTGCATCATTTTCTTTTTTTTTTCCCCAAATTATGCTATGCATTTCATTTTTCTAAATAAAATGTTTGGCCTCTATTTAATATGTTGTAATACTGGTTAGGCTATTTCTTTTTCTATTTTGATGAATATAATGCAAATTAGCTACTTATTTAACAGCAGGAACATGACAATAATAAATACTAAATAGTGCGAGTAAGATTTTTATTGTTGGCAAATGCATTTTGTTTTTTTTTTAAAATAGAAAAATATTTGGCAAAATATAAAGTAACCATGAACAGTGACAAACAGGAGCATTGCAGTTTGTAAGCATGAAGTCAAATAAACTCTCACAAGCAAGTTCCAAGACTCTGTTTGCTTCCATTCAATGCCATTACGGCACAATATCACAGTAGTAGGATAGATCTCAGAAAGTAAACTACTATAAGTTTGACTCTCTGTCATGCCATGGGAATCAAAGTTCGCTGGCGGGTGCGCGCACATGTACCTCCTACTTGCGATGGTGGCTTTGCCTTGGCGTCGGGCTCGGGGTAGTTTCCTACCAGAATGAGCTGCGTAATGGATAATGATGACAATGCAAATACTCAAAAAAATGTTCGGCATTAAAAAAAAAGTTTAATTTGACGTACTTAGAAGTTATCTTTCTAAGTCTTGGATGTCTTGGCAATATTTCGCCCAAGGTTTTTTGTGGCGAGCCGAGTCGAGTTTCGGTAAACTCAGATCCCGGCACGTGCTGACCCTGCCGATGGTGCCGTGCCGACCGTGCCAACATATATTTATTTGTTATTTTTTAAAAATTTAAAAATTCAAATATAAAATTTTTTGACACGTGCCGTGCCGACAACTGCCGGAACAGGCACGTGCTGCTCGGCACGGGCTGTGCCGACCGGCACCGAAAACCATGATTTCACCCATGAACTCCTGATAGTGTATGCTATAACATAGTATGCTCTACAGGTTAGCAAAGTTTAAGAGGGTTTAGATTTTCTATTTTTGCATTTTCTAGTCAGCAATGTGTTGACATGTCCATGGTCAGCCATGATGAAGCTCATGGTTCCTGTGATGATGATATGCATCATCAATTCTAAAGATCAAAGATTTATCCATTACTTGAACAGAACAGGGTCTATTCTACTTCTGTCAGCAGAACAAACTTTTACCATTACAGATTTCTTAGTAGAATGAACTTTAAACATTAAATTCTAACAATATTACTATTTTGTTGAGAATCATGCAGTACAATCTGTGCAAAAGAATTTACAGTTACGATTTTTTTTTCTGAGATTATCGTGAGAAAACTATGGAATTTATTGTGATGGCTGCAGGATGGGATGACATGGCTGCTGAACTCACCTGAAGAATCCCTTGCATTCCTTCTCGCCGACAGCGGGTTCGATGTATGGATCGCCAACACCAGAGGAACTCGATGGAGCCGCCGCCACGTCTCCCTTGATTCTACTCAGCCAGTTGGTCCCCTCTCCTTCTTCAAAAATTGCAACTTTTTTTATTCTTATTCTTCTGCATGTTCTAACAGAAGAACTGTGTTGCAGGAATATTGGGCATGGTCATGGGATGAACTGGCTTCTCATGATTTACCTGCCACTGTAGATTTTGTCTATAGCCAAACAGGACAGAAAATGGACTATGTTGGTCATTCATTGGTAAGAAACTATACAGTCAAACTTTTTTTTAATCTAAAATTACTTAAAAAATAATATAATCAATAAAAAAAAACTGCAATCCATGCATCATTTGTATGCTCTTTTATCTTGTTACCTAGTGATTTGGAATCAAGTGCAACAAACTGTGATGCTAGAACAACAAAATTCATTTTCTTAGATGGCAATTTAACAGCAATCTTAAAACTCCAAAAAGTATCCAAATTCTGATTTTACAGTCTGTGTAACTTTCATTTTCGATTTTCATAGAACACTGGTTTACGTGAAATTTGCAGGGTACTTTGGTAGCATTAGCTTCATTTTCTGAAGGGAAGATGGTAGATAAGCTTAGATCAGCAGCACTTCTTAGTCCAGTTGCTTATCTTACTCATATGACAACCCCACTCGGTATTCTCGCGGCGAAAACCTTTGTTGATAAAGTAAGTAATCAAATTTCTTTATTAATGTTCCAGGTTATTTAGCTTCTGCACTACATAAATATTAGCATTCAAAACCAAAAAAAAAAGGAAAAAAATTGTTTTTTTAATAGATTGTAAAGCTTTCTTCTCATTTTTCTTTACTATATCTCTTCGTCAGATTTACACATGGCTTGGACTGGCAGAATTCGATCCGACAGGGTATTAAGTTGTTTGCGTCTATATCATATGCTTTCAGAAAAAAAAAAAAAAAAAAAAAAATGCAAATTTCTAATTTATTTACATCTGTTTTCTACAAATACTTAGGGCGGCTGTGGGTGAACTACTGAAGAATCTTTGCCAGAATCAAGGCATCGATTGCTATGACCTACTGACACTAATTACAGGTACTGCTTCACATAATATGAATTTTTTGCTCAGTGTAAAACATATAGTTGATTGCCTAATTTGTTAACTTCACCATTTTATAATTTAATTTAAGAATAATTATTCGCAACTAATTTCAATTTATTATTTAATGAGAAGGCCATAATTGCTGCCTGAATGCATCCACTGTGGAGCTCTTCCTGAAATATGAACCACAACCAACTTCTACAAGGAACATGGTTCACTTGGCTCAGAGTAAGTGTGTAGAACAATTGTTATAATCATTTTATTGATTTCGATACTAACATTACTGAAATATGCCTAATTCTTAAAATTTGCATTAAAATTTAAAAAAAAAAAAAATTCAGTGCCTGAAGGAAAAATTCATCCTTGAAATCAACAGCATTTCGATACGGAACCTTGACAAAATACAACTGGGAGAACATCGCGATGAACTTAGCAAAGTATGGCGATATCAAACCTCCTGTATACAATTTATCAAACATCGCGAGGGATCTGCCTCTCTTCCTCAGCTACGGCGGCAGAGATTGCCTCTCAGATGTACAAGATGTTGGACTCTTGCTCGACGATCTCAAATTCCACGACGGTGATAAGCTCACGGTTCATTTTATAAAGGATTATGCGCATGCAGACTTCGTGATGGGTGTTTCAGCCAAGGATATCGTCTACACGGCGCTCATAGCTTTCTTCAACAACCAGAAGTAATTATCAGATTTTAAATCATACTGAAGAAATGGATGTAACATAAAAATCGGATAAAAGATTGGATTGGCTTACTTGTGTATTAGCTGATGAATGCCAGAAAGACAATAAATCTTTGAATGGAAATGTAAGAAGTCACTTTTTGATAAGTATACAAAAGGTTATCTAATTTCCTGATTTGCTTGGCACTTTTATGGAAAATATAAGAAGTCAGCTTGCTTTTTAGTGGATTTTTTCATCTTATTAGCAGCATTAAGATCAATCCTGTCTTTTCACCTGGAGAGGTTTCTCGGAAAAGTATTGCTAGCTTTTTTTTGGGGAGTTTTTGCATATCAGCCTCCCGTTTCCGTTTTTCACAGGTTTCAGTCTTTGAAAACGTATTTTTAGAGGCTGATACGCACGAAACGTGAAATAGGGGGCTGACATGTAAATTTCCCTTTTTTTTTTCTGGCTGTCAGAGAATTTTGAGAGATTAGGGATCTTAAACTCTTGGTGGCGAATGTATGTTTAGTCGAGAACTGCACGCCGATACTTGGTAATATGGAATACTAAAATGTGAAGGAATAAGCTCTCAAAAAAAGGAGAAATTATCAAATCCAAGATTTTCTGTGCCGAGCTAAGTCGAGTTTCGTAAATTTAGATTTTGGCACGTGCCGACCGTGCTGATATATATTTATTTGTTATTTAAAAAAAAATAAAAAATTATTTAAAAATTCAAATATAAGATTTTTTGATACGTGCCACCCGATAGGAGCTATGCCGACCGACATCAAAAACCATAATCAAATCAAGGTGAATCTGTAGCACAAGACTACTCCCGGACTTCGTCGACTCGCGAAGGCTATTTTAAGACTATGGAGAGACAGCATATGCACCTATGTCTATTATTAGCGGAGGATATTTCCATCTTATCTTCGGCAGGATTCGAACCCGCACCGGTGTCGTGGTCAAAAATATTTCTTCGGATAAGGCATACAGACAAGCTAGGATTAGCAGCAGTATCAACATGAGAAAAGTCTATAATGCAGACACCAGATAACTAATTTCATGATATATATTGCTTTTAATATGCAGAACCTTGATATCTTAATCCAACGTGGCGACCTGCTAATGGTGATTGTTACAATGTAGCCGCACCAAAAGCTTGGAACTTCGACGACTTTTGTTTCTCAAACATAGCTCATGATGTTCTTTTCATATCGTATAATTTAAAAAAAAAAAAAAAAAAAATCGATCAATTTGATTTGCAGAGTTTCCATCTGAATTATCGAATGATTTCAGCGATTAATTTCCCGAGTTCCTCGCCTGAGTCTTCTTGTACATGATGACCTGCCTGCATCACCAAAGAAGGAAAAGCCTTCATTCATACTACAATTTCTGGCAAAATACTGATATTTTTCATAACTAGGCCTAGGAGCAATTACTAGGTGATATTTTTACCGTGCTCATAAATAACTCATGAGATTTGGATATATAGATATCATACCTTTTTAATCAAGTATACAATATAATATATATATATATATATATATATATATATATATATATATATATACCCTCTTCAAATAATTTTATATATGATATTAGTATTCTTACTCTAATAATATATAACGAATAAAATATAATATGTTAATAAAATAACTATCAATTTATATAATTATAATATAAATTATAAGAAATTAAATTTTTAGCATTATTATTTATATATAATTATATATGACTAATATATGTGTATGGTGCAAAACTAGTTTTAAATGAAGATCTAGGATGAAAGAAACAGACACACACACACACACACACACACACAGTGAGAGAGAGAGAGAGAGAGTACAAACCATTGGCAGCTCCATAAGCTTAATCTTCGACGATCTGCAATAGTTTTCGACCCCATCGTAGCTAAGCCAACGATCTCTCATCCCCCAACATATACTTGTAGGGATTTTCCATGCTTCGTCGGAGAGTGTCATCCTCATGTCTTCGACATAGGCCTAATCATCAAAGACAATATATACTAAAAATCCTTGTCATATTCATAAATAAATAAATAAAAAACCGAATAATTGTGCGTATGATAACCTTTAAATCCTTCTTCATTGCTCTACTTATCGCGTTCAATGCAAAACCCGAAGAACCAGATGTGAGATATGGTCTCCTGTAGACCATTGCATCTTCTTCTTTCATCTTGTAAGGCCCACAACTGGTTAATGCCTTATCACTTGCTCTGAGAGGATCCTGCAGGTTTTTAAAATAGAATTATGAATACTGATTTATGGCTCTCTTCAGGTAATTTTTAGACCGAATATTGTTCAAATCGCATGTTACGTGATACTAAATCTCCAAACCTGAGAAAAAATCTCACCCAGCAAGAAATTGCTGAATAAGGACAGTGTTGATGGCAGCTTCGCGTGCCTCTCCATCAGCTTTATGAACATTACATTATTTTAGTTCCTCAACCGACAAAATAGATGATCTTTAAACGATTATAAATCAATCTTTGATAGAATTCTTACCGGGGGGTTAATAAGTATGAGATTTTTAAGCTTTTCTTGATGAGAACTGGCATATTTAACCGCCACAGGCGAGAAATAGCCCTGCAAAGTGGACATAGTACATGCATGGATGATAGCTCTATACCAGAATCTTTAAAAAAAATTTGAAACTTTTAACGTACTTGAACAACAAGAGAAATTTCATCAAGATCAAGTGCATCAACAAGGGATTCCAATGAAGAAGTGTATTCTGCAACATAAAAAAAAGCGATATTCCATACTTTTTTTTAAATAAATGAGAATACTTAAATAGATATTGAACAAAATTATAAATGTATACCATCTAATGTATAGTCAAATCCATATTTTGGCTGAGGCTTGTCTGAGAAGCCGAAACCTGGATGAAAAATTGTCGATGAAAACCGAGAAATTGTGAAAGTAAGTCGGATGTCGCAGATCCTTGAGATCTAAAAGTACAGTTACCTGTAATGCTGTATGCATAGCCTTACCAAGCCAATCAAAGGAAATGGTGTGGTACTTGTCGGACAGAATTGGAATAACTTTTCGAAATGAATATGCCTGTCGATCGAAGTAAATAATATAGTTAAGTGGAGATTTTGATTTCTTAGTTCTTACTAATCGGCCGAGAAAATCTAGAAAACACAAAATAAAATCAACAGAACAGGTTCACAGGCTTGATCCCTGGATATTAAGAAAGGAAACCAATGCTGGAGCAGACACATATACATGTGTATACACCTACTTGAAATATAAATCGGTTCAGTAAACCTTACCTGAGATGGAAATCCATGAATCAACAAGACGGGAGGATCCGACAAACTTCCACCCTCAACGCAAAACCACCTAATGTAGCATTAATTATTATTTTTTTAAAAAAAGAACAAAATTGTGAAATAATAGCATTAAAATGTACAGCGACATCATTTCTCAAATATAACTATTTATGAATGTATGTGCGCCAGTAAGTATCAGAAATCTAATTGTCTTAATGAAAGAAGCCTGTTAAATGGTGTCTTTCCCTCAATTTTTTGTCGAAAAGGGGAACAAAAAATAAGAAAAAAAAAACAACAAGTACACTCCTAAGCAGATAAATATGCAATTTTTTGAATCACCTGAAAAGGTCGCCAGAGGATTGCGAAGCGGCTCCCATTGTTAGCCCAAATATTGGATCCTTTGCCTTCCCTTTGTTCCCATAAACAGGATAAGCTTTCACCTACACCATTAGAATATGCATAACACGCAATTGGATGCTTATATTGATCAATGCCATTGAAGTGGATATGATCCTACTTGGATTCTAACATTTTTTTACATGAAACAAAAAATCATAAAATGTCTTTCTTTCTCATTAAAATAAAATGCAGTAAAAATCATATGGGATGCTTACCATTCGTCCCTTACTAAACCACTCATCTGAATTGTTTGGCCCATCTGCATATTTTCCTGCATCAAACTATATACAATAAAAAATCCAGCTAAAAAGGAAGTTACCAATTCAAAGATTACGGTAAAATTGCAATATGAAGACTGAAGCTCATAGAAACCAAAGAAAAATCGTTACATAATTGTCAGCAAAACTAGTTTAAAAAGATTTATTTAGAAGAACAAGAAGAAGAAAGAACCTCCTGCAAAGGCGAAACCATCCCTTCCATTTCAGGGGCATCCAATAAATAATCCTGGAAAAGGCAACTTAAATTCATCATCTTATTTCTATCAATCAAAATGTCAGGGAGAACAGAATCATTCAAGTAAAGTTTGTAGTAATATATATATACAACGTTCCACCTCTCGATCAGCCAAATTTGCTCTGGGACGGCGGGTTAGGAGCTTTCTCCGGAAGAATTCATGTCGGCTGATCGGAGACCGACGAATTGGAGGGAAGAAATTGGAAGAAGAGATGGCAGCCATTGGGGAATTTGGGAGGAAGAGAGTACTGGTATGACAATTTCCATGGAGTTGTGGTTATTTTGAATTTGTGGGGAGTTGAGAAGATAGGGTCTCTCTGGTTCACACTTGTCTTGGAAGTTCGGAGGGGGAAATTTGATTGGTACGTTTTAAAAGTTGGTTGATTTTCCCGGCAAATTTTTTCAATATTTATGAATTTTTCTATGAATTAAGACCATATTTTTTTATAATAATATATTACTTTATTTTGGACGAAGATTTTCTATTTTATTTTGAAGTTTGTCTTTGTTATGCATGGCAAGGACATATTACGCTAACTAGCACCGTTTTTTATCGGTTTATTTAGTGGCCTATAATGAGTCTAAAATAAAACTGTGTATTTATGATACCTGAAAATGAGTATACGTTATTAATTAATGGAGAATGTCATCTCAAGCATTCATGGTTCACTCCGATATTGTTTTTTGTTTTTATGATTTTTAAATTTTCTCAAAACATTCCCTCCTTTATAATACTTACTTGAATACATCTCTACTTTCCATAAAAATTTATAAGGTCAGTCCAAAATATACATGTATAAGTATTTTAGAAAATTTTAAAATGATTATTATACTTTTTATATTAAAATTTATTTTTAAAATAATACTTTTAAGTAAGATAAAAATACGTATTTTTCACAATTATGTTTGGAACTAAGCCCAAAAAAAAAAAAAAAAAAAGAATTTAAAGATTTTGTACAAGATACCAACAAAAACAGACGGTGAAATCATACAACCTTCCCTGCATATGCTTACATTGCTTACAACATGTAGCTTTACTTGTAAACACTTAGTCAGTACACAGCCATGCCGAAGATTAGGGTAAAAAGAAATAAAATAAGATCCCCTTCCAGGTAATATTCATGATTTACGACTACGGCACAGACTCCGCCATCAGCCTACGGATTTGTATTGAGGATTTCAAAGAGAAGCAAGTTGAATGCACTTGAAGCATCAGAAATATAACTGTACAGCATTTTCCCAATACCATGACATCAAAGAGGCACATTAGACAGACAATGATCCTCTCCATTACTCTTCTCTCAAATTAAAACTAATATTTAGACATATTTTTTGAAAAAAAAAAATTTAACATAAAAATTGTAGATTTTGATGAGATCTACAACTTTAATATTCAAAACTTTTCCCAAAAATGACCTAAATATATGTTTGGAACTCCAATATCTTAACTGTATAAACGGATTTTATAAATTGTTTTCAAAACCGTTATTACTTGGACGCCTCAAAACATATATTTAGAAGTATTTTTACAAAACTTTGAACATGAAAGATGTAGATCTCATCAAAATCTACAACTTTCATGTTAAATTTTCAAAAAATATATCTAGATATCAGTTTTAATCAAATAATAGAGAGAACTTGAGGGAAGAGTAATGGAAATGATCCATGCCCCATTAGACAATGGATGACAGTCAACATACACTCTGTCATCTACTGGACCAAATCGACACGATGCAACTCCGATTTCGGGTCTCACTCTAAGCATGTTCTATTGAAGTACGAAGAACGATGCAACAATGTTAGATTAATTATGGTGCTGGAAGAGTTCCAATTTGTAATGGACGAAAAAACAAACCTTCTTACTGGAAAGTCTCAGAACAATGTACAAATTTCGACTGTAATCAGATTATTCCTGTATATCTGTTGACCCTCCTTGTTCTATAGTTTCCGAGTTATCGTCAGTGTTAGAGATCATATGCATAAAGGAGTCCTTGGCTTTGCCAGCAAGACGTGAAGCTTTCTTTGCAGCACCAACAACCACAGGCCGCAGAGAAATATTAGGCAGGTTCGCTCGTTCCTGTATCATAGCTGCACAGAAATACCATAGAAATTTATCTAAATTCATATCCGTTGAATAAACATGAGATAAAAAAAAAATTATATGATAGCACGTACAGACAGTCCGAGTACGAGCTAAGGCACCAATTTGCCGAATTCCAGCTTCTGCCGCCTGAGCAACCTGTGCTGACTTGTTAACACCATCTGCTATCTCTTGACTGGAAAGTCATTTGTAGGAGAATATTTTTAAAGATTCATATATAATTTCAATATGGAAAAGAAAATTTGTTGATCATATAGAAAGATAACATAGAGAAAAAATTTGTTGAATAGATAGTACATTATTTCCATATTAAGAATCAATTCATGTCCACTTCGCAATGAGAAAAATCAGAATCAATCTGCAACGCTGATTTTTTTCTGTGAACTTTCTAGGACACCAAAATTTGATTAATTCAATCTTCACATGATCACAAGATTCTCCATGGCCAACTTTGAAATCAAGAAAATGCAGTCTGAACTCATAAGCAATCAGCAAATGATTCCATAACTTAATTTTATTCAAGTGTTTGGTTGATCAAGAAATTTCAAAGGACAATTAAGATATTTTTGGACCAAAAACGAAAAAAAGAATTAGAAAGCAATTATTTCCCAACTAAATAATACAGATCACGATGGAGTTAGACAACGGTGGAAAAATTGCAAGGGATTAGTGCTAAGCATTGGCGCAAATGCCTACAAGGAGGAGGAGAAATGGAGGCACTTGGAAAAGGCTGGATTGATATCAACAAATAAGAAAGGCAGGGTGATTGAGAAAAGATACAAGTTGTTCACCAGACAAAAGTTTGAATTCATTTAGCTCCACATGTGCTAAAGGAAAAGACCATTTCGTTAGCTGGTTTTTCCATTCTATCAAACTATCAAAAACTTCCGATCAGAAACTTTCCTGGAAATAACCAAGTTTAAGGTGATAATCTGCTCCAACACATGCATCTGTAATATGATTTGCCGGCATCAATGTAATACTTTTTATACTAAATCCTTCAAATCACATAAGATGCATATTATGAAAAAAGAAAGCAGCTACATCATATCCTAGGAATTACACTAATTAAAAGCTATACGAACATCATTGGTTTATGAATTGCATTTGCATTCCTTGATACATCATAACTACAATGTTTCAGCAAGCGTGACTAAAAATTGCAGCCTAAAATTATATGAGATAAACTTCGATAAATAACGTAGATACTACAAGGATTTGTCTACATAAATCCTTGGAAAACATGGAAGATTTCCTTCATAATACTAGAGCATTCACAATTTAATTTATGATCCATATGTCAATGAAACAAAGGAAATTTAGGCAAATATCTGCATTTTCAATGAAGCAAAACTAAATGAAGAAAAACGAAAATTCCAAAAGAATGTCAAACACCATTGTTAGATTAGGTAAGTCGATAACTATAATCTTCTGGCATGCGTTCTTTACGAATTGTATTTCAAGTGATCCATGCACTCAGGAGTCTGTTCATTACCTCATGTCACTTAATTCTAGTGTTAGATCACTAATCTCCATGCCTGAAAGTCTAATTGCAGCCATAGTGCTAGGAAGCTCCTCCCTAGCAGTATCTGCCAGCTTTGCAAGGGAAATTGCAGCTCTCTTCATTGCCTATAAAAGAACTAAGACATAATTACACATGTAATAGTGACTTATTCATACATGCATACCAGAATGCATCATAAAATATATAATCAGAGTTCTTAAAAAAAAGAAAAAAAAAACACAAGAGAATGCTTTCTTTCAACAGACGTAATAGAACATTTTCCAGAAAACATGGATCAATATATTTATGTAGAATTGTCAAGTAGAAATAAAGGATTAGAACTTACAAACAGAGTGGGAATGACAGCAACAACAAGGCTGGCAAATGCTACAGAAGTCTGCATCAAGAAAATGAAAGAAGAGATTTATCAGTATACAACAAAAGATTAGAATCCACAATCAGAACTGCAGATACTACAGCCTAATGTTGATTTGCAATATCATAAATCCACAATGTAACCAATATATAACCATCGCTAAATTTCATAACTGAGTTTAGTTCTGTTCAACTAGAATGGTAAGCACAGCTTACAATTAGATACCCCCCCTGCGGCGGGTTATCCTACTGACCCCAACCAGCTCCATCTAACCAAAATGACTCGGCTGAACCCAGAAGGAACAATGTGCGACGCACCAAACCGAAAGCCTTTAAGCTTCTTCAGTATAGACCGCACTACAATCAATGTGATACCAAAATACGAAGCTAGAAACAAGCCTAGTAGAAGTCGAAACTTGGAAAAAAAAAACATTATCGTAGTTGTATGCATATTAAGCAATGAGGACACGAATGGTGAATGGAAAAGAGAAAACATAAATCAAGTGTAACCAGTGTTCATGCATAAAGTAATTTATAAGTCTAATCACTGTTAATGCATAAGTAACATGACCACCACATGCAAGTCATAAGGCTACTTTTTTCTGAAAACATCTTCGAGCCAGTACTGTCTCCTAAATCTGTTCAGTCACTCTTTTTATGAAAAAAACTTCAAGTCAGTACTGGCACTTAAATAATTTCAATACCTCCTACATTTGAATATCATTAATACTATAATGGCAATGTTGAATTGGGTACATCACCGTGCTATACAGTTAAAACACAGTACTCCAAATATTAAATTACGTTATAATATGCGTCAAGCTAAATTACAGTGCTCCAAATAATATGTAGTTGTAGCAATTTATCTCTTATGATATTCCTTATGCAGCCTTTTGTATTAGGATATGTGAATATAACATGTTACCGTGCAGGCGATAAACGCGAGAAGAAAGAATGCCTGATCACCGAGGCTCATTCTAGTCACTGCAAGCCTAGCCGGAAAATTTGACCACGGCGATCCGACGGTAGAGCATAGTTTCTCCTCCGCCACGTCAGAAACCACTCCTTCCTCCGGTTCCACCACGTCAGAGATCCGAAGCCCGGAGGTAGAGGCGTTGCAACAGCATCGGGGAAGCAAGGACGCCGCCGCCGGAGGCCGACACAGTGGGAGCGAGAGGCGGCGACGGAGAAGGAGGATATTTGGAGTGACGGGAATGCGCGGAGGAGCGAGAGAGGAGAGGATTGTGGATTGTCGGAGTATCATCTCTCAACTTCGATCTCTCACTTCTTGATAATGGTATCTCGGAATGCCTGCAGACTTGTAGGAGGACTTCGCAATACGAGCATTTTGATCTGGCTCCAACTGAGCGAGGAAGCTCTTCTGGGAATGTGTGGGGTTCAAGACCAGTTCGATAAGGGCCGGGCCGGACAGAAGATAATCGGTTTGACCAAGCCCGGCACAACCTGAAGATCCGGATCACCGAATAAGGAGTTAACAAGCTAGATATTGGCGTGATTTTGGCCCAGCGCGCTAGGGCAAGTGGCGCAGCCGTGCGTCTGCCTGCGTGAGGTCAAGCACTCGAGGCCGCATTCTGTCATTTGCACGCGTGATTCTTTCGGACGATGGTGGAGAGCGCAGGAACGAGTAGCCCCACATCTACGAAGGTGGTAAGTCACCATAAATATCGTGAAACAGAAGCTATCTTTTCCGTAAAATTAGGACCAAACCATTTCAAATTTTATCCATCATGTGATATCAAAGACTCTTAATGAACTCGATTTATGTGTGGCTCAAAAACCGTGATAGATTAAATTCATGTCCGGTGAATAAGCGGTTGATAAAATTTCACCTCGATGTTTTTAAAAAGAAAAATTGGCGTGATTCTACAACAAATATTTTCTTCTTTCACGTTCAAATTTAAAAGGAAAATAAGCGCTAATGGGTCACAGCAATGAGTAGCTAGGCCAAAACCATGCAATCCCATGCAAGCTAACTATCATGATCCAGCAAGCCGTGCATATCAATGCGGGAGTTTATCAAGCTACGTGAGGTGGCATTCGGTTGATCTCAAGCCTCAATTCATGTGCTCAGCCAATTACAAGTGATCCATACAAATCTAAGCCATGCAACCGAGCTAGCCCAACTAGTCGGTGCAATGTAACATTTTTGCGTGACCATGTCAAGGCTTGATAAACATATAGCTTATCACCTAAGGGCACCTTCCATGAAGCTTTCTTAGGACATAATCCTTTTAAAATTAATCCTTAGTTGCTTAATCGCTATGCTAGTAAAGTCTATTTAAATTCTTTTTTATGCATTTACCTTGATAACTCAAAGCCTGTAAGGATAAAGGGCTTTTGACAAATCAGCCCTCCCTTTTTTTTTTTCGACCAAATCAGCTCCTGAAAATACGTTTTTATGGACTGATTCGGCCGAACCCCGAAAAGAGAGAGAGGGGCTGAATTGCAATTTACCGAAGGATAAACTGATCCACCTCAGCTGATTCACTGTCAGATCACTCGCTCCCAAACGGTAAAACACTCTATCCAAAGAATAATAATAAATTATTATTATTATAAATTCATTAAAGAAAAAAAAAAGACCTACACACAAAGATAACTCGAACGCGCCATAAGAAAGGAAGACTAATAAAGCTGAAATATTCATGCCAGAAGATAATTATTTTGCGAGTTTCCTCCAGACCGTACGACCACGGTTTATCTCAAGCCGACTGCCGGAGAATCTCAAGAAATGGAGGAATTGGCAGTTATCTTCACCGTATTGGCTTGCTGCGAACGATCCATTCGATCCAGGAGGATGTGTTATTTCTTCATCATCCTCCGGTTCGCTGCTTGTAAGAGAATCAACCATGTCGCTGTGCTGGCATTCACGTCGGTAGTCTAATGTGATAGTTTGCAGCTCATGGCTATCAATTATCTCCTGCGGTATGCTCTGCCCGGGATCAAAACAGATTTATAAGTTAGCAACTAATTCTACAGTGTTTGTAAACGAACGAAGCTTCGTACTTACTTCGAGAACCCATCCTATGTAGGTAACATTGTTTACATGTTGGTTCATGTCAAGATCAGCTCTTCTTGGCTAGAAATATCAAAATAGAAATGCTTTCAGATTAAAGATTCCAATAAATTGATAGGTTACTTCACAGAAGCAGATGGGAAGTTGAAAAAGAAATTTACTGACCACGAGACCTAGTCGTGAGTATTGTGCAGGCTCTTCGAGTTCTGGAATTTTTTTCAAGCTGCTACTATCTGCTTCTGGAAAAGCTAACCTGAATCAAGGTTCAAACTTGTCAAAAGCTCTTTAAGATCTCATCATTACCATCTCGAACTATATATTTCGATCTATGCCAATTTTTTATGTAGATAATGGTTGTTGAAGGCATTTGTTGGCTAAATACACAAAAAAAAAAATGTTATTTTCTAAATTTTTGAAAAGGTTTTGATGCCTCTACTTCAGATAGTACAAAGGGTACATATATGATAATCCTGTTTACATCATAACCAATAGGCCCTATAGAAATAGTATCTTTATAACCAAAAACTTTTACACCATTAACCAAGAAAATGCGCATCCTGAATGCCAGCAAGGGTACATCACGCCTAGGGACTAAAGGACAGGCATGATTGTAAGGCATGAGTTAGCATGATCAATCATCTTTCCTCCAGATTAGTTACTTTAGCAGTTGCACTCGACTTGTTAACAAATATCAAGATTCGACATTTCGGACGGCACGCTTCACTTTAGCAAGTGCACTCGACTTGTTAACAAATATCAAGGTTCGACGTTTCGGGCGGCACAGAAACGTGCCGGAGCCGCCGGCGCATACCTGATTTGGGTCCGCGCACGCGCGCGGACCTGATTTGCTTTTTTTTTAAAAAAAAAAAAAAAGAAATTTTAATTTTTTATAATTTATAAAATGTGTTTTACAAATATATTAATTACTTTTTATTTTTAAATTTTTTTTTGTTTCTTTTTCTTTTTATTTATTTTTGTGGTTTTTTTTTTACATTTTAATTTAATATAAAATATAAAAATAATATTTTATTATCGGTACGTCTCGAGATCCGAATTTATCGAAAATCGAAACGGCATGGTACGGTAAACCTTGACAAATATTGCTGACCATCTTACCAGCTTACCTTGGAGTTCTTGGACAAAAGACAAGATATTCCTCCTTCACTTCATCACTTACTCTCTGCAAACGCCTGGTGTCTTGGTTCATCATCACCCATTTGCTGTCAAATACAACAGCACCTTGTAAAGTAAACAACTACTTTCGATGAAAAAGCACCATCCATGCATAAGAAACACATCAGTAGGAGTTAATAATGTGGATTGCAATGGAAGAAAATACACATATTCCTCAAGAAGCCTGCCAGATAATTCATATAGACTCGATAGAGATCTAATAAAGTCTATGGTAAAGGATAGTAAAGATCTGTTATACACATGTTGGCACCTACTATGAAGTTTTGCACTAAACTTGAAACATATGCTTCATTTATCTTTGTAAAATCCAGTGCAAAATCCGGGAGATGGGGGAAATTTGAAATTCAGAGCATAACATAACCTTGATAATCCTACTATCTTCTTTAAATGTTCAACGACTAGCATTGGATCATTCTTATGTTACAATATCAGTATCCCGCTCTGCCTTATAGGGACTGATATTTTCTTTCCCAAATTTATTCGAGGTTTTCGACTATATTCTTCCAAATTTCTGATTCTTAAAGAAAACTGTTTTCATCTATATTCATTTCTCATAATAGTAACTCATGCCTTCAGCCGTCAAGGAAGGTGACAAAGATAAATGATCTTCAGCTGTTGGTGCATAAAGAAATACATTTACCTACCTTGTACCTCTACCGATTACTGCACCAGTAACCAGATCTTTGATAATCCAATCCCGCCTAGTGCCAATCTTTCCTTCTCCTTGGCACCATGTTTCAATCTCAACAACATCACCCCTACAACAGTATGTGGAGAATTTTGAATTTCACAAACTTAAACCTCCAGCAACACAAGGTATATAAATTTGATGCCATACCAGGCTGGATATTTGTATATCTCAATGTGCATGCGAGCAGTGACCCATATGAGATGAAGCTTTCTCATGGTGGTTGTTGTGGCAAAACCATCATTGGAGAAGCCGACACTTTGTGCATGGTTGCATCCAACTTCCTGCAATCAAACAATAAAACGTGTTTGAAACAAATTTTAGCAAACAAAAACAATTAAGTTGCTTCTTCTATTTTTCTTTGGTATACATAGGCATTAGAAAAGGACATCTTGGTTGTATGCCATTGGTAGGTTGCTTTTTTTTAACAAATACATCGAGAAAGGATCTTTGATAACCCAACCTTTCAACTTTTTGCTTAAATGCACAGCGAAAGATGCTTAACATATATTACCAATTGCTTTTCATGTCATTTCTTTTTTCGAGTAACTTCGAAGGTTCCAGTATATGCACTAAAATATTTTTTCTTGTAAAAACAAGAAGCAGAATCTTTCAGGATATCTAAATAAAAAGATAACAATTGTCAATTGAGCATGAGTAAACATCATCTTTGAAGGCTATCTAAACAAAAAAAATAAGCACAGCATTGAGTATACAAGGGGGGGAACATTTTCAGAGGTCCTTTTAAAAATAATTTTATTGCTTAAAGGTGCAATATAAGAACGTCAAGACAGTGAAAGAATCTGATAATTCGCTCCAACTTCAATAAAGAAGATCTTACATTTAAACATATCAAAATGCCATCTTCGCTCAAACATCGATAATGCACATGATAACATATAACAAACATCAATATCCCAGAAACAGCTCAAAAGTCCTCCCATTTGAAAGCATGATCTGAACCATGCAAAATCATAATGCACATAATAATATACATAAAAATGCAATTCAGTCCTGTTTAACGCAAAACTAGAAGGAATGCAACCATAATATTCAAACCAATCTTTTGCTTGAGATTACAAGGTGAAAAACAGAGCCTGGACCGACCACCTCGGGTGGCTACGCTCCCAGCTCCACCATCAGAGATTAGCATATGTAGCTACCACGGTGATTTCAAACAATCCAACAGTAGCACAAATCAAATTTCATCATTCCAAATTAAGCATTCTAATAACCAAATCAATCAAACAGTGTCGCACTCCAAAACATCTAAATCAAATCAAACTCACCTGAAGCAAATTAGCGATGGTCTCCACGGTGGCAGTCTTATTGACGCCAACTTCGTAGGATCGAACAATGTAGCTCTCTTTATACGAGAGCCCATCCGGCTCAAGCTTCCCCAACCTCAATTTCTCCCCCAAACTCTTCTGCTCCTCCGCCACCGCTACTGTCGGCGACGGCGCTGCAAACCGCAGCCCAATTGCTGCCCACCTCCGCCGCCGGACGCCGCCGATCTCCGCAGCGTACCACCGCCAGCATTGACCAGTGGGCGGCGGCGACGCTGCCACCGCTGGCCGGGCCGTCGCCGAGCAGCTGCGCAGCATTTTATTGTATTTTTTTCTATTTACTTATTTATTAGAGATGGAATCCAGATTATAAAGGTCCTTGATTCCGGCGTTCGATGGAAACAATGGTGGATGACATTATCTCCTGAGCAGTAATGAACACCAAACAGCAAATACAACGAGTAATTTTCGTTTGTTTAGTGAAGTGGGATATTGGATACTGACGTGGAGGATCTCTAATGGACATCAATTTTGCTCTGAGGTTGGAATCGGAGACAGCTGATTCGGCCTAATAATGATAGCAGTTTATATTCTCACCTAATCGAAAACGATAACGAAATGCTCAAAGGGATGAATTCTCACCGAACCAAAATAATGACACATGAAAAATAAAACTCTTATTCTTTGAGAGCTGCCACAAAACAGTGCTCCAAAATATGCACCACATATTCAGGAACAATTCTTACATGATCGTCAGAAATTCTTAAAAAATAATTATCCCGATAAGAATATGCTCCCAAGCCATTGCTGGCACAGATTTTTTATTTTTTATTTTTAAAAAGAATACATTAGCTCAACTATGTTCTCACTGTATCACTCTGTTATGTCAATCTTTAAAAAAAAAAAAAAAAAAAAAAACAAGGACAGTAGCATAGATGCTCTAAAATCATGATGACTTCCAAAAAGAGTTCTCAAATAACTTTCACACTGCTGCTATGAAGGAAGCCTGTGATCATCAAAAGGTAATGGCTTTATTTGATCCTCAAAATTTAAAAAAAAAAAGTATAATTTTCAGAAATGTTTGAATCTAGAAAGCTAGGTGAAATCTAGCTTTCACATTTGTAGGAAACCTTCAAAATGAAGATGAACGGAATCTAACTTGGACAGCCTCATCCGGCAGTCGGGAGATACACCCGGTGGAAGTTGTTCATAGTTAATTTCCGCCGGCAAGTAGGGCACTTTTTTGATATTTTAACAGCTCTCTTGACGCAATCCTGACAAAAAATATGACCACATATTGTTGAGCTTGGATCAACAAGGGAGTTCAGGCAGATTGGACACTTGAAGCTGGGCTTATTCGGCTTCTTTTCTTCCTGCTCGCCATTCAATAATTGCTGTCTCTGCCAACAAAAGCAGTTTGTCAAAAAAAAAAAAAAGAACTTTCTTACAACCCCTTCTATCTCACTCATCCCGAACGTAGACAACAGAAAATTGATAATTACTGAGATAAAGATTAGGAGTTCTTAGCAATGTTCCAAATAGAACTCCTCAGAGTATTCTACCAAATCAAACTCTCATAAACCTAGCATCAGATATATGACCCTAACCTTAGCCACAAATTGATTATAAGACTCTAATCAAGATTTCCAAATAAATTGAATACATAACATACTTTTAAAAGATAATCTTCCTATTAAAGGATCCCATTTATGATGAACTATATAATTCATCATTAGAAGAACCTCAAGCCCTTAATATCTTAATACTCACCCCAACAGACGTATGGTGTATGACGAGCAAGGTATAGAAGTATAGTGTAATAGAATATCTGCTCTATGGTCTTCAAAAGTAACAGTGAAGGCTTTCCATGGACAACTTCTTTACAAAAGGTCAAATTCCTTTTTACCAAAATGTGCCTCTATAACTATAAACTTCATTTCGTGTCCACGATAACCATGTACTTTAAAAAAACGTCCGCCATAACCTTGCCGTCAGTTTTTTCCGTTTGCAACCGTTAATTTACTGACGTGGCAAATTTTTAATTATTTTTTATGAACCAAACAGAAAATTGAAGGAAACAAAAGCAACGGCTGCATGATCCTAAAATTGAAGATATTTCTTACATGCAGGTGGAGCAATTGATGTTTTTAAATTGGCTTCGAACTTTTAACTACTGTAGGCACTCACTTTTACCAATAGTATGACTATACCTAATCAAATTCAATGTTTGGGTTGGCAGTAATATTCACCTATTGTAGTAGAACACAAGCAATAGATGATAAAGAAGTTGAATACTCTACTAAAAAGACTATTATAACCAAAATGCTTGCGAGACAACAGATCCATGAATTTTCTAGGACAACAAGAGCCCCTAAATGCTTGTGTCACATTTCTGCTAGCCTATTATAGCCAAAACAAATTAAGAAAAACAGTTCTTAGAAGAAGGTGAAGAAGGCTAAACAACTCATCTAAGCATCATTATTATCACATACTTATTATAGGCTCATGATTTTTGAACTATTCATACATCTTCTATGATCTAGATTAAGAAAATATACAATTCACTAACAACTTGATAATTTGGCAATACTATTGAACTAGATAGTGTTAGTTACAGCTACTACTTCAATGATACAGCAATGGCAGGTAAGGCGAACACCAGATCTTTAATAGATTTATGACAAAATATGAAAACCAACAGTGAGCCTTACCTTGGAAGAATGTACGATATATTTTACACCACTATCTATACCACATTGTGTGTTTACCCCAATCATCTGGTTGCTAGTAGTTGGAACCACTGTCCCTATGTCTCCTAAAGCCGAACCAAGGATGTTCGCTGAACATAATATAAGGACCACTGATCAAATAATAAAATTAAATGTTTCTTCAAGCAAACAAGCAAAATAAACTAAGTTTGGATTCCATACGCCAGATTGACTTTGTTTTTAAAGATATCAAGGTTAGATAAGATTTAAATTCTCCAAGCAAACAAGCAGAATAAATTAAGCTTGGATTCAATGCCCCAGGATTGACTCTGTTTTTAAAGATATCAATGTTAGATAAGATTTAATTTAACTGCTACTAACCAAACTTATAAAGAGCTTGCAACAAGATGGTTACACGCCTAGGGACCATAACTATACTAATTAGCTTGTTAAGTTAATTTCTGAAATGGAAAACTTGCAAATCTCTTGAAGTTATATGCATAATCATTACATCAAATACATCGTATTATCACTTATATAATATGCTTCATCTTATCATCTGCTTTCGGTGCAACTTTGTTTAGTTCAGTAGCATTTATTCAGTACTCACTCTTGTATGGTGGGTGTATAAACTAGGTCAACTACAATCCTAAATCCAATCATTTCATCTTCCTTAGGTGAGATAGTTCAGAGACTAAAGGTGCTGGACCACATATTTGAAGCAGTGCATCACGTAGAACATACTTCTATACAAACCAAATTGTACTGAGCATGAAAGACATGATCAATATGTTCATCCAGCCAATGCACTGGTTTATGTACTTTTTAGTTGTACATTTTCTTTCTCTATCTATTTTCCTCCTCACCTTTCTGTATCCTTTGATAATGGTATATGACTCTACCACCTAACAACCCAAGAAAACATCCGAAGGCGAGATTCAAAAAGATCTGATCCTTTCCACCCATCCCACAGAAACTAGGATATGTTTTTAAGGTTGTTTTGGAATGATTTTGGATCATCTAGCAGAGCTCATTTTCTTTATTTGTTTGTGCAGGATTTGTAATGGCCTTAATGGTCTACCAAGAAAAACAATGTAAACATCGCAGTTAACAAAGGGACACGCCACAGCACTAATCCTTGAACACAACTTCCTTATTCTAATGTAATTTATGGGTAATGTGCCATAGTCAAGATAGGAAAACCACATAGGAAAAAGTTTCTTTTTCTTTTTCATATACTTACTGGTGGTACATTTTATTCTTCAAACATTTATTTCTTCAATTACTTGTTAGCACACAATGGAGATTGTGAGCAGTTACCATACTTAAGAAAGCAAATTGTATTTAATTGAACCGAGAAACATTTTCACTTATACGGTTCTTGTATGTTCAATGTTTTAACACATCTATCCAAAGAATCTTCAAGAAGAAAATAGAGAAAATATGAACCATTTACCAGAGATGCAGTCATTACTTTCCACGTCTACAACCAGTACTGTCTCACGTTTCCTCTTACACCTCCGACCAGCACGATCCCTAGTCTGAGCCATACAAAATGGACTAGGATCATTAACTGAAGCAAACCAGTATAACAAAAGATTGTAGAAGCCCATCACAGGATATTGATATAAACATTGATTTCCAATAAGTAACTTACTAGATGATAGCTTAGTAAAGAATATTTGATGTCCTTTTCTTCCCCAAAAAAAAAGAAGAAAGAAAGAAAATTAATGCCCTGGCTTGGAGAACATTGTCCTTGTGTCATTTTACTTGTACCATGAAGTATGTTAATATAGTTCTTCAACGAAAAAAAGCAAAACCAGGATAAATATAACTTAAGTTCTAAATCTTCCAAAAAAAACTTTAAGTTCTAGAAAGAAACAATATAATAATTTTCAAAGACCCATGGTCATACTTGAGATTGACTATCAAAAGTAGAACCATGACATATATTGTCCATGTCTAGTCAAGTATACTTAGATACTTGAAGTTCGATATAGCTTACAAATTATAAAGCAAAACCAGCATAAATGCTTGAAATTTATAAAAAATCTCCACAGAAGACTTAGTTCTGCAAAACCAACAACTGTAATTTGAAAAAGGGCCATGGTGACTCACATTTGAAACTGGACTCCTGGAGATACCACCATAAGCAACATTGTCCTCATGTAGCTGCACCAAGAAAAATTAGTAGATAACCAGGATAAGCTCTGAATCTTTCTTAGTTTAAAGTTGTACAATAAACAATCATAAATGTTCGTTTGATTGCACTCTTGGAGGTGGTACCATTGGAACATTTTCCTTGTGCAGTTATACCGAGAAACGTTAGAAAAAAGCAGGATAAGCATAAACCTTTCCTAAGAAAATAATCAATTTCAAAAGAGGCATGGCATTCATAAGCTTGCACTGCAATAACATGAAGTTCATGTGTAGTAGTACCAAGAAACATAATCGTGCTATGTTAATAGAAGTATAATTTCACGAATCCATGATCATACTTGAGATTGCACTATTGGAGGTGGTATAAACTCCACATCATCATCATCACTTGCATCTACATCAAGTACCGAATTACAAGACGCCCGAGGAGCAGGTTGAGCAGGCTGCAGAGGAGGGTCGACGATGGAGGCAGATACGGTGGGCAAAGATAAAGTGAGATTTACCGATTCATTACCAAGGCCTTCATCTGGTAAACAATTGAGATCAAATGAATTCCCAGAAAGATTGGTACTCATCGTTACAGCAACCCAACGTCAGAACAACTGCTCCTCAACTATGTCTATGATTAAAACGACAACAAATCTGCGCAGAATAATAAGTGATGACCAGTAAATTCATAATATCAATAGAAAAGCAGATTATGAGAAGAGATTACCTTGTGAGATGAAATTACGCTTGAAATTGGACGTCGATGGCATGAATTGTTGCAAGTTATCAGGAGAGAGGGAGAGAGAGAGAGAGGACGACGGGGGAAAATCGAGGTTCAGTAATTGAAATTAAAATACCTTTTTAGAAAATCACAGTAAAATTGGTTAGTATTCTTCACAGAAATTGTGTGATGAAAAAGAGAGAGACGCTTGAAATTTTGAGGAGAGAAACCAGAAATGGAGAAATTTAATTTAATGAAGAGAAAAATTTGGATATATTGGGAGTGGAATCAGTGTTGGTTTAGTTAGTTCCTCGACGGCCCTGTCATTCGGTTCATACGTGCTGGTGACGTGGAAATATTCGATCTTTTTCTTCAGGATTTTTTTCAAATAAAACATACCGAAATTACGAAAATCCGTCCTCTTCTATTTGAACCACTCCTTTTTGTGCTAATGTGGTAAAAAAAAAAGACTAAAATAGAATATTCAAAAATAGAAGACTGATTTGTTATTATCTTTCAATCCATTAGCTTTCTCGATATTATCCATTTTATAAATTTTAAAATTTTAGAGGGCGCAAATAGGAACTCTTTGACATAGAACTCCCACAGGAACTGACCAATATCGCCTTTCAAACACCTAGAGAGTGGCGGGTCGATGCTTGCCCATCCGAAATAGGTTCGGACACAGCGCGCATACCTTTGCATGCTCTCTCATGATACGCAAGAAATACACCTACGCTAGCACCCGACCTAGCGGCAGGGGCCGATGTTGGTTTGTTTCATCCAATAATTTCACAGCAGGTATCCAAGTGCATTAGTATAAGGCGATCTACTTACCGTCCGACTTAGTACCTTTTCAAAAAAAAAATGAATGTAGGTCATGATTATATATATATATATATATATATATATATATATATATATATATATATATATATAAATACAACTTTAAGAACAAAAATAAACATTAGAAGTAAGGATGATGGAAAAGAGTATTCCAGCAAAATACATTGAACAAAAAGTTGAATTTTCAAAATAGAAACTTTAAAGTTAAGAACACAGATAAAGATGTCTTGACTACCACAAGCAGAACAAATCTATTATCATAATTCAAATCCCAATAGAAAATAAAATAAATGGAAAATCGAGTGATTTTCATGCACGCACAAAAACAATGATGTCGGACGCTGTCCCTTCTTCGTGTATGGCCTTCAAAGTATCTACAGCATGATCCAGTATATTTTGCTGTAACAATCTTCGGATCATTTCTTGCCAAAGTGGAAGCACCAACATCCCTGAAATGGTCACATTTTCAGAAAAGTTAGTAGTTGAGCTGGCAAATCTATAGAACTTCATAAAGGTAATGCAGGAACACCCAAATTTTCTCCAAAAAACTTTTTCCCAAACATCAACCGATGCCATTTATGAGTATCACATGGTTTCGATTTCATATAGCACGTAAGAATTTTCAATAAATGGATAAAAGCTCTCGTGTCTTTGAAATTTATAGTTTTAAACTTAAACTAAGTTTAAACAATTTCCTTTCAAATAAATTCTGGCACTTATTGACGAAACCACAGGTTAGTAGTGTTATACCGGCATTGAATGCTTCCTATCTTCAAGTTAAAGTTACAATGAGTCAAACCTAGTTGATTTGACCTCGATGAAGAGTTTGCCTTCGAGATCCCAGAATTTGTTTCGGATGATGAATTAAAACAAATGAAGAGGATCAATATAGAGATAGGTTCTAAACGAAACGTCGGGTACATATATATTGACAGTGAAAAGGGTAGGAAAATACAGGCAAAAAGAAACAGGTGTTTCTAAGATTGTTATTCTAGGCTCTAGAAACCACAAATAACCCATCAAGTGTGGTGTCTTCTGTGAAACGATCTATGATCTGTCCTTCATTTCACAACTTTGGCTTTCTTGTGTGACACCCCCACTGATTTTAACATTTGGTGAAAGAATCATATAGACTCGGGTGATTTTGTCTACGAATAATGCTAAGCACGTTCAATTTGTATCTTCAAAGTTACTTCTAAAAAGATATACGTTCAATTCCACCTCACTTTAAAATACTTTTTCTTAGTGTTAGTTGAGCTGCAAAATACTTCCCTTTATCGATAACAGGGATTGAACTCCTTGTGTACCCAAAATGCAGTGATGGGTCAAAGACCATTTTGGGTCGCGAGCATTGGAGTCATGTAGCATTTCCAGTAAATAAAATTTATTTTCTTCATATATCTTGATCTAATGGTTTACCACTAATTTTGGGTTTAACATTTACACGATAAAAAAGCTTGCAGTATTCTAATTTTAATTTATAGTTCTAAAGTGGAGCATCAGAAGGAAAAATGCACGTACCGTAGACTTAGAGTGACGTTCTTGATTGTAACTGTTGACGTAAACAGCATCATCGGTAATCATTTGACCTTTAGCTGACCCAGTCTGTTTTTCCTCCCTCACTTTGTTGAAAATGTGGGTGAAACCATCAGCAGAAGAAGGATCCAGCTCATCCCATTCACCAAATTTTGGCACTGTTGATCCTCTCTCAGGCTGTCAGTTCAAATGGAAAACAGCATTATCAAAACTAAAGAAAAGATGTCCCTCTGTACAATTCTAGGATTGCCAAAACAACTCCCGTAATTTCTCCCATTATCAATCAAGTTCACCTTTTACACCTATAGGTCACCTTTTCAGCATCACTAAATCCATTCATGATAAATAGCATCACAATTTTGGGACATCTTTCGGGACCTTACAAAATAAGCAACTGTTAAATTCACAAATTCTGAAATAATCAATCAAGTTCACTTTTCAAAGTTCGTTTTTCAGCAGCACAAGCTTCAAGCCATTCATGATAGCAGAACAAATTAGGGGGATGCTTTGGGATCACTAGCAGTTTTTATACATATTATTAAATTTTTAAAAGTTAAATATTACCAAGAATGTTCTTTACTGTTTCATCTCCTCGAATGATATCATTTAAGATATTCCTGGGGATATGATAAGCACGGTTAAACTTCTAGACAGCATGAGCAATGCTAGAGATCTAAGAACTTTCCCAAATTTTTCGAAAGTCTATCAAGTTCACTTTTTTAACATCATATAATTTTCAGTGCAAATTTGGACCAAAATTTTTGAGGTACGTTGACAGCGCTAGCATTCTTTAAAGCAAATAAGAATTTAAAATTGAACAATTCAAGATAGTAATTTACTGTTTCATCGCCTCGGGACGGCTTCATTCTTGATCTTCCTGGGGTATGTGGAGCATGACCATGACTACTATCTGACGGACCTTTTCGCTCCCAAGAAGGAGATGAAACTCCAAATTTGTTTGCAGCTTTCACATGATAATGTGGGTGAAGTGGTGAGGGCTCAACACTCCGGTCTGATCCACTAACCCTAGATGCTTTCCTTTGCACATCACCAGTTACATCACCATATCGGTGATGAGGTGAATGTGACGTGGGCCTCCTAGATATTGCATCGCTATCTTCTCTGCTTGCCCTCCTCTCATGCTTGGACTTCACGGCATGTTGATTTTCTACATCAGAAGAAAATGCACTAGGATTTTCTTGAGGGTCGTTCGGATTGATCAGCTTGCCTCCCTTACCCTTGCGTGCATTCTCGAAATATTGTGTGTAGGGCACGTTATCATTGTCTTCCCAGTTGCCGAATTTGGGAACATGAGCATTTTGCTGGATTGCAGAAAAATTATAAATTTTACGCAATAACCATTGTTTTCTAAAAACTACAAAGATTTGAGCATTTTTCAGGTTTATCAGTTACTGTTATTACCCAGATCTATGCTTTAGCAACGCTTAAAAGCTGGCTTGCACAAACATATTTCTGAAGCATTCAAAAAAACACCTAGAAATTTAAATGCACAAACTCATGTACATGACAACATAGAATAAAGTTTTAGCTAGCAGAAAGCATTATGAGCTCATCGTGTCCGTATCATACTCCATATATCAGGTGTAAGACAAGAGGAAAGAATAATGAATAATAATACACAGGTCTAGACTAAACATGGGCACCTTCTACATTAAACCTATGGCATTATGTCAGCCAAACAGATTGAAAATATTAACTTCACCTGTAACAGTGTGTGGAAGTTATTTACACCACAAGTTTAAAATCTTGCAAGACCCACAATTTCAAAACTTTAAAGGTGCCTAACTTTGTCTTAGTTGTATCGACTACAAAGAACCAATAAGCAAACATCCAATGAAAAAGATCACACTTGGCCAGCCTAGCCTTGGATGATAAGTATCTTACAGAAGAGAAAACTCAACATTCTCACACCAATTGACATATATCCTTAAACTGCAAAATCCATACATAATACACTTGCAAATAGTAGGAAATCCATGAATTCTAAGACGAAGATTCGGCTGTGTTTGGTTGTAGCTAGTAGCTTGTGTTTTGATCTTGCTTGTGTAGCTTATAATCAAGGTTTTCTGTGCCGAGCCGAGCCGAGTTTCGGTAAACTCAGATCCGGGCACGTGCCGACCGTGTTGATATATATTTATTTGTTATTTTTTAAAAAATAAAATAAAAATAAAAAAATATTTTAAAATTGAAATATAAGATTTTTTGGCACATACCGTGCCGGCAACTACCAGAACAGGCACCTGCCGCCCGGCACGTGCTGTGCTGACCAGCACCTAAAACCATGCTTATAATTGCATGCTACTCCAAGTAACATGTGAGCACAAGCTACAAGCTACATATGTATAAGCTAAATTTAAGTTACAAGCTATTTTACCAAACGCAAGATATTAATTAAACTTAGATAATTCTATCAATCCACTATTTACAAGTTACTTAACAAGCTGCAAGCAAACATGCCCTTCATAGACACACTGCTCATTTGATAGACTCCTGGCCTGTGAATTGTATATGCTTGAGTTCCTAATTTCATCTCTACAACCTACCAAGTCTATGAAATAGCAGACAGAATTTGCATCCGCCAAAAATAGGAAAAGTAACTTGAATTTGCAAATGGAAAATACACAGAAATGTATGCATATTTAGGTTCATAGCAGATGCTGTTCACTTTTGTAGTGAAATCCATAAAATCAGATAAGAGTATGTTTAATCACCACTTGATAAGATTTAATTTCTACCTAAAAGAAACCAAAGTAAATCCATAACGACCAAATAATAACAAATAGCGCATGAATTCCATGATAATCCTGTGACAAAGCATTGATCAACTATTTTTTTTAGAAATGATAAACAAAATCAAGGAAGAGTAGAAACAGATTCAATTGCCACAACATCCGAATTCTTCATCAAAATCAAACATCTTACCCTTCATACCTAGATGACCAACAACAAAATTAACAAAAATAATTGAAGCACATTGTTGAACACTATACTACAATCCTACTACATTAATGTCAAAAACCTCCATGAATCAGTGAAGGCACATAAGTAAATACCAAACATTCAAGCAATCATTGCAGAAAATTGAAGAGAAATTAGGAATCCTAATATCATAAACTCCAAATTTTCCAGTCTAAGCAGCTAATCAGCAACACTCATGTAAAAGAGTAAGTTATCTAGTAAAAAAAAAGTACAGAATTAAACAGCTGAATTCCCGCAAAACACCAAATATTTGAAGCGAACTACTGCTCAGTATTCAAATATGTTCAATTAACCAACAAAATTAAGACTCACATCATCTAAAATTATTCAAAAAAGAAAACAAAATTGAAAACTCACCGCCATTTACAATGCTTCAGCTGCTTGAAGAAATATTAAAATCGCAAGATTGTTGGCCGAGATTAGTTCTAAAAGATCCAAAAAGGTGATGAGATTAACTCAAAATGATAATAGCTTCCTACGAGAGCGAGAGAGAGAGAGAGAGAGAGAGATCGCCCGACGGCAGCAGTCGCGTTTGACGTTTATTAGCACGTCACCTGCTGTTCAAAGTTTAAGACATAAGCATAGTAATAGTACTTAGTAATAAATTAATTATAACAAGTTATTTTATCTCAAAAAAGAATATAATTATTGAAATATTCTCTCGCTCAACAATAACATGCGTACTATGATATATATCTTTGGTTTTTAGGCCAATTATAATCTCAAATGAAATAATTATAAATCATTTTTTGAAAGCAAAATGTTGAATATAAAAAATTATAAATTTTATTAATTTATAATTTTTATATTAAAGTTTTTTAAAAAAATATCTATAAAATAGTCAAAATGGCTCTATATAAATATGAGAGAAATTTTTTTATAAACATAATAAAAGTTAAAAAATTTTAAAATTAATTTATATGAATAAAAAAGTTTACGAGTTAATTTATAGTTTATTCCAAAACAATATTATGTAAGAGAGACAAGAGTAGCTACCAAACAGTAGGTGGACCATCATGAACTGGAAAATAATAAATATAATAATATTTGCATTCAATTTAGTACAATTTCCCAACTACATCTATCTAAATTAGTTTAGATCATTTGGATTTCCAGCTGGATTATTTTTAAATCTTTTATCTGGATATCTAAACTAACGAACCATTTAGTTATCGATGTTTGGTTATTCTTTTTGGACAAAAATTCATGCTACGTCAAATTTTAAATTTAATTCAAATTTTATGTTGGTTGGTTAGAACTTACTTTTCGCCGTCGCTGCTGCATGACTACGTATATTTCATAGCATTGTCATTCATCATAGGCTTATAGTAAAACTGATGTAATATGTACCAAATATATTGTATCGAAATAGGTAAAATTCATATATTTATACAATACGAGTGGTTCAGATTATATTAAGATTATTAAGATTATTGAGTTTTTTTATCAACACTTTTTCTACAGATTGAACCAAATAATATATTAGTAAAGTTTGTTTCTCACTATGGTATTACTATGGATTCGAATCTACTGAATATAAAATAAAAATATCCTCCGTGCATGGATGCATATGCCGTTCCTTCATAATATGAAATTCTCGTGAGTTAGCCGAAGTCTTGGAGTGGCCTTTATCTCATGGGTTTGCCTTTTTTTACTATTTTGCTTCTACTAGCTAGTATATTGAAGAAAATTAGTATTAAAGCTTAATTATTTTCTTGTATAATCAAATTTAGACAAGGAACAATCTCTCTTGAGAATAGAAACTGAAATTCATGACTATTAAAATATAAAAAAAAGAAGAAAATATGGTAATTTAAAAATATATATAATAAAAATAAATAAAAATATTAATATAATTAAATTGTTTGTGTATGGCATTTAACTAAGAGATAATAAGATTATTATGCAGTTTATAACTGTATTTTTCCATTTTATTTATATTTTAAAGATATGACTACTATTTCACGGAATAGTAATATGTTAGATATTAAAGATCACAATGCATATTTATACAAACAATAATGCAAACTAAGAAATATTTATATCTTTATACTATATCATAAATTTTTAAAATATTTTTAATTAAAAAATATATTTATAATTTAAAATTATAAAATATAAAAAATCTCAAAACTAATTAGTAATTACTAATTAGCAAAGGCTCCAGTTATACATTTGCAACTTCTAAAAGGCTGAAAGCTACAAGTACAATGGTAGAATGGCTTGTGTAGCTCCAAGCATCGCCCCATCGGTCCCGAAGGACACAAAGGAGCGACTCATAGAGCGTTCAATGGAGCGACACATACAAACTAGCGTTCGGTTCGGCGCTTCTATGTTATTGTTGCTGCATGACGAGGACAGAGAAGGGGCTATCAAAATCCGGCGAGGCGAGCATGTCACCGATGATCCCAAGCTCCTTCCACTCGCTGAACTCGGCAAGTCCCTCGTCTAAATGCGAGGTCGCCGGCTGCCGTCGGCCGACCATTACTAGATCATATCCGCGGTCGATCGATCGGACGGCGGCGAAGGTCTCCTCGATATCTCTCACGACCACCTCCACCACCGACACCCTCTCGTTTCCTGCATGTTCTATCATGAATTCACCGATCACCCTGTCATCCCTCTGTCGATCCTCGTCTCCGCCTCCGTGGTTCCCCCAAACGAACCTTGTCAACGAAAGATACACCGCCGGGTGGTCCGCCATTCTCGCCGCTGCTGCCAGTGCCTCTCGATCATCTGGTCCTCCCCAGAATAGTAACCCTACGTGGAACTTCTGTAGCTGTTTCTGTTGCTCTCTTGGCATGGGTGAGATGATTGCTCCGTGGGAGTAGACAAGGAGGCCGACGGAGCAAGTTGCATTGGCGACCACGTCGGCGGCGAGGCTACGGGCGAGCTGGTCAGCCTCCGACATGCCGCCCGCGCGGAGGTCTTTTCGCGGGAAGGGGGCGAGCAAGAGCGCAGCGTTGCGCTCGACGGCGAGCACGCAGGCGTCGTGGTGCATCGTCTTTGGGGGTGCCAGGGCTGTGAACGGGAACACGGCGGCGGCGCCGTGCTTGTACTGTTCGAACGTGGCAAACGCGTTCAACAAAGGGTCCATACCAGACGGATTTATGAAGCCTTTCTTATTTTTGTGAGAGACAATGGAGGACGAGGCGGCGGCGACGAGCTCGACGAGGTGGAGAACGTAGGCGCAGAGAGGGCGCCCGGCGCCGCTGAAGACCTCGAGGAGGGAGATAATGGAAGGGACGGAGTCCTCGGCTGTGACGCAGATCACGACGCGGAGCTCCTCGTGAGGCTTCAGACGCTGCACCGTGCGCCAGCCTCTGCCGGCGGCGGAGTCAAATGGCTTGTATAGAATCTCCACCACCGGCGCCGCGACCCCTGTCGTCAACACCACCGACAACATTAGGATGGTGAAGTTCTCTCTGTCCAATATCTGCAACAATGGCCGCAATCTTCCATTACTATATGAATAATAGTTTGCGGACATTTATTCTTCCCATCCTCCTTTTTCATCTACAAATACCTTATATCAATATATCGGTCCATTTATCTTACCAAATTCCACCATTTTTTATTTATAAAATTAAAAAAAAAGGCATACTGCTATACTTTATGAGCCATGCAAAGATAGGTACAAATGTTATATTTTTTGTTTTTTAAATTAAAATAAACCATAAATATAGACTAGAATCTCACCTTCATGTATCGAAAGTTGAAGTACGTGACAATCTCCACGAGGCCTTTCATATTCATAATAAGGCCAAGCAAGAAGGCCTGGTACGTCGGGATCTTCGAGTAAGCTCCGGCGACCATCGTCCCGATGATCGTTCCCATGAATGCCAGCAGATAAAGCAGTATTATCGCTCCGTACTCCACCAACTGCTCCGGCGCCGTCGTCAACATCACCTGTATTTAAGATATTTATAAATATTTTATACAACAAAATTTTTTCCAAAATTATTACATTATATAATTTCATTTTTAAATTGATCCATCAGCTCAAAAGACTGAATTATAGTAAAAGCTACATCCGTTTATGAGATTGATAAAGTAATTTAGGCCTCACCTTTCTGACGTTCATGAGCTGGCCGGTAGCGATGAATACCACCGGCAGCAGCACCTCCGTCACCACCGTCTCCGTCCGCTGCACCACTGCCGCACCCAGCGGCGGCCCTGGCGGCACCGCCAGCCCTAGCGCCAGCGGTCCAACGATGTACGACACTCCGATGGCATCGCTCAGCAGCCCGGTGATCATCGCCAACACCAAGATGAGCACAACGTAGCCGTTGCGCACGGGGGAGCCACGCGGCGTGTTCCTAGCCACCCATTGCGCCCACGGCCGGAACCCGAAGGAAATGAAGAACAACAACGTTGTCAGCGACAACAGCGCGTAGCAAGCGTTCGCCGCCGCCCCCTTCGCGCCGGCGGCGGCGTTAGTGAGCTGCTTCTGGTTGACGGCGGTGAAGGACGTTATAAACACCCACCCGAAGACGTCGTTGACGAGGGCCGCGGACATGGCTAGTCGGCCGAGTTCCGAGTTTAGCAGCCGAATCTCGGACAGTAAGTCGGACAGGACGGGGAACGCCGTTGTGGAGAGAGAAGCAGGAAGGAAAATGAGGAACTCGCGGCCCACGGCAGAGTCTTGGAAGATACGGTTACGGTAACGGATGGAAGCGAGCGCCGTTAGAGTGAACGGAATGGCGACGCAGCAGACGCCGACGGTGAGAGCACGTCGGCCTGCGTTCCTGACCATGCGCAAGTCGGTCTTTACGCCGATCAAAAGCATGTGGAACATGATTCCGAATGCGGCAAGAGTCCGACCCGTTAAGCGCTGCTTAACTGGGAAGAGCTTGTAGCCCATGTAGAAGTCGGAACGCATTCCCCCGCGCCAGAACTGCGGCACCGATGGGCCCAGCATCATCCCAGCCTGCATCCAATAGATGGTAATTGATGAAAGAAAAAATTAAAAAAAAAAATCTAAATTCAATTTTAACAATGAAAAACAAAAAATTGCTCATACTCCACAATGCAAAAATGTCTTATAAATCATTTAAATTGGGTGCATTAGTTATTAAAAAATGCTAAAGCGAGGATGTTGCGGAGGACGAGATATCGTATGGAGTGATATCTTACGCACGAGGATGTTGCAGACGATGCGAGGCTGGCGGAGGGGTCGGAGGAGGAAGTAGAAGGCGCGGGACAAGAGGGAGCCGGTGAGGATCTGGATCAGGAGGAGGGGGAGAGAATAGAATGTAGGCGACTCCTTGAACCATATACCGTCGGAATATACACGTTGCAGGTCGAGCGGCAGGAGGCAAATGTACCCCGTCGCAATGCCGAAATCCGGCATGGTGTCGTTGATCCTGGAACCCATATCCATTGATTTCTTCTTTGATTTCTTCTGTTCAATGGAAAGAGTTAGCTTGGAGAGAGAGAGAGAGAGAGATTTGGAGGAAGGTGGTTACTTGGTGACCGTTAATTCGGTTTGACGAGTTCCACTATAACTTGTTATTTTTCTGGTAGGTATGCATCGTCCATCAAATTTGCTGGACAACACCCTTTTTATCTCCTAATTAGCGTGCTTATCTCACCAATTCACCATTTCCATCCATCTCAATTGGGTACATAAACGAACTGAGTTTAAACTAAACACTACTAAGCTCAAACTCAAACTCAGCTCGATTAGCTTAGCCCTAGCTCGAGCTCGAGCTCAACAATTTTTAGAGGCTGAGTTCGAATGTAACTCAATTCAAAAAATCTCGAGCTCGACTCGATTATGTTAACTGAACTGAGTTCGAATCGAATTGAGCCGAATTCAATTTGAGTCGGATTGATTGCATCAGTTAGGCGGATTATCAATATATTCTAATAATTTTGTAAATTACGTTCTTAATTTGAAATATAACTAAAATAAAGGTTGTATATGGGTCGGTCCAAGTGGTACTTCTTAAGTACTTAGAAATAATGGGCCCAATGCAGTCCAGTAATTACAAAATCTTGATCCCTAAATAGTTTATAGTCCATGGGCCGACTAGTACCCATGGACTATAAACTATTATAGTCCTGAAGCTGCCGAAGTCCTATGCTCAAATTCTACAATCACCTTTTGTAAAGGTAAATTATTTATAATAATCTCAAAATAGTAAAAAATAAAAATAAAAATTTGCTTTATCAAAATGACATTGCTATTGGAAATAGGATTTTTCTTATATATATATATATATATATATATATATATATATATATATATATATATATATATAATATATATAGCATCTTTTAAGATATGATCTGGACCGTTGATCAATATGTGATACAGACCGTTCATACTGATCAAAAAATTCGATCCAACGGTTTACGACTTACCTTACGGAGAACTATTCTTAGATCGAGCTGAGAATAGCATATATATATATATATATATATATATATATATAATATATATTATATATATATATATATATATATATATATATATATATATTGTGTGTGTGTGTGTGTGTGTGTGTGTGTGTGTGTGTGTGTGTGTGTGTGTGTGTGTGTGTATAGAGATTACGAGGCCAATCTTTTCGGTGCACCAATTCTAATATCATTAGGGACACCGTTTTCTAATCACGTTCCATCAGCTCGCAGTGGGTCGGAATCGCGGTCAGAGGTAAAATTCTGGCATAATATGTAAAAACGTCTCGAGTCAGACGTGGTGTACTAAAGTTCTTTCTAGCCGCTACATTAGCAACTCTAACTGAAAATTCGCTGCATTTATCTATTTTTAATTTCAGGACAACTCGTAGAATTCGAATCTGTGACATATATCTTATGAGATATACGTTGCGCTACTAGACCCATAGGTGGGAGGACAAATACAATTAGTTGCTAAAAGTTAATAAATAGAGATGGCAATCCCAAATCCCCAATCTTAGATCTTCGTGGGGCTGGGCTTTTGAATTGAACAATGGCAGAAATAAGCTAATAAATATGATTTGTTTAGATCAATCAAGCATAATTGACTAATAAACAATTAATAATATTTATACTTAAAAGTTTTATCAAATTCAATATATTTTTTATAATATTTTATTCCCTTAATTAACCCTACTATCCAAATTTCCGACATCCTATTAGATGAGGGTACATATGTAATCTTGTTCCCCCCCCCCCCACCTGTTGAACAAAAAAAAAAAAGAAAGTGGGTGAACCGCTGAATTCAGAGTTCTACGTATATTTCTAAATAGAGCGATTTGAGACGACCGGCGGATAAACCGTTCGCGGGCGTCTTCCGGCGATTTCCTCGCAATTTTGATCGAATGGATCTTCCCATGTCTTCTTATTCTTGATTTTTGAATTCTCTAAATCGGATTTACTTTTTTATTTTTGTTGGCGATTTTTTGGGTGAATTTCATGGCGGATGTAAGGCGGAGATTGACGTTGTCGGAGCAGCTCTCCTCGCTACCTCCGTCATCGCCGAACCTCGCCGATCTCTTCAAAACCACCACCACGGACGGTGATGTCAACTGCGGCGGGGGTAGTCGCCGTTCGTCGTTGACTCTCGCTGCCGTTCTCGCCGGAGAGTCAACTTCCTCGGTAATGGCGTCTGTGACGTCCCCGGCGGCGGTGTTTACGTCAACTTCCGGTGGAAGGACATTGTTAGACATTATCCGCGACGAGGATGGCGTCGTCGACGGCAGCGGTGGTGTCGGCACTGTTCCCTCCGCCGCCGGATCTGGCGGTTGGAGAGCACTAAGAGATCTTCTCCGATCCGGCGCCACCGTTCTTAGAAATTTTCGAAGTGACAATGCTCCTCCAATTCCAACCAGCAGCGATGTTAACCGGCAAGAGATAAATCCCCGAGCTGCGACGAATGCAGCAGCAGCGGTGGAGGAGCAACAGCAGGAGAGAATGTCGCTGATGGCATTGCTAGAAGAAGCAGACAGACAGCGCGGCAACGTCAGCGGAGGGCTGAAGGCTGCACTGGCGGCTGCAGCGGCTGAAGAAGAAGAAGAAGAAGAAGCCATGGCGGCGGCGGCAGGGGAGGGAACATTGAATCGAGACGCATTATTGTGCTGCGTGTGTATGGCTCGGCAGAAAGGGGCGGCGTTCATCGCGTGCGGGCACACGTTCTGCAGATGGTGCGCGCGCGAGCTATGGGTGTCACGAGCCACCTGCCCCGTCTGCAACTCCATCATACTCGACATCCTCAACATCTTCTAGAATCTTCTACCATCTCTGGAGATTGCGCCTTCTCTGGTACTAATTCTTCTTCTTCTTCTTCTTCTTCATCTTAGTTTCAGATAAATTAATTGATGAAATTTGTTCTTGATTTTGTTGCCTCGGTATATGTTGTAATCTGTAAATTCGATCTCATGCTTCTTCCGCTACTATGTTTTGTTTTTTCATCTCCTTCTTATTCTTCTTAATTTTGAAAATTAACTGGTAAAACTCATTCTGGATTTGGTTTTGAAATTATCTATTGTAACAGATCTCTTCTTTTTTATAACAAAATATTGGCGAAATTTTACCTTCCTATTTGTGATCCAATTCTGTAGGACATGAAATAGCCCCCTCATAGCGTTTTACCCAACCCCGAACCAGTCTCCTCGGGATAAGGATATTCTTTTCTCGGCGCGAACGAATTCTGAGCTCCTGCTTCTATAGTTCTATTCCATCTTACTCGTGGTTTAAGACCCTTCTCGGTGGTCGAGCCAAACACCAACGGCCGAGTTCCGAAACCTTAACTCTAGTTAACCCCATGCTCCTCCAAAGCTCCGCCATCGGCGGCGAAACAAGAGTGTTCTATCTCCGCCAGTATAACGGTGGAGGAGCGATGTCGGTGAGGGTTGACGGTGGCGCCGGCGTGGATTTGGGTTTGGTTAGTCGTACGCTTGGATTCGACCCGGCAAGCGCTCGGCTTAATGGCTATTACTTGAGCAGAAGCGGGTCGGGTTTTTAAATAATGATTATAATTAGGATAAAACACAGATCAAACGTGCATATTAGGAAAGATTTGTAGTAAGATTTTCTATCATATGTGTGAATTTTATTTTTTTTTAATTAATGTAATCCTTGTAATTAGTCCATTGTGTATGACCGACAATCAACCGAAAACTTTTAGTTTTTCAATTGGACAAATTAAAAAAGGGTTTTCTCATATCAGCCCTCTATTTTTATTTCGGCCGAATCAGTCTCTAAAAATGTATTTTCAGAAGCTAATTTTGTAAAAAATCAGTTTCGAAAAATATATTTTCCGAAATTAATTCAGCGGAAATTAAAAAGAGCTGATATGAGATTATCCGAATTAAAAATTCTTTTTATTTTATATAAAATACAGAAGAATAAATTTTTTACGATGACGTTTGTGAAAGTTAAATCTAAAATTTTTATTTGTTAAGATAAAAATTACAACCGTTCGATTTAATTGCAGACCTGGCTATATATATATATGAATATATGAATTGAAAGTCTAAGCTAGGGTAGTCTATGGACGCAAAAGTATAAGGTAGGGGAGGGCATTATTGCTGGTATCCAAGGGGGATGGAGGACGATGCCTAGCGTGCCGTGGGAAATCAATCAAGAAATTGACTAAAGAGACAGAGATGTTATTTTCCACATTATCTTAATAGACTTCTGTCGTAGCCACTTGTTCCTGCGAGACAAGGTCTCATGAAGTTGACAGCTTCTTTTTCTTCTTCTTTTTTTTTTTTTTTAAAAAAGAAGTTGACAGCCTTTTTTTTTTTTTTTTAAAAAAAGAAGTTGACAGCCTTTTTTTTTTTATGAAAAGAGTGAAAAGAGAAAATTACCATACTGAAAAGAGAGAAAATTACCTTCTGATTTAAAATTATTTATAAGTCAGTATATAATTTTAAATTTATTACAGATCAATCTTTATATTTTGATGTGGTTTATATGTTTTTTTTCTAAATGTTTTTAAAAGATATCTTTAAATATGTTGAGATTTTAAAATTTTAATAGTTTTAAAAAAATATATTTGTTGACATGCTAAATTTTAGAGTCTAAAAAATTTATTTAGAAATATTTTTTTTAAAAAAAAATATATTAGAAAAACAATTTTGATTTTTGTGTATTTAAATTTTTATAAAAAATATATTTTTAATTAATATTTTAGAATATTTAAAAAATAAATTATAAACAAAAATTTGTAAATAAAATTTCAAAAGGAACATCGATATCGTTCTATTTATCAATCCAATCGAATCTTATCTATTCATTTTTTGCACCTATCTCGAGGTTTTATTGGAGGAACTAGATAAGCCGATGAGCAGAATGAATCCTATAGCTATGCTCATATTGTTTATGATCAGATAGTACAACTACCTCCACCTCGCAAACGCCTTATCACTTGAATTAGGTCAACATATTGTCTTCCATCTAAAAAATCATTGTCCACATATGCCACTCCTATTATTATAAGTTATATACAGTGCAAATGAGTCCCAATTATTCATCTCTTATATATATATATATATATATATATATATATATATATATATATATATATATATATATATATGTGTGCCTTATCACTTGAATTAGGTCAACATCCTGTCTTCCATCTGAATCATTGTCCACAGATGCCACTTCTATTATTATTAGTTAATATACATTGCAAATGACTCCTACATCTAATTAATGCATATATATATATATATATATATATATATATATATACACACACCTGAAAATGATATTTAACAGAAAGAAATTAATCTTTTGGTAGCTTGAGCAGGCCATCCACTGATTTCAGTTCACTAATGCTATCTGCTTCCACCAACTTTTGTTGTTTATTACGTCTTCAGCGTTTTCAAAAAAAGACGCTCACATTGTCCAGAATATCTAGTATGGACGGTAGAATTTTTACTTTATAAAAATAAAAATTTTACGTTCGAATTTCGCAATTGCTACCGACAAAATATATGAGAATTTTTTTTTTTTTATCCCGTGAAGGATAATATGGAGTCTCTTAAAACTAAAAAGATGGGATTTTTTAGATGGCAAGATATGGGTTGGTATTATCCTTTGATTTATTTTTTTACAACAATAAATATTGGTTGGAATAAAATTACGAAAATTATTCTATTTCTGAACGAAATTAGTTTCTTGCTGCTGCTGGGCGGAGCCTAAGATCACAAGAAGAGGGATGAGGGGTTTACTACGTACTAAAAATACACACACATACTACATGATTTAATGGGTTCCACTTCTGCAAATTTACAATCGCTGGCTCCTACTATGTACTTGTTGCAATTTAATTAAATATAGAGCTTTTATTTTTTTTTAAAGAATATACTTGATAAAATTTGAATAAATTAACTTCTCAAATAATAGTTTTCCGGAACATCTTTTGAGCTTATCCGAAATACTTTTTAACTCGTAAAAATAATAAAATAATTCGTCCGAAATATTTCAAAAAATTCGAACAATATAATATAAGTGATGGTAACACTAAACTTAGCGATTGTAATAATTTTGAGTTTTCATTAAAGTTTAAAATATATATTTTGAGTTTCCATTAAAGTATCATACCAACAATAACTTATGTGAAGTAAAGAAAGGCACGCTACAAATGTGGAAGATAAGGCAGAGGACTTGAAAAGAAATAGGGCATGGATTTTCTCTTATAAATAAATAAATAAATAAATTAAAAAAAAAAAAATTGTAAGGAAGGGAAATAACTCTTATAAATAAATTAATTAATTAAAAAAAAAGGGTAAGGAATGGAAAGAAGTCCCATGTGTTGCTTCCATCTCCCAAACCATTATTGTATATGGACATGTGACGTTGCCTTCACGTTCAAGAAAGCATTTGCTTTGTCGGCCCAATAACTGCTTCACTGCACTCTCTCTAAAATACCACTTCGCTGGTCTGAAAAAAAAAGCCACATCGAAATTTTACTAATTGACTGCACATCGGATAGAAATAATTCGATATCTGTTGATTAAAAAATAGTCACGGCACTCATATAGTACAATATTAGGATCAGATAGATTTCGCCTCGTCACCTCCAAAAAAAAATTGCCACTTCACCCCTACTCTTAAATATTATACAAATTAACCATTTATATCAAATATCTTATAAATCAGCCGCTAGTTTTATATTTATATTAAAAATTGTTTTAATATTGAATAACTTTTTTAAAAATTATATATATTAGTATGATCTATAACTTTATTATTTAACTTTAAAAACTAGTTTTAAGTAGGTGCTTAAATCAACACGATATGACACGTCAAATTTCTAAAAATAGAATATAAGTACAGTTCGGACATATCAAATATCTTATAAATCAGCCACTAGTTTTTTTTTTTTTTTGGTAAGTAAGAAGTTTATATTAGCTCAAAACTAAGTATTTACAACTCATTGAGTCCGACACCGGATCTCAATGCTGTGTACAAACCAAGAGTATAAAAGTGAAAGAAAATTCAACCTAACAGACAAATTAGGACATCAACTCAAAAGGTAAAATATCAGTAACCGGTTGACAACGAAAATATGATATGCTAGAACCTCTTCAGGTGGTATTCTAGAATTCAAGTTCCTCCTTTATACTTCAACCCATACAGCTAAATAAAGTGTTGCACCTGTGTATGTGTGTCTATTCCAATTTGCATCAGCCACTAGTTTTATATTTATATTAAAAATAGTTTAAATATTGAATAAAATTTTTAAAAAAATTAAATATATTAATATGATCTATAACTTTATTATTTAACTTTAAAAACTATTTTTAAATAGGTGCTTAAATCAACACGATATGACACGTCAAATTTCCAATAAATAAAATATGAGTACAGTTCGGACACGATAATTAAAAATATAAATAATTAAAACTTAGTTAAGTATTTGAATATAATAAATTAAATATTTAGTCTATTTGTAATATAATATTTTACGTCTTTAGAATAAATTAAAACAACAAAAGTCCAATTATATCAACAAAAATTCTAAAAAATATAATATTTCAATACATAACTAACTTATATTACTTATTGTTAAATATTGTACTATACAATATTTCGCTCTCACAAAAAATTAAAAAGAAAAAAAAATAATATAAATACAAATATACATGTCAGACAATCCTATTTGGCTTGTCCGAAACGAGAATCTGAAATTTCTTATTTATTTTGGGCTTTTAAATATTTTTCTGATGTGCCGATATGTGACCAGTTGTGTTTGTATCATACAGTATACGAATACTGTATGTGGTACTTAGATGAACACCGGAAAGCCAAGTCAGTACTTAAGGGACAATAGAGCTTATAAAAATAAAGCATATTTACTTGGTAAATCACTGTTTGCTCCTCCAATATATTTCATCTTTATAAAGCCGCCTCGCCAAAACTCATACCCTCTGAACTTTACAAAATTTGACACCCTTATTAGTACAATTTTAGTACTCAACTCAGATACATTGAGAGATTTTATACAATGGACCATGCTTGAGAACACAGGAGGGCGTACGGATTGTGCAAAAAAATGATAAAAAACACGTTTTTAGTGACGGTAAAATGCATATCAGAATCGTAAAAAATATATTTTTTATTATTTTTGCGTGCAAATTTGTGCACGCATAAATGTTTTACAGCATTTTCCTCGTACAATTTAGTTCTCGAATCAGTACAAAATTTGACACGCTGATATGAATTTTAACGGGAGGAGGAAGAAGTAGGAGAGAGCAGTGGAGCATGCTGCTGCTGCCCCCCGATCACGCGCCGGAATCAAGCAGACACTTCCAGAATCAAGTAGACACTCCGTCCGTTTCCCGTTTCCCGTTTCCCATTCCATCAATATATATATATATATATATATATATGCGTTTCTCCTTCCATCTTACTCGTGGTTTAAGACCCTTCTCGGTGGTCGAGCCAAACACCAACGGCCGAGTTCCGAAACCTTAACTCTAGTTAACCCCATGCTCCTCCAAAGCTCCGCCATCGGCGGCGAAACAAGAGTGTTCTATCTCCGCCAGTATAACGGTGGAGGAGCGATGTCGGTGAGGGTTGACGGTGGCGCCGGCGTGGATTTGGGTTTGGTTAGTCGTACGCTTGGATTCGACCCGGCAAGCGCTCGGCTTAATGGCTATTACTTGAGCAGAAGCGGGTCGGGTTTTGTTTGCACTTGTGTCACTTGGGACTCGCTTGCTGACTTCTTTGCCGCCCGCGGACTCCCCGCCGGCCGGTCGCCTGCGCAGCCTATACTCGTTGAAGGAAAGCCTAGTCATGGCACAGGTTGGTGTTTATTAAATTAGATTGCTTGAATAGATCTGAATTGATAAATTATGAGTTGTATAGAAATTTTCGGTTAAAATTGAACTTGGTAGTATATAATTTTGTTGATTTTGGTGACTGATAGTCAGTGGCGGATCCAGGAATTAAGTTAAGTGGGGTAAAAAATAAATAAATAATATTTTATAATAATACAATAATAAGAATGTTAGCTATTTTAATATCATATTAATTTTAGAAAATTAGTAAGTATTTTAATTTTTAACTACAATATAAAACAGTTCAAAATATCTACGAACGAACACCTGAAAATATAAATTTAAACTCTACATTTAATCGTAATAAATATAAAAAAAAAGAAGTAAAAATTATGGAAAAAAAAAATCAAATTTCATTCAACAGCAAAATCAAATGTTAGGATGTTCGTAGGTGTTCGTAAGTATTTGTGTGTTACGAACTATTCGAGAGTGTTTATAAATATTCTGAGGTGTTTGTAAGTATTCTTGAATATTTTAAGATGTTCATGAGTGTTCTAGATAATTTTGGAATGTTTTGAAATGTTTGTGCGTTAGATATTCGTAAGTGTTTGTGATATTATAGATAATTTCATATACAAATTCTAGAAAATTTTAATATTTTTAATTTTTGAATAGTGAAAGAATTACTATATAATACACTACACACACACACACACACACACACACACACACACACACACATATATATATATATATATATATATATATATATATATATATATATATATATAATCAAACCCCACTTGGTATACCCTAGATCCGCCCATGCTGATAGTTACTGTTACTTGGCGCTATTTTACATTGTAACCTGATTTGCATGTGCATATGTGATTATTGTTTCCAAATAACGTGCAAATCAGTCCCTAGAAACGGAAAAATGCGCTGACATGGTGACGCCTATACGCAATTAACTGTTCTTTAAAAGTTTAAAATGACAGTGCAATATCAAAATTCAAACCTTTAATAGATTCTTAGTGCTATATTTCTATGATTCAGACAATGCTTTTAATGTCCAGGTGCGGCTCGACCTGGGTAAATTGGTGGCAGATAACTAGTGCTTTGAACTTTTTTTATAGATAATTTGCAATAATCTTACACTTCTATATATTACTTATTGGCTGTATGTTACCCACAAATACTTAATTCGTGATTGTGGGGTACATATATGTATGTATGTATTTTCCCTATCTTATTCTTGATTAGGCTCTGCTTCTTCACCCAACTCTAAATTAGCATATTGATTGAGTTGTTTGGAAGTACAGGCAGGACCTCTTTATGTCTAAAGTTCATTGACCGATTTGTTGGGAGGTAACGTGTTTTTTGTTCGAAGGTTGCCCGTGTGTTAGGTTGCAGCGTACATCGTGTTTCTTAGTGCCGATATTGCTCTAACATCTAGTTAGGATTATTGTCATGTGGTTAAGCTAGTGTTTTTGGGTCGTTTTTTGGACAAAATGGATCTTCTGGCCTCACCTTTTAATTGAGTTTTAGTCTTTCTATTCTGTTCTTGAGATGAATGCAACTACAACTCTTTCTTGCTCGACTTTTTCCCTTGATATAATAAAATGAACAAGGTGTAAGTTGGCAGAGTGGTAAAAAGTTCTTTCTTTGCGACCAAAACGTCTTGGATTTTAGGCGTGGAAGTCACCTCCTGCAAAAGCAGGATATGGTGAGATATATTAGACACGAAATTGTCTGACCCTTCCCGGAGTCTGCGCGCGCCTACTCACGGGAGCCCTTGTGGTACCGGGTAGTTCCGTAGGCCTTAGTTTCTTTATCATTTATTTGTGTTCGTATGGTTAATTCTACAGTAAATTGCATATCAGCCCTCCTATTTCGGGGGCCGAGCAAATCAACCCCTGGAAACGCGTTTTCAGGGGCTGATTTAAAAAAAAAACAAACAAATCAGCCCTGAAAACGCGTTTCAGGGACTGATTTGTTAGGTTCGAAACCTAGGAGGGCTGATATGTAAAAAACCCTTAATTCTATAGTCATGTTTGTCTTAAGTCTAAAACTACGGCCAAAATCCTTTGTAGAAGTCAGATGCTCTCATGATCATGATGGCGTCACCTTCGAGATAAGGAGAAAAGACGAGCTGGAACCTGAAAGTCTGCTTAAAAAAAGCGGGAGTTTGGATGAGAAATTTGACATCCCCGATGTTGGAGATGGGCAAGTGACCGATGAGGACTGCCTTTCCATCAAAAGAAAGCTAAGGCTGGACGACGACATCCCTTTGAAGAGAAGGCGGTCCGCACTTAGCCAAACAGGTGATAGATTAATTCTAGGGCACCCAAATTTGCCCCAGAATTTCTCTCCAACATCTTTTTAAGTCCACTTGATATCATATTGTTCATTTTTTGATGGTTCAAATAACGCCCGTCTAGGACGCAAAAGTTTCATTAAATTGCTAGCATAATTAATCACATGTATAAAGTGAGTAGACATCTCATATACTTTTTGGTTGCAGGTTTGCCGGCTGATGATTCTACGAGCTCGCCCAAAGTCTTCCAGAATAATTTTTCAGCCCACTCCTGCATCAATGGGTATGGGAAGCGATTGAGAGCCGAAGAGCTGATATCAACCCTATCTTGCAAAAGAATAAAATGATTTCCTTCTTGTAAAATGCGGTCCTAATGGATCGAAAGTATGTAGTCCTACTAGTTTAGAACCAATCTTTGTTCGACTTAGCATGTACATATAGTTTTTAAGTTGCACTTTTATATTTGATGATGCTTCTTCCAGGAACTGAATCACCGTTGTATGAGCTTCAAGATTTTCGTTGTCTGCATCTTTAGGTGGTGCATGGCCAAGTTTAATTATTAGAAAAAAAATTATGGATTTATTGATACAAAAGCAGGGGCATTATGAATTCTATCAGCCTCTTTTTCTTTATATATATATATATATGTGTGTGTATTTTGGTTTGATTTAGTAATTATTAGAAAAAAATTATGGATTTATTGATACAAAAGCAGGGCATTATGAATTCTATCAGCCTCTTTTTCTTTATATTCTGTTCATTTTTATCTGCAAAATTCTGGCTGCAGATCAACTGTAATAGAAGAAGTCTATTTATCTACTTCATATACCTTTTTTTTTGTTTTGCATTTTTAATCTGTAGCAAAAGCACTGGATGAATTAATCAAGATTGTTGACTGAGAAAGAGAGGGATCTCAAACAAGTAGATGGTTCTCAGAAACTAGAAGCTTTCAGGAGGGAAATGGGGTGGAAACTGCAACTTCTGGAACTCAGGAAAAGAAGAGCTGAAACCTGGTTGCAAACGTATAACCAAGCGCTTAAGAATGATTGCAATAGCGTGTGAAAAAAAAAAGAAAAAAAAGAACAACAATTCTGTGGTAAGCAATTAGTTTCGGTGGTGCACTCTACATAATATTAACTTTTCTCTTTTTCCCGGAGATCTTTTTTTTTTTCCACAGGACGAAAGTCTTGCCTCGGATACAAATTCAGCATGGGAAATTGGAAAAGCAACGTAAGTCGACTTACAGGCCAAACTCGAGCAACTTACAGACGCAGTAGTTTTCTTTGCCATGGCTTAATATATCTCAGTGATAGTGTCTTCTAACTCTGTCTACAAATGTTTGCAGTTTTGCAGCTCCTGTAACTTTCTTTTTATTATTTTTTTCATTTAGGAGGAAAAACTATACGAATAATCTGCCCATTTTGTGCGACTGTCATAATATGTGAGCTATCCGATCATTCCGATTTCACAATCGGACCTTCGCATCCGATTTACGTGCTATAACAACGCTTAAGTAGAAAATTGTACATATCTCTTAGGACTTTTTACTGACAGATCCGTTGGGATTCCTTAGACGGCGGGATTCGAACTCATGGCGTTTGCGATGAACTCTAGATTATTTTAATTTTCTGTCCATAATTTTTATTTCTTTTTTTTTTGAAATAATTAGACGAATTATTTTATGCAACAAACACTTTCTATGATAAACACTAAATTGTTAGACCGTAGTCTAGATAAAATTCTGGACGCGTATTGCTACTATGCCATTAATGCTCTGGGGTTTGTTTTATCGGATGCATGTATATTAATTACTAATTGATAAATATGGCGTTTATTCGTGTTTTTGAAATTAAATTGGGGTAAGTCGACAGATTTCTTTCCATTAAAAAAATTAAAAGATATCAATTTTTGTAATACAATTTTATCATAAGCTCTAAATTTTTTTCCTAAGCTGAGTATCACCTTCCTCCTTCCAGAGCTCGGGCCAGTTCTTCTCCAGCTGCTCCCAGCCAAGAAAAGACCCCTCCTTCTCCGGGTCCCAGCTCGTCGACAGCGTCCCGTACGCGATCCCGAACGCCGACGTCCCGAACGCCGCCAGTATGGTCAGCAACGGCGCCCATCCCGGCAAGCTCAGTATCCCCCGCTCCACCGCCGTGCTCTGCGCGTACAGCAGCGCCAGCCCGCCGACCATCGGTGTTCCCACGAACATCACTATGCGCCCTATCATCCTGTTGAAAACCACCTGCGGGATCTCATCGTCTCCGTCAACGTCGGTGTCGCTGGAGTCCTTGCTCTCTAACTCTTCCCGCTGCATGATTCTTTTGTCGGCGCCGAAGCCACGGCCCTTGGCTGCTCGAACACGAGGTGTCGGTCTTTCATATTGAGGTGAAGAGAGGAATATGGTGGGAGTTGGGTGGAGTAGCGTTGAGGAACGTCTGATAAGCCATGGCGAGGAGGACGACAGTGGTCCGGCTGAAGGTAGAAGAAGAACATGAGCGTCCATGGCTGTGTTGTTTATCTTGGTTCAATAATAGTTTGCTTGGGAGGCATCTTCTTATCAGGATGAGATGAATGGTGGTTGCTGTTGTAGCTTGTGGGTTATTCTGCATTGTGGAAAAAATGCTGCATTTTATGGCTTTCAAAATAAAGTAAAAATACAAATATATAAATAACAATAAAGACATAAAATAAGTTTCCCACCCTCCATTTTTTGTTTTTGTCGAATATTTTTTCAAAAATTATATGTAAAATTATTTTTGAGATGCCAGTGTGTGGAATGGTGTATGAAATCCCATACCAAATATTCTCATCCACTAACTGCACCCTGAAAAACAAAAAATATTGGAGATGCGGGGTATCGATCCCCGTACCTCTCGCATGCTAAGCGAGCGCTCTACCATCTGAGCTACATCCCCCTGTTTGTCAAGTAAATGAATAATAATATATATAAATGTTATTCTAATTTCTTGAATTTCTATGCTTTTTTTTTGCAGGTTTTGTTATCGAATATTAAAGTAGAAAATGCTTGATAGAGATATCCAACGTTTCTATTCGTATAAGCATGAAGGTCATTTTGATACCTTCTCAGCATCTGCTCTTCCCTCTGAGAGAGAGAGAGAGAGAGAGGGATTGCTATGAGTGTTGATCTGCATTTTGTCTTGCTTTCAGACAAGTTTGGACAGATCCGATGATCTTACACATTGATATGGGCATTAGAAGGGAGAGATAATCCAGAGGGATGCTCAGGAATGTCATCTCTTAATTCTTCACCTCTCAGTTGTGTTTTGCAGAGGCTTATTAATTGTGCAGAAACAAAATCATGCCAGAGACCTTGCATCCTCCATACGTAATATATAGCCTTCATAAATTACAAATTACACCAATACATAGCTCCCTCTTTTTCAAAAAAAATTATTAGAAAAAATGATACGCTTAACCGGCATATTTTTACGACCGTCGTAACGTGTAAACCTCCGGATATATAGCGCCCATTCCGGTTCCACAATCGGACCTTCAAACCTGATTCTCGTGCTCATTAATATTTTTATATCGAATAGGAAATTATGCACTCAACCTGACGCTAACTTCCTGTAGATATACCCACTGGCATGTACCATGCCGAATTAAATTATGCGGACATTGAGATTTGAACGCGTGACCAGATGTTCACTTAGCGAATCCTCTGGCCACATGTGGGGCTCAACAATATCAAAGTCCTGGCCACACCTAGTGCTCAACAATATGAATGACCATTATACAATCTGGACCATTGATCATGATCGAAATGTTTGATCCACGGTCCATGACTCACCTTACGGAGCGCTATTCCCAGATCAAGCTGAATATATATATTGTCGACACCCCATTTTGTCCGGACCCCTGCATCATCCTGCCAACTCAGCCAAAACTAGACATACAACTTACACTGACAAGTTGGAAAATCGGTTGAATTACTAAAGGCACCTCGCTTTAACCAAAGGTCCATATCAGTACCCGTAACTAGACTTTTCGGTGTCAGACATCGTCCGAAAAATAAAACCAAAGTCAACCAGATACACTCTATCAACCGGTTAATATGTATTTATGGAATGTAATAATTAGTGTTAAAAGTCAAATTACCAAAAATAGGGTGTAATCATTAATTTCTTTTACCTAATGGACAATAGGTTGCATCCTAAAATAAATTTAAAAAAAAAAAAAAGAGAAAGGAAAATGTTCTTATAAAAGAGGAGTTGCTGGAATGAAGAGGGGGGCTGCAGAGGAGGCTTAAAAAAAAAAGAAAGAGAAAGAAAAAAAAAGAGGAAGGAGAACCAGGCAACAACGCAGAGAAGAAGAAGAAAAAAAAAAGAAAGAGAAAGAGAGGAAGAAGAGAAGAAGGAGAGGATCGGCCGGCTCAAGCCCGACCTTGACGGACACCACCACCGTCATCTCGAAGCTCAAGAGGCCGTGGACGAACATCTACGACGACCTTTCGAGTTCGAGGTCTCCGTCGCCGGACTTGCACCTTCGGCCTCACGCGTTCACACACACCGAACATCCGAGGTAACCCCCTCAAACCTTGCTAGTTCTCGTCTTCAAACTCGTGTGATCACGAGACGCCGCCGTGGCCTCGCCGCCGGCGAGCCACGGCGGCCGGAACTCGAAACCAAAAAAATACATAAAACTTGCACCGCTGAAAACACACATCTACAGTCTTCAAACTCGATTTTTGACATCTCCATTGCATCCGGGAGGGTCGAAAACCCCCCGGGAGGTCGTTCTGGGACGCCACCGCCGACGGCGAGGCGCCGCCGGCGGCGAGGCGCCGCCGGCGGCGGCGACCGAGACGAGCGCGAGCTCGGCGAGCTCGCGCTCGTCTGTTTTAGACGATGACCGGCTTGGCCGGTCATTGACCGGCCAAGCCGGTCAGGACCCAAATGGTCCGAAACCGGGCGCGCTCAAGCGCCCGGTTGCGCGGGGCTTAGCCCCGCGCGAGACCTGCCCGAGCCCAGACGCGTTGCGCGCGTCTGGGCCGAGCCAGACTGGCTCGGGAGCGGACCACATCGGTCCGGTCCAGCCCATTTAGGGCCCAAATTGATTTAATTTCAATTTAATTCAATTTTTAATCAATTTTGATGGGTTATAGGTGTATACTTATAACCTAATTATATATTCGGAGGTGTATACTTCCTAAATTTTTTATCTTTGAGTATATATCATTTTATAAGTGAATAATTTTATAATAACTTTTTCACGTTTAATAAAATGAGTTATAGGTGTATACTTATAATTCAATTAATAATTAGAAAATAGAGGTGTATACTTCTTTTTCTAATTCACAACAAAATATTATTTTATTTTAAATGGATAATTAAATATTCATGTATTTAATAATACATATGTGTTAAAAACATAAATATAAAATTATTTTAATCACTTATATAGAGTACCCTCTTTCGAGGGGCGTTGTGGGGGTGTTCCGTCTTCCCCACACGTAAATGACGAACGAGCTTTGAATCTCGAATGTGCCTTATCCCGGTTTCCTAGATTTCCATTAAATATCTAGGTGGCGACTCCAACCCTTTCCCCCACCGGAGGAAGGTCGTCAACAGATGGCGACTCCGCTGGGGACTCGTCAGGCTCGTTTTAAGTGATTAAAATAATTTTAAATTTATATTTAACACATACAAATAAATATTTGGTTATTTTAATAATGATGTCTTTGTATATATTTTATTAATGTTCTGCATCGAACGTGTAACCCAGGGCATATGCCCATCCTATTTACCGGGACAATCGGAGCTTGCGTACAATGTGCGTAAGTAGTCCGTAATGCCCGGCCCCTAATCCCAGCCAAGATGTTATCTGGGTACTACCCCGAGCTGATGTACTATGTGCATTGGTCGTCGAGAGGAACCCCAGCAATGACAGGCTGTTAGATAAACCACTGGGATAATCGGAGTTCGTGTACAATGTGCACGGATAGTCCGTAAGCCCAGCCAACATAGGCACCCATAACATCCCTACCAGCATTTATACATATTGATGAATACGGTGTAAATTTTGCATTGCATATGGTGACTCAGGGCGTATGCCCATTCTATCTACTGGGATAATCGGAGCTTGCATACAATGTGTGTGGGTAGTCCGTAAGCCCAGTCTTTATAAATACTCATACCTAATCGTACGTGCATATCGTGAATTGGATTCATAATTCTTGTAAATATATGTTTCCCTTTTAACACTATAATATCACCTCTATTCGCCTCAAAATCCATTCCTAATTTCTAAAAGTAAAACAAAAAAAAAACAAAAATTATTATTCTCTCGCTCAAATAATTTTTTCAAAAAAATTCTTATTCGTTATTCTGCAACTTGAAACTTTTCTTTTTCATTGGGAATTAAAACTCATGTTTACAAATTTTTTTTTTTTCAATAACATTTCTTCAAAAAAAAAAAAAAAGGGAAATTTTTTTTTACATTAACTTTTGTATTTCTTTTTTCGAATAAAAGCATTCGCACACGCGTCATTGACACACGGTCAAAACAACTTTTCAAAAAAGTCTGTATCTATCCCGAGCAACAATGCTCTCACCAACGCCACTAGCATAGGGATCAACTAAATCGATACAATTTATTTCGAGACGAGTGATATTTAGAGAAAGTGAAGCATCCTCACATTTGTCTGCCACTATGATGAATCGTTTGCTTTCACCAAATCATGCTGAGATTTATATTAATTCATTTCTGATTGTCATATGTGCTTAAATTCTTTCTGGTATCAAGTTTTATCTTTTCAATAAACCACTCTAGTTGGAAAGAAGTTTTTGTAATGCAACTTTAAATGAGTTTAGTTTGATCATAAAAGCGGCCAATTTTCTCTACCATTTGTCACGAACTCATTCTGCTTTAATCGATATACATCAGTTCTGCAGAGTACCAAAACAATGCATGTTCCATGTTAACTTAATAAAAAGAAGAAACTATTAACTTGTTAAAAAAAAAAAGAGAAAAAAATGAAAAAGAAAAAAAACATATTGTATCCCCATTATATGTATGCACTTCGAGAAGAAAGAAATCGAGCAACTACAGTAAAAAATGGAGCAAGCCAAGTGATCAAGAAAATTGTCATCGAAATCTACCAAACGAGACTCAGGAACCATTATACAGAACTCACAGAAAGAGTTATTTCTGATGAATTGAAAAGCTCATGTGGAAACAAGATGTGAAGAATTGCAACAGCAATAGAAATATGATGTAGTTCAAAAAAAAAAAAAAAAAAGTGAAAAAAGAGAAGAAAAAGGAAAAATCTACTCCGCTGCTTTAAGTTGCTCAGTAACTAGAAGTATTCATGAGCCCCATGTTTACTTTTACGTCAAACGGTAACTTTAGTATGAGTATGCAAAGCAACTTAAGTATATGTCTTATTGAGTAACCGGGTACCTTCATCATCAATGTCGGTACTCGCGTCAAAAGATAAGCTACAACTTAAGGAATAAAAAAAGAGAGAGAAAAGAAGAAAATAGAGAAGAAGGCGAAAACAGAAGTTTGAAGAATCATCAACACTCCAACTGCATCATATGAACCAACAGAAATCTGGAAGAAAGGCTCATTGAGAATAACAGACAAAATTTCAGCGATCACTATTCATTCCAACCATCAAAATTTCAAGAGACGAAGCTTTCTTACCGACAACATCGGGACAAAGCTACGTGCAATCGCAAAACATCAAAGAAGTCAGCATGCACACAAAGGGGGTACTAAAAATCAAGCCCGCTAGGCTGAAAACTTGAAAAGGCAGCCTAGGCAAAACTAGCTAGGGCATGACAAGTTACTGAATCTTCTTCTTAATTTTGTTAAACAAAGAACATGCATTCAAAAGGTGGCACTTTGCAGAACTCATATATATCACTTTCATCGTTACTCTACTATACATAATCAGCCTAACAAAATCTCTTACAAGCTCCGCTTTCTAAATAAGCCATTACATCATGAGCTCCACCCTCCAAAATAAGCTAAGTCCCATTAACCCCAACTCCAAAATAGCTAAATTAACCAAACCCAAAAATGGCCAATTTTATTATCAAATGAGATTCACTTACAAGTTGCATACTTCCAATTTAGAGGTTCAGACTTTAAGATCTTTTTTTCGAAAATCTAAGAAGAGATCAACTTGTACTACATGTTGAATAGAAACACATATCATGACCAGTTATGATCTAAACAAACATTCGGCATGACTTGAATGAAAGAAAAATAAGAAGTCAAAATGGAAGTCAAACTGGGGCAAAATTTTTATACGAAAATTTTGATTGATCAAGTGGCAAACATAAACTGCTGGTTCCGTCCACTATACTGGGGCAAATTTTTCTCTCGAAAAATTTTTAAGTACAGAATGCACATACATGATCAACGATTCCGCTTAAACCGGGGCAATTTGGGATGATGAAGTTAACAAGCGACAGCTCGCTCACTTCGATGAAGAGAATCCTGCGGGCAAAACAACAATTAGACACTCCAACAAATCATCAATTTGAACTGGGGCAAATTTTTCTTACGAAAAATTTACAAGAATCCAACACACAACTCAGAACATTTGCTTGAACATGCCAGAAGGAACTCAAAGAAGAAAAGACATCAGGAAAAGTCGGATTGACCGAACTCTCACACACAGCATATTTTGCCATAAAATCATGTCTCACAAAATTTTTTGAAAATATTTTGGCAATAAAACACTTCTTTCATTCGAAACTTTTTAACAAAAAAATTGATTTCAAAATTCAATTCTTCAATTTTCACAAGAAATTCTTTGACAAACGAACACTTACCTTTTACACAAAATTTCTGACAATATCCACAATCTCAACTTTTCAACATCAAATATGTTGATTTTCACAAGAAATTTTTTCTTGAAATATTTATATCAACAAACTCAAATACATAATGCAAACCCGAATATTTATCTTTCTCACGAGACGCAGTTCTCGCATCTTTTCACGAGCCGTAGTTCTCGTTCTTCTCACGAGGCGTAGTTCTCGCACCCTTCTCACGAGGCGTAGTTCTCGTATCGTTCTCACGAGACGTAGTTCTCGTATCATTCTCACGAGGCGTAGTTCTCGTACCCACTTCACGAGGCGTAGTTCTCGTACCCATTTCACGAGACGTAGTTCTCGTACCCATTCACGAGGCGTAGTTCTCGCATCATTCTCACGAGGCATAGTTCTCGTATCTTCTCATGAGGCGTAGTTCTCGTATCATTTTCACGAGGCGCAGTTCTCGTTCTTCTCACGAGGCGCAGTTCCCGTTCTTCTCACGAGGCGTAGTTCTCGTACTCTTCTCACGAGGCGTAGTTCTTGTACATTGTCACGAGGCGTAGTTCTCGTACCCATTTCGCGAGGCTTAGTTCTCGTACCCTTTCTCACGAGGCGTAGTTCTCGTACTTTCTTTTACAGATTCTGAGAAACAAATCAGATTTGTGGTAAGTCCCGAGAAGCAAATCGGACTTATCTTTCCACATTCCGAGAAACAAATCGGATTGTGTCCTCTTCAAATATTCTTACAATTCCACTTTCGAAGTCGACTGTACTTCAAAATTATCTCTGTCAAGAGACGACCGTTCTCTTGATCACAATTTCAAACTCACCCTTGAGTCGACTGTGCTCTTGGGTCACTCCATCATGGACGACAGATCCGACGATTTTCAACTTTATCCTTGAAGCCGACTGTGCTTAGGATCATCTCCGATCATGAGACGACTGATCTTGTGATCGTAATTCAATCTTACCCTTGAGTCGACTGTACTCTTAGGTCATTTCTGTCATGGGACGACTGATCCTATGATTATCAATTTATCCTTGAAGTCGACTGCACTTCAAGATCATCTTTATCATGAGACGACTGATCTCATGATCACAATTTCATACCCTTGAGTCGACTGTACTCTTGGGTCATCTCCGTCGTGGGACGACTGATCCCATGACTATCAACTGTATCCTTGAAGCCGACTGTGCTTCAGGATCATCTTCGATCATAAGACGACTGTTCTCTTAATCAAATTTCAATCTTACCCTTGAGTCGACTGTACTCTAGGGACATTTCTGTCATGGGACGACTGATTCTATGATTGTCAATTCATCCTTGAAGTCGACTGCACTTCAAGACCATCTTTATCATGAGACGACTGATCTCATAATCACAATTTCATACCCTTGAGTCGACTGTACTCTTGGGTCATCTCCATCGTGGGACGACAGATCCCATGACTATCAACTTTATCCTTGAAGCCGACTGTGCTTCAGGATCATCTCCTTATCATGAAACGACTGATCTTATGATCACAATTTCAATCATACCCTTGAGTCGACTGTACTCTTGGATCATCTCCATCGTGGGACGACTGATCCCATGACTATCAACTCTATCCTTGAAGCCGACTGTGCTTTAGGATCATCTTCGATCATGAGATGACTGCTCTCTTGATCACAATTTCAATCTTACCCTTGAGTCGACTGTACTCTTGGGGCATCTCCGTCGAGGGATGACTGATCCCATGACTATCAGCTCTATCCTTGAAGCCGATTGCGCTTCAGGATCATCTTCGATCATGAGACGACTGTTCTCTTAATCAAATTTCAATCTTACCCTTGAGTCGACTGTACTCTAGGGACATTTCTGTCATGGGACGACTGATTCTATGATTGTCAATTCATCCTTGAAGTCGACTGCACTTCAAGACCATCTTTATCATGAGACGACTGATCTCATAATCACAATTTCATACCCTTGAGTCGATTGTACTCTTGGGTCATCTCCGTCGTGGGACGACTGATCCCATGACTATCAACTCTATCCTTGAAGCCGACTGTGCTTCAGGATCATCTTCGATCATAAGACGACTGTTCTCTTGATCAAAATTTCAATCTTACTCTTGAGTCGACTGTACTCTAGGGTCATTTCTGTCATGGGACGACTGATTCCACGATTATCAATTCATCCTTGAAGACGACTGCACTTCAAGATCATCTTTATCATGAGACGACTGATCTCATGATCACAATTTCAATCTTACCTTTGAGTCGACTGTACTCTTAGGTCATTTCCGTCATGGGACGACTGATCCTATGATCATCAAATTTATCGTTGAAGTCGACTGTACTTCAAGATCATCATTATCATGAGACGATTGCTCTCTTGATCAAAATCTCACTTGTATCCTCGAGTCGACTGTACTCTTGGGACATTTCTGTCACAGGATAGCTAAACCTATGATCATCAACTTTATCCTCGAAGTCGACTGTGCTTCAGGATGATATCATGAGACGATATATCTCATTTCACAAACCCCAACAAACAAAAAAGAAAGACAAGACAAAAAACAAAAAACAAAAAACAAAAAAACAAAAAAACAAAAAAAACAAACAAAAAAAACAAAAAACAAACAAACAAAAAAACTTTCCTCTCAGCCGGACAAAATGCGGTATCTCTTTATCTTTGCCCAACCCTTCTCCGAAGAATTGGTCAAAGAGGGGCAACTGTCGACACCCCATTTTGTCCGGACCCCTGCATCATCCTGCCAACTCAGCCAAAACTAGACATACAACTTACACTGACAAGTTGGAAAATCGGTTGAATTACTAAAGGCACCTCGCTTTAACCAAAGGTCCATATCAGTACCCGTAACTAGACTTTTCGGTGTCAGACATCGTCCGAAAAATAAAACCAAAGTCAACCAGATACACTCTATCAACCGGTTAATATGTATTTATGGAATGTAATAATTAGTGTTAAAAGTCAAATTACCAAAAATAGGGTGTAATCATTAATTTCTTTTACCTAATGGACAATAGGTTGCATCCTAAAAAAAATTTAAAAAAAAAAAAAAAAGAGAAAGGAAAATGTTCTTATAAAAGAGGTTTTGGAATGAAGAGGGGGGCTGCAGAGGAGGCTTAAAAAAAAAGAAAAGAAAAGAAAAAAAAAGAGGAAGGAGAACCAGGCAACAACGCAGAAAAAGAAAAAAAAAAAAGAAAGAGAAAGAGAGAAGAAGAGAAGAAGAGAGGATCGGCCGGCTCAAGCCCGACCTGACTTGACACCACCACCGTCATCTCGAAGCTCAAGAGGCCGTGGACGAACATCTACGACGACCTTTCGAGTTCGATCTCCGTCGCCGGACTTGCACCTTCGGCTCACGCGTTCACACACACCGAACATCCGAGGTAACCCCCTCAAACCTTGCTAGTTCTCGTCTTCAAACTCGTTGATCACGAGACGCCGCCGTGGCCTCGCCCCGGCGAGCCACGGCGGCCGGAACTCGAAACCAAAAAAAATACATAAAAACTTGCCCTGAAAACACACATCTACAGTCTTCAAACTCGATTTTTGACATCTCCATTGCATCCGAGGGTCGAAAACCCCCGGGAGGTCGTTCTGGGACGCCACCGCCGACGGCGAGGCGCCGCGGCGGCGGCAACCGAGACGAGCGCGAGCTCGGCGAGCTCGCGCTCGTCTGTTAAAAACGATGACCGGTTTGGCCGGTCATTGACCGGCCAAGCCGGTCAGGACCCAAATGGTCCGAAACCGGGCGCGCTCAAGCGCCCGGTTGCGCGGGGCTAGCCCCGCGCGAGACCTGCCCGAGCCCAGACGCGTTGCGCGCGTCTGGGCCGAGCCAGACTGGCTCGGGAGCGGACCACATCGGTCCGGTCCAGCCCATATGGGGCCCAAATTGGTTTAATTTCAATTTAATTCAATTTTTAATCAATTTTGATGGTTATAGGTGTATACTTATAACCTAATTATATATTCGGAGGTGTATACTTCCTACATTTTTTATCTTTGAGTATATATCATTTTATAAGTGAATAATTTTATAATAACTTTTTCACATTTAATAAAATGAGTTATAGGTGTATACTTATAATTCAATTAATAATTAGAAAATAGAGGTGTATACTTCTTTTTTCTAATTCACAACAAAATATTATTTTATTTTAAATGGATAATTAAATATTCATGTATTTAATAATACATATGTGTTAAAAACATAAATATAAAATTATTTTAATCACTTATATAGAGTACCCTCTTTCGAGGGGCGTTGTGGGGGTGTTCCGTCTTCCCCACACGTAAATGACGAACGAGCTGTTGAATCTCGAATGTGCCTTATCCCGGTTTCCTAGATTTCCATTAAATATCTAGGTGGCGACTCCAACCCTTTCCCCCACCGGAGGAAGGTCGTCAACATATATATATATATATATATATATATATATATATATGTTAAGGCGTTATGATTGTGAATGGCAAATCTTATGTTTCTTGTCTTATCTACTCCATCATTGCACCTCCATTTGCAATGAGCCTGTGGGCTTTAGTCTTGGTTAATTACTCCGGCCCGTCTTTTATAAACTAGTCAAAATCAGCCCCTCCAAAAAATGATAATTTCAAATTAGCCCCTCCGAAAATATAAGTTCCAAATCAGCCATACTTTTGCTGATATATCAATCTTACGGCACTCCTACGTTAGCAAAAATAAAGACTGAAACAAAAGTAGGGGCTAATATTGACAAATTTACAAATGAAGGAGGCTGAAATGGAATAATCTTTTTTATTTTCGTTGGCTTCCCCTTCATCCAGTTGAATGTGATTGTCTTGTTTTTTTCCCCTTTGCAAGATAGTGAGATAGAAGAGTTTAGCCCCCATTGTCTTCATAAACCATTATTTATAAATTGAGTTATATCCGCTTTAATATCGTATATATAATTTTTCAAATTTTCAGACAAAACATACAAAGTTTTGGGTATGTATATATTTATACTCAATGACGTATCGGCGACAATATACTTCAGAATTTACTCATTTTGTGGGTTCAAAAGGCTATTTTTCAAAATTATCCTATAAAATTAACGATATACTAAATCTCTTTTTATTTTTTATAATTTTAGTCTGATTATAAGTACATGTGACGTAAAGCGATAATAATACTCTTTATTTTAATTTTTTCTTAAAAATAGATAAAATTATATTTCTTAAATTTTTTTATTACTTAATCTATAATTATATATATTCCTTATAAAAATGAATAAAATATTTTTATTCAAAAAATAATATTTTATTTATTTGAATATTAGACCGTTCATATTCTCCAAATTAATTGTATATATCTTCTAAAATTTTTGGTAATTAATGTAAGTACTACATTTCTTTTTTAGAGTAAAACTAATAATATATACCATATTTAAGGTTATTTATGGCGGCACAACGAGTTTGATAAAACTAATTTTATATACGTATATATAGACTAATAATTTATGCACTATGATATATTGGCATTATTAAGTTCCTCCCCTTCTAAGTAATGAGCTAATATAAAAGTTAATTATTGAAATTATGCGAGATAGCTCCTCTTAATCCACCTCCTGAAAAGTAGACTTCACCTAACTTATATTCAGTAAAAGTACAACTACAAAATTAAATGGGGAAATACCAAATCAGCTCCCCCTTTTCAATTCCCATACCATATCAGCCCCTCCTCTTCAAAACAGCCCAAATCAGCCCCACATTCACTGTTTACCCTTTTTTTTGGACAAAACTGCCCTTTTATTGTCGACACCGAGATCACCTACTTAGAAGCATTTTTTGAAAACATGTTGAACATGAAAGTTGTAGATCTCAGCGAGATTTACAACTTTCATGTTCAAAATTTTTCCAAAAAATGCTTCTAGATAGGTGTTTTCGATGTCCGAACTATTTGTAGCAATTTCGGGTCGGATCGGGTCGGGTCGGGTCGACCCGTTATGCTTCCGACCTCAAAAACATAACTTTTGAAGTATTTTTTTTTGAAAAATTTTCAACATAAAAGTTGTATTTCTTTCCGAGATCTACAACTTTCATGTTCAAAGTTTTTTCCGAGATCGCTTCTAAATGGATGATATCGGTGTCTGAAGTGTTAACGGGTATAGGGACAATTTCGTCCAAAAAAAACCCCAAACAGTAACCAGGGGCTGATCCGACCTAAATTTGAAATGGGGGGCTGATTTGGGATGTTTCAACACTTAAGGGGCTGATATGGTAGTATCCCAAATTAAATTGGTTCATCTAAGAAAATGACGAAAGTGCCCTATGCCCTGAATGTGGAAAATTGTATGTATATACACACAAATACAAATCAAAAGACTATGTATCATTTTATTATAGAATTTTTTTTTTTTTTTTTTTTATTTCAAAACTGTTTACAAAAAATATTTTATTAGAGAAGAATTAAATATAGTAAATTAGATTTTGATTAAAGTTAACAACTTTTATAATCTTGATGAGATCTATAATTTTCACTATTAAAAATAGATTTTTTTTTTATTATTATTTTTATAATATTGATGAGATCTACAATTTTCATATTCAATATTTTTTCAAAAAATATTTTTAAGTAGATATCTCGAGACTTTAAAATTTCAGCATGTTAACAGGTCGGATCCAAAATCCGTTAACATTTCGGAACATTAAATACTTATTTCTGAGTATTTTTAATAAAATATTAAATATAAAAATTATAGATTTCATTAAAATATATAATTTTTATATTAAAATTTTTTCTAAAAAATACTGATACGATAATCAAAATAGTATAATGTGAGTTTCGAGAGAGGGACCAAAAGTAATATTATAAACTGGAGGGGCTGATTGGAAACAACTTAGAAAATCAGGGGTTGAATCTAAATTTTCCCTTCCTGTTTTGTACGATTGCTAATGAATGTCAATGTCCCCATCACAAAGCTTGCAAGCTTCAGCTTCCTTAATTGGAAAGTCATCAATCTCCAATGAGTTGAAGGCAATGAATTCCTCTCAAATAGAAGCTAATAAATAACTACTATATATACAATTATTTTACATAAATGCCATTCATAAAACCCCCTATATTCCTGATATATATTATATTTTATTTGATACATAATGAATAATTCTAATTTATTCAAGACTCCTGATAATCAACAATGCTCTTATCTTATCTTACAATATTGGCAAAAGAAATCCTGAAAAATCGTGTCGAATGAAAAAGGGCGATAGTTATTTCGCAGTACTGCTTTCTTGATACAAATGAATGCGATGCTCAATGTATATTTGCATGCATCTGACTCTAAATCTGTTGCTTTTATAACTCCTTGATTGGGTCTGGTAAACGCCGTTTCTTTACGATTATCGTGAAAAAAAATACTTTTTGTGCGATGACAGATAATCTTATACTTGGCATCGGCTTATATTCCACCAACAGATAAGTCTCAAATTCATGTACGATGTTAACTTAGGTGTCTATTATTTTATGCTTTGGATAGAATGAAACTTGTAAGAAATAAAGCAGAAGTATGAGGTTTGAATTGGAGAAAGTATTCTCAGAGCACCAAAAAGCAGTTGTTGGATTGAGTCTACAACTAGGACTTGAAATCAGCATAAAATAAAAAATTAACAAGTAACAACCAACTCTAACCCACCCCATAATATTTTTCCTTTTTTTTTTTTATTATTTTGAGAAAATGCTGTTATATCTTCTCTTTCTTATTCTGTGGACTTATTTGCATGCGTGTTGATACGTATATATATGCTCAAGTATTGATTATCCAGACTGTGATATTTTGAAAATAGTCTCTTTCAGGGTATTATGCACATCAAACTATTCAGACGAATCTTTTATTGGTTTGATATTATTGTACACCAAACATCGTACATCATACCCTCCCAACTAGGACTTACGATAAGCAATTAATAAAAAAATAGCGACCGACTCTAACCCACCCCATCATACCATTCCGTCTTCTCTTTCTTTCTTTCGTTTTTGTTTTTTGAGAAAATACTTTGTTGCCTTCTCTTTCTTGTTCTTGTGTCTGTATTCGGGTGTTGATTGTCCATGCGGATGATCTTTTGAAAACAATTTTCTTTAGAATACGTCTGCCTGCATACTATGCTCTCCAGATTCTGTCCGCGTAGGATTTTGACTGGGATGATGTTGCTGTTGTTGTACTGTTATGTCTTCTTTATTTGCCTCCTCACCAAACTTTGCTAAAACCTAATATTTCTATATATGAAAATAATTCAAAACTTGCTAACAAAGACAACACCCCCACCCAATATAACAAATCCATTCACAATTCACATGTCCTTCTCTATAACTCATTCAATCCCACACCATACATCTTTTCGTCTCCTAGCAATTCGATCCATGCGAAGATGAGAGAAAAGATGGAGAAGTTCGCCATTCTTCCCTTCTCCATAGGCTGTGTTTCTCATTCGAGCGTCGCGGTGAGCGAGAATCAAGGTCGATCCAGAAAAGCTCGAGCCGAAACAAGTTAGTCTTTTTTTTCTTCTCATTTTTGTAGCATTTTATCATATTTTTTAGATAATAAACCAAAATACTAAATCTCCCAATTTCTCCAAAAGTTCATACATGAGGTGAATTTTTTGCTACTCAAAGGTGAATGTATGTTTCCAAAATAAAAAAAATTCTTGAACAAGTTTTGAGAGCTGTAGCGTTACTCTTTGAATATGCGAGGGTTCAGAATCTTACCCATCTAAGTTTGATTATCTCACGCGTGACGGATGACTCTGCTCGTGGGCGGCCACGAGTGAGTCTTCTCAGAGTGAGTCTTCTCTTTCAAAAACTTAAATATTAATGATAAGTTTTATGGGAAGGTGAAGAGAGTCCATCATCAACAGCTAAAATGATGATGATCAAGAAACCGAACATCTCTGGGGGGTTTCAGAAGATAATCAAGAGCTTGTCAAACTTGTTCATGGTATATGATGATGATGAAGAAGAAGAAGAAGAGGAGACGGAGATGGAGATAGGATCGCCGACAGATGTTCGACATATCGGTCATATAGGATGGGATGGATTGAACAACACGAGCACCAGCAATTTGAAGAGGTTGGACAAAGGGCCTGATATCTTCTCCATACATTCTCTATCTCTGAAGCAGTTTGAGCTCGCCATGGATGATGCTCATGGAGATGGTCCCAGAGATCTCCTTAACTCTTCCCTTAGACATTTCTGAGGTACCAGTTAAATCTACTTTGGCTTCTTCTACGTTGCTATTCGGCGCCATCCGTAAAATTTATATGTTATGGCGGTCATATAATAGTGTGTACGTTACATATTACGATAATCTTCCAAAATTTTTTTTTTTTTTTTTTGGGATTATCATGAGGAAATTCTTTTGGTAACCGACATACTTTTATACGATCGGCGTAACAGATAAATCCACCGTGCGTGGTATCGGCCCATGTTCTTTAACAAAAAAAAAAAAAAAAAAAAAAAAAAAAAAAAAAAAAAAAAAAAAATCTTACTTGAAGTAATGTAGTGTATTTGGTGAATGGTCTTTGTGTGAGTGCATGTGAGCTCTTTTTGTAATTTGTATAGCCCTCATCTGTTGTGGGAAATCTTTCTAACATATGATATATGCTTTTTTTTTTTTAATTAGTGTTTTGCATCTCTAACCTAAACTCTAAAAGATATCTAAAATTAGGTGACAAAAAGACCTTGCATGATATGGTGAGAACTTTTTTTTTTAACATGTGGTGGATCCATTCTGCCGCGTTTTAGAATTTATTTTAGTGATCAAGTTAGAGGTTCCTAGCGTTTATTCAATTTTCATGCTTCTGACTTTTAAAATCATAGACAATTTCACGTCCAGTCCTGATCGACGGTCTAAAATTTGAGAACAATAAATAGGAGACCTGTTACTGAGTACAAAAAGTTTTTTTTTTTTTTTTTTTTTTTTTTAATTCTGCAGAAAATTTTACCCAACGCAATATTGAATCTGAATAGTGACGTTTTCAGAGGCGCTTCCATCTGGTCGAGCTAGCCGTGCTCGGCTATCCTTTCCATTGTAGATCAAATTCAAATTACTACAATTATAGGAAAGATTATTTGGACTTTTACATTCTATTAGAGATGAATTTAGAGATAGGTGCATAACATAACATTGTTTATTAGGGATGTCTTTTGTATCCAATATGTACTTGTTTGCCAACTGATTTGCTTTGTCCTTGGATCTGCTTCTGTAACCTGGTCTACTTGCAAAGGTGGTAATAAATATATATGACTATTTATGGGCAAATTTCAAATCAACGCTCCTTTTTTTAATTTCGACCAAATCAGTCCCTAAAAACGTATTTTCAAAGACAATCAGCCCCTGAAAACGCGATTCGGCCGACCCTGAAAAGGGGGGGCTGATTTGGCATTTGCCAATTATTTATGCATTCTGTCACTGTCATATAACCCAAAAAATGTACCAAATTTGATAGAAAATTATATTTATTATGCTTATTTAGTATTTATATGATAGCCAACTACTAGTGACGTTGGTTAATGAATAAATCACGCAATTTTGGTGAAAAATCAGAATCAAGATAATTCAGATGAATAACACCGCTAAATTAGAACGGAATTGCTTTTTAAGATCAGGCTGAGGACGGTTGTGAATCTATTAACAGATAATTACAAATCAGCCCTCCTTATTTTAGAAACGTACAAATCAGTCCTTAAAAATAAGTCTGAAAATACATTTAAACGTATTTTCAGGAGCTGATCTGTGAGTTTCTAAAAGTGAGGGCTGATATGTTAAACGCCCATATGTTAATCTATCAAATCTAAGTCGACGATTATACATGACACCACCATCGATGTCAACTCCACATTATAATACCACAATGTTGCACTCCTATTTAGGGGTCGTAAAGGTTTATTAAATCAAGTCTAGGCATCTATAAAAGCAATATTTTGTTCTTATGAGATAACAAGGTATAATCTGCATTTCGTTTTTTGTCAGTAATCGTCGAGTTTGGTTTCTATTATATATCTGAATCGACAATTGAGCGAAACGATAGTATCTCCCAACAAGTACGCCATTAAGTACAGCTCATAACTGTCAAAAAAAATTAAAAAAAATTCTAAAAATTTAAAATATATTCCAAGTTATATTGGATAGTACTCGAACTTGTGAGTGATATCCATGAGCCATCCATCTCACACATCGAATATTTAATAGCAAGATGAGTAAGATAATGGGTGATTCTATATCAGCCATTTAATTTTAAATCTCTTACATATCAGCCCTCATTCCAAGTAGTTTATAAATCAATTTGTCCCGAATTTTAAATGCAAAAAAAATATTTAATGTAATTTTTAATATTTATACTTAATTTTTTTAAATAATATTTCTAAATAAATATTTTTGAATGCCGAAATAAAAGAAATAAATAAGGGATTTATTTGTAAAGTATATTATGGTAGGCTGATAATGCAAAACTCCCTCAAAGATAACAATGAAGTTGCAGGGTGCCCACACTATAGTGACAGCACACCATCTCACTATTTTAACTTGGTAAACACCGACATATTATCTTAGATTTTAAGTAAGATAAAAGACAATTGTTCTTTGTCTCTATAACTGGATCTTTTTAAGTTCTCCACTCTTTTGTCTGCCTGTTTATTATACTAATATATATATATATATATATATATATATATAATTAAACAAAATTACAAATGAAATCTCGGTGAATCGCGCGATATATTTTATAATTTTTATATTAAAATATTTGTTAAAAAATAATTATATTGGAGTTTGAAAATAGCGCATCGTAAACAAAAAATTTATAATTTTTTTCTTTTAAAATATCTCTAAAAATAAGCCAATTTTATCCTCATCTAACCATAATTTTACGGAAATGTTATTTTTTAGTCTCATTCTACAATCTAAAATACATATCTCGTGTATCAAAATATATACCACATATATCATAATATATAATATATATTTTTTATTTTATCAATGTTTTGATGACCCTTATGAGTAGCAGTGCAGCAAGTGCTCTGAGCTTTGAGAATTCCTGGTGTATTATTGAATGGTATATGGAGTTACCACAGGAGCAGCTTCATATGAATCACCAGAATAAAATTTGAGAAAATAAGACAACAGAAACCCAAGAAAAAAAAATATTCAAAAATAAAACTTATATGCAACGGGCACGAAAGAAAAAAAATCCATTATAGAAAGGGTAAAATCTTAGCCCATTGTATAAACACAATATATTATTAAAAAACAATTACAGCTCTTTATATAAATTTAAAACATTATGAGTATATGTACCGTAAAGACTTTATCTTGCAACCTTTGAGAGCTCAGGCGTTGGGTGCCAATAGTTTGATTCATCCGCTATCATTACAGACCTCACTTAATTTTGAGCCGGGTAAAATATATATCAGAACTATGATGAATCAAAATATATTCCAACCTCTATCAAATTCAATTAAGATAGAAGCGATAACAATTAGTATTTTTCTCTTTTTTTTTTAAAAAAAAAGGGAAAAAGAGTTCTGTATTTTGTAGCATGCAGGAGAAAAATGAACTAGAATATGCAGCCACGTCATAATGACGTAGGCATGAAGAGAACCATGGGCTTGCATTTGGTTAGTGGGCTGGACTTGTGATCCATATCCAGTTATAAACGTATCGTACTAAACTTATCGGGCTCTTACTCAACGGATATATTGAGTACTCGAAAGTAAATGTCGGTTAAGAAAAACCTAAGTAATTACACGAAATGCACCATCGTTTACGTGGAAACTATTAGTTTGGGTAGAGGTAAAACTACGGATCGTACGTAACCAGCGAAAAAATATGAAAAGAGAGCTAAGATACCAGTCTTCCAGACAATTTCTCCGTATACACAAGTTTGACGCTTTGCAGAGTCTCAGACTATATCCTATTTCTCCCTAGATGAGGTCTTTTTTTTTTTTAGATTATGTTGGTGGAACACCCAATGCAAGTGCACGTCCCCGTATGGATCTCAAACTTGCGAAAAATCTCCATATCCAACCCGACCGACGCTTCTGGGACCCGAATATAGGGGCTCCTGTTACGGGGTACAGAATTTTCTCTCATAAAATTCTGAGAAAAATTTCACTCGACGCAGCCTCGAACTAGATCAAGTCATGAAAAGTTGATCCCATGCATAGGTGGCTAGAGCAGCAATTTATAGGCACTGTTTATGACTCGTTAGAAAAGTTAGAGAACGTTAAGAAAAATCAGAGATATCATATATGGCGGGGATCCAAATAACTGGTCATCGCGTCCTTCTCGCGCCACGTGTCTTCTCATGGTCGTACGAGAAAGTTGCAGCAAGCGATTCCTGAGGCTGCATCCTCTGACCGTTGGGAGGACTTCGGCTAAATTTAAGACATCGGACTAGGTGGAGGTTCATGGCGGGGGGCAGGTCTGATCCCGTGCTCTATCAAATCATAATGATATTAATCTCACGACCGAGTTGATATTTTTTATCTTGGTGTCGATTCACTTTATGAAGCTTGTCAATTTACTATAACTAAAAATTAAATACATTTTCTTCATTCTGATAGATGAATCGAACGATACGAGTGTTCTTCAGAACTAATGATATTTCATATGCGACTATCGCATTGCATGCTATGCATTAAACTCCTACCTCTACGCCCAAGTAAGTCCCCAAATTCCACCGAATGGTCTTTTTATGGATATATATCAACAAAAGGGGGAAAATGTGATTAGTTTTGGTGTTGACCCAAAAGTGCAAGTGATACCTCATAAAAGTAAACTTTATCAATCAATTATTATCCATTAATTATCACAATGTATAGTATATAAAAATATTATGTTAAATTAGAAGCATAATTTACAATTTTAAATTATTTAAATATAAAATATTTATTTTTTAAATATTACTGCAGTATTAGTGTTAACTAATAAATTAATTTGTTGATCTTAATCTTTCATCTACTTCCCACCACAAATTCTATGGCTCTCCTTTTTTTCTTATTTACTTTTTGTTTTTCTTATATTATCAAATATATTATTTTATTAAACATCTATATTACTACAACACACTTTGATAAAACCCCCTCAATTTCTCGCTTCCCCCCACAAGATTCAACCTTTCCTGTTAATAATTTCCAATAAATTTTGTCTTCTTGATTTCTTCAATTTACTCTATTTTCGTTTACATGATTCTTTAATTTATTCTCATAATTTGCTTGAGAAATTTTAAGTTTAATGGGGAAGAAGCAGGTGAAGACCAAGGGCCGCAATCCAAAGAAAGCGGTCCGTCGAGCGCCGCCACCTCCGTCGCCACCATCAACGGTGGCGCCGACGGTTAAAGGGGATGATGGACAACATTGCAATCATTGCTTGAAAGACAAAGCTGAGATTGATCGAATCCTCTTAAAGATTCTCTCGCCTTCGAGCGCAGTTCCCGCGTGCGAATTCTGCAGGGAAGAACCAATCAACAAGCGAGGTAATAAGCAGCAGGTTAAGAATAAAAAGGCGAAGTCGTCATCGGGATCGAATCTAATTTGGGTGTGTTTAGATTGCGGGCGTGATTTCTGCGGCGGCGACGTCAGCGTCTCGGAACCCTATGGGCACGCTAGACGCCACGCGAAGCAACAGAAGCACGCGTGGGCGGTGAAGTTCAGCGATCCTCTTGTTTGCTGGTGTTTTACTTGCAATTCAACTGTAAGTATCGAGTTGCCCGAATTAGCTACCACTAGTGGAGAGCAACAAGCTGGAGTTCCGATGGATTTGGGTGATAATTTGGGAGGAAATTTAGATAGAGGGAGTGTAGTAAGAGGACTTGTGAATCTCGGAAACACTTGTTTTATGAATTCAGTGTTGCAGAATTTGTTCGTGGCGGACAAATTAAGAGATTATTTTGCAAAATTAGATCGACCTGCAGGTCCTGTAACAATGGCATTGAAGAAATTATTTGCAGAGACGAGTTCCGGGGCTGATTTAGAAGGTAATTTGTCGCCAAAGTCTATTTTCGGTTGTATTTGTGCCAAGGCACCACAATTCAGAGGGTACCAGCAACAGGATAGTCATGAGTTCCTTTCCCACCTTTTCGATGCTTTGCATTCTGAAGAAGTAAATGCAAGGAAATCTGATGAAATTAAAGGTAACGTGAATTCGATCTCGTCTTTAACATTTGTGGATGAAATCTTTGGAGGCCAACTATGTAGTAGCGTATGTTGTATGGAATGCAGTTATATTTCGATTGTTCGGGAACCGTTTTTAGATTTATCGTTACCTATCCCTTCAAAAAAAGCTCAGCCTACAAAAAATAAGCAGCTCGCAAGAGACAGGAACAAAAGCAGGAAGTTTCACGGGAAGGAAGTCAGTAAGGAGCTAAGTGTAGCAGAAAATCAGAAACTTGAAATGGAATCAAATGCGGGAGAAAATCGGAAAGGTGAAAATCTTAGTTTGTTGAGTATATCACCAGAAGAACAAAATATGGTCAAGGATGGTGGAAATAGTTTCTCTTGGTTAGATTATCTAGAGCCCACCACTGCAAATTATAATTCTACTGATCCAATCGCTATAAGTTCTGAAGCAGTTGTTGGTCAATCCTCCATTAATACAGTATGCAGTGAGAGTGATGCATTACAGTCTGCCGCTGAACTGCCTGAGAACACGTGCTTCGTGGGGCCGATGTTACCTCCAGATTTCTATGGAGAGGCAAATAATCGAGATGAGGCTTCATCTTCAACCTGTCAAGATTCGGGGGTTATTCTACTTCCTTATAAGGAGTTAGATGCGGCCGTAGAGGGAATAAGTAAAATGGCTGTGTCTTCTCAAGATTCAGAAGACTCTCATGCTCCTGCACAATCACAGCAGGTAGAAGAAGAGTTTTGCGGATTTGGTGACTTATTTAACGAACCGGAGGTTGTTTCGGTTGCTAATAAGGAAAATAATGCAAACGAAGATATAAATGTGGGTTTCTGGGGTAGTAATATCGATGAGTATAATCAAGATGAGATTGATGACAGCAGCTCTCCTGTATCCATAAACAGCTGTCTTGCCTTGTTCACCAAGCCTGAGCTTCTTGCTAATGAGCATGCATGGTATTGTGAGCGGTGTTCTGCTGCGGATAAAAATGCAGTTGGAAATATCAAGGATGAAATTGCTGAGCATGAGGGTTCATATAATGGGCCAATCTCTGCAATTTCTAATTTGATCAGCATTAACGAAATTGTGCCGAAAATTAAAGCTAAGGAGAAGCTAGAAGATGATGAAAGTACAATCCATGCTAAAGACAACGAGAAAAACATTGCAGATGAGGACCCTTCTCGGGATGTGGAAAATATTTCCCATACGTCTAATTGTTCTGATGAGATGCCTACAGTTTGTCCAAATAACAGGTTTGTGCAAGGAAAGGGGAAGAATCATCTCGAGTCTAATGGAAGAGTGCATGGAATAGAGAAAAATAGTAAGGACTCGGAGGCTTTAAGAGTTAAGGTTAAGAGGGATGCCACTAAAAGAATTTTAATCAACAAGGCTCCACCTGTTCTTATTGTTCATTTGAAGAGATTCAGCCAAGACATTCGTGGCCGTTTAAGCAAATTATCTGGTCATGTAGACTTCAAGGAGACCCTTGATTTGAGACCTTACATGGACCCCAGGTATAACTGTTTTCCTCTAAGCTGCTTATAAGTTAGATTTTGTAATGTCGTGATTCTTTAGATCAGAAGCTTAGCGCTGGGTTTCTTCTTTCTTGGGTGATATTATGTTGTTCTTTCTTTTCACTGTGTGCTATTGATTTTTCTCGTGGGTTGTGGTAGTCTTCTTGCTTATTTTCTTCTACTACCTTTCGTGGACGACAAAATGTAATGCTAATTCCAAATCAGGAAAATACCAAACTACAGGTTTGATTTTTTTTTTTTGGGTTGATATTTTAGTTAGCGTTGGATCGTTTTATTGGTTCTATGTAAGTTTACTATGTAAAATAAAGTAAAACAGCTGAAGCTCAAAAGCATATTCGAAGTACTAGGAAGTCTAGGATTTGCTTGTACTGTTTATTGTAGAATCCTATGATCTGTGATGCTAAGATTGTCTAGGCACTACTCTACAGTGCAAAAAGGAAAATGGAGAACCTCTGGGACTTGGACCTTCGCTTGTATATTGTTATAGGTTTCTATAGATAACTGCATGATGTAAAAGTTGGAAACTATTATGAATTTCAAGGGATTGCCTCTAGAATTATCTAGATTGTCGGGTTGTTTAGTCCGCTTCAAATCCAAAATGCCTAAAGGCCTGCTTGTTCTGAAGATCCAACAAGCCCCGTCAAGTAAAGAAGAGTAAAAGTTGGTACTTTTAGAATTTTCTGATGTTGCCTATAATGATATGGTAAAAGGTAATGCAGTATGCAGCCGGATCAGTTTGAGTCTTTGAATAGAAGGCGAACAGACGAAACTTTAACCTAGCCCCATGTCAGTCTTCCTCCACCTTGCTTGTCAGCTGTGCTGGCATCAGCCATGGCTTTCCCCTTTGTATTTTCGTTCTGTTGTTGATCTGTCAATGGTTTCTTCCTGTTTGCTCACAAGACCAATGCATAAGGGGTATGTAGGTAACTTTGCTATGTACCCCCAACAAAACACACAAGAAATCGCACATGCTGACGTGGCACAATCAGGACCACACGTCTTGATGGGTATATCTGTAATTTTGATATTTTTGTGGATCACGAGAAAATTGTGCGGATCATGAGGCACGCGTGTGGTGGAGATTGATTGTGTGTGGTTTGTTGGGGGTGAGTAGTTTTTTCCATTTATTATACACAAGCTTTAGAGCATCTGTTATACCCAAAAGTGTCTTTGTATTTGAGCTACTCTGGGACATGTAGAGCACATAAAAACAGTACGTCATCTTCATGTCTGGTAGGGGAAAGAATCACGGTGTATCAATCTTCAGTTCCCTAAACTGCAAAAAGCTATTCTTTTAAGTGATCAGAGTGTAATCAAGGCTGGTCATTTAATTTGATCTCCTTTGCTTATTAGAAAGTTTTAGCTAAAGTATGAATATCCTGCTTGCAATGATTACAGGCCTACAGCTATATTTTCTCGCTACGAGTCGATAAGATCCTTGTAATAATATATGTATTTTTTCCTCTCATGTCATGTATATTTGTGAATTAACATCCTTCGCAAGGTGTTACCTTTTATCCATGAAATGTAAAAAAGGCAGCTTTGAGCGCCTACGTTATTTGGTTTTGTAAATTATTGCGTTCTAAACGTCTTTAGACATGAAATCGTTGAACATAATTCTGAGTTTAAGCTTCGAAGTCGATAAATTTCATGGATTCTTACTTAATCTTCTGCTGTATGCAGGTGTGAGAAGGATCGCTGTGTATATCGCTTACTTGGGGTAGTCGAGCATTGTGGCACCATGCGTGGAGGTCACTATATTGCTTATATAAGAGGCGCCGCTAAGAAAGGCGGTGACCCGAAATGGTTTTATGCCAGCGATGCGCATGTTCGGGAGACTTCTTTGGATGAAGTTCTTAGAAGCGAGGCTTATATTCTCTTCTATGAAAGATTAAACTTTTGACTCTAATAAATTGCACTACAAGGAGGAAAATAACTTGAGAAATACGGAGACGCATACGGAAATGCGACCCGAATCCCTACGTTATACAATTGCGCAGGTTATACGGTGAGCTTCAAGTTCATGAATTTTGTTGTGTCATTGAATTCCTGATATCATTCATACTTGTCACAATCATGTATACAGAGATGGTATAACAGGCCTGTGCATGCCCAATTTTGCCAATTCACCATCTTTTTTCTCTAATTGTCTGAGAATTTATAACATTCCAGTTGTGTTGATTTTGACAAAGTTTACATGATGATATTGGTTCTCTTAATGTTTATTGCTACCTATTTTGCAACAGAAACGTTATTGGCCCGATAAAATATCTGTAAATAATTCAAACGGTATTTTTTCGTACTTCGGGATTGGTAAATTGATCCTGAGCTGTGGGAAAATACGGGCTATTTTTTTGGTTAAATGTTTGGCCCAATAATATTACTCATTTTGCAAATGTTACAATGCATTTATTGGGAAGGGTTTTTTGGGCCTTTAGGCAATGGAAAATATTAAAAAGTCCGACACATTAATCCGAAAATCGCCCGAACGCGTGAGAAATGTGTTTTTCCGCGCGGTGAAACGCGATTCCCCACGTGGGGAATCACATTTTCTACGCGTGCTGGCGAAAAATCGGTTTAATGCGTCGGTTTTTGCAGTATTACCCTTATGCAATTACATATTTACACAATGGTGAGAAATTTCAGCTTAATCAGGTATATGCAACGTAAACCACACAAATTACACACACATTTAAAGTAGTTTTAGACTTTTTAAAAAAAAAAAATGAACTGTATTTGCAAACGCGAATGTTAGCTGAATCTTTATAGTAAATCCCAAGTTTATGCAAAATTTGAAAAATCTTTTACTGAAGCAATTGAGCAGTCTAAAAAGTAAAAGCTGATTCAAATAATCAGAGGCATCTACTTTCTACACGGATATCTACTACTAATTGATGTTGCACCCACAATATGTATGTCATAAATAATTAAAAATTATTTTTAAATTTATAATTGCTAAAATTTATAATTAAAAAGTATTTTTCTCAATTATATCGATATTTTATATATTTAGGTATTCTTAAAAAATAAAAATAAAAGATTTTAAATAAAAATTCAATTTCAATTTTTTTTTAAAAAAAAACCTAATTAGAAATTACATACAGAATATAACAAAACTATAACTTTATTTAAAATATAAATTACATAATATTTATTATAGCTAGTATATATAAATTTTACTAATTTAATAATTATATAGAATATAAAATATTAATTCATTATTATGCATATATATATATATATATATATATAAAATTAATAATGACGGGTAAAGTAAAATTCTAAGGTTGTTGAATTAAATGTTTGCCGTTTAACCTACCAAGTAAACTAGGTGAAGGTTTGGAAAGTTTTGATTGCGCGGTAACACTTTTATTTAAATTTGTACATTGGCGCGATTATTATTATTGATCAGATCCGTCTGACGATCTCGAGGTGGTTTCTGCCGTCGGATGGATCTGATACTGAAAGACTGAGTCGCCAACCACCTTTTCTACGTCGGTCAAAATAAATAAATCTACATGCATGCGGTTAATTGCCAGCTAAGTATCTTTCTCTCTATCTCTCTATATATACAATATATTACTGCTATCTCTCTTGCTTCCTCCCCAGGTTTAAGAAACACTCGATCCATCAATCTTCGGTGTTAACTTTTGCGAAGATCGGATAGACCAGCAATGGCGATCCCCAGTTACCTCGGCGCTCGACGTGACGCTCGCCAACCCGAAATCCAGCCAGTCGATTTGCCGTCCAACGTCGTGGTCGATCGCTTGACGACGTTGGCCCCGAGGAGACCGCGATACCTGGAACATCTCAGAAGCTTCGAGAATCCCCGGCGCAACAGGTTCAGGATATCAGCAGTACGTGATTTTCCGGCGACTTCGCGGCTACTGCGAGTAGAGGGGACGTCAGTGGAGATGGTGGACGGTGTGCTTGTTTACAATCTGTCTCCTGAGAAAGAAGACGATAATCTTATGGTAGCGAAGAAGTTGCAGAACGTTGTGTATGGTGCCGATGATTCCAAGGAGACGATCGCCGGCGATTCTTGCGCGGTATGTTTGGATGATTTTCAGCGTGGAGCGGAGTTGAAGAAGATGCCGAACTGCAACCACGCGTTCCACGGTGCATGTCTCCGGCGTTGGCTCGACGTGAAGAAGACTTGTCCGACGTGTCGTTCGGAGTTGTAGGTCGCCGGTGCAATTTAGCATCAATAATAATAATAATAAAATACCTAGCTCCATCCTGTTATTCTTAATCTTTCTTTATTTTATTTTATTTTTCTTCTTCATGTTTTTTTTTTCTTTTTGTGGGAGAAACTTCCATTGTACCCATTTGCATATTGCATGTCCTAATGCGAGGAATTCTCTATTTTTCCTAATATTTGATGTTGGAATTGCATTGTTGTGATGATAATAATCTGCAGTTTCTGCATAAAAGTCTGATTTTTTTTTGTGCGGAAACAGCGCACGATTTTGTCTATCTCTTATCTGTTTCCTATTTAATAATACGAAAAATACCGTATCAGTCCTCCTATTTTCGACGGTTCGCAAATCGTCTTCTAAAAATATATTTTTAAGAAATTGATTTATAAAAAAAAAAAAAAGTAAATCAGCCTCCGAAAACGTATTTTTAGGACTAATTTATACAATAAATAAAATTGAGAGACTGGTACGTAAAAGTCCCTTAATAATATCCCTACCATACAGCAATTGACATCCAATAAAAAAAGTCTAATAATGCTTAAGCTGTGATCGTTGTTTAGTTATTAATAATATAAATTTTACTTGTAGAAATGTATATTTACTAAATTAAATATTATTTTGTCGCTTGTAGTGCGAGGATGCTTGTTTAGTCGGTACTATTTAATATTTGCATGAGATTACATCAAAAAGTATCGCTATCTGCCTACCTGCATTTTGATAATTTATAATTATATATTTAAAATATTTTTTAAAAGTTAAATATAAAAAATTAATAAGTTAAAAATAGAAGAGTTGATCAAAAAGAGTAATAAATTGCAGATAGGCTGATCTGCAACTCCCTTTGCGCCATTCTCTTGCGTCCAGTCACGAGGGTGTCACGTGCAGAATCTGCAGCTTGTCGTGCCTTACGTGGACCCTAAGTCTCAGCTCGAGACACGTGTACGGTTCAAGCAAAGGCACACCAATGGCTCCACATGAGGGTGCAGCACACGCGCGAAGCAATTCCCGCCACGAAAATCGTTTTCTCGTTCTCTCGTACGAGGTCGATGGCCCACGTGGCACGCCATGCAGGCATGCAACGTGACTTGATTTCATGCTACGTAATTGCATTTCGGCCTCTCAATCTAGTGAACTCGGAACTTCAATTTAACGAATGGAAATATCAAATATTACTGATACTATAAAATGACCAAGATTTTCTTTTTATGTCTTGAAATTTGTAAATTATAAATGTATCGATTGTGAGATTAGAAAAATATAAATTGAATTATTTTTAAATTAAATATTTAAATATGATAGCATTTGTCCTTCAATAAAAGCTATTCAAAACTTTTACTTTTTTATTTAATTTAATAGCAGGGGTCAAACTACTGTGAAATATGACCTGAATGTTAGAGAAAAAATATTAGAGGGATTTTAGAGGATACAAACTCTTATATCCAGAATAACTATTTATTGAACTGTTGGATAATACTCCAATCTTTTAATTGAGTATGATCTAATTTTACCAATGGCCCAGGACGTTTAGAAGAAAATTAAATAGAATACAGGATTCGAATTTTACAAATTATTGTAGATTGCGAAAAAAATTATCGTTTTCGTATTTCGTAAAGAATAACATGATTATTCTTTAAATCTACCAACGTAATTTAAATAAATATTGCCACTTATAAATTAATCTATTTACATAAAAGAGAACAGTTATAGGCAAGGTTTCAAGAGCAGTAACAACCAATTAATTAGTCATGCTCATCTAATTCCTTCTCTCTATTCCAAAGAAAAGATAAGTCGATGGTATTAAATACATAAAGAAGTATTAATATTCATTGTTGGATAAAAAATGGGAGAGGAGAAACTTTTTTGAATCATGTAGAATGGATATACAATTTTTGATGGTGTGTATGATATATATATATATATATATATATATACTATTTTTAATTCGATCTAAAATTTTCAACCGTTAATTTTTTAATCTAATAAATGAAATTTAACTTTATATTTAATAAAATAATAATTACACCGTTAGTATTAAAATTTAATTTCAATCATCAGATAAAAAAATTAACAATTAAAATATTAATTTATTAAATCGAGCTGACAATAGAGGAAAGAAGGGCTAATGTATATATGTATATATATATATATATATATATATATATGTTAAAGCGTAATCAATGTACTTAAAAGAATACTATTTTGATGGCCAGATATGCGACTGTGCAGGGTGATGTGTGCCTGCATGGTATGCGCCTATCATCATCACAGTTCCACCGTGTCTCCGTACGTGTATGTTGATTCACCGAATCACACGCACCACGTGCATCTTCTGAACCCATAGCCCTTCCTCCGATCACCGCCGCACATATTTCCAGACGCCGCCTCGGTATCCGCTGCGAAAGGGAGTTGCGAGCAAGTCCTTTTTCGGCGCTTTGACGACGGTTCTCCTCCACGTGTCATTATTTAAGTGCACGTGTCATCCGGTCGGCCCAGCTCGACTGCTTATAAATACCACCCAAACTTGCCCAGCTTTTTCTCGACGTCTAACATCGCGAAAACTAAGAACTTAATAGAAGAAAATCTCCGACTGCTTCGGATTTACAGCTAAAAATTTCTCGAAGTCTTGTTTCATAAATCCATCAATGGCGCAAATAGCAGCACCGCCGAGGTTCGTGCCGTACTCTACCATGACTGATCTGAAGAGAAGAGCAGAAGAAGAAACGAAGAAAAAAGAGCAAGAAGACGACGATCTAGAGCTCAGCCTAGGGCTTTCCGTTGGCGGCGGATCGAGCTCCGCAAAGCGGCAGCGAGTAACTGTTGTAGACTCGCCGCCGCCGCCTTCTAACGAAAAGACTCAACCGAAGTCGACGATTCCGTACGCTCACGTGCCGTCGTTCCCGTACGGTCACGTGCCCGCTGTGCCGGTTGGACACCCTGGTTACGGGATCGCGTGGCAGTACGTGATGCCGCCTTTGTGGAATCCGGCGGCGGTGGCGGCGACGGTTGGAGGTGGGTTCCCGATGTTCTTAGTGCCGCCGAACAACGGCGGAGCTAGAGACAATGGTGGGACAGGGGCGGCGGAGTCGAGTTCGCATGGAAGCAGTGCTTCGGTTATCTCCGATCGCCAGAGCGGTTCCATTAATGGTGGCGCCAGCACAAGCAGCAAAGCCAAGAGCGTCACCAGCAACAACTCCGGCGACAAAACTTCATCGCCGGAGACTTCATCTCCATCTCCACGTAATTCAGGTCGCCAACGACGTCGCAAAGAGAAGACACCACCAAAAGCGAAGTCTACCGACGATAACCAATCTCCCGACCTCGAACTGAAGCTGGAACCAGCTTCTTCTTCACCACCGTCGAACGAGAAATCTAAAACGCCTCCGGAGAACGAGCAATGTGCACCGTCGATGCCGTGCGTCTCGACGACAGGGGACGGTCCGGGAGGGAAGACGATCACCGGCGTGCTGTATAAGTACGGCGGGGGGACGTCGGACGTGAGCATCGTCTGCGCCTGCCACGGCAAACCGTTCTCACCGGCCGAGTTCGTGAAGCACGCCGGCGGCACCGACGTCGAGCATCCGTTGAGACAGATAGTGGTACTTCCGTCGTCGTAAATCTGGTGTAATTATGCTGAAAATCACGCTAACTCCCCATCGAAGGAGGGGGATGAGAACTTTGTCTTGTACATACTCTCTGGGATTTCTGTAATCCTCACCATGTAAAACGTCATGTTAGGAAGCAACTAAACTTGTTTTATTTGTGCGGATTTTTCTTATTTTGATGATATTTTAGAAGTTAAAAAAAATATCGGACTGTTTTTAAATTTCTTTTATCCGATCTAATCGTAAATCAAAAGTCTGTAATTATATCAGAGATGTTATCTGGGAGAGGTACATCAAATTAAGGAAGTATGCAATATAATAGAGAGGAAGTGCATCTCACTACTCGATCGCAAGTCATGTGAATCCATAGCAACAACAACCGAGAGATCTTTTGTGGTGATCTTAATGAAGTTCTGCCGAAAATATAAGGTGGAAAAAGAATTATGTGATCTCCAGCTAAAGATATAGTCGTTTCGCTCTAAGTAAATACATAAGAAAAGAGCAATGCCATGGCCGGGCCTGATTAGAAAGTATTTCACCATCAGATTTGAGTCCACGTATATTAGAACTCGTCATAGAATATTTTTTTTAAAACGAATTTCGTAATAAAAACTTCCGTTTATAAAAAAATTTATATTCAAATTTCAGAACGTCGATTTTGTCTGAACGTAAGAGTTTTCTGTGAGTTTGAAATTCCTATAAAAATATACACTTTTATAACAGATTCCACCAAAATAATATTTCTTTCTCTCTCTCTCTCTCTCTCTCTCTCTCTCTATAATACAATGCCATGCTAGCTAAATCTCCGGGGGAGTAATCTGCCATCGCTAGGCGATCCAAAGACACTGAAAGGTGTTGGGCACTATTTAGTATGGCCTACTACGTTGCTGTATTATATTTTAAATCAAAATGTTCTGTTCAAGTTAGAATGAGATAGATTCGTTTTTAGAGTACAATATAATGTTCTTTTTTTTGGGGAAATTTATCAGCCTGTAACGATATTATAAAAACAAATATTTCGTTTTAAATTCCTTATTTTTCATGTCCCAAAACGTGTATTAAAGTATTATTTTTAAAATTAAAATATAAAAAAGTCACATCAAAATTTGTTTTTTGTATATAATTTTTCTTTAAATTATATTTTAAGAGTTTTCGAAATCTCTAAAATTTATATAAAAGTGTTTTTAAAAAAAAAAATATAATTTCTACTAAATTTATTTTCATAGTTAAAATTTTTTATATAATAATAAAAAATTATAAATATATTTATTTGAAATAAAGTCTGATTGGTAAGAGTTTTAATTTATGGGGTGATTCCGAACAGTTTTAAAATGAGGGGTTTGAAATGCAATTATCCCTTTTTTCGGTTCTTCACCGGGCTCCTCCCGTTCCTTGATGCCCAAATAATGAAATGCAATTACATTAAAAATTATAGATTTTAATAAAATTTATAGCTATAATTTTAAATTTTTCAAAAATATTTCTAAATTGATAAATTGAAAAAAAACAAATTTTAAAACTATTTTTAAAACTGTTAAATATTTAAGTCCTAAAAAGTTTTTTTTTTTAAATAATTCTTAACATAAATATATATAACTTTCATGTTTTTTCCAAAAATACTTTACAAATTTTTTTTTAATCTATGCAGATTTATAATTAGATGGAATCAACACCAATAATATCTGACTCAATAATTCACAAAAAATTGAACAAAAGAACAAACAAAGTGGGTGCGCCGGTAGAGAAATGCTACGACAAAGCAAGAATATGACGCAAAACAATTCTAAGAAATAATTTCAGATTTAGCATGAAACAAAGTACCGCACCAACAAGGCACCTCAAAGAGCAGCACGAACTACTATTCTACGTGCAGCAGTGCTTCAAATTAAGATCAAATTTTGGTGTTCATTCAAAACCGATCAGTCATGCATATCAGCTTCATGCATAGTAGAAACATTATGCCAAAAATACTACTTATTTATAGTTACCCGACAATTTTTCTGCTTATTTATAACTTAAAAAACATTTACCATACAATGCGTCAATGTGCAGTCGCCTCGATGAAACGAGAAAGAAAACATGCAGTGACTTGGATTAAGCTACATTTTGCGGAGTTTTATGCCCTAAGTAATAATGTTACCATGAATGAAATCCGTTAAATAGAAGATGAGATAACGAGTATCCGGTGACACATGGTCCCACATTATAGAAGACCCATAAGCATCAGATAGGGCTTTCATAACATATATTTTACCATGCACGGTGGAAACCTAGAGCCTATGTCCGTGTTGACATGATGACCCAAGATCGTGCCCTCTCTATCCTTTTAGCAAGACCAAGCTCGACCGGCCAGCTTCAGTTTCAAGCGGCGGTGAAGCACGTTTGTGGCGACATATCCTGTGAAGCTATCAGCGAAAAAAATGAAGACCCTTTTGAATGATTTATGTGGTGTTTATTCGCTCCTCAGCGAAGTGACGAAACCCCTCTACCACCTCCTCGGTTTCCATAGTTTCCCTTGCTATTAAAATCTCCTGGACCGTAACCCCTCCCATCATAGCCACGTCCTCGTACTCCATCACCTCGATATATGCCTCCTCTACCTGATGAGGGCTTTGCTCTCGAACTAACTGCAAAAAGACAAACGTTTCAATTGTAGCATGACTCAACAAAAAGAAAAAACCAAACAAAATCAATCAAAATTTACTACATATGTACATTCTTGTGTATATGTCTGGGTTCTATGTAGGGTTGGGAACAACCGTAATGGTTATTCCACCCTCTACATCACTAATCGTTGCACTTATTGAGGAATAATCTGTTGTGTACCGACCGCGATCAGTTCCGTCGGATGCTCCATGGAGTCGGGATAAGCATCGGAGGCCCGATATCGGCAGTGTAACTATCTAAAAGAAACATAATTAAACTAAATACTAAACTATTTATAATTCTTCCATGATCAAAAAGGAATACATCACATATTTACAGAGGCTACTCCTCTAGACTCCACCATAGTAAAATTCTTGCTAAATATGAACTCTTACCAAAGCAGAAACTCCTGCTAGATAAAACCTTACTAAATATTTCAAATAATAATATTTTCTAATAGAACTCTTACTAACCTAGACTTAGACTCAACAGAACATAACGGCTCACTCCCTTCAGATCTGGTCTATAACATAATCATTCATGTAATTTTTTACTCCCAATACAAATAGAATTGTCCCAACTGGTAAAAGTTCCAGTAAAGTAAAAAGTTTGTATTAAGTTTTATCGAACAAACCCTTTTTGTTATGACGATGCATTACTAAAGTGAAGGAATACAGCATGAACTTGAGAATTATATACAGTACAGACTTGCCTCGTGCACCAGATGGACGCTTTTCCTCAATATGAACTTGACGGCCACCTATAGTTAATGGGGAAGCCTGACAAAAAGGAGCACATCCAATTAATTGTTTCAAAAACAAGCAGACAACCAAAAAATATAAGAAGATAATGTCAAACATATTAGCTTTTGCTGCCAGAAAGCAGCTGAGGGCAGAGTTTATGACCACACTCTCATAAGTTTCATTTTCAACTATTATACACGTGTATGCATGTGCAGAATTGTAACGAATAGTTACGGATAATGACTTGCTAAACTCTATAAAAATATGTTAGGATATGCTCAATTCGACAAGACTACAGTGAAAGGAACATTTAAACTAGAATCACTTGAACCTACTGCTTATGCGCCTATTTTGTTGATTGAATCTTCAGGTATCTATTCTCTCTTATGAACAAAATCAATAGATGAGAAACATACTGTAAATAAGAAAAGATATATTCCCAAAAGAAAACAAAAAAGAACAAAAGAAGGTTTCACCTGCATGTGGGATTTGGCCTAGGAAATAAAAGCCTTGGTGGTAGAGAAAAGCAGGCCAAGAAGTTTCCAATAATGTTCCTAGTATTTTGCTTCCTGAATTGATCCAACTGACTACAAACTGTAGACTAAGGTAATCAGCTCCTAATATATAGGCCTTTTTTGCTTAAGAGTGAACAAAAAGTATCTAAACCGAATGTACGAGTTATGCATACCACCGGCACTTGTTAATATCGTTGAATACTATCGCAATCAACCGTGCGTTGTTGAAAAAAATAAATGCGAAGCTCTTTGACTTAATCTTCTAGCTCCATCATACTCTAACTACTTCAGCCTAGATGTTCACAAAACAGTTAATGAAATGCAACAAACCGTGGCGGTGGCGGAGATATAAAGAGAAAAGAGAATGAAGATGCTGGGTACAGATTTTTAACCTCAAGGCCTAAAGAATAATGAAAGAGACTTTATATTTTTAGAACGTAAGTTACAGTCAGAGACAGCAAAACACTACAGAAAATGCATATTTGCATATCCGGTAGCTGAAACATAAACTAGGTACGAGTGAAAAAGCTTGTTTCATAAAAACCCAGTTGCGAATGAAAAAAAAAAAAAAAAAGATTATGCAATTTCTAGTTACTGCAGGAAATACAATTAAGCAAAATCTTAAGCTATTGAACATATGAATAAGAATTACCTCTACTGCACTTCGCACAGCACTAGCCTCCATGAACTCCAAAAACCCAAAACAGTAACCTTGTGGCTGCATATCGAAAGAAAAATCTATGACAAAGAGGTAAAGAAACTACTGACCTACCATCTACCTTCTACTTAGATGGAAAGAAAACAGCTTTTTATTAGGATGGATATCAGAAAGATGATAACCTTATTGCTTCTTATTTGGATGCCACTTGGTTTTATTGATCCAAACCTCTTGAACTCCTCTTCAAGTTCAGCAGATGTCACATCAAAAGGAAGACCCCTTACGTATATTGAGCAGTTATCAACTGGAAGGGGGGAAAATCAGGCACTCATGTCTAAGACAAAATAAGAACATGCATGTTCTGCAAGAACAATTAAAGCTTTAAAATGCAGGTTCAACCTTCTTGCATGGAGCTGTCTTCAGTGTCATGAGGATCAGTAGGACGAATGTCTGGTGCAGAAGCTGCTTTAGCAGAAACTTCCCTACGTTCAGGTTTAACAGGTGCAGGAACCAAAAGAGGGGCAGGATTCTCCTTCATGAACTTGACCTATTAAGTGGGAAATAACAACTACAGTCACGGAACAATGCAGGAAGCTTGAACAATAGAGGGAAATATTACAAAATACAAATCTGGCGAAGAGAACTTTTCAGACTCATGGTCGATAATGCGCCACCCAGAAAAGCATCTGTAATGTATACTTACTTTTAAATGGATACAATATTCGCACGTATTACATGCTTACTAGGAGGTTGATCAGGGTTAAGCCAAATGCATTCCTAGTGGCCTATCTTGAATTTCTGGAAGAACTAATTATCTTCGATTTGTACAACCATTACACTTCTTGTTAGGAAATTTGAGTGAGAATATAAAGTTTTCAGAACGTAAAGATTTCGAACTAAAAAACAATAGCAACAAAAAGTTTGAAATGGTCAAACATTCCAATATGCTACTTACAATCGAAGCGTATGACTTCTTTGGAGCTTCATTAGGAGTAAAGTTAGCAAACATTTCCTCGGAGCTCTTTGGAACTTCATTGGTCACTTCGTCCATAGGTCTCTCTTCATCTACAACTGAACCCTCTCCACTATCCACGTGCCCATCTCCTCCTTCACCAAGCTGAGCTTCCTCTGAAGGAAATTCTGCAGCTTCATGATCGTTATGCTCCTGTAAATATTTTTCTGCATGTGCAAGAGAGATCAAGCAACAGTTCAACATAAAACATATGCTTTAACTCTCTTTATCCAGAGTACCTTGAACTGGCAAGCTAGACAAGTTGCCTGTCGGAATCTGATCATCCTGTTGATTAGCGTCGGCCCCCACGAATCTGAGGACATCATTCAGTACATAAAAGCCCGTATTTTGAGGAGCAAGGAAGAAAGATTGGGCGAAGTTTTTCTTGACTCCACCCTCTTTTATAATGCGACCAGTCACAAGTACGAGGACTCCTGAACCGAACGAATCTTGTGCATCAACAGTTTTGACCTCTGCCTTGAACTCATTGTAGTCCTCAGACATTATCTTCTCATCTATTTCCTTTAACATTATTGAAGCGATATACATGACAAACATTGCATGTGAGCATCAAATACAAAGATATAGAGCTTAAAGGATGGAATACCCAAGACTCTATAAAATACTTTTTTTTTTTTTTTTTTTTTTGAGAGAATCGACTCTATAAAATACTTTCCAGCCAAGTTCATCTTCGTTCATCTAATCCTATAGAATTAGAAGACCATAACGCAAAGACTCATTTCACTTGCAGAAAGCCAAGTAATTGGAATGTATAAAATAGGTTGAGATAACCAAGTGAAACAATATTCTTATATAAATTAAAAAATGTAACGCATGTAATTCTTACTAATCACCCTGTTTTTAGGAGAGTGCACGTGAAGTATAGAGCCTTTCTTACATTAGAGAAAGGACCCTACCTGTACGAGGCCCACTACTTTGCGATCATATACGAACAAGTAAACCTTAGTGGCCTGATCCAAGCTTCACCAGCTAAGGCAGCTACTTACATACTTGTACGGCTTACCATAGGATAGACAAAAATTATGTGCTCCATTGTGAGCAATAGATATCCAACCTAAATGCAGCAGTTCAGCCGCTCTCATCCAGTCAACCTCACCATTGGGGATGTGGAGATTAGAACTGACTTATCCAATATTTGCATAAACACTCAATCCATTAAGACAAAATCATCGCCCTTATACCTTTTCGTTATACATAAGTATTAAACTTGTCAAATTCATGCAACTGTTTCTTCCAAACCACATTTAAATATAAATTAATCCCAGTTCCCTTTAGATATGGCAGTTCAAGTTAGCTTTTATTAACCATAGAACGTAATAAGATATCAATGAACTAAATAACTTACTATTAGTGAGTACATTTAGAAGTTAAAGTAACTCCTGCAGCTGTACATTATGCAATACACAATTACGCACACAATTACTAACTTAATAGTGAGTAGGGAATAACTATATGCATATTAAGATTCACATAATACTTTTATTTTGCATTGCAAAAATTTCAAAACACAATTATGAGCAGTTCCCTATCTTTATAAACAGTAAGATAAGTAAGAAATTAAATTACCTTTAGGGTGTTGACCGTGATCATGCCGCCGTCCTCGGTAGGACGAGAAAGCGTACTACCCTCCTGGTAAAACCGTTGAACGAGGTCCGGCGACCGCTCCAAAATCGAGTAGTACTGCTGCACAAACGCACTTCCCACCTGATCGAATCAACCAACAAAATCACAACCGAGTTTCCGAAATCCGCGAATCAAATAACACAATAGCGTGATCTGATTCAAAATTGAAATCGCAAAAGCCTGCGATGGGAGAGCGATAGGGGCTTAGTGTGAGGAAGTTACCACGTAGGAAGGATGTGACGCCGCCATCAGTGAATGATAGCCGGTGACAGAGAAGGGGGAAGAGGAGGATCGCCGGCGAAAGAGGAGAAGCGCCGGCGGCAAGTGCTTCGGGAGAAGTCGCTAGATCGGTCTGAAGTCAGAAACCACTGATTCTCTCCGAACTATGTTCGGACGAGATTTGGTCGTCTCTGCCAAACAGTCAAAATTATTATATATATATATATATATATATATATATATATATATATATATATATATATTACTAATCAGTGTCGGTCCAGTCGATTGGTACGAGTAAAAAAAAGTTGTCCCATATTACAGAGTAGATCAGGAGATTCGAATCCTAGCACACATAATTATGATTGACTTTATCTTAACGTATATTATTCTCAATCAAAATACAGACTAGACACAATTTGACAGTCAAGATCAAAAAAAAAAAATTAATTAAAAAGATATATTGTATTAAATATATAAAAAAATATTTTATATGTGGTATATAAGTAAGAGCTCCAAACATATCACATAGTATAAAATTACTGATTGCCTTCGTTTTGCTTGTACGAGTTTTGTGTTTGTGCGAAGTACGAATGCTAATTATATATAAAATTGTTGATTAAAACTTAATTTTACATATTTTAATTTTATAAATTATTATTTTATTAATATTAATTTAGTTGCCGTGTATTATTAGCATATGAACAAATGTCATATGTATATGCAAAAATTATTGAGTCGCGGAATAAAACAAAGATATTCAATTATATATATATTGCAAATCTGTCTATCTTTTTGCTAACGTTGGAAGTGCACTGTCATATGAGCAAAAAGTATGGCTGATTTAGAATAACGGGTTGAATTGGGAGAGTTTGGGCAACCTTGGGCTGTTACGTCATTGAAGGGACGGATCATGCAAAAGCACAATAACCACTATATATAGCTCTTTCGGGTTTGTGTTTCACCGATTGTTCGCTGACTCCAGTTCAAACGGGGCGGCCAACGTCTGGAGCTCGTCTCACTGACTGTCACTGGTACCAACTCGATCCCTCCCGCCTTTCATACATTGAATTCACGATGGATCGATCGATGGATTGATCGAACAAGTTTTAAATCAATTTTCCGAACCTATTATGATTTCTCGATTTTTCTATTGATAAGGGTCAGCAAACAGCTTCAAGAACCTGAGGAAGTGAAAATGGTGCAGGCGATAGATCGTGAGCACGCCTCACCCAATACGAGTTCCAGTCCATTACAATCTACCTGACCAACCGTACATTCCTCTTCGATCTCTGTTTTAAATTTTTCCTCAAAATTTTTCATATCCGTGTTATTATTGTTGTTCAAGGCGCTTTAGAATTTATCTTAGTGTTTTGTTTTATACAGATGCTGTTGAATTTATTTTCGATTTGCTATTTTTTATCTGACAGCTAGTTCTGTGACTCTATAATGCAGAATCGATTTGTGTACTTAAGAATGCATGTCCTGTAAAGTTGTTTGATCGACCTCTTGACCTTATTGGCTGATCAACACGCTTTAAAATCTTCATTTAGATCAATGAGGGGAAACCCTGCCTGTAAGGCTATCGATTGAACCTGATAAAAGACATTTTACAGACTTGCAGTCATATTGATCTAGTCTTATTGCCAATGCTGGTTAAATCTGCTGAAGATTTGCTAATTTTGTTCATCAGAAAGTCCCGTGAGTAATTGTGCACGATTTCTATGCTTATTCTTTGGGTTGTCTAGGATGCTTCCTGTGATTGTAATGTAGGCATTAAGTTCAGCTGCTAATGAACCCTAGAACTGCAAATGCTTTTTCAGTTAACCCATTTTCTCCTCTCCTGAGGGAAGGAGATGCCGGGGTATTCTAACTAGGCTATGTGCTTGCATGAGTGTGCAATTAGTCTGTATATGTGTGTCAGGAACCTGACGTTTATGAGGCCGCCGGAGTTGGCGGAAGAGACACCGGATTTGTTGCTACAATGGCCGGAAGTTGTTAAGGTTGTTATATCTTGTTTAGGTTGTTAAGGATGGTTAGAAAGGCCATTTGAATCTCATCCACTCGATCAGATGCATCTCCACCGTCAGATGAACAAGGAAGAATGGATCTCAACCATTGGGAACAGCGTGCAGTAAAGGGTTAACTGACCATGTGCTTTTCATGTGATAGTTAAGGGCAGAAATGTCATTTGAACATCATCTTCTACCTATAAAACTGAATCGAGAGCTGAGAAAAACAGGGAGATGAATTTGTTGAATGAAATCATTTGTTCTAGTATTTTCTTTCCAGTTTTTTCACAACCTAGTTATAGTTCTTGTATTTCCTATCGATTACGATCATTTTCTAATAAAGAATCATTCAATTTGTCCTCAAATTTTTGACTGATCTAAGTGTTCGACGAAATGTCTCTCGGTGTATTCTAAGTTTTTCCGGTCTCCGATCATCGTCTCCGGCGAGATCGTGACAAATTGGTATCAGAGCACCGATCTTGCAACAAGAAGGTCGTCCAACCATGAGGAGCTATTCTGATTTACCGTCGCAAAGCAATCAAGGTTTTTCCCTATTCTTTAAAGAACCATGTGACGAAAATGATTCTGAGCTAGATTCATTTTTTAAGGAGGAGTACATTGCCCATATGCTAGATGTACCTCTTATAGATGTTTGGAGAACATTTCGTGACTCGACCATTTTGATCCCTAACCCTTCTTGAGGTGGTTAGATCTTGTATAATTGCAAATAACGGTCGTCCACGACTCTATCTCAACGATATAATGTCGGGTAGTTTTGATGATTGTGAAGATGGGACGGTTGAGCAAGTTCGATTTGCTTTTAAATTTGGAGAGCCTCCCGAATTCAATGTAGTTAGTACTTCCGTTGCTAACGGTGAGGGATCTCTTAACATTGTTGCTGAGGTTAATGAGGTTGAGGAGCTGATTGTTGATGGCATTGTTAATAAAAAGGATGAGACAGATTTTGCTGAGGACGTAGTTATTAACAAGGATGAAAATTATGTAGAGAATAAACTAATGCCGTTGAGAATCTGTTAGTGGTACCATGGAAACAGAGTGGAGCAAGAGCTTCATGACTTTGTTGATGATCTTTTAATTGTGCCTACAATCATTCAAGAAATTCTTAATTCTTGCTTGGTGATGGGTAGTGGCCTTACAGCACTATATGATTTGATTTCAGTTAAGTATTTTTCTCATGATAACGGGCCCGAGCAAGTAGTGTGTGCATATAATTTGTTTGCCTTACTTGAAGTTATCAATACCTATCAAGATGAGTATGACAACTTGAATAGCAATTCTGGGGTACTAGTGCTCTCAGAATGCTCTCCTAGCATGGCTGAAGTAAATTGCGATTTGTGGAGAACACCTTCTGCTAAATGTTCTGTTACTGTCTTGGCTTAAACCCCCCAAGTGAGCCATCCAAGCTGTCTAATCTATTGGAGAAGGGGTTGAATGCTCAACTAAAGTTGAGGGGTCCAACTAAAATGGCAAAGGAGTTTGTAAGAGCAGTTGTTGAAACTATATATGCACTTGTTACTGATGTAGCTGCTGAAGTTGCTGAGTTTAATATTGTAGCCACCTATTAGATTGCTGGAAGATCTTGCTTGTTGAAAGCTATAGTCGGGATTCTTTTTGCAGTGACTGCTGCAAGTATTGCTGAAGATAAGCTAATAGTTCAAGGTACTAGTTCTATATTGTCGGGAATTACCTATACATATGAGGCTACAAGTTTTGTGAAGATTGATGGCAATGTGGTGTTGTTGAATTTGCTGCTAAAAGAGAGTGGAAGTGTAGGTGTATCTGCTGCTGCTACTGTTAAATTCATCCTTGCTGTGATTACTAATATGGGTAAGGTTGCTGAAGCTGTTGCTGATGTTGCTGCTTTCCTTCTTCCTACTGGGAGTATTGCAGCTACTAAAATAGCTTATGTTTCTCAAAACTTTATGCTAAGTTTTGCATTTAAATTCCAAATTCTTCATATACCTAAGCTCATAGTTATAAACACATACAAAGATGCATTAAGAGTTGCTACAAGTGCTAAAACCTATGCAGTATTGTCTGTATGGATATGTCTTGCTTGGGTTGCTACAGCTTTTGAGGAAATTGTCAAGCTACTACTTTGTGAAAAGGATCAGCATCTGGGATTGTTTTATATGGTAGAGCTACCTGCAGTATGTTACTTGGTTCACTTGATTCTTGAGTGGCTTATAGCATGGGTTGGGAGTCATAAAGCCTTCACTGAAGCGGCAGTGCTCACTAAGATGGTCAAGCTGAGTTTGTTTTTGACCCTTGAGGACAAGGGTCTTGGAGGAACGGGTAATGTCAGGAACCTGACGTTTATGAGGCCGCCGGAGTTGGCGGAAGAGACACCGGATTTGTTGCTACAATGGCCGGAAGTTGTTAAGGTTGTTATATCTTGTTTAGGTTGTTAAGGATGGTTAGAAAGGCCATTTGAATCTCATCCACTCGATCAGATGCATCTCCACCGTCAGATGAACAAGGAAGAATGGATCTCAACCATTGGGAACAGCGTGCAGTAAAGGGTTAACTGACCATGTGCTTTTCACGTGATAGTTAAGGGCAGTAATGTCATTTGAACATCATCTTCTACCTATAAAACTGAATCGAGAGCTGAGAAAAACAGGGAGATGAATTTGTTGAATGAAATCATTTGTTCTAGTATTTTCTTTCCAGTTTTTTCACAACCTAGTTATAGTTCTTGTATTTCCTATCGATTACGATCATTTTCTAATAAAGAATAATTCAATTTGTCCTCAAATTTTTGACTGATCTAAGTGTTCGACGAAATGTCTCTCGGTGTATTCTAAGTTTTTCCGGTCTCCGATCATCGTCTCCGGCGAGATCGTGACAATGTGCTTATGCTTCGAACCAACTCAAGAGGGCATCCAGTTCTAGAACTGATAAATTGTACTCTGTAGAAGGTGTTTTCCTAAACGTCGTGCTTGGGCGTTGGCTATCAAGGCCTAGGTTCCTAAGAATATAGCCTCTTCTAGGATATGGTTGTATACATCCTTCTCTTCCAGAACTTGCTCGGGCGTAAATTATTACTGGGTTGTTGTTGTACACGATACATCCATACTGTTACATTCTTCCTTTCACATATATGTCAACAATTGCATCGTTTTTTGTGCAAGGCAATGATGAAAAATATTGGATTTTAATTAAGTACATACTTGAGATATAGATGAAACGTCTCTCGAACCCTTGATTTTTATTTGGTTGTTTATCATGCTTCTGATCAATTGCTTAATTAAGTAGAACTTTCGGGTTCTTATGTACATAATGTTAGAACACCAACAACTGCACCCGTATGAAGATGTGAAAGTTTGATAAATGAGCGTGAAAAAATGGCCTAAAAAGAGTTGGAGATAAACCATCCGACATGACCTTATATTTCTTGAAGTGGAAGGTGACTTATTTTTTAACAAGCGGAGTGGCATTATAAAATCTGTGTTTGTGACACTATGGTTTAAGTAACATAGCGCATTTAATTTCAATTTAATTTTTTATTTGTACCCTATTTTATTTTACTTTATTTTATCTTTGTATTTCTGTTATTATTACTATTATATAGTATGTGCGTAGTTCTTGCTTGCTTTGGCCATGCTCGGTGTGATTTCTTGTTTTGTGAAGTTGTAATTTCAATTTGAATTTTGCCAATCGGCAGAATCCCATCTCAATTTGAATCTCATATAAAAATTAAACTGGTAGAATCCCACCTCCTTGTTTTAACATGCAAGAATTCCCCCTTCAATAACTGTTTAGGAGCATCTTCTGCTTCTTTCATTTTGACAACTTGATGAGTATGATGAACTTTACAGCCTCCAAATTCAAATTGTAATTGAAATATATATGTAGGCGATTGTTTACTTTGTATTCCTTGTATAGATTCAAGCAGAGGTTAACTTGTTTATGTGCAGGATCCTTTGTTAATCACACATACAGAATGTATCATTATTTAACGAGCTCACTGGCATGTATATATATTGCTAGTGCACTCAAAGACAGACACAGCTGCATGGTTGGAGGAGCTCCATGTAGACGTAAATATTGTAAGTATCACCATCTGCTCAACCTAAGTTATGGTTATTATCAGCATTCACAAGCAATAAGAAATTTCTGATGTTTTCAATGGTGACTAGCAGGTCAAAAATATATCAATGAGGATAGTGGACTTGTTATGTAGAAATGTTTCTCAGAAGGTAAGGGTATTTCTGAGAAGACAATGCAGCTTTGAGCGAATTAATCACAAATCCTTGACTAGGGGTAAGTGCTAATCTGATCTATACATGACAGACTTAACAAGATCTCTTCAGTCTTTTACAACTGACTACGGAATGCAGTTGGTTTTTACCGAAGCTCTAGGGGTAAAGAACTGAAGGAGAAAGTAAAGAAAGTCGACTGAATATTCTCCATTTTTACAGGCAAGTCTCCGTAGCATCGTTATAATTATTCATAATTTGCTATAAATTATATTTATTTTACAGGTTATTAAATTTTTTCAAAAATCTGTTTGATATGTTAGCCAATATTGATTGATATTGCCATTTAACTGGAGGGAAATGGGGCTTAGGCCAGAAATTTTCAGGCAACCTTTAGCTATGATGCTTACGTATATCGAAAAAATTCTTAGAGATCCATTGTAAGTCTGATGTCTGAATAGGCAATCATAGTCGAAGACCACGAATCAAGTTATTCAGATGTCTAGTTGTCTTAGCATTTCACCAGGAGCAATTCTATTTCGTCCTATTTAGCACCTTTTTGTTAAGTGTGATAGGTGTTGATATGATTTACAAGTCTCGAGATTGGTACAAGTGATTAATGAAATCCACGATGAGTTTATGTTAAATTAGTAAGTCATCTTCGTAAAACTTGCCCTACGTTCTAGCTATATCGTCCTACTTAGCAGTTAGCACCATGAATCAAGCAATTAATGAAATTTTGAAATCCAAAATTAGTAACCCATGACTTCAGCGCTTTACATTTCTAGCTAAGACTTGCCTTACGTTTTCACCAGGAGCACTGCCATAGAACTCTCACGCAGTGTGTACTATGAGAATTTGTACAACTCATTTGTCTCGGGATAGGTGAATTGATAAATGATCTGTCAAGCTTTTTTCTTTCACAACTACTAACTGATGGGTATACGTTAGGATAAAGTTTGTGGTTGGGGCAGACAACTCTGGCATACAGATCGACTTAGTGATAATAAGAATGCCTGTAAGTTTGAAATGAAAACGTTCAGTTTGAACTTGTTGAATGCTTAGTCTAAGAACAACACCATGAGAATTGCCATTATTAAATATAGCCTTGACATAACTTAAAATCACATACTATCTATTGAAATGTGTACTATGCACAAATATAGGTTTTTTTTTTTTCCAAACATTGAATAATTAAATTAATAAAAAATATACTGATATGGACAAGCCATCAATTTTGAATTTTTTAAGGTTAAAATGAACTTACAGAATAGTATTGTTTTAAATAGTAAAGCTTCAACACTATTTAGCGAATATTTATTGTTTATTATTTCTTCACCGGTGTACAATAGATATTGTCGTAATTACGGATTTTGGCATGGGTGTAACCGATTTGCGAGGTCGGCGATTAAGGCATACAAGTGGGCGTGGTTCCGCATTTTCCGCCTGGTCAAGTGGGAGGTGTGGTTGCAATTGGATGCTAGGATTCGCACCGCAAACATGCACATGGGTATGTCTCTTGAATGGGCCATGATGTCCCATAACTAGGCTTGCCCCACCACCATACCTTCATGAAAATCTTCAATTTCACATTTAAATTGCTTATCTCATATTAAAAAAGAAAAGAACAGGACAATTTAATCCATAGCTATATTTTTTTAAAAAAAATTAACTTCTTTTATGTCTTAATGTTATGTCATGACGTTACGAATTAATATCAGGATATATCCTCCGTTGAATAAGGTGTTAAGGTGTTGCAAGTTAATATCATTATGTCAACGTGGAAGCCATAGAGTACACTCAATTGTTAGATGCAACATACAAGCTATCATATTAGGATCATAATAACCACATAAAAGCATCCAATAAGACTTAAGTATGCCTACGTGTAGGGGGTAACTAAGCGTTTTTTTTTCCTCTAACAAACTACGCTACAGGCCCTTAATTAAATTTATATTCAGATGTCTGCCTGTTATGGAACCGAAAATCGGGATGGGTACATAAAATTATCGGCAATTTGTTAAGCCCTTCATGAAATGGGATTTGGCCAAGAGTACTGTTTAATTAGTTTTGATACTTTAGTTCACCTTAATTGTTTAAAATGGCCAAATTATTGAACAATTTACAAAATTATTTGAATATATATATATATATATATATATATATATATGTATATGTAGAAGCTCTAAAAGTTTTGTAATTAGTAAAGACTAGGAGTCTTTAAAAAAAAAAGGATGATAGCATTTTCGTCAAATCAAACTAGCTCATCCTTCTTTGGCTAAAAGTAATTTTAGGAGGTATTTTTAAAAAAATTATCCTAAAATTATCATAAGTAGAAAAGCATGGTTATTCATCAAGCTATAAGGAATTTCGTTACAATCTAAATTATATATAGTGTTTAAGTCTAATATATAATATGTTGTATTAGGATTATGAGGATCTTTGAGGAAAGATACTTGTCTAACTAAATTTTCTAGATGATAGCGTCACTAACCTGCAGTGTAAAAAGAAACAACACGAAACGCAAAACGCGTATTTAATAAGTTTATTCCATTTTATAGTTAAAAATAAAGGCTGAAATGAGGATATGATGACATCATAACATAACATGGAGCCGGCTCCCTGGTGCTGAAGCACCAGGGTGCAGGCTTTTGAACGGTTACGATCGCGCCACGTCAGCGATTACGGATCACGAGATATCAGATAAAATTTTCGTTCGCTTTTTTGACCTAATTTTAGGTATTTTTAGGAAAAATGTTGAACTACAAAGTTATAGATTTTAATATGATCTACAACTTTGTAGTTGAAAATGTAGTTTTTAAAAAATGCCAAACGGTATGTCAAAAAGATAATCCTAATTATGATTATCTTTTTGGCATACCGTTTGGTATGTTTTGAAAAAAATTTCAACTACAAAGTTGTAGATCACATCAAAATCTATAACTTTGTAGTTCAACGTTTTTCCTAAAAACACCTAAAATTAGGTCAAATAAGCGAACGAAAATTTTATCTGATATCTCGTGATCTGTAATCGCTGACGTGGCGCAATCGTGGCCGCCGGATTTCCTACACCCTGGTGCTTCAGCACCAGGGGAGCCGGCTCCACATAACATCGTGTCCGAGCAATTGTTTGGCTTAATCACAGCCGGTAGTTGAGGTAGGACGCAAGGCAGGAGAATATAAGTTCTAGCTCCTATTGTTGTGGGCTAAACCTTGTATTAAGGTGAAATAACGGAACTGCACTCAGTTAATTACTATCGTCTTTTAAAAAAATTGACAATGACAATTATATTATTTTCTAAAGTTAATTGTGTATAAAAATGTCATTTGAATTAGAGAGTATAAAAACGTAATTTTGAGCTATTTAGAGGTATAAAAATATAAATGTTCTTTTTTTTTATTTTTTTTTAGTGTAGTGTCGAGTTTGATTTTTATATATATTTTTTTATTGGAGATATGATTGTCCTCTTAACTCATGCTTGTTGTGATTTAAATGTTAACTTTTGTTTTTGGGTTTTGGCTGTGTTAAGCACACCAGTTACCATGAATGAGACAGAAAAGGGGGCATTTAGTTTGAAGGGTTAATTGTGTATCAATTTCTATTTTTAGGGACTGATTTGTACGTTTCTAAAAACTAGAGGCCTTATGCACAACTTCCCTAGTTTCTTCGACGCACAATTTTCAGCAATATTCTTTTAAGGATTTAGATTTTTATAAATTAACTTTTCCAACATGTAATAACCAATACATCAATTGAACTTTTTATTGTTTAAATGTTGAAAATTATACATAAATATTGCACTTTGTATAAAAAGTATAATATAACTCGATAATAATTTGAGTACCCATCTTTCTCCTAGGAATCCATAATTTTTTTAGGAACTGACAAACCAAACTTTATACTGGTATTTGTATATACAAAATTTTCGGACAATGCTACTCAACTGTAACACGGTTCTAAAAAAGGTCTGATTATATTTCCTTGTGCCTCCTAAATATGCAATTAATCGATCCTGAGGTGCGCACAAAATGCAATCGGACTAGTCAGTTGGGCTGAATAGCAAAAAAAATTTTCGTAAATGCTATAACTATAACCAAAGACACATAATTCGGTGATGAAGCATTTATGTGCATTTTTAAGCATTTAGTGAGGTAACAGCTACATATTAGTTTAAGCACTTTCGGAATGTACGCATATATATATATATATATATATATATATATATGTATATATATATATATATATATATATATATATATGTATATATATATATATATATATATGTATATATGTGTGTGTGTGTGTGTGTGTGTGTGTGTGTTCAAAGTCGTCTTACTATTATCATTATAAAGTATCAATATAATCTATATACATATATATAAAACTGGGAGATAAAAGTCGTTATGCCACGTGGCATTTTAAATAATTTTTGATGTGCCATGTGGCATTTGTTCTTATTCTAAACAAACCATGTGGCATATATATTAATTGATAGAAATTTATAAAGTCATATAACTTATTTGAAGAATATGGAAGGTCTAATGTTACAAAATAAATATTTAATTAAAATAATAATTTACAAAAATAATCTAAATATAATAAAAATTAGTATAAAAATAATTATATTTTATATTATTTATTATTTAATATTAATTTTTTAGAATAAATTTTTATCATGTACAAAAATTTTTAACATTATTATTTATATGCATGATTATATAGATGACTTATAATCGTGCATCGCACGGGTGCAAAACTAGTAATAATTATTATTTTGAATTTTCTGAGCTTGGGAAAATTGATTTAGAAGAGATACAATATATGCATGGTGGATGGGGTTGATTTAGGTGGTTGCATGAGATGTTCCTTTCAAGAATGACTTGTTCATTGAAAACGTATTTAATTCAGATCACCAAATCAAATATGATTGAACATGCTAGCTATATTTTTTTATTTGTTAGATATTTTTAAGGAAAATTGCGTTTCAGCCCCCCTAATTTTGGGGTCGCGCGATTCAGCCCTCCGAAACGCCACGTGGCGGCACGCGCGCGCCGCCACGTCGGCGGAGAAACGCGTTTCGGGGGGCTGAAAAGTCAATTTTGGAAAACGGAGGGGCTGAAACACAATTTTCCCATATTTTTATTTGGGTGACTGTGGTTGCTATTAGTCTTTGAATCGGATGCTAGGAAGTACAGAGATGCTGAAAGTTTAATACGACATAAAAATATCACGGACACGATTGGATATGTTTGACAGATACGTTAGTGAATTGTCTAAAAATAACAATAAAATTTTTTTTTGAACATGTCTGTCGAATACGTCAGACAAGTGTCTAATACCAATGTCCATGTATATATATATATATATATATATATATATATATATATATATATATATAGGGCGCTAAACGAACAAGTTTTATTAGAGCGAAATGCTACGCCTTCTATGTTAAAGTCCATGCTAAGAGCGTTAAATAGGGCGCTAAACGAACAAGTTCTATTAGAGCAAAATGCTAGGCTTTCCATGTTAAGGCAATCTAGATTCTAAACCGCGTCAGTTGTTATAATTATTCTTTTTGAGGGACCAAGGATGTCAAAAAGTCTAAAATTCATGGGAAGAAAGGAACTGTCGGTGGGGATCGCAATTTATTTTCTCTTTTTCTCATTGCTGGAAGTCACATTCTATACAACTGGAAGAAGATAGGATACACTTATTATTCCTCTATCTGTCTACCAAAAGCAATATCCTTTTCTCACTTCCGCCCCCTTTCTACTTTCTTTTCCTTCTTCATAAATGCCATTTATTTTTGCAAATTCATTGATATCTTTTTTTTTAGGGGAAATTTTTGCTTTTTTTTTTCTTTAATATGTGACCGTCGAGTTTAATTTCTGTCATATATCTCGATCGAAAACTGAACATAACGGTAGTTTCTCTTAACCAGTACTTGCTAAGATTCGAACTTCCGACTGTCCTTTCACCAGAGTCAGATTGCGGCCGTCTTCAGTACACATATCTTATAACCAATTAGACCAACATTGTCTGTTATTTTTGCTTATATTTACTAGTTTTAATGCTAATTTATGTATATAAATATCAATGATAAATTTATGAATAAATGGCACTGCTGTACAACACCTTTTTTTTTCCATGGTTAGCATAATTGTAGAAATGCAGAGTGAGGATCGTATAATTACGGACCTAGGGATGGGTACAACAAATAAATGTGTTACACTTGGTATAGCCATCTCATCCATTTCACTCCTATTTCGAGCATTTTTTTTTCTAATTACCAACGCCCGGTAATATGAAAAAAAAAAAAAAAAAGAATCACTGCTAGCCGTCAGCATGTAATTATATTCTCTTAAAAGGTTGATATCTGTTAATTGAAGAACTAATGTATCTCTTAGGCTATGCGTACAAAATCCAATAAACTTAAGACAATTACAGGTGTGGCAGTGTTATAGTAGTATGAAGTCTTAGAAAATCTTATTACCACATGATGGACTATCTGTACCGTCAGTTGTATATTTATAAATATTAGGTTGATGAATACACGTACATGCACTTCTTCGCATGCGATGGGTACTTCAAAGTATCCTATTCAGAGAGCCAGATAAGAATTTTATACAGGCATAGCCTAACATCGGAAACTTTGACTCAAAAATAAGAGAACTGCATTGCATTAGTTATAAAAAAATATGAGTGCAAATCGGTGCTTGAAATCATTGAAAAAAAAACAAATATTAGCTATAAAGATGATAAGCATGATCAACCGGTGTTTTCTAACATATCACACTTTAAGCAACCATGCAAGTTCAAGTGATAAAAGATCTGCTAAAAATTATCACTTTCTATGACCAATTATACAGGCATTTGAAGCAACTGATGTAGGTGGTGGAATGACGGGATGTTATAGTAGATGGATAATGACTTAGACAAATTTTTATCTGATTGCTCACTAATGGTAGCGCATATGTGTACTTTCACACGTACGATAGAAGATTTCACTAAAGTATTAAATCCAAAATATTTTCTTTTGATAGAAACAAATTCGGAATGAATTGTCCATTTTTATTTGAAAAAAAAGAAAAAGAAAAGAAGCAATTGGCGAGCAAATTAACATCGGAAGTTTTCGAAAACTGTTGTTGAAGTCAGAGTAACACTCGCTAGTCAAGCTGAGAAGTCAACGTCAAAGTTGACACTCTACCTACCGACCAAGCGCTACTAGATCTGAGAAATAACGGCCTAACTCCCTACATACTTACGGTCTATGTCATCGGCGGTGTCCTAGTGGATAGGCTAGGAAGCGGCTCCCCTGGTGCCGTTCAGGAAAATGGAAGGTTCGGATGGAGCTAAATCAGTCAGTACGAATTACGAGATATTATATATAATTTTTATTTATTTAATTTGATTTATTTTTAAAACTAAAAAGTTATAGATTTTGATTTGATCTACAAAATTTTCGAAAAAATGTCAAACGATGTACCAAAATTATAATTATTTTTTTGGCATATCGTTTGATATTTTTTTGAAGACTTTTGAACTACAAAATTGTAGATCATATTAAAATCTATAACTTTGTAGTTCAAATTTTTTTCTAAAAATATTTAAAAATAGATCAAATAAGTGAACGAAAAACAAATATAATATCTCGTGATCCGTACTGACTGATTTCGCTCCATCCGAACCTTACGTTTTCCTGCACCCTGGTGCGGCAGCACCAGGAGAGCCGCTCCCGATAGGCTAGCCTCAATTACTCCTCTTTTGTCGTAAGTTCTTTTACGCTCCTACATTTTCTTAACACGTAATGCTAACATGAAAGTGTTTATGTTTTCCAGGTGCAACGGAATGACTTAGAGTTTACAAAAATTTTGTGTCCGATCCAAGTCTTTATTGCGGTGGATCCAGATTGCGTCCTATAACAAGTGCCATGGGTTATTTCACAAAAAAAAAGGTACCATTTTCATTCGTAGTATAATAATATGTAATAAATGATAATAATTATTATAAAACTCATAACTTAGCATGCATTTTGTATATAGCTCTATTCAGCGTCCTCCTACCTCTATTTTATCATTTATATATGTATTTTGAGAACTGAAATGCTAAATGGAAATAAGCACAATGCAATTTTAACGTACTTAGGATGAGAATTAGAAATAAGCACAACAATTATTATATATATACACTTGAAATTCATCTGAATATTACATTTTCTTTTAAAAGAAAAAACTATTGTTCACGTTTCTTTTCACAGTTGACTGATCACCGACAACCAATAAATTACACAGTAACAAAACAAATAGAAAAAGAAAAAGTACTGTAATAATAATAATCATAGTAACAATTAAAAAAAAAGCCTCGACGTCATCTTCTTCGATCTCGGCCTCATTCCACCTCCTGGACGCGATCTCCACCGTCCATTATTATTACTTGCATATTATTTTCTTTTTTTAAATCGAATCTGAACTCAACTTTCCGGCGAATTTCCGGTGACGTGAATTGTACGGTATTTGGTACACACTGAAACGCGGCAGCTTTCGATGCGTCAAACCGACTCCACTCCAACGCCGGCACCGGATTTCTTCTTCACCGCCGGCACACCATAATAATTAACATACCATTTGACGAACTTTTTAAGGCCGGCGGCGAGGTCTGTGGTCGGCAGGTATCCGAAGTCGCCGGCGGCGAGCGACACGTTGGCGTGAGTGTACGGTACGTCGCCATTACTAGGCATCTTCACAACTCTCTTCTTCGCCGGTCTCCCAAGAAGCTCTTCTAGAATAGACACTAGCTTACCCACCGGCACCGGCGAGGTGTTCCCAAGGTTATACACTCGCAGTTGCGCCGGCGAAGTTTTCCGTCCACCGCTGCCGGTGCTTTTCTCCGCGGTGTCGAGCGCGCCGAGACACCCGCGAACAACATCGTCGATGTACGTGAAATCTCTCGCCACTTCGATCTTCTCACCCTTGCTATTCTCCAGCTCGTACACTGTAATTGGTTTTCCATTTAAGATATCTTTTGTGAAGCTGAAGTAAGCCATGTCCGGGCGTCCCCAAGGTCCATAGACAGTGAAGAATCTAAGTCCGGTGAGAGATAGTCCATATATGTGATTATACGAATGAGCTATGGCTTCGCCGGCCTTCTTGGTGGCGGCGTAGAGCGACGCCGGTTGGTCGGTGCGGTGAGCTTCGCTGAATGGTGAGTTTTTGTTCAACCCGTAGACCGAGCTCGAGCTGGCCCATACAATGGCGGGTTGCGGGTCGGCGGACTTGCAGACCTCGAGGAGGTTGACGAACCCTGCCACGTTGGATGCCACGTAGGACTGTGGGTTCTTCATGGCATAGCGGACGCCGGCTTGGGCGGCGAGGTGTAATACATGCGTGAAAGCGGCGACATCGAAGAGCTTCGAGAGGAGGGCCGAGTCGTTGATGTCACCTTCGATTATGGCTACGCCATGCTGGGCAAGGAGAGCTTGGCGCGAGCGTTTTAGTGTAGGATCGTAGTAAGAATTGAAGTTGTCCAAGCCGACCACACCGTCACCGCGTTTACGGAGAGCAAGCGAGCAGTGAGTCCCGACGAAACCGGCGGCTCCGGTGACCAGCACCGACAGGCCGTTTTCCCGGCGAGGTGCGGCGGCGTGGCGGACGGATTTCTCCCACTCCGCGCCGCCGTAGGAATGCGAAGAAGAAGAAGAAGAGCGGGGAGAGAAGAGGAAAGAAGAGGAGAGGAGGCTGCGGTGGGAGTGGGAGGAGGCGCCGCCGTGTGCGGAGACGGAGACGGCGGAGGAGGAGTATGAAGGGTAGTTGAGGGTGAGAAGGATGAGAAGGAGGAGGACGGCGAGGAGAGTGAAGCGGAAAAGGAGCTTAGCGCTTTTGACGCGGCGGAGGAGGTAGCTGTCGTAGCGCTCGAGCTTGGCCGACTTGCTGTCGTCCTCTTGAGACCCCATTAATGGCGCTATACCGAGCCCTCTTCAAACAATTTGATCTCTTTCTGTTTAGAAAAGGAAGAAGGAGAGAGGGAGGAAGAAGATACAAGTGTCTCGCTCGGGGGTGAGGGAGACTGAGGGAGAAAGGGAGGGAGAGAAGGAGAAGTATATAAAGTGCGAGAAGTGCTACTGCAACTGTTAAAAAGTGCAAGTGATTAGATTTTTTTTTTTTTTTTTTTCGTAAAGTGGGACCTACTGTTGGTGTTGGTTGGTTGGCGCCCACTTCCTGTTTCTTTTTTTAATTTAATTAATGCAAAAAAAAAAATTTATTCACAAATATAGAATAAATTTACGAACAATTCAATTAAATTGAAGAGCTCTAACTTTTAATTTCTTTCCTAATATTTATTTTATTTTTTTTAAGTTGTCATGTGAAAATTATATATATATAGTTTCTATATTTTTATTAGATAATATAAATTTTAAATATTATTAATTATATTTTCTAATTAAAGAATCTCAACCGTTTAAATACATTCAAAAACCAGTACCACTGCCACTAGTTATAAAAGTGAAAAATCTTATGCCTTTTATAGGTGACTTTTGCGAATTTTAGACTTAGGATTTTTATTTTTGGGGCAAAACTTTTACCATCTATTTTATGCTTCCTGTGGAATATGAACATTATATTATGAATTTTATCGGCAACAGTCGTATAAGTTGCTGACATAATTTTTTCTTGTATATCTTTTAGGAAAAGTTATATATTATATGATGAAAATGTATAATGTCAGAAGGTGTTGACATTTTATCAAATATAACACAGAGTCATATTTATTGTTCTAGTTAACTTATTTCAAAATTTTAATTTATTTTTTATTTGAGACAATCGGAGCCGCGTGTTATTATTAAGAGGATAATTATATATCAGTCCCCTAAAAGCAACAGTCGCACATTTCAACCTTTAAAAATGCGAAAACATGCGAAATGGCGGTGCGTGAGCACGTCACTTTAGCGCGAAAATACATTTTCGAAGGCTAAAATATAAGACGTAAATTTTAGAGAACTGATACGCAACTAGGGCTGAGCATTCGGGTCAATCCGAACTGAACCGACCCGAACCAAAATTTTAAGGCTGACCCGAACCGAATACCTTCGGATCCGAACCGACCCGAATTTCGTTTCAACCCGAACCGACTAAAATTCGGGTTAGTTCGGGTTGATTCGGGTTGACCCGAATAATAGTAAAAGTTAACTTTATTCACTACCAATTCGGATTCGGGTCGGTTCGGGTCGACCCGAATAGTTATAATATGAATATTTTGTTTAAAAATAAAAAATTAGCACATAAAACTAATGAAAATTAATTGAAATATGACTCGCTAGGATAATTCAGGTCCAACCCGAACCGACCCGAAATTCGATTACCGAACCCGAACCAAATTATATAGATCCGAACTATTAAAATGCCGACCCGAACCGAACCCGACACAAACCGAACCCGAAACAAACCGAACCCGAAATTTTGACTTTGTTCGGATCGGTTCTGTTCGATTTTTCGGGTAGGTTCGGGTAATGCTCAGCCCTATACGCAACTATCGTTATTAAGAAAGCGCTATATTCGAGATAAGTAAAAAGCTTTATAAACCTGATATGTTAAGGAGTACGGCCGGTACAGTAAAAAATTCTATAATTTGTGAGTTAAAAAATTGAGAATAGTTTTAAACTAAATTTCTACATAAATATTATAAATTTTGGTGATATATATAATTTTTATATTAAATTTTTTATGACATAGTTTAATAAATGTTTTACAATTTAAAAATGTTAAAAGTTTGAACCGATTTTAAAAATTGTGAAATTTAGATCTTTAAAATTTTTATTTACAAGTTTTTAAACTTATAATTTTTATAATAAAAGAATTTTAAAATTATTTCTAAATACCTTTTGAATATATGGTAATCTAGATGAAATAAAATTTACTTTTTTCGGAAAGAAAAATATCCTTAGAAATGGTGGGGCCCACACGGAGGCGTGATTGCGACTTGCGTACACCGACGCCAGCATAAGGTACTGCATGCGAATGAAATGTCTTTTAGGGCTTTGTCGGCCCCATATTTTAAATTTGTATAAATTAATTTTTAAAAATATATTTTTAAAGATTAATTTATTTTTCAAAAATACGTTTTGGGAGGTTAATTTGTACATCCCCAAAATAGGAAGGCTGATACTCAATTATCCCATATTTTTTCCTTCATAGAAAGCTGCTGTTTATATTGAATATTAACACCGAACTTCGAATTTATGCCAATTAAATATTAAAAATTTCAATAAATAAAATATAAATTCATATTATTTATTAATTTATTTCTTATAATACTTATATAAAAGTAGATATTATAAATAAAAAATTTAACAATAATTCAAATAAAATTATTTTATATTTTGTTGTTTTTAATTTTCATATAAGCAAAAATAACCTAAATGTAAATATCCCAGGGGTTATTAATATTACTAAATGACTCATCGACTAGCTAAATATATATATTACTATCATGTATTTCTCTGCAATAATAATTATATAAAAAATAGTCGATTGATTACTAATAGCATTCTTGAAGTACTTTTAAAAAAAAAACATAATAAAATTATATTTTTGGAATTTTGAAGTATTAACGAGTCAACCCGTTAACCCGCTGAAACAGTAAAATCCTAAAATATCTATTTAGAAGTTTTTTTTTTTAAAAAAAATTATAAAAAAAAATTATAAATTTTGACAAAATTTATAATATTCATGTTAAAAATTTTCAAAAATTACTTTAAATTAGATATTTTTAAAAATACTTTGATTTTTAAATACTTTATTAGCATTCTTGAAATACTTTAATTTATTAAAAGTTTTGAGAATCCAAAGTATCAGTGAGTATATTTTTTATCCGTAAAAATTAATTTTTCTTTTTAGAAGAAGACTGGTTAGTAAGAAATTTTATCGGAAGGACTGTTCAGCAACGACAATTTTAGAGAGGAACTGTCCAGATATTTTTGTAGTTTTTAATCACATATTTGTTTTTAGGGATAATTCGATATCAGCCCCCGTTTATTTAAATTTATCGGATCAGCCCCTGAAACGTATTTACAGGGCTGATTTTTTTAAAAATTAGCTTCTGAAAATATATTTTTAGGAATTGATCTAAAATTTTTTTAAAATATGAGGCTGATATGGAATTATCCGTTGTTTTAATCGAGGAAGTAAAATTATTTAGTCAGTAGTTAACTACGCTGGCCGACCCCACACGGCAATCAGGAAGCTGTATGATTGAATAGTTTGCTGCTCCCTTGTTTTCCTCAGCCATATTATAATAAATTATATTATATTTTATAAATCAATTAATTAGTTTTTTTTTTTTTTTTTAAATTCTAGTTTATGTGATCAAATCGTCAAACCATAGGAGGTCTGAGAAAATCACATGCTAGATGTCTAGGAATTTCTAATATGTGTTCTTTTTTTTTAAATTTTTTCTTTAAGGACAGTTTGAAATCATTCTCTTATCTTTTAGAAATATTTACAAAATTATTTCTAGACGATATACAAAAAATATTTACTAAAATATTTTTAATATAAAAATTATAGGTTATGATAGTATTTATAACTTTTGTATTAAAAAATTAATTAAATAGATAGTTGGTACTCAAAATTTTTATAATTTATAAAAAAATTTCAGAACGTAGAAATCTTTATTTAGAAATATTTTTTTAAAATAAATTTATAAAATATATCAAAGATTTATTAGAAATTATTTAAAAGTATGCTTTTACATGATTTTTGATTACTTGAGAAATTACTCAAAAAAATCAACTTTCTTTTAGAACGGTACAACAATACGAGCTGATATGTAATTTTTTTTTTTTTTTTGAAATGTTTTGATCAATTTGAAAATTATAATTGCCGATACTTACTAGATACCTTATATGGCGAGTCGATACGATACTGAACGAAAAAGGACAATCGAACGGATGGCCGGAGAAATCTACATGCACGCCATGTGAGGTTTTGTATTTGTATAAGTATTTAAAAAAAAAAACACAAAACAAAAATTTTAGAAGATATGTTGTTGACAAAGATTGGATAAATTAACTTTTAGTTGATGTAGCATTTATATAAACATTGGTTTTTTTTTTAGAGCATCTCCATTCCCACAAAAGAGACTAATATTGCTCAGTAATAAAACAATTTTAATAATTTTTCTTCAAATAAATAGTTACTGCAAACTCGAATTCCTGATATTTTATAGAGACCCCTTAATCATAGCATTAAATTTTACTAACTAACTGAACTAATGATGGTTCATATCAACTCTAACATGTAGGTAGTGACTAATTTATAGTAAAAAAAAATCTAAAAAAAAAATTAAAAAAAAAGGTGCATATTAGTCCCTCCAATGTTTAATTTTGGAAATATTTTTCATTTTATCTTTGACACCCTAAAAGACTTATTTAAAAAAAAAATTTGAAAAAATATTTAACATTAAAGTTATAAATTTTAATGAGAAATCTGGAGGTTGATTTGTATGAATAGAAAAAATATAGATGTTGACTTATATGTGTATGAAAAATTTGGAGAATTTGCTTAACAGTCTCCGTGTTTTTCGTTTACGCAATTCAGCCTCCGAAAATAGAAAAATATGTTGATATGGTGCGCAAAAACAGAATTGGAGGCTGAAACAATAATGGGGTTTCTACATATCACCCTTGTTTTCGTTTTTCTCCCAAATTAGTGTTTGAAAACGTATTTTCAGAGACTGATTTGAATGAATATCAGTCCCTAAAAATATATTTTTAGAGACTGATTCGGACAAAACGTGAAATATGGGAATTGATATGTAGATTTCCTAACAAGAATTGAGGACTGAAACGTAATTTCTTAAAAAATTATATGCTTGGTTATATAACACACAAGACCTACCTTTTTCATCGTATTAAATGTCCTCCAAATCAAAAACAAAATCAAGATCTATTGTGTAGTGGATCGAAAGGGACACGAAACCATGGTCATGATATGGAAATTGCATTTTAGGCCTCCCTAAATTTAGAGTTTACTATTCAACCTTTAGAAATGTTTTTTCGTACCGACATGACAACGTGCATGTGTCGCCACGTGGCACATTTTAACATTCTGAGGGCTGAATTGTAATTTTTTTTACTATATCTATATAAGTACGGTTGGCTAAGAATACCAGGAAAAATTAAATAAAAATAGAATTGACCTCATACAAATTAACATATAATTAAAATATATAAATTAAATTAGAATTGACCTTATACAAAATTAATACAAAAATAGTATTAACAAACATGGTTTAAGCCTAATTATGAATTCGAGCTTGATCTAGATGTGTACCCAAATGTGGTCCTGGCTGCAATTTAAGTCGTCCACTAGGGTTAAGATGGCCCCATCTTTTTTTTTTTTTTTTTTTTTTTTTATATTATTGTGGTGGAATCCGTAATATAAACACACGCTCATGTAGGGACCTCAAACTTGCGAAAAATCATTATTAACCCTTTCATTATGATATTCTTTGCTATTGACAAATAATAATAATTTATAAATAAATAAGAGCTTGATCGAGCATGATTTCGACTTTTCTTCTAGAATTCGATGGCAGACTTGGCTAGAAAGAGGTATGAGCAATCACTTGGAGACGCATAATTTTTGTGGAAATCTCGTAAAATTTCGACGTAAAATTACGGATTTTAATATAAGTCGCCGGTAGAAATGCATATTAAAAATATAGAAATGACAGATTATAATGATCTCTCAATAACTTGAGGACTAAACTTCAAAAAATCTCGATATCACCTCTCTCTATGGTATGAAAATTCAAACTTCGCAGAGCTTCCTTCCGAGCCCACTCTCAGTAGCCCGGAGTCCTTTCATATATGCTATTCCATTCTTCTATTTATATATGATAATTTGTTAATAAGGAAGACCGAGATCTCAAATTAATCCTAAATCTAGTATTTATATATATAAAAAAAAAGTTTCTAAATGTAATTGTTATATTCTATCATAGCTAATTTATAAAATTATTATTAATTAAATTAAGATATGGGAGAAGCACAAGTCAATGCAAGTCTTCCTTTGTTCTGGTATTATTCCACAAAGTTACTAATATATATATATATATATATATATATATATATATATATATATATATATATAAACAAATCCCTACTAACTTGTTTAGATGTATATAGTGAACATAATCTAGACCTTAAGTTTCAAACCATAGGTTTTAAATTTAAGCTTCATGTGAATTGAGGTCGATCAATATCATTTTAGAATGATTTATAACTCAGAGAAGTGTTTTATACATGATCGAGCTGGTCCTCGACCGATCAATGAAGTGTTCAAAAACAGTAATGACTAGGATTATCAGCAGATGGTAATCGTTAGAGATGATCAAGATCACATAAGACGCAAACAATTTTTAATGTGGAAACCCTTGAAAAATAAGGTAAAACCATGGGCTGTCACGTAACGCCAACGAATCAAGAATTTCACTAAGAATTTAAGGGGAATACAGATTTCTCTCAACTCTCTTCTCACTTTACAGTATATCTTCGTATGGATATCAGCCAATCAACCCCTTTTTCGGAGTTGCTCCTTGCCTTTTATAGTCATTATGGAGGACATTCCCTAGGCCCGGACGGCCCCCTAATAACCGCGACTCATTAACTTTCTACCTTAATGAACCTTTATTAGGAGTCATAAAGAGTGCGTCGGTTAGATTTCTCGTAACGACTTCTCCGTGCGTGCATGTAACGGTCCAACTTCTCATGATCTGCTGGTGTCGACCTCGGGCAAGGTCGCTACCGAGGTGTATGTCGGGAGTCGGCCATGGTACACGTTCTAGTAAAAGGCCTCGATGTCTATCTCGGGTAGATACTTATTTATGTCTTGAATCTTTACTTCGGGTCCGGCCCATCTTCCTATTCAAGGCACATCAGCATCATGACACGTGGCGGCCCAGAACGAGATTATATCAATTCACAAATCATATATATATATATATATAACAAAACAAAACAAAACTATCCAGCAGAGTGTTGGATTTTCAGAGTAAGTGTTCGATATTATAAACAATGTCCATTCACAGTATGTTCTACTTCTAACGATTGATTATTACGAGGATCTCATAGAGCAATTTGATGGCATCCAGATCATGCGTTACTACAGGGAGGCGTTTTTGCCGATTTCTTTGCAAAATGGAAGGAAAAAGATAATGACGGTTTATATTTTTTTAATTCTCCTCCTAATGGATTAAAAATTTTGTTAATGAATAATATTTTTTTTTAAGTAAATTCTGTGATGTGCGAGTTGCAGGATAGTGTTCTCAGTCTAATGTATTGACTTTATATTATAATAAATATCTATAAATCTTTTTCTTTTTTTTTTTTAAATAGTCTTGTAAAAATTCCACCTGAGTACTATATATATATATATATATATATATTATGATAAAGTATTTCTTTTTAGGATAATTGCATATCAGTCCCCTAAAAATAACAATTGTGCGTTTCAGCCTCCGAAATACAGAATCGCGCGACGTGGCGGCGATTTTGGAAAGCAAGGTTAGGCCAATGCAGCACATGGAATACATTGATTTCTTCCAAAATCAATAAATAGGCCATTATTTCTTCCAAATCTGTCCAATTTAGAGATAAAGGTTAGGCCAATGCAGCACATGGAATACATTGATTGATTAATTTTAATCGAAGATGTTGACGGCAGCGGCGACGACATCTTATATATCATTAAATCGGATGACCACCGAAATGTGCGGGGGATAGGAGCTGAGCTACTAACACAATATGCTATCTTTCTTCGCCAAATCCAACCTAACTCTTTTTTGACTATAACGATCTGCTTAGTTTCGCCCGATAATTAAAATCAAAATAATAATAGTATTATTATTATTATGCAGATCTATATAGTGTGTGAATACTTGCTATAAGCTTTCTTTACAAATTATTTTATATATGCAAATTACTCAACAATCTATTTAACCAAAATAAATAATATTTTAAATTTTATTTATTTATTTTTTAATATTATCGTGGCGGAACTCGTAATGCGAGCGCATGTCCTGTAGGAATCTCAAATTTGTAAAAGTTTTTACATTCAGCCTCGACCGATATTTTGAGATAAAGTACATGTATTCTATGAACGAGAACTCCTGCTACGTAACACATAGATTTTTATCCATGTAACCTCGAATCCGAATGGTAATGCATGTTGAGATAGTCCCATCCCGCTGTGCTAACTGTGTTCGGCAATTTAAATTTAGTTTAGTAAGTCATTTTAGTCTCACAAGCTCCAAATAGACGATTCTAGAAACCCTCATTTTCCTCGTTCTAGAAACCCTCATTCTAGAAACCCTTATTTTCCAAAAAAAAAAAAAGTTCAAATCTTTAAGGGTACCCCTCTAAGCAAATCAAATCAAATATAATCCACTCTCATGTTTGTTTGGCTAATAGTGACTAAATTTTGTGGATAGAACCTCCAAAATCAATGAAACGATGCTTTACGAGTTTTGCACAATCGGGCTCTCATGTTCTATTTTGACGGATTCAGTCTGTCGGTGAGAATGACAATCACGTCGTCGAGAAAGCGTACAAGTTAGTACGTGAATAGCGTACGCATAATATAGAAAGAATGTAAAAATGTGGGAGATTCGGACGTGGATTATGATATTTTTGTCATCTTTGTCGAAAGTGATATACTAAAAGCCTAATGTTGTAAAAAATACTTACGATAAAATGCCGCATTTTTTGCATGGCGCTAGACGGACAAAAGTATAACAGACCGGCCCATATATTCTATCTAATTCTATTTTAGCCCCCCAAATCTTATTTTCATGCCATTCTGTTTTAACTACAGTACAAATATTTTTGAAAAAACTTTCAACAGAAATTTTTTTAAATTTTAATAAGATCTATAACTTTAATGTTCAATATTTTTCAAAACAAAGCTTCTAAATAGATTTTTTGAGGCTTCAAAATTTTAGCAAGAACAGATCGGATCCAAAATTCGTTAACATTTCAGAATCTCAAAACACCTACTTAAAATATTTTTTTTAAAAAATATTAAACATAAAATATGTATATCTCATTAAAATTTATAATTTTTATATTAAAATTTAAACTCTCTATTGTAGACATGTCCATGTAGGCCACATCCGAGACGAGCGCCCCTGCCGAGCGTGTCGAGATTCGAGCTAAGGAGGTCGCTAAATTAAATTTTTGTATAGAAAAAAACTACTCACCCCCAATAAACTACCCAATAAACTACACATACCCAATCTCCACCACACACGCACCTCGTGATCCGCACAACTCTCTCGTGATTCGCACAAAATATCAAAATTACAGTTATACCCATCATGATGTGTGGTCTTGATGGTGCCACATCAGTATGTGTGATTTTTTGTGTGATTTTTTGGGGGTGCATAGTAAAATCCGTATAGTCTTTTTTGTGTGGTCTTTTGTATATGCCTCTCCAAGATTCACTTTATCTCCCAACACTCATCCCGAGACGGCGGATCTCTTCAACAGTTGTAGGGGCTCTTTGTTGGAGGGCAAAAAAGCCACCACCTCAAGAGTTCACCAGAAAAAATAATAAAAAAAAAAACCAAAAAAAGGATAATGATCAAAATACCCATACCTTTTAAACTTCTTTCCTTTCAGCCCCTTTACTCTCTTCTTTTAGCCCCTTTTATTTTTTGTGCTATATCATTTTGACTACTATTTCAGTATTTTTGAAAAAAAATTATAATATAAAAATTATAAATTTTAATAAAATATATAATTTTTGTGTTTAATATTTTTTTTAAAAAATACTTTTAAGTAGGTGTTTCGAGTCTCTGAATTATAAACAGATTTTGGATCTGATCTATTAATCTGTAAAAATTTTGAAGTCTCAAAATATATATTTAAATATATTTTTGAAAAAAATACTGAACATAAAAATTATAGATTTAATTAAAATCTATACTTTTAATATTATTATTATTATTTTAAATACTGATATAACGATCAAAATAATATGACACGGCTCACAAAGAGGGACCTAAATGGAAACATATATTTTTGAGGGGCTGAATCAGCCAATGTTTGCCCAGCGAGGCTGAAAAAGATATGCTCCCAAAAAAAAAACAGAAAAAAAGAAAAAGGAGAAAAAAAAAGGATAATTGCAGATCAGCCCCCCCTATTTCGGGGGTGCGCGGATCAGCCCCCCGAAACGCGTTTCCGGGGGAGCTGATCTGCAAAAAAAAATTACAAATTTGCCCCCGGAAACGCGTTTCCGGGGGCTGATTTGCCCAATTAAGGGAAACGGGGGGCTGATCTGCAAGAACCCCAAAAAAAAAAGATTTATGCATGTACTACGATAGTCCCTGTATGTTACTGTAAATGATTTATAAAGAAATTGCTAAAGGATAAACGCCAGAGTCGCACCTTCATCTCCATCCTCCATCTCGCAACACCCATCCCGAGACGCCGAATCTCAACCCATCCCCATCACAGGCGCCAAAGGATGACGCTAGGAGTGACTGATGGTGATAAACCGTACTGTTCTTCAGCTGTATGTAAGGTGACGTAACGAACAGGGCATTGAACAACTAATATTTGAGATTGACAAGAATAACAATAAGCATGATAGTGCTACCATGATTGATAATGATATTTTAGGACCCTTGCATGTGGTATTCCTACCTACCATGTCCCCTTAGGACTCCTCACCAACCTAATTAATCACAAGAGTGTGATTCATTACCTATACTAAGCTCTATTGTTAGGCATAGTTATTATCAAAGTATGCTTGTATTTATCGAATAGATTGGCATAAATATATGAACTCTCGACCTCATACAGTAAGAAAATATTACTGCCGAGATATCTAAAGTTAGTCCAAAAATCGTGTCTGAAATTTACTGGCTGATGGTTTTTTTCCGAGGTTTAAGTTTTCGAACCTAAAAATAATTTCTCGGTAGAAAGTATGAGAAAAAGACTTTATTACAGCTGATGTATTTAATGTGAACGAACATAGACATATATACATTTTTCCAGACTTGAGGATTTCGAAAGTAGGACCATCCCTTGCAAGTTTCATGCTTCAATTCAATTTTTTTAAAAAAAGGACAAATCGATCCCACAACAGTAATGGTGTTGGATATGTCTCTTAATAATAATGAAGAAAGGTTTCGCCTCTTGCTATTATCCATAATCGAAGCCCAATCACGCAAATTCCTCCAACTTATGTATAGGGACTAATGCTAGATATCTCATTCATTCTCTACGTAATCTAATATAAGAATACTAAATAGAAAGATAAATATAATGTGGTTATACATAGGTCCTCTTTGAAAAAATGCCGAAGACAAAGATTCTCTCTCCTATGCCAGCGATCATGAACAAGTTTTGATCTGAATCTCACTTCGATTCATTAGAGATATTGTCCATGACAACACGCTTTGCTATCCATAATTGGTCTATTTTATAAGTTGATTGTAAAATATTAACTTACGAACGATACCGACATATATTTCACCAGCCGAAAATTCTAAATTTTCGGTCAAAGCAAATTCAGAAATACATTCACTCGAGATATAGAAGTTCTACTATCTGTTCTAAACATCACGTCCCGGAATAGTGTATAGATGTTTGTGTCGGCGCGGAAAACAAAAATGCAAAAGATGTGGTTTCTGGTTCTCTGTTATGATATATTTAGCAGAGGCTTGAAAACTTACAAGTTGAGTGTTATATTTTTATACCTTGCTTGGAAGCACATGGATTATTAAAACCTCACTCACAAGTTGGCATTAAATATTACTTTCTATTATTATATATATATTATAATGGGCAAAAGACAAGCTGATGGTGATGTAACAGAGCTAACCAACGTACGCTATTTGTCTTGGGTGATTTTAATATCAGTCCGTTTCCAAACGTTCTACAAATAAGTTTCCGAAAATAAAAAGCATGCAACGTGGCAACGCTCCCATTTTAAATCTTCTACAAATCAGCATCCGAAAGCGAAAAACGTGCGACGTGACAACAAACCTTCTACAAATCAACCTCCGAAAACGAAAAACGTGCGACGTGCGTCGCGCGTTTCTTCATTTTCGGAGACTGATTTGTATCGGTCCTGAAAATAAGAGGCTGATATGCAATTTTCCGATTTACATACTAACCCCTCATTGGAACACGTATTATTTATAATCTATTATTTTCTATAAATATAAATTTAAAAGTAATTTTTTAAAAATATTTAAATAAAAAAATTATATATCATATTAATTAAATATATTTTTATATTAATATTTTTGTAATTCTAAATAGTTATTTTAAGACTCCTATATTTTAGCGGGTTTATCGATTGATTTTTAAACCTGTTAAAATTTTGAAACCTCAAATACCGTTTTAAAAATATTTTGAATGTTAAAGCTATAGATAATATTAAAATCTTTATTTTTATATCCAAATCTTCTCTAAAAATATTTATATAATAGTAAAAATATTTCTACCTCAAATTTGAGACAGGTTTATTTATAAGAAATTGAATTCAGTAACTAATTTGTAAATTTTTTTAAAATCAATGGTTGATATGTAATTTTTTTTTCATTTGTCTTTTATGGAGGCATAGTATATGTTTTCTTAGGCCCTATACTAATCCGCTTCCGCGCTGTCGGCATACCTCCGAAACCTACGCCTACCAAGAAGGTGCATTTATTGTAGCCACCCACGACGTAAGATCTGTCGCACGGGAAGGGGATGCACGGGCAAGTGATCGCCAATTGAGGAACTGACTAGTGACATAAAGAGTCGAATTCATAACATAAATTATTTCTAACAAGTTACGGAACGCTTTAGAGTGCATTTCGGTCGCTACATAAATTCGCATGGAATCACATTCCCAACAATGTAGACTTTTATGAATTCAAATCTTTACAATTTTACATATTTGGTTAACTTTTGTTATTTTGTTAAATTCTCAAGAATCCATAAAAAATGATATTTTTTAACTAACAATAGTCTTGTGGAAAGGATTTTAGGAAATAATATATATTACCACCTTCGGGTTGAGACCTGAAAAAAAAAAAAAAACAAAAAACAACTCTTTCATGGTATAATTTACCTTCCTCATACTTCGCTGATACATAAGTAAATTACCACCTCCAGCAATAAGAATCTGAATTTTCACGGATATTCAAATATATCCCGCCATAGAAACATAATCAAAACCCACACCCGCCTATAAAATTTCAGAAAATCCCACCACGATAACTGAACCGAAGACGCACTAAATTCGTTCTTCGTAATTCCTCGTTTAACTCCATAAGCATGCATATCCAACAAAATGATAATCTGCGCAAATAGCAGAAATGGTGCATGCAAAATGATAATCTTTATTTTAAGATTCGAAAAGTTGCAAGAATATCTCATCTTTACAAGGTCCTCCTCCTCAAATATATATATATATATATATATATATTGTAAGAATAGAAGTGTACTGTACAAATCTCCATGATCAATCCATTTGATCATGCCCAGTGAAATTATAATTGCTCTTCTGTGGAGAAAACTAGAAGGCAACAATAGATAATTTAAGTCGAAGCATTTACTGAAAAAGATGACCCTGCTGGAGGGGGGAGGAGATGCCCATCATGGGACCATACGAGCAACCGTTCAGTATTTGGGGCTGCAACGACGAGCGACTCGAGGTATGAGAGGCTGCGAGTCCTGACACAGATGCTTGATCACTGAAAAAGAGAGAGAGGAACCGCCGATCACATAATCTTGTACCTCTAAAACCATTTCTTAACACAGCTCTAAAGTGGTATAGAAAGATTTTTTCACATCGACCACAGGTCTGAGATCTAGAGTGATGGGGCACTATCATCACTTAGACGTGTGGTGGAGATGAATTCTCCACTTAGAATTTTGTTTAGAGGTGATTTTAGATGTCTCTGCATTGCCCATCACACAATGACAATAGTAGAAGAATTCTTCTCCATTTGGAAATTGGAATAGCTATTTCTGAGGAAGCCATCAGGTTATAAAGGGAACATACTTTTTACGGCAGAGATCTGTAGTCACTTGATCTAATTTATCATTGTATGAAGTGTAAATTTAAACATATGCTGTATACAACCGTAATGATCAAATACTGACCAATCTTAACTGTGAAGCAGATAAATTTCATTAATGATAAAATGCAGAGGGACTTTGTACCTGTTCATCATATATGATGTTGGGATTGGGTTCATGACCGGCACATTGCTCATGTGGTGCTCTTGGGTCATCAAGGGCCAAAAAACTGCAAAATCATTGGATCTCTCCTTTAAAAATATAAACTAAGAGATAATAGCTTTTAGCTTTTGGACAACTACAGAACACCAGCATTTTTTACATGCCCCAAACACACTATACATGATGAGACGTCTAAAATTTATTTAGGAGACTTCTGGCTAAAACATAGTTTTGAATCGAAATATTTTTTCTGGTATATGTTAATAAAATTTGAACTTGGAATATAAAAACTTGAGCCTATACCGCAACGAATTTAGATCTTTTTGGAGCAACCAAGAGAGGTTAAATGCCAAGCCACATATTCGAGGTACCTTCATTGTTGGCATAGACAACTCCGATTTTGACGAATTATTACATTCGACAATCTCAAACATAAGGCTGTTCTTCAAGGTAAATAATGCTTTGGACCAGTTGTGATTGTTATTGAGCCATATTGGTACAGCAAAATCAAAACATCTACTGACTTTAATAAATTTAAGTATCACAGGAGTTCGGGTATTTATAATATACATAATGAGTCGTATTTAGATTTTTTGGTGGTCGCTTAACTGATAGGAGTCTAGGTTAATCTTAGTTTAAATGTTTTTAATAATAAAGCATCCTCTCTCAAAAAGTAATTTATACAACAAGCAAAGTGTGAATTTTCAGCTTAAATAATGTCTATCTTATCAACTTCCTTACCAAACAAAGCTAATTGATTCCTGACGAGAACCAATCTGCCTAAATTTCCAACACCTAGTTAGAACAGGGCATGCCGAATGCTACATCAAAGCATAACGTTGTGCAATTATATGCACAGATGATCCAACAGATACTTACATGATTGTGTAGAATGGCCGTGAAAACCAGAACACAATACAAGTTCCTGTTATGAATTAAATCATCAGATTCACCAAAAACATGCATCTGTATACATACTTTTAACTGTTGTCCATGAGCATATGAACTCACGTTGCCATATTTCATGAGATCATTTGCATCTGCAAATCACAAGTACCAAAGAAACCAGTTAAACCTATATATGATGATAACCATGACTTCTATAAAAGGAAACTGTTTAGAGTATTTAAAGTGCACAAACAACATCCTACGGGCTGACAAGCTACAATACACTTGATAACGCATATCAGGTTGCCAAAAAAAAAAGAAAGAAAAACTACAATACTGGCAAGAAAATTCAGAAAAATTTTCTGATATTATGTCAATCAAAGGATTAAGTTTTACTAGGACCAGATGTGATTACTCCTACAGACATCTGCCACTGTCCTTTTAAAGTCTATAACAGCTCTATCCGTTATTTTTAATTGCTAACAACTAACTGCTGAATCATCGGAAAAGATTTTGGATACCTGTTTCAGATACACTTGGCTTGACTGCCAATGTTAGGCCAAGAAAACTGTCATCTGACTCGTTGCCAAAATCCCATAAGTTCAACTCAAGCTTAGGGTTTGGTGCTACAACATTAAAACCAAAAGCATGGGATTACACAAGTATATCCAACCAATTAGATATACAATGACTAGATATCAGGAAAGAGTGCATCCAAAAGTGGAGTCATTTGGCTACAACTTACCATTCTGGCTTCTTTTTAATTCAATGTGATTCTGAAGGGGAAATGGAACCCATGTTCCCACCTGAAGCAAAAGTTAAATTTTACCAATTATCCTTTTGCAGGATATAGAATTCACTGATCAATAATCAGATAGAACAAGCTTACAAGGAAGAAGGGATGCTGCAGTGCCTGCTCTGCAGTTGGTCTTCGTTGAGGGTCCCATGAGCAAAGTTGCTACATGTGAAGAAGACCCATTGTAAGCTTGTAAAAAAATAGTTCTCAATGTCATACAAAACGGAAAGTAACAGAGACTACATACAAGAATTAGATCAATTGCTTCCAAGCTAGCATTAGGAATAAGATCTGGGAGACTGACTGGTGGAAACTGTGGAAAGAGTACCAATGAGCGATATTGAGCAGAAGCATAAACCTCAGCAGGCAAACAGAGATAACTTTACCTGTAAAAGCTTAAAATTGATCGATCGTGGAAAAGTCATTCCTTCTGGCCAGATAATACTATCTGGTGTCCCAAGAACCGAACAAATTTTGTAAAGTTGATCTGTCTCACTGTGGCAAGAATAACATGAATGCTAGATGAGGCATAACGATTACATAAGACCCAAGGAATAGGTATGGGATAAAGCAAACAAAGAACATCTATCAGAACAAAAGGAATGAAATTTCTTACCTTTCACCAGGAAAAAGAGGAGACAATGTGAAAAGCTCTGCTATAATTGCACCAATAGCCCACATGTCTGTAAGAATACACAATTAGACTGATGCTAAAACAAAAGAAAAAGCTAAAGAACAAAAAATTACGCCCTAGAACCTTGCAATGAAAATTTCACTGGCTTCCGTCTTAATAAAGTAGATTTACACATTATACTTGAACAATTAGAGAAGGAAACTGTACATTTGACTGGACATTCAAGAATATCGTATAGATGATTGGAAGTATATACAACTTAGAAGTAGCATATTGTCAGCCTTTAGAAGTAAAGAATTATCAGATAGCTCGAGAAGCTGGAACTGTTTCGCTGCTCCCCATGTATAAAAGATGACATTACATACCAATTGCAGGTGTGTAGTTTGAAGATTGCAACAACACCTCCGGAGCTCGATACCTATCAAAATTTGGTCATGCTTTAGTCATTCATAGAACAACATTATGTAATCTATATATCAACTAAGACTTAAGAGTGTTCATAAGTAAATAATTAATAATGAAATGAACTAACTCACCATCTAGTAGAAACATAATCAGTATATGGAGGTCTTGACATTACTTCCCGCACTAATCCAAAATCGGCAATTTTGATGATGTTATTTGTGACCAGCAAATTCTCTTCATAAGCAAAAAGGCTACTTCAGAGAGAAAGCTATTTGCTATTGACAAATAATTAATGCAACCATAGCTAATCAAGGTTGTCAAAGGCTCAAGGCGCACCGAGGTGCAAAGGGGTCTCTGTAGCCTAGCTACAAGGCAAAAAAATAGGTGCGAGCCTCGTGAAGGTGAGGCGCACTTCCTTTAAAAGATATAAAATGCAAATGTCATTCATAAAATATATCATATGAAAAAAGACATATGTTTAAACTTCAAGGCCATAGTATGCAACAAGTTCTTCAAATTTAGTGGATTTAATGCACAAAGCATGAGGAAGAAACCTAGGACGGGTGTCTGATGGCAGGCTGGACCTAAGCAGGCACGCCTAGGTGTGAAACATGCACTGGGTGACCCAAATGCTAGGCGGGCGCAGTTGGTACCACAGATGCCTAGGCACGAGGTGGGCCGCATGACGTGCGCCTTGGACACACTGTATCTTATATAGCCATATTACCTGGTTTCAGATCCCGATGAAAATATCCATTCCTGTGCATATAAGCAAGACCCTGTAAGACTTGTGTCATCAAGTTGCGTATCTCCGCCTCCGTAAATGCAATTTGCCGGTCTCTCATAACTTGATATAGATTATGTTCCTGGGCTCATTTCAAAGACAATGGCAATGCCTAGTCTTAGTATTTGTGGGATATAGCAACGGATAGAATATCATCTATACAACTAGATTTCTCAATTATATGTACGAGTTGAATTAACGATAGAACAGACCTAGAATCTACAATAGATTTAATAGAATAAACTAAAACAAGCTTATTAAACAATGGTATGGCAGCAGATAGCATTATCTAGTGGTGACAACTATAAGCATCCCCTATGTCCATAGACTCCATAACCAGCACAACTTCTTAGCATCAAGAATCGGCGCAAAACTTCAATAACAGTTTGTAATCTGTGTTTAGCTTTTTCACAATATTGTGACTATTTCCACTAATGTGACTGCATCATAACTTATTTGTACTATATGCCTTCCTCCAGAGTAGATATACAGGAAGGTCCAATCAGACTACATTTCCGCTATACCCAAATTTATTATACTAGAAAAAAAAAACCTCACCATATATTCAAAGATAAAGAAGAGCTCATGGTTCTCCCTAACGATCTCTTTCAACTTGATGATATTGGGATCATTCAATTTGCAAAGAGACTGCATAAGAGGAAAAAAAATAGCACACTCATTAGCAACAAAGCACCAACAAAATATTAGAATAGTAAAAAGAGAAAAAAATATTAGAAACCAGAGCATTTCTGTGCCCATCATGCAGAGAAAGAATACCTTGACTTCCCGCAGATTCATGCACTCTTCCCAAGAGTAAAATTTTCTCCTCATTTTCTTGACAGCAACCTGAAATTCATGAGTAAGATCTAAAAACCTCAGGTATTAAATAAATAGGGTGTATATGAAAATCAGGTACTAACATCAAACATTAAATGAATTGGGTAAGTTAACGTCATAACAAATGTAAACAAATAGCAAACTGCAACAAAATAAGAACTACTTCTTATCCAGCAGGTGGGCTAAGCAATATGGACACACACACTAACAACTAACTGATGTTTGTAAAACTTTCCATTTTGTCTAAGAAATTGATGTAACAAAATCAAGGAAAGGCCGATTCTAGAAAGAATGACACGGCAAAAAATTTAAAGAGAAGGTACTTACTATCTCCAAAGTTTCTAGATTGAGAGCTTTATATACACATCCACATGTTCCATCACCAATCTCTTTTAGAAGTCTGTATCTGAAAACCAATTTAGCAAACAAAGATAAAACAGAAAAAGAGTTATTGAAGCTACTAAAAAGGCTGGTCAGATAATGCAAATTAACTACTCTATAAACTCACTTCTCCATTCTTACTGTCGAAAAAAAAGCAGTTTCTCTGTTTCACTGGAATGCTAAAGAAGACCAAGTACAAAACTCCACAGTCGCTACGTAGTACTTTTTACTGGACTGTTTGCTGGAATTGCTTCTAGCGGACAGGTGGTAACAATTCTCAAAAATAGCATCATCAAACCTCATCCAAAGAATTATCATCATGCTAATTTGCAGCCTCTGAAAAGCTGCAATCAACTAATATTATCTGCATGCAACGTTTTGAATTGTAAGCACCTCCAACAAAACCAGAGACAGATGCTGGTGTAATCTAACTGAAACTGTCTTGAAGCTAGTGAGCCCTGGTTCCATTTACCGACAAGTACTTCCCAGCTACTAGAAACTGGGACAACTGACCTGAAATTAATTTTTTTAAAAAAAGGAAAGAAAATTGAAATGTAACTTAGCACATTGTAAAAAGAACTAATTAAAAAATGAAATAAATATGTGGTCACATAGCCCAACTCAAGCAGCTTATGAAACGACCGAAGAGCATATCTGCTGAAATTTGAGAGGCACTTAGAATCAGATAGTTGCCATGTAACAGCTTGAGGTGTAAAATACACCTAACGTATTGACTGCAATTTGCCAATTTGTTACGAGTATACTATTTTTATCCATTCGTAATGTCATGAGTATAATACATATATTCACCATCCGGTGCCATCAACCTAAACCAAGCACTAGTATTCGCCATACAGCCTTTTACTTACAACAAATATAAACAGCAGATTCAAAGAAATAATTAAAAACTACAATTTCTGTTAATATTGCAATGAAGTTGACCTTTTAAAAAACACATACACATAAACAACTATATTAGATGCCAATCAGGCAGTAGACTCTTAAAGATCAACGAAACAAAAATACAAAAGCAAAGGACATAAAACTTGCAGCCAGTACCAACATGTTGCGCGGTTATGATCAACCCACCATATGCTGCTGTTATCCAATTATACATGTAATTGGTACTACAGCTATTTACAGAAGCAAACACGTTGCATACTTCTGATAAGCTGCTGATTTGATATCAGATTAATTGCTGGACCATCAACCAGCTCCATGGACAATTTTATGGGAAGACTAATTAGCTTTTAGTACCATCACACATCCAGTCTACAGGCCCCTGCCCGGGTGGCCTAGTGATTGACAGGTGATAGTTCGCCACTTCGCCCCAACCACTGGGTTCAACACCTAGGTGCCTCCTATTTATACTGAAAAGCATGAGTTTATTCCACTTGCACCTCGTGGCAAGTCGGCTCGCATGCTGTCATGAGCTACCTAGGATGGCAGATTTGGGGCTCGTCCCACCTGTCCTACAGGCCCAACCTAGGTGCACCAAGTATAGGCAGGCTGGGTTTTCCCTTGTTTCTCTGAAACAAGAAGTTTAATGTCTAAAAATACCTCTCTTCTCCAAAGATCCCCTTCAGAGAGTTATTAGAAGTCTGTAATATTAGATTATTGCCATCGTACATTAAATCTATTGTCTACATAAAAAATTCCGTTGTATTCTCCAAAGATCCCATGGTCAATACTAGAAAACTATATTAGCTTTTATTGCCATCACACCTACAACTTTTGTCTACAAATACGTCTGTCTTCTCCAAAGATCCCCATGGACAATACTAGAATACTATATTTGCTTCTATTACCACAACACAAGAAGTCTATTGTCTCCAAATACATCTATCTTCTCCAAAAATCTAGGGCTCTGTAGTACAGTAAGAAGAAAATTTCTCATATTAACATCTCTAGAAGACAGCATAAGAACACCAATCAGGCCATGATCTCACACTCACAAATGAATAGAACCTCCGAAATACATGAGATATCATCAAAAGCCTCTACAAGTCTTTAATTCGATTAAGAAAACATTCGGATCCTCAATTTCTATTACTTTCGAATCCTGCAGCAGTGGTAGTTCAAGATGAACAGTATAAAGAGCACTAAAATTAACAGAAAAAATGCTGATAAATTATTTGATCACATGAATTTAGCCATAGAAACTTCTAATTCATAAATCAAATTCATCACCACAAAACAAAATCCAAAAACATACAGGAACGATAATCCGATCAGCAGCTCACCTTCGATCACAGAGCACATCAAATGATTACCAATCCGATCAATTTGATTTCGGGAAGAGATAATTAATCGATTGACGTATTAATTATATTAAGATTAAGAGCATAGATTTGGTGGAGGTGTAGAGGAAGATGGGCGGATGGGAACAAAGTTCTGCTAATAAAACATCCTATGGGAGGTCGAAACGTGTCAGAAGATGATTGGTTGCAGTTTGGAAGGGGCCGTCTTCTAACGGTATTTCGTTACGCCGTTAACTTGCTCCTTTCTTCAGTTACGCCGTCAGCTTTCCGACAGCATTGGAAGCTCAGAATCAATCCGGGCCGGCCAAGGTGGGCCATGAAAATGAGTTCAATCGTTTGAGAATCGACGGAAACCCATTTTGCATATCAACCCCCCCCCCCCCCCCCTCCTCAAAATTTACTTTACCATTTTTTTATATAAACTGTTACTCTTGACGTTCTAAAATATTTATAAAAAAATATTAAATATAAAATTTATAAATAATGTCAATTATTTTAATTTTTTTATTCAAAATTTTTCTAAAAAATATTTCTAAGAAATATTTGGAGATTCCAAAATCTTAACGTATTAGTAAAAATTAATTTCTAAATTCACTAAAATTTTAAAACATGTATATAATTATTTTTTTAAAAAAATATTGAATAAAAAAGTAACAAATTACATCAATTTTTTTTTTTTGCATATTCAAATTTCTTCCAAAATATTTATATAGTAGTCAAAATATCTATAACACAAATATTAATATAGGGACTTATTTACAAACTATTTAAAATGAAGAATAGATCTGCTTATGCTTTTAAAATTATAGACTGATATACTATCTTTTTGATAGTTTAAAATTTATGATAATTCGTGGCTTAAACAGCCAATTATATAAATACCAGCTACATAAATACTGCCGTCCCATAAAATATGCATACACCACATTTTCTTCTAAAATTTGCTGAAAACAAAACTTGAATACGAATTGCCGTCCCATAAAATAGAACACAAAATATAAAATGCAATATTAATATATTAACCTATGTGACAAATTTGTATGATATATCATTTGAAAATTAATTGTAACTCATAAAACTAATAGAAATATGTTTTATTGATAAAAATACTAGTATAACTTAATTATGTTTTTTAAAAAAAAAAAATAAAACCAATGCTACAATACACTAATTTATATAAAAAATCCAAAATTTAATTTGACAAATAGTTTAATTCTGTCTGACAAATTTTAGTTTTTTCAAATTTAAAGCCAACCATTTGGCTAATTTAGTGTCTCTATAAAGTTATAAAAATTAAAGTAGATGATCCCAATGAAGATAAAGTTGGTGTCACAGGCCTAAGCATTTGGTGAAAGCTAGGCTGGTGTTCTTCGATCCGCATTAGATCTTGATCAAGACAAGGTCGAATTTATCTAAAATTCCTTAGACTTTTTTTTTTGGAACCATTTTAGATCTTAGCTAAGGTAAGGAGAAGTTTGCATAAATATTGTTTCTATAATTTCATCGAATAATAAAGAATTTTTATTTGTTTGGACACCAAGAAAAAATACTTTAGAGGTGTAATATTAGCCTTAGATTTGGATAAATGCTAGTAGTTAATTGGTACATAAAGGAATTTTCTAAAATATTCTTGGAACTATATTGGATCTTGGCCAAGATAAGGAGAAAGAAAAATTTTCTAGAAATTCATCGAATACTTAAGAATAATTTTTGTTGTTTGGGCGCCAAAAACAAATATTATAGAGATATAATCTTAGCCCGATATTTAGAAAAATCATAGCCGTTCATAGAAAGTCTATTCATCACTTGTAATCAATCAAGAGTTAAGTAAAGCATTCAAGAGTTCCACAAGTAACCTATTTTTGAGTTACTTTTTTTTATTTTCGTCTTCTTAGACTAATGCTTAGAAATTTCTTAGAAGACTGAGCTTAACAATTAGCAATATTGTCTAAATAAATTACTAAGTACCATACGAGGTCTATACGTGAGCATAACCTTATGATACCGAACTTAATATGACCGCTACGCTTAGTTTTACTTCCTTTCGCTATCAATTTATGAATAGGAAAATGTAAGGAGTCAGACCGAGCATTAGCCCAAATAATCCAAAAATCAACCGATCCAATCCAAAACAAAAAAAAGCTAAATTTTCAGGTTTAGTTATGGTTGGATTTGGTTCTGGCCAGCAGCGGATTGGCAAGTTCCCTTGATTTCTTTCTCTCTCTGTCTTAACCAGCAGCGGTGTCTTCCCATCGCCGGCGTGTCTCCCTCCAACCTTCGCGGCGGCTAGCTGAGCTTTTATTTTTAACATTATCACCATCAAGTTTCATCTCAATTGTCGACACCACATTTTGTCCGACCTACCGCATTGCAACAATAGCCCGCGAGTCACGGTTCGGCTCGATTAAGTTCGTTAGGCTTATTTAATCGGGTTAGAGTTTAATTTAAAGTTGATTCGTATAACTAAATTTAATTAGACTATATTCTGAAAATAAGACACAAACAAGCAGTTTAAAGTATATTGAGACACGTGTAAATAATGTGCGTTTGTATAAATGACAGATTTGTGCACGTAGGGACTAGTATTGTCAAATATCAACAAGTGGATCTAACCTTACAAATGTATGAGGGATAATTTTGTAAATGTTTTTAGGAGAAGATTTTTTGTGTAATTTATGAACCTCATTTATATAGAGATTGTTGGTGTACAGTAATAGTTGATTTTCCAGAAAATGAGAGAGAGAGAGAGAATTTGAAAAGAGAGAGAGATATTCGAGGAGAGAACGAGAAAGAGAGAGAGAGAGGAGACGGGAGCAGCTCCGCCGCGACCTTGCCGGCCATCCCGCCGCGGTCGTCGCCTCCAGCCGCCCATTCCCCCGTGATCCGCCGCGTCCGCGCCGCCTCCCTCTCCGGCCTCCCATCCCGGGGCGTCCGTGCCGCGTCCTCACCACGTCGGCGCCGCAACCTCGCCGGTCCACGCCGCCTCCGCCTCCTGCTTCGCCGCTACGACCTCCTAGCTGCTGCTCTCGCCGCGACCTCGCCGCCTCCACTTGCCGATTCGCCGCGTCATCCAGCCGCCGCTCCCGCTGCGACTCGCCGCTCCTGCCGTGACCTCGCCGCCCCTAGCTCCGCCTCCTCCAGTTGCCGCTCCGCCGCTACCTTGCCGCCCTTAGCTCCGCCGCGACCTTGCCGCCGCCGCCTCCAGCTGCTGCGTCTCCGCCGCCGCAACCTCTCCACTCCTAGCTACCGATCCCGCCGCCCTCAAGCTTCGTCGCGAACCCGGTGCTAAGCAAAGGTATACTCATATCCTTGGGTGTGGTTGTGAACGTATGATGTCGATCTCGGTTGTGAACGCCGCCGCTGATAAAATGAAACTCAAATTCGTGTTGTATTCAAAATATGTTAAACCGAGATTTATGTTTGTTTGTCGACGTCTCCGACGATTTTAGAAGCTGAAAAACCTTAGGAAATCGTTTCGGCCCGACAAACATTATGGAATCGTTGTGTTTGTATGGTTAAAAGTTAATCCATAGGCCAATCCAGTACCGATTACTTCAGTTCATCTGTATAAGCATAACACCATTTTTTTTGTGTTTGTTCTTATTCTTATTGTGACGTGGTGATTATTTTTATTTATTCCAGCACCAGCGAATGTTATTTCTTATATAAGTTTAACTATAGCTCGGTTTCACCTCTGTGATCAAAGTTAGGGAATGCCGAATGTTTATAAAAATGCTTCGGAGGAGATGGATGTTTACCCGAGGAAAAAATAGTAAAATAAAGGAGTAGGAAAAAAGGCGATGGATATTGCTTTTGTCCGGCTCCATAAAAATATAATAATAAAAACTCACGATCAACCTGTTTTTTTTTCTCGAATAAATAAATAAAGCGCGAAATGTCAAGTTAGAGTAAATACGGGGAAGAGATGGATATTTCTTCCCTATTAATAAAAACTCCAAAAATCACAAAATGGTGTTAGGGATGAGATGGATATTTCTACCCTAATACCGGGCGATGAAGAGGAAACGATACGACGCTGAGCCCACTAACTCAAAACTAATAACTTTTTTCTTGTAATTTTCTTTCGTGGTTAATTACTTACGTGGCATGTCAGAGATTTGATTTCTCCGATCATGTAGACCAAGGACTGGATAGACCTGAGTCTAAATGATCGGACTATGATAAATATGAATGGCTGAGATAGGATGCGATGGATGTTGCTCTCCTAGTTTGGCCATGTATATTTATTAAAAATCAAATCCCATTCAAATAGAGAAAATACGGAAATAAGACGGTGGATGCTGTCTTAATAAAATATTTTTTCTATTTGGATGTATCTGTCTAACATGATAGAGAGAGAAGTGGATGCCAACCTCTCTCACCCATGTTAGATGGATAGTCAAACATGTAAGTATTTAAGGACAAAATTAAGCTTTTTACAATAAAATTCATTCTTTTTAGATCTTATGCGATGAAATTATTGGCCGCGCGCATAACAGTTAAATACATGTACATTAGTAGAGATTTGATTTGTTCAATCACAAAGATTAGGGATTGGATGGACCCGAATCCGAATGATTGGATTAGATAAGTATGAATAGTCGTAACAGGATGCGATGGATGTTGCTTTCTTAGTACGACTATGCATGCTTATTAAAAATCAAATCCCATACAAATAGAGAATATTCGAATCGAGACGATGGATATTGTTCCGGCAAAAATAAATTCTCTATTTGGATGTATCTGTCTCATGAGATTCAGAGAGCAAGGCGGATACCAACCTCTCTTATTCCTGTTAGGCAGATAGTCAATATGCAAGTATTTAAGAATAAAATATATGTTTAATCCCAAAGTTATCTTAATCACTTATAGAGTACCCTCTTTGAGGGGCGCTGTGGGGGTGTCTTGTCTTCCCCACATGTAACCGACGAACGAGCCATAGAATTTCAAAAGTGTCTTATCCGGTTTCTTAATTTTCCATAAAAATTAGGTTGCGACTCCAATCTATTCCCCTACGGAGGAAGGTTGTCAACATCAATGGCCGCCGATTTACTCCTATCCCCGGAGTTCGTTCACACCCCACACAGAAGGTACGTACATTGGTTCTCGAAGTTACCATACTAACCCTAGGATCAATTTGATCGGACGAGCGATAGTATTGTTGTTAAATTTGAAATTTCACTGCTGATTGTCCATGAATTGCAGGGGTTATATTAAATTGAGCCCTCGGTGTGGGAATAGCTCATCAACTGGAGCTTCAGTCGATCCTGAGCCGTCATGGACCCTGGATGAAATCTTCAATGAGCTGAATGTATTAGAATCTAAGCTTCAATCTCCATTTTCCAAGCCAGAGAATCGGTAATGTACTGCACTTTTGTTCAAGGCATTTGGTAAAACTTATTATGCTTGGAAAATCGTGAATGTTGTGAACTTCTTCTCAGAGAAGTATCTGGAGAAGAAGCTACGAGTGCTATGCGCATTAATCCGTTTGTGATGTGCATCTCCGACGATGCAGATGAGAGCTTAAGTGATGATGTAGACCATGGAGATGAAGTCAGATACAATAGGTGCTTGATGTCTGGAACTAGGTTTTCTTGCACGGATCTTGATTCTAGGTACTGACTGCAAGATCAAGAATATTTATTCTTCTATGTTTCATATTGTATGTTTTGCTGTTGTTGTCTCCAATTCTATTATTGCATATTATGTTGGTTCAGACACTCTATTGTACAATGCAAGTTTAAGCTTTTACGGTTGCGAGATGCAAGCTTTTGATTGGACTGAATCTTGCGTACTGATGGATCTAGGAGCTAATACAATGAGATATAATATGGAGAAGCTGATTCATAGACTATCTAAGAGAAGCAAGTACTTCTAGGAGTTAGTAGCTTTTTAGAGATATACTTACTTATTTTATTTATAAGTGAGACTTTCGGGTTCCACCAGATTTACAACTTTGGAGTGATGCACGTTGGACTTGGTATATGTTATAAAAAAGGTGACTTTCCTAATGCTATAGTTCGATTTGATTTGTTTATTGACTAAATTTTCTTATTTTTATTTTAAGGTCTTCTCACCACTTCTTATGTTACAAATACTGAATTAACTGAAGGGAAGATTTGCGTCTGATCATTAGTAACTGGAACTTCAGTACTACTTTGGTTGACATTCATTTAGCGAGTAGACTTCGAGAGAAGCTACTATTGGCTCCTATTCTCAATTACTTACTGATCAGTTCGTGGGATTGAAAGCTGCATTTATGTCTATAAACTTGCATCTGAGCTGAAAAGATGATAACTTATTACATACATGCATGATGTATCTTTCCATCTTAAAGATGACCATTAAGTATGTTGTTCATACAGATTAAGTTAAGGAACCTCTACGCTATTCTAAATTTGATAACTAAGTCCTAACTCTTTCAGCCACATGTCCAATACCATTGTTTATTCAACCCATTCTTATAGTCGTACTAGTTTTACATGATATGTCTTATTTTTTTTAGTGATTCGGATGATTCTGATGATGGGGGTTATGCTAAAGCATCTCATCCTCCACTGATGGTTAAGATGTGCCCAGAGGAAGGAATTTTGTATGAGTATGGACTGGAAAATGACCTCAAAGTCAAGGTATGCAGTGTTATTATTTGTAATTATTCTATTAATGCTCGTTGTAGAAATCAGTTTTGTGATGCTTATTGCAGTTCTATTCTGCAGTTTTTCCTGGAAGTGGAGTTTGTAGTTTATTAGGAACTTTGATGGAGTTTGCTTGATGAAATTAGGTTTAGTAGTCTGAGTACCCACAAAGCCACTTTTTGACTGCATACCACTTAAATCACCACTGATTGTGAGATAGAGGGGTGTGCTAATATGTACCGAAAATCTTTTGGTCGAATTCAAAAGTAGGTCTGAACAAAAAAATGATTTTAGCGTCGCTCTTGTGCCACCGGAGTTGAACTAGCAACTTTTGGTAGGATTACATCTGTAAGACAAACACAAAGGCCATAATTTTTAATATTCAATATTATATGTGGATCTTAGGTTGAAAAATAGCCCGACTTGCATTCATTTTTAAAGTAGATATTAGATGACAAAAAGTGCCTATGTTAATTTTATGGTCATTATTTAATTATATCTTGATAATTTGTTCATCTTGCTGATCAGGTACATTACACTACTACCTGCAAATGACAAAAAATAATTCTGTCTAGCTCCCTGTTATCATGTGCCTTATGCTTGGAATCCAGCTTGTATAATTACCGACCTGAAGTTTTTAAATCTAAATTCAAAATTAGATTCTATAGCTGATTATATACAACTCCTCCCAAAATGCAAAGTACAAAGTAGTTTTATCTATCTCATTGTTATCATGTGCTTTAAGAATTGAAGCTGAGCTTTTATCATATGCCACATGGAAAGTATGCTTTGCTGATCTGATATATAGCAACAGTTATTTGTAACTGTTTGCATTGGTATTGAGCCATACTTAGTGTTTTTTTCATTGTCATAACTGCTGCAGGAGGATATCAGGATTAGGTTATCCGCACTTGATTGGGATCAAAAAGATGAAAATGAGAGGTCATCTGCTGCTCTTTTCCAACATGAAAAGTTCTTAGAAACTAGGTTGGCAAGGGACAGGAAGGTGGATCAGCAATATCACAGTAAGATGTATGTTCTCTTTCTTCTTTGTATGTTTGTGTAATTATATCTGTCAATTGGATGGTAGGTATTTATTTAAATTGGTTGGTTGGAGTTCTTTAGCTTTGGCCTCACTGCTTTATTATGATCTCCCTGAAGGTTTTTAGCAGCTTGATGAGCACCATTGCTTAAGCTTCTTAGGCAGACTGATAAATGTCTGAAAGAAATTTTAGCTAGTTTGTTGGCTGCTTATATGACACTGGCCAGGCAGCATTCTTTTGCTGTATAAAACTTATTTTTTCTTTACTGACAGAAAGTGAAGGTGTAAGGTAATTAGGTACCACTAAAAGTAGTCACAGAGGTACAAATACAACGTGCAGCCTTATCACGTCAAGACCGGTTGTGACATAAATTTAACGCAGGAAAAGTCAATTCAGAAGAAAGTAGAAGATTGTAGTTTAATGTTTCAATATGACAGTCTATGAGAAAGATAGGGTTACATTAAGTTGGTAGCTAATGTTAAAAAATGCAAAATTTCTATGGAATCCGTACATAATTAGCTTAATAAAAGAAAGCATGGTTGGGTCCTTGACTCCTTGGAGATATTCTTTAGAGAGTATTGGGGAGAAAAGAGTAACTTTTGTTGCTGTTAGACTAAAGCTTTCATCTATGATAACTTTACTACAACAATCCCACACCGGAGTGCAATTGTAATGGTTTTTTTTCCCCCCTTATGTTTGTCACCCTACTTCTTTAGTAGTTGAAAATTATAGTTCACGTAATGCTAATCTCTGTGTTATGCGTGGAATTGAAGGATCTGAAGTTAACAAGATGACGAGATGTAAGACACAGCACCGGTACTATATGTTAGCAATAGAAAGAAAAATAACAAGAAGGCCGTAAGACATTGAAGGTTTTGATATATCCAGAAGTGCAATGGAGATAATCTGGAGATAATCATAAATGTATGTATGCATATTCTATGGAGAATAAAGATTATGGGTAGCATAACACATCTTGTCTGATACGCATATAATTCATGATAACAAAATGGGCCATAACTGGTTCAAACTTCAAAGTACATGAGTTACGATATGGTAGCAATTTGACTTTAAGTAATTGAGTCGGTTTGTGTACATGTTTTTCATGTTTCGTCAACTTTTGCAAGATTTTAGTCATATTTGAATCCAAGTATTGGTTGTTACGGTTGTCTATGAAAAAAGAACTGTTCAAGCGACATAGAAGATCATGTTAATGTTAATAGAGATGTATAAGCTACAGCAAAATGCGCCAGTTATGGATCCAAGATTTCTTGTTCTTTGTTTTTTCTTTTTTTTTTTTTTTTTTTAATTTTTTTGTGAGTGAGTGGTTTTTTTTTTTGGTTGGGGGGGGGATTGACTAACGATAAAAATGAAAATAAAATAAATATTTGATACTACATAAGCATATCATATAAACATACATTTTTTTTTTTATATTTATCTTTCTTAAAATGCCGTAGAAGAGGTATATTTTAGAACTACTCGTGACACACTTTCATAGTTTGCAAACATTGCATTATTGCTTTGCTTTAATATTATTGAATATCTCTTTTCAAAATATAATGAAATCTCTAGAAGTATATTTAAAAAATCATGATTGGTAAAGATATATAACCATCAAATTAGTTATAGACATGTACATTTGTTCAGTACACTAAGTCTTAAAATAGTTTTGTTTCAAAAAGGTGCAAAATATAATGGTAAGTTTGGACAAAACCTAATAAAATAGGACAGATAATTTAGAACCGACATATAGTTATGAAAAAAATGCGGAATAAAGACCAAATAGGGCGAAAAGAGATGCAAGATAAGAAAAATATTAAAAGAAATAAAATAGTAGATCAACCTAAAATAAATGATTTACCTGTGAGAAAATGACGGTTAATAGAGAAGGTGTGTGTGTGAAGACTTTAGCGAGCATATGCTCTGAAGGATGACAATCTAGGATTGTTGATGGGACCAATTTGAGGAAAATAGAGGAAAAAGAGGCACAATGGGTATTTTGTCTGTGTGAACCTTTACATAGCCTTTTATGACTGGATATATTAGGATTTAGAAAGCCCTTCTCTTCTTCAGTCCACCCATCTGTTTAGTGAGCTGAAACATTAACAATCAAATTGCATTAAGTAGTAGAATTTATATTTATCAATAGTAAAATGGCTAACATGATAAAAATGCTAAAGTAGGACAAGGCTTAAGTTCATGTGCTAAAGATATTATTTTACTTGCAAGGCAGTCCTTGTTTGTACTTAGTTTAACATCTTCTCAGTTCAACGTTGTATCAATCGAGATGTTATCCCTGTGTTTTATCATCTTTTCACTTCTGACTATTGATGTCATGGAATTATTAGTTCTTTTCTAATCATGTTTACAACAATTTTCGGTCTTTGGTTCAGATTAATTAAGTGCTTTTTTTTCTTTATATATAGTGAAGAAGCACTTGTTGAGCACTTGTCTACGATCCAAAGACTCCATGAACAGAGGTACAGAATAGAGGAACGACGAATAAGAGATGCTGCTTCTAAATTAGAGGACGCTAAAAGGAAGGCCCTTCAGGAGGAAAACATGCGCAAAGCTAAGGAAGAAGAAGAGGTTAGTTAAATTGTACTATATATGGATTATTTCATTGCATGTGCATTTTAATTTTATTTTATGGTACAGAAATGTAAATAATGTGGCTAATAATATATTTCTTTTCTATTTATTTGATTTGGTGATAAAGACAAATTGTTGTGATACATTAAAAATAGTTTGATCCCTTATTTACTCTCTTTCTTTTTTTTTTTTTTTTGGAAGTTTAGAGGTAATATTACATGATAATAAGGTGTATGTATTTTATTATGAAAACATTGGGTGGAAAAGCATAGTTGTATGCAGAAACTAATAGAAGGCCTATGCAGAAACTAATAGAAGGCCTGCTAAGCTCTCTAGAAATAAGGTGGTATATTGACCTTTGGTCAAGCCACCGTCTATGACTGGACAATTTTTACTGCTTTGATGAAGGAGTTCTTCAACCTGAAGTCTATAATTCTGCGGATAGTTCATAGATCTATGCCAATATATAGTTTATTATTATTTTTTTTTTCCTTTTATGCTCAGGGTGAATGGTACAACTCTTGCCTCATCTAGTGGTAACGGCAGATCCACTTTATCAGCACTTGACACACTTGCTCTGGTGAAATCGTAAGGATGTATATATTAAGCTCTGTTTAATAAAGATCATGTATCATTTATATCATATTCTGCATGTGGGGAGTGGCTAGAATGTTTGATCTTCTTAAGAAACATTGAGGTCATGAGTACAAGCCTTCGCACCTCTTCTCCTTTTTTAAAGATTTTTTTCCATGCTTCCTTTCAAAGTTTAATCTTGGACTGAGTTTGCTCCTACCTCTTCCTCTTTCCCGTAGGTTGTAACTTCCATCCATCGCTTACTATTTCTATTAAGACTGATTCCTTAAACCCACAAAATTAAAACTCTAAATCTCAATTGGAAACCTACAAAGTAAAGTACAAGTTTGAAATCATCTAATCTCTCTTTTTTTCTAATTTGTTTGCTTTTAGTATCTAATTTATTAAATTTGCCTTTCTGCATCTCTTCCACGCTTGTCCACTAGATGATGGATCTACCTACCCTTGCCCCAATTTAGATATCGTGTTGACAATTTGACACCCCGCTTAAAAATCCTTGATTTGCCAATGTGAAGTCAAGGTTTTGGGTTCGAACTCCACAGGCGCCAACCGAATGGTGTGGGAATTTATTCCCTATGTGCATATGGTGATGAAACGGGTCTATGGGTCTGGCAATGCTGAAAGGCTGAGACTCGTCGGTTAGTGAAACATGGACCAGTTGACCTGTGGATTTACTACCTCTACAGGTCCACTAAGTGGGCTACAATAATAAAAAAAAAGAATATAGCTTTACCTTTCCCTTCTATTGGGCATTGTGCTATTGATAGTCTATTGTGGAGGAGGAAGCAGATAAGAGATCGTTTCAGTCACTTGGTCTTAAAATTACCAGAGACTTGGTAAAGCAGAAATTTTAAGAATAAGTTCTGCTTGCACTTTTTAGACAAACTGTTGCGTGCTACCTAAATAAAACTACTTCGACCATAAACATTTTTTTCTGAGAAGTCTGCATAAGATGTCATATGATGACTGTGTGCATAAATGCAGGCCCGACTGAAGGCTGCAAAGATTGAGGAAGAAAAACAAAAGGCAGCTCTTGAGGCTGCTAGAAAGGCATCTGAAGAAGCTGCCGCAAAGGAGGCTGCTAGAGCAAAAGAAGTAGCTGCTAGAGCAAAAGAAGTAGCTGCAGCTCCAGTGAATGAAGGGACCAAAGAACAAGGCAGTGTTGCAGGGACAGACTCGAGTAATTCACTCACAAAAGAAGTAGCAGGTCTTAATTTATTCTTTTTCTGGGAAATTCTATGACTAGATTTTTAGGAAAGCACCTTGAAGAAAAAATGAAATGGTTCCTTGAGTTGATTATGAATCTTAGTTACTTATTTATTACCCTCAAACGAATGAGAATTTGGCAACATCTTGCTGTTCCTTTCACAATTCTTGAAACTTTAGGTTCATTTCTGAATCATGGGATTTTTCCAGTGTAACATTATGCATGTTTTTTTTTCAGCTAACTTGTATGCGTGTTTTTTTTTTTAATCTAGAATTTTTTTTTTCATTTGCAACTCTTTCACTAGCAGCTTTGATCTCTCTTCTCAATCTTGGAAATTTTTCCTCTATAGAGGTCATGCTTTTGTGGCTTAATAACATTGATAATCATAAAACAGGTTGGTGGAGCCCGTAGATAAACTTGCTCCTCTTCAATGATATACGTAATACTTTTTGTGCCTTGAACATTTTATATAGCATACATACTATTGTTGTATTATATTTCTCTAGATTTTTAAGAAGCTAAGATAGTGCGTCTTTGAATGCGAAATATGTAGATAACAAAATATATAAAGATGTAGTTTTAGGAGGTGTCAATTGTGTTAATGTCACTAGCGACTCTTAGGTTGGTCTGTTTAGTGATACATGGCTCCGAGACTTCATTTAGGTACGGGCTCAATTCTTTCTGTCACCACGTGTGCGTGAGAGAACTAAACTATGTATGACCATCTCATGAAATATTATTTTTAAAACATATTTCTCCCATGTATGCTACCAAGTCTACCATCTCATCAATAATGATTTCATAATGTGGGAGAGAAACATGCTGCATGAGTTATAAAATGATGTCAGAGAATTTTCATGGACATACTAAGCAGGAACTGGTTCATATTCTTTGGGTGAGGTAAAATTTAGAAATGAAGTATGTTACCTGCTACTATGTTACTGAGTACATGACATTACAAGTTTTGTTTTCATAATCCATAATTCTTTTTCTTGATAGATATGCTCTGTGCTTGCTATGATTTAGCGGATAACTTATTTTGACATCCTTTGAAAAGTTTTCTTTGGTTACTAAACAGCAGGGACCAGAATTTTGGCTGCTGAATCTGCTGTGAAGTTAGAGGCAATGAGGTTCCGTATGCATGAAGAAGCAAGTCGTTCTTTAGAGTCCAGTTTGATCAAGGTTTACTCAGCTTCGATGCACATATGTGAAATTTGCTGTAGTTTTTCGTTAGCTGCTGTGATGTTTCTGAAACTACGGATAAGTCCCTGCTTGTGTGCCACCTTCAAATGCATTGGTTTTTGAACTTGATGTTTGTGTTAGACTTTGAGCAAGCAGTAATATGATACCTATCTGTACATAGTTAGTGATTTCTCAAGAAATTGATAGGAATGATCTAACAATCTTTTAGTTTTGTAGTTGTTCAGGTACAGTTTTGGTTTTTTAAGTTATCATGACTCTCAAAGCATTTTGGCGGTAGGACGTGTGTTAATTTTCACCAGGGACTTAACTAGTAATTTGTAGTGAGACACATGTTTACAATTTTTTACTAGTTTCAATTGTTTGGTTTTTGATGTTAAAGTCGTACTTACGCTGCAGGATTTTGGTAGATATGAGAGACAGATTTATAAACGTCTGGGCCAAGTAACTGGGACATTCGAGAGTGTTAGGTGAGAGTTACTGTGCTTCACTGTTCCTATTTCTTAATTTCATTCAGTGCAATAGGCTTCTTGCTCGCTTTAGATGCTTAACTTGTCATGTGTTGTTCCGTTGCACTAAATGTCATGTCCAAAGATAAGATGCACTTACAAAGATACCAGAGCAGCACTTAGCAGGCTTCTTTCTATGCACTCAACAAACCACAAAATTACTTGTAAAGATGGCACATATATTGGCATTTGTTCACATGAAATTTAGAACAACAAAACAAAATTGAAATATGCTTTTACAAAAAAAATTTGCAGCCTAAACTCTAAAGCACAAAAGAGTGTTTCAGTACCTTGACTGGACGTCTCTTGTATTAATACAGAGTTTAAAAAAATTTTGTTTTTGCTAAAAGCGACTTTATACTTGTGGTTCCACTTGCCTAGGGCTAGGGCATTAATTGAGTTTCCAAGTTGGTTTGTATCTACTTGTAGTAACTTGTCTTCTTTTGTGCAATGATCACTCCTCATCTTTACAACAAGAACAACAACAACAACAATTCCCCAGTTATGAGTTCCGCTAGGACGGGGTTTGGGGGAGTAGATGTACGCAACCATTTCCCAAATGAGGTTGTTTCCATGGGACTCTCGGCCTAAGAACTACAGATCTAAGACAGTCATGTAATTAAGTACACAATTTCACAGAACAAAAAAAAAAGTACGCCGAGCATTTCCAACCCTAGCACAAACCGCGCTCACATAATATAAAAAAAAAAATAATAATAAAGAGTATAAAGGGGGAAGCAAATAAATACAAACAACATAGGAATCAGATAAGGGCTACAAATAAAAATAAAAGAATTAAAAGGCGCTATGTTATCTAAACCTCGATGTCACTAACAATTCTACGCCGCTACGCCGCTTGATCAAGAAATAGGTCTTTATCAACTCTTAGAAAAATAAGATCATCTCGGATTGTTTTTCTCCAACTCTTTTTAGGCCGACTTTATTTTTCTTTTTCCCCACTTGTCAAGCTTTTACATCTTTTAATTGATACAGTTGTTGGTCTCCGTTTGACATGTCCATATTCTAACTCGTCAACTCCTAAATACATCGCTCCTAATCTTTAGCTGCTTCATAATTAATAAATTTCGTGGTTCCTATTTTTTGATAGTTTCTAAATGTTTTCTTTGTTCAGAACAAAAGCTCGTGAACTTGCAAACATTATAAATGACCCCGTTTGGCCTCCTGGTGTTTCTTTCTTAAAGTTTGCGGAGAAGGTAATCATATTTCTCAGGTAGAAAAGTTTTTAATGATTGAATTTTCTAGTGGCATTGCTTATCCTGCTTCTTCGTGGTTCCTAGTTTAATGTTCTAGTTCTTTGTGAAAAAAGGGTTGAAGGTTGCCTACTGCTTCGGCTTTAGATCATCTAATCATGATCTATATCTAGCATGGTGAGTTTGGTTCTCGACTTAGAGCACCAAAAGTAGTACCCATTGACCAACTTAAACCAAATCCTTGTCTTGTTGGTCTTTTGTATTCTTTAACTAAGGGTGTATTTGAATGAATTCTTGAAATACCTTCAGCTGCCAAACAGAGCTGAAAACAAAACGAAGATGGAGATGATAATAAAGAAACAGATATCTCATTCCTTGACTGATGATCGGAGGACATTTTGAGATTATAGACTTCTTAATTTAGTATACACAATTACACATGAATCATAATACTTCGACAATAATACCAACTCTCCATAAACCTGGAGGATATTGCAAATGATTTTATTTGATGATCTATTTTAACTCTTAAGCTAAGACAAGCAGCTGTGTTTTGTTATTAGCGTGTTACGGTAAATTATAGAGCTTGTTCTTGAAGCAAGCCTGGATAGGAGAATGAGAAGCTAGGCTCAGTGTTTTAACAAACCTGCCAATGCTGAAAGCTTTGGTGGAACTGATTTGTTTCTTGCATTAATTTTTATTGGGATCGATGTACAGAACTGATTCAGCGTTTGTTCTAGGTTGTCTCTCTTTGTGAAAATCAAAGTGGTAATGCTAGCATATTTGCTCGTGGCCATGTCATCGTGCTCCTTAGCTCGCAGGTAATCTTTCTGCCCTTCTGTTAGTGGAATGCTTTATTACATTACTATTAGTATATGGCTTTTAATTTAAGGTACATGCTTTTATAATCTCTAGTTCACATGTCATTCTCTTACTATAGCTATCTGTAAGTTATTATCTTTCCTGCTTCAGGTGCCAGCAGTCATGGATTTTGTTCTAGCTCAGTTGCATAAATCCTGCATCTACACTGTTCCAAAGTATTTGCAGTGTTCTGGGGTGAGTCTATTAACATGTTGTGGTTTTCAAATTATGCTTGAACTGTTATCCAAGACATTGTCTGCTAGGTAAAGTTTGTATTGATTTTCTCTACTAGGGCTCAAGAAGAGTTGTACAGGAACTCTGAATCTGTCGTCTTTTGGTCTAATTTGATGACATGGCTCTGAATAGAATACAATGGCATAAAATGATTTTTGTACAATTAGTGTGGAACGAATTTGCTGCTGCTGTTGTTGTTGTTTTATTGTGTTCTTGGGTTAATTGTAGATGTGGTTCTTTAAGTGGACACCGAAGTGCAGTTCAATTCCTAAGGTGTAGAAAGAACAAGTTTTAGTCCCTCAAGTTGACACCAAGTGCAAATTCCTTTTAACCAATATTCTCTCGTCACTATGTAAATAAAAAACAAAAGCCACATGAAGAAGTGACCATCATGTACCGTTCCCCTTAACAGAAGGATCACATAGTGCATTTGGTGTCCACTTATTGAATTAAAATTGCTCTTTTTGCACTTATGACCTAAATTGAACTATGGTTACTTGAGGATTAGGATTGTTTTCTGCACCTCAAAGGGGCTAAATTGCACTTCAATGGCCACTTAACGAACCAAATATTCATATAACCCTATGTTTCTTGCAGTAGGATAAAAAAGCTGTGCCTGGAGAAATCTTGAGGATATTTACTTCTTGTGTTATTGTCTTTGCCTTGTTCCCATCTTTTGGTCTTGCAATTTTAATGTAGATAAATTTCTTTTTCAGTCAAAGACTAAACTCTATTACAAGATGATTGGCTACCGAGAGGAAAATGGACGGCTTGAAAGCACTGCCACTTACTTAAACCGTATTGAGAATTACATGAAACTATATGCTGCGTTGGTTCAGGTCCATTTTTTCGCACATGATAGAGCTCCATATCTCTGGTTCCCCGCTATTGCATCTCTGTATGTCTTAACTTGTCTGAATGCTTGTTTTTGCAGACAGAAGTTGCAGGTCTTGTAAATCCTCATGGTCTAAAAGAAGGATGGGCTTGGCTTGCAAGGTTTCTAAATCATATCCCTGTGACAAGATCATCAGCGTATGCTTTAGTGGCATACTTAGAGGTTAGATTTTCTCTGGGATGTTGCCTAGTATTCTTGATTAATCCTAAAGAGATCCTACATCTGAATTTGAACTCTTAACTTCACCTCTTGATTGATGATACAGACTCATCCACACGTTTTCAACCATGGCAGAACCCCATGATTTTAATTTTATGGATGAGTTAACATCACTTTAGTCGAGTTAGACCAGTGTTGTTAAAGGCGCGCCACTCAAATCTGCGCCTGCCAAGAACAAGGCAAGGCCCCTGTTCACTAGGCGCAACCTTATCGCGCCTTACGCCTAGGCCTGCCTTGCTGCGCCTAGTGAACATGCCCCATTCATAAACCAAGTGAGCCTAACAGGCTTGTTTGATCTTCTCTATGACAACTTTGGTTTAAATTTATATTTTTTATGGAGATATTTATATCTAAGAAAACAGTGCGCCATGCGTTAATAAGGGCCGCGCCTTTGCGCGTAGGCTCCGGGACCACTCTTGTGCCTTGGTGCGCCTTGCGCCTTTGACAACATTGAGTTAGACATCAACTACATATTGATATTATTCTAAATTAGTTAAGGTGTACGCTGCAGATGGCAGGTTTTGCCCTCTGGAAACAGTATAGGTATCAATTTGCGAAGATCTTGGCAAACATCTCCCAGAATTTTCTGGTTGCATTAAAGAAAAAACGAGAGCAAGTAGGTGATAACACGATTATTACAAGACTTGAGAATTACTTGGAAGCAAAGAACCACTTGCAAGAACCCGAAGGTCGACACCTTGAAGAACGTCTGTTATCTCAAGAGTACGCCCCATGATGGAAAACCTAGGATCTCCTTCTCTTATTTCCCTTTAGTCCAGGTAGAAGCTCACAGCCTTCATAATGATCTGAATTAAGGGCTGCGAGCTTTTAGATAGAGCCTGGTGAAGATTTCCCGAATCGACAACAGAGAGTTGGGATTGGAAAGATGAGAAATTATTTCGAGATCTGGGTTTTGTGGGTGGAGTCAGATGCCTGCTGTTTGTGACCCATACCAAATGCGTATGTTCAAGATGTTTCGGTCGGTACTGTCGTACGAATATAAATTTTAACAAGAACTGATGTATGTGGAAGTATCATATTGAGGTCACAAAAGTAATAATGTGTTCTTATAACTCTATTCGACGAATTTCTCTATGTAATCTGTGGAAGTTGTATATCGTCATTTTTTTTCTATGGGGGCTGTGTAGTTAAAATTCTATTAACTGCTCTGTAATTTGTAGGACATTAACGATTTTATGCTCAGTGGTCATCCCTGTTGCTCGATCACAGACGAATGCTGCATTAGTTCTATTCTGATCTGCTGCTTAATATATATATATATATATATATATATATATACACACGCTCATTATTTGAGCTTTATATGATACTACCTTCTATGTTGCCTACTGCAAGTATAATTAGCACGCTGTTACGCATGGCATCAAACACATTGCAGTTGCAATGTGGAAATGCTTTTTTAACAAAATATTGCGCTGACGGATACGTATATGTACATTTCCTCACATACGAGAGGGTACTCTTGAGAATAAAAGTGTCCGTATGAAAGAGCCAGATGAAAATTTTATGTAGATATATTATTTTAAGTTTGAGTTGAAAAAATCATCCGCGGCCTTTGAAAAAAATTGTGACATGAAAGAGTAAGTTTAAAAAGTTTAGCGTCCGGAGTCAAATTCTTTAAAGCTTTAGTTCTTTTTTTTTTTTAAATTTTTTTTTAATTCCAAACCTTGTTGATGTACAATGCACACACCAAATTGCAACCTAAATAAAGAGATATACAGCTGTTTCTTGCAGGAACTATGATTGTCCTACTCAAAATACCTTATGAAGATTAACATAATTATCTCAATTTATTTATTAAAAAAAGAAATAAGAAGAACACCTACTATATAATGTTTGCTGTAAACTGCTTTTGCACTTACTGCTATGATCCAGAAATCAATAATACCTACATGCATAACACTCTTATAGCTTAATAAGATCATCAGACAATTTTTATTCGTGTTCGAGTAAAATGCAAAAGAAAACCCCTTATTAATCCAAAGTTTATGATTTTTTTTAAACCATCTGTTTCATTTTAAAAGTCAACAGGCTCTTTTCGACCATTCCGGACCCGCCTGAATCAAAAACATCAATACTATCCAACTACAAGTAAGATAGCAGGTCACTCCGTAGTATTTTCGATCTGCTCGGCGCTCGTTTTCTCCCCCGCTCTGTTACTGTGTCCTCCTACATCTCCCTCGTGTTTTAGCATGATTTTTCTGGATTCCCTACGCGCCTCTCTTTTTGCAGCCCTTACTTTCTCAAAACCCTTATCGATCTTGGCCTCTTCTTCCGGGGAGAAGAAACCGACTTCCATCTTTCCAAGCTCCGCATACATCTGTTCTATCCTAGCCTTCCAAAGTACGCCTAGCTCTGAATCCATCTTTTCGTAAGGGGTCTTCATCAGATACTCGTCGATTCCACCTGCTTTGTCTATGCACCTTAGAGCATGAGTTGTGACTTTGACCCGGATGTGCCTGTCGTGGATGTAACTAAAAAGCCTCTTCTCTTGCACATTCGGCTTCCACGTTCGCCTAGATCTTTAATTAGAAACAACGCATTATGTAATCTTATTTTGGCATCAAATGAAGAATCAAGATCATCCAACTTAATTATCAAATAAACAATTTGCAATTTACAAAATGATATTGAAGTGCAGAATTGTAAGGGAAAAAAAAGAAGAAGTCCAAACAATTAAAAAATGTCAGCTTCACAAGAACTTTGTTCTAACTTACTACATCAGACCTAGCTCTCTAAGCATATCATATACACAAGTGCAGAACACATAATTCCAGCAAATAAATTTAATTCCAGCATAATTAGATGTATATTAGGATTAACTGCTACACAGGGAGATGGAACTACTATTATACTAGTATGATAAAAAAAAAAAAAAAAAAAAGGAACTGTAGAAAGATCTCTAGAAAGTGACGCATGGGACAAACTACGATGCTCGACCAGTCAATGGGATTGTCGATTAATATACTTATAATGATACTTGAAACTATGGTTTTATGTTTCGGACGGCACGACAGATCCGCGGGATCCAGCACCGGGACGGCCGACATGGCGTCTAAAGATTTTTATTTTTTTTTCAAATATGTAGCACTGTTCATCTTGCGCAACCCAATATGTCCTGCTGCGACCTGTAGATTTTTATTTTTATTTTTCAAATGTGTAGCATTGTTCATCTTCCTCGGCGCGCAAGCCGATATGTCACGTCGCGACCTAACACAGGTCGCGACGCGGAGGCAACCGTCCATTGTCTGCTCACGCGATTGGCGCATGGCCATACTTTTTTATTTTTATTTATTTTTAATACATTTTTTGTCTTTTACGTTTCAATTTAATATAAAATATAATATTTATTATCGGCACGGTTGGTACGACACGATTGGCACATCTCAAATTTGGAATTCACCCAAACTCGGCTCGTTATGGCAACGAAAACCTTGCATAAAACAGATTTAACAGTTGAAGCATTTGTTCCCCTCAGATTGGTTCTGTGGCACATTTCTGCGCACTGGTCCTATCTGCGCCTACTATCGATGTCCACATAGAATGCTATGTCATTCACATCATCATGCAACAATAGTCCTTGCGAAGTAACATAGACAAGACGATAAAGGCAGCCAAATATCAAAAACAGAACAAATATAGTTTGCAACCAAACTATGTATAGTTATAAGGCAATTGCAACTGCCATAAACCCAGATAATCTGTAAGCTCGTGGGCATAGAAGGTTCACAAATGATTTATAACACGCTAATTGTGATCGCCTTTGCCTCTCCAGGGGTCGCTCTTAGGGCCGTCAAGCCTCATTTTCCCTAAAACCCATCCCGAAGCGACTCAACCAAGCTTACCTTCAGTATGATCAAGCATAATAAAAAAATTACGGTAATTGAAGCTCTTCCGAATCAGCTTATGACATAATTAAGTAGTGATTTCCTTTTGAGATATGGTCTGCTCGTGATTTCGTAAATCTAGAGGGAGAGTAATGTAGCTAAATGATGAGAAATTACTTGTTTCCACCGTCTTCGCTGATCTGATTGCCGAACTGGATGTGGCGGCCGGCGAAGATGCCGCGCTTGGCGCGCGACATTACGACCTTGGAATTGGGCATGCATTTCTTCACCGTCTCCATCCCCTCCACCGGCAGACCTAATTTTCCCGATGCCAGCCTCTTCGCCGCCTTCTTGAACAACTCCTGTCCCCGGAAAGACATCGCCGCCGTCCGCCGCCGCTTAGAGAGAGAGAGAGAGAGAGAGAGAGAGAGAGAGAGAAAGCAAGTGCGAGCGAGCAAGGTGGATTTAGTTCGCCTCTAATTTGCAAAATCTCACCAGACCTTGTTGGGCATGTTTAGTAGGGATTCAAATCCTCTGCCCCAATTCTCTATCATGTCCTCTGTTTCAAACCCTCAAAACATATATTTGTAAGTATTTTTTGAAAAAAATTTCAACATAAAAGTTATAGATCTCATCAAGATCTATAATTTTCATATTAAAAATTTCTCCAAAAAATACTTCTAAATATGTGTTTGTAAGCCTCAAAGTGTTAACGGGTTTTAAAGCAGTTTTAATATCCGTTAAGATGTTAATATTTTAGAACCTAAAAAATACATATTTAGAAGTATTTTTTGGAGAAATTTTCAATATGAAAGTTATAAATTTTGATGAGATCTACAACTTTTATGTTGAAATTTTTTTCAAAAAATATTTATAAATATGTGTTTTAAGAATTTAGGACAGAGGACGGAATAGAGAGTTGGGACAGAAGATTTGAGTCCATGTTTAAGTTAGGGTAGTGAGCGGAAAGTTACTCGAGTAATACTCTTTATATATATATATATATATAATATATATATATATATATATATATATATATATATATATATATATCCGTAATTAAATCTTGACAATTTTTTTATTTAAATTCGTAATTACATTTTTGACTATTTTTTACTATTAAACCCACACACTTGACCAATGTAATTCCAAAAATGACGGTTTAAAATATTTTGCATTAACGTTGTGATTTTTACACTTTCTCCCTACCCAAAAAATTTTGAGAGACTTGTATATTAACCCCTCCCTCGAATCATCTATTATAAATAGACCCCTTATTTAAAAGTCATTATTTTACATTCTAAAATAACTATTTAAAAAATAATTTAAAAAAAAATATTTATCATAAAAAAGTTATATTTATTTTTAAAAAAATAATTTAATAGAATATTTAAATATTAAAATCTAATAGATTAGCGAATTAACTTTTAAACCACTCGTACTTTGTAGCTTCAAAATATCTAATTGAAAATATTTTTTGATAAACTAAAATAGGAAGCAAAGAAGGGTGAAATAAATTAAAAGTAAAATAAAAGGCGCTTATCTAAATTTTGATATAACGCAAATTCTACTCCGCCTCTCAGCTATCGAGAACTTAGTCTTTATCCACTTCCAAAAAAGTAAAATTATGTCATATGATTTTTCTCCAACTAAACTAGAGTTGTCAAGAGCTTTTCATATTTTAAATGATGGATCCAGACATATTATAGCTCATATTTAGAAGAACATACCATTTTTTGCTGAATATGTGGTGAAAATCCGATTACATTTCCATGAGTTCAAATTTAGAGGCAGAAAAAGTATCATATTCTTAAATCGGATTTTACTTGCTCTACACTATATATATATATATATATATATATATATATATATATATATATATATATATATATATTATATAACCCAATAGATTCATGAAAGTTACCTACTATGTAGGCATTTTATTCCCTGACTTATAGAGCTCATACAGTAGTAATACAGCTTTAGAGCAACAGAGGGTACACATATGTATAGATTCATAGAATTATTAGCTATTAATGATGATCGGTAGGGAGACGGCATCCAAAGAACGGATTGCAACCGCGAGAGGGGCGGTTGCCGGAACTCCCAGGGCGGTGCCTGTTGGCACGGACCTCCCTATCGTGCCCTATAGCGCCATAGCCGATGTATCTGACATTGCTCTGTTGCAGTACGTCGATAGTCTCAGTACGATGCGGACTATGCAACACATAGTCCTCGAATTCTTCCTCCTCCGCATTAAGATCCCCGGAGAACCATTTTGCGATCACCTTCTCGTGAAACGTGCGGCGATGCCGAGCCATGTTTGGATCATCCTCAGCTTGAGTGAGTTGGGATGGTGGAAACATTGGTATTTTTGTTAGTGCAAATAGAACTGAAGGAGAATGTGATGGTGATGAAAAGTACTTGAGCTCTATCTCTTGTTTAAATAGACTGGTAAAGTTTTATGGAGAATAGAATCCAAAAATATTCTGTTTTTATATTTGGATGATTGAAAGAATAAGCATCTCTTCAGTGGCTCAGTAGTCACAGAACACCGGTGACAAAAAAAAAAAGAGTATTCGCTTCCTATTAAAATTTGGAATTTTACTGATCAGCATTGGTCCAATTAGTTAGCGCGGCTAGATGCTAGAAAAAAATTATAGACTGTTCCTTATAAATGCCTGCTTCTTATGAAGGATACATCAGATGTTCAAATCCTAACAATATCTGATTAGGAGTGATTTAACTTTAACTCACACTATTTTCGATCGAGATGTAATACATACAACGAACTCGGCGGTTAAGACGAAAGAAAAAATCGGAGTTGAATTAGCCCTATTTTTTCTTTTTCCAAAATCAATCACTGTATCTCAAATCAGTTCATGCTTTTGCTGTCACGTGTGTGGGCACCTCAATAAAAGTATAGGCTAATTTGAGATATAGGGTTTGCTTTTGGAGAAAATGCAAAAGCATTGCCATGCCAGTAAAAGCGAGATCTGATTTGAGAGATTTGAAATAAATAGTTGATTTGGAAGAAATTATTTGAAATGAGGGGCTACTTTATTATTTCATTATTCCTAAGTTGTTTGTGCAACTTAACCGATAGCTGTCTTCCCCACACGAGTAGAGGGGCCGGCAATGAGCAAGCCTGAAAAGTTATGGTGTCTCAGCACGTGTGCACGAGTAAGCATGTATGTGGAATATATTGCTAGAATAAGCAACAATGGATCCCTCTTTTCTATTTTTTTTTTTTTTTTTTTTTTTCCTCTACCTCCCGTCTAGAATAAGCTGTGATTATAAAATTGGAAGCGTTCTCCGAACGGTTGGTTCAGCCAGGCCGGACAAAACGAATAAAGTTGGCTACTAAACTAGTAAACTTGCAAAGTTATTGAATAACTATTACATGTTTCCATTATGTTAAAAAGTTTTAGAGGTGTTTGGATGCCGAGGGTCCTACGATAGCAATTTTCTCTTAAATATAGCTACGTATATTTTATCCCCTCTTTACTCCACTAAGGTAGAGTTTATTTAGAAGTGTTTGGATGTAAAAACACACACCACAAAAAAAAAAAAAAAAAAAAAAAAAAAAAAAAAAAAAAAAAAAAAACCTCAAAATTCTTATTAAGGGAACGGCGATACAGGAGCATATTATTCATTATATTCGCTAAATAGCAAGTCATCAAGAGCTCCTTAGAAGGAGCTTATTTCCCAAACTAGTTTTTTAAGACTGCAATACGAATATATCATGGAATTATTAGTTTTGGATATGTCTTCCTGATAGATAATAAGTAATCTGCATCATTTTTATACCCAGATATCAGAAGTGCAATCCCCACCCGGGTACCTCATTTCATGAGCCAGTGAAGGACCATCAGGTTCCGAACCGAAATCGACGAAGAAGTTTGGATTTATTGCCAGCCCTCCCTGCTCTGTGTTCACGTCTATTTGTATAATATGAGAGCCTGTATCAAGAAGATCAGGATAGAACTGACGATCCCACGCGCTGAAGAGGGAGTTCGTTGCGTATAGCCTCTTCCCATCCAGACTCAACTGGATCATCTGAGGTCCTCCTCTCAGACGATTTCCCTGCAGAAACAACGTAGGTCAACATCTTTAGATCAAGGTTTGAAATGCCATGCCGATCCGAGCCGAGTTTCGGAAAACTCAGATCCCGATACATTAGAGGCGTTCTATGACCGCCGGCACGTAAAACTATGATTTCTAAGTAAAGAACATACTTTTATACATATCATGCGCTATAAAATAAGTGGAATTGTCAAGTTTTGTAGTCTCTCTCATGCGATTTGAATTTGTCCATATGTTTTTTTTTCCTATTTTGAAGTTCCGGTTCTTCTAAAATTATTCTTTTCCACCATTAACCCTTTAACCTTTATTTCAATTTTGCTCCTGCGAACACAAGTATCTTGGACTAAATGAGAAGTCATCGGATGCAATCGTTTTGGGAGGTCTCAATTCGTAACAAGGATAATATTGCTCACCTTAATTTCAGGAACATCAAACTGGGACTCTTTTCCATCCCGGGTCTCATAGACCACAGGGCTTCCTTTCTGAAGGAGTCCACCCACCCAGACTTGGCCGGTGAGCACAGGATTTGCAGGATTTTCAATATTGTACTGTCTTACATCTCCATGAAGCCAGTTCACAAAGTAGATGAAGCGATCGTCGAGGGAGATGAGGAAATCAGTGATGAGTCCTGGCATTTCGGGTAGAATCCAGTTCTTAACCTTCAACGGTTCTACTTGAATCACCACCTACATCACGAAAAGTACCGACAATTTGAGAATCCGATTTCATCATAATTTCCATGAACAACGCACTTTGCCGATTGGGAAAAAAAATTACCTCATGGCTCCATGTCCCATCAGAGGTCTTGAAAAATCTTACCATGTTGCTCGTCAAAGCACACCCAACAAATCCGGTGTCTTTGGATGGGTCATGAAGAAACCTAATCTGTAGTTATAAATATTATAATTATCCATAAAGAAGAAATAGGGTGGATCTCGGATCTAATAATCTTCGATTTTACTTACTTCAAGAGGCAAGAGCCCAGTGTTGCCAAGGTCTAGTATCTGTTTTAGTTCACCATCTGGCCAGTTGTATACATGTAGGTGCCGCCCATAGAGTCCATCGGAAACGTGCTGAAGATTGAAACCATTCTTAAAAGCTGCTGGAGCTCCCCATGATGTACTAATCATCGTATTATGACGGGGCTGGTACCAATAATCGTAGCCATAAAGTGGGCTATGACCTGGCTTATCCCATCTGAGTAAATAAAGATGGAAAAATAAGTTATAAGTTAAAAAGAATGCATTATCCTACTCGATGAACACTAAAAAGAAACTGACAATATACTTTGGTTAACAACCGATGAGGTTGGCATGTAAATTCAAGTGAAAATCCGAAAGTTAGAAGTTTTGCAAGTTGGATTTTTCACGCGCACGGGGATGTAAAAAAAATGTCATTACCATAAGAAACGTAATTCGGTCGTATACATAAATTCCATCTTTTATACTTAATAACACAAACTTACGCTTAAAACATCACCAGGATTTTTAACATAGCTAAAAAATTATGACAGCTGAAGGCATCTATTTGAAATATCATTCTTTTTGTCTGTATAGACAACTTCACACTACATGCATATTTGACACCCTTACAGTTTATAATGGGGATGGGTTAAATTCAAGATTTCTGACAACTCTTAGATATGGGTTGACGAAAATTTATGGGTTGTACCAATTGGATAATCCTGATAATTAGCTTTTCTACGGGGGTAATTGTTTCAACAAGAAAAGACATCGTCACGACCTCATTGAGGATCTGCAAAAGGAGAAGCATCTTCCTTTTCATTCAGCCTAGGGGCATGCTTGGGTAAAGTGTAATGTGGATATGCAAGTTTACAAGATAATTTTTATATCCCTTACCTCCAAAGTTAATGATTACAAGGTGCCAGTATATTTGTAAGAATTAAGTTTACAAGGTTACGTTAAACCTGTATAGGTTACACCCAATCATAACATGCTATGTTCAAAGAAAAAAAAAATCTATTTGTCGTCGGAAGCTTGATACCCTTAATTGTAATGGACCATTGAGAATCATTCTAGAAGAACTAAGGAATATCCAAAACAAGCTTAAAAAAGCTTTACGAACATTTTGCTATGGAATTAAACTGCATACAGTTGCATGCTTTATTTTAACATAAAGAATGTACAGAAAGAAAGGTACCTCCCTTTGATACTGAAATCTGGATTAAGGAGAAGGAATCCATTTCCCTTTGCGTTCCCATCCTTGTCTCCCAGGCAGGACACCATAATTTCACCAGTTGCAAGACAATGTGCTGTATGTGGATATGCTAATCCAGTCTTCTCTACAATTTCCTTAGGATCTACCACCTTGTGCAAGGATGGAGCTCTTGGATCTTTAACTGTATCAATAGCATATATACGGCTAGACCTACAAAAGACAAGCAAAGAAACAGCTTGAATACCAAAACTTTCAAATGAAGTCAAATTAGAGTTAAACTAGGCAAGTCCCCATCCCTTGCATTGGATGTCACAGCCTGCCCCTCAAGAAGGGTAGGGCACAGGTTCGAACCCTATGGTCGTCCTGAAATGGAGAATAGGCAATTCGGCGAGTTTTCAGCCGAATTTGCTAAAATGATGACTGGGTACTACCCGTACACCATGTTTGGTTCAGGGGCAACAGCAGGCCAGGTATTACTTCCTGATAAGGCCCAAGTCCAATGCGTGCTGGACGGTCTGGATAGAAAACCGTGCCCAGTATAATAATATGGTTATGTCGCCGGGAAGGTTTCACCTCATTACTTTAAAAAATAGAGAAAGGAAAGCAAACCCTCTAAAGATATAGCAAACAAGGCCGCATTACAAGGTATCATAAGAACCAAAGTTGATAATCTTACAGGTTAAAGGTGCTTGGGAACGAACATTCAGTATCTAAAAGAACCAAGATGCCTACGTGGAAGAACGACCGACATTAGCTAAAAATTAAAGTAACTTACAGCAAAGAAGGCAAAACTAGAAAGCGTCTCTCAGCAGAAGAATCGCCATGGCAAGAGCTGCAGGAATTCCAACCAGAGTGATGTAATTCGTCCCCAACATAAGGCATGGGTAGCCTATGAATGACTTTTGAATAGGTAGGAGAGCTAGGATCAACATCAACTGTTGCCAAGTAATCAGGCTTCTCCTTCCCTGTACCTGTTATCAAGATTTTCTATTCAGAGGTCTCAGATATAAATGCTATTAAGATCTACAGCACTTTCTATAAAAAAACTGTGTAAAATCAAACTTTCACTATAGAAAAAAAAAACTAAGTAAACTGATTATTTGGGACGAGGAAAACACAGAATTACATGATATTGAATTGAATGTGAAGAACATATGGCTCTACAGAATACATCATGACCAGTACAAATTCTAATAAAATAGGCAGATATAATATTTATTTCTGCTTAATTGGAATCTTCAGATTGAGGAGGAAAAACAGAAATAAGTTGATGTTGAGTGGAATTCAGAAATACAATGTTATGTAAAGAATTACCTAATGAATTCTCAAAGAAAAAGTACATCATGGCTAATTAAAAACTCTAACAGAATAGTCACATATAATGGGGATTTTTTTCTGTCTAGCTTTGAATAACATATCCATGATTTACAAATATGCATCAGAAAAAAAATTGCTGCAATATAATTCAAGAAAAAAAAGGGACGTTAAACTTCAAGGATTCAACAAAGACTACATTAGAATTTATTAATTCCAGGATAAGTGCTGCACAGAGATCATACAGTGCAAAACCATCATATTGACAGAAATCCATATTTACATTAATTAATAAATTCGCGTCATTAAACTAGACATCATATGGGATCTATGTTCTAATAAATTCTATTAATATAAATAATTAGTAGAATCTAATAAATAATAGAAGAAACTATTCGACTTTATCAAATCATAACAGCTAAATGAAAAAGAAGTTGAAAAATGAAAGTGTAGATTAGATATATTATCAATATATAGCAAAAGAATAACAACAGAATAAAACGAAATTTCAAATAAGTCAAAAGAGATTTACATCCTTGCGTATATAGAATCAGAAGACATTAGTAATCTCCAGATCGAAGCTCACAAGCACAGTCCAACTTGGCGAACATATCATATCATCAAACGACATGATACAATTAGATAAAACAACATTCGTCGAAATCTCGCGCGAGATTTTACCATTGTAGACGCAGGTAACGTAGATGAGCTTCTCACGAGGTCCAGCCATGGCTTCCAGCGGCGAGGCGTAGCCAGGGCCAGCACGGCAGCACGACGCCGCCGTCGCCCCTCCGTGTTCAGCCACCTCCCCGCTGTGTTCTTCCGCAATCGTCATCTCCTAGCAGTGATCTCAGGTCCCCGCAGTGATCTCAGGTCGCACCTAAACGTCACGGGTCGTCGGAGTTGCTGCTGTACATATATAATTGTGACAACAGATATTATTGAGATAACAGATAAGCGTGCGCAACTGAATCTGAAAGGCTGTGTCGTGAAGTTAGTACACGTGGCGGTTGCTTATTCGCTAAAAGACAAGAAGTCGGGCGGACGTGCCGCGGTGAGGAAGATTATTATCTCGGATGAATTTGGATGTATTTAGCGGCAAGACCAAAGATGTACTGGACCTGGAAAGCTTACTAGGTACATTATTTACAAATATTTTTGATCCGATAGTCTACGTTATATTAAAACTTTTTACGACCTTGTTTATAAATATTTTATTTAAAAATAATTTTAAGTAAATAAATTAATTTTAGACTTTTAAACAAAAATCAAACTAAAATTGTATTTAAAATTTTGGCATAAATATTATATTATTATATTGATTAAAAGAAATTTTTATATAACTTTTAAATATTTCTTAAGATTTTTTAAAAAATAATATCTATAATAGTAAAGCGTAAAAAGGATGTTTCGTTGTGTCTTTTATAAATAAAATAATTTTAAATTATATATAATAGTTATTATAAATTATTGTATGGTTTATATTTTCTAACAACTTATAAATTCGTCAATTTTTTCTCATTTATATCTACTATATGATTTTCAGTATTGTTATTTGTGGATTTGTAATTTTAATTTTTTAAAATTTTTATTCTCTTCACAAAAATATAGTATGTAATTATAAAATTTAAATTTAATATGTAATAAAGCGATAATTGTAGAATTAAAATAATTTTTAAGTATAAATTAAAAAATTATAATTTTATTAATTATAAATTTCAAATTTAAACTAAAAATTAACTAGATATTTCGAAAGTAAGTGCTAGAAAATTTGCCTAGGACGGGTGGTCATTGGTTAATTGGAGGACAATGATGGAATCTGGATACCATGCAGACGAAGTCAAAGATGCTGACAAAGATGAAAGTGCTGCCCGTGTCCAGCTAGCTCAACTGATGGAGAATCACCTCATAAAATATCACCATCTAAGTTCGAGACTCATGAAGTTAAAAATTTATGTAGGATTTTTCGAAAAAAATTTTTTTGTATTCTGTGACATAAGTCTTCGTTTATAGAAAATCTGTACTCAAATTTCAGAGCGTCGGTCGGAACTGGACGTTCTTCGTGACTTTGAAATTTCTCAGGGGATGTGCGCTAGCATTAAGGGTTCCACCACGATAATCTCAACAAAAAAAAAAAAAAAAAAAAAAAAAAAAAAGAAGACCAAAGATGAGAGTGCCCAGTGAATAGTGTTTGGTTTTTCAGCATGTTCCGACCCAGTCCTCTAAGGAGTTTAAACCCCATGTATTCATAAATTGTGATACACAGCTTAGTTAAATTAATTGTGATTAATTCAGACCAGAAAAAAAAATAATAATAAAATACAAATTTGGTTAGGATCAAACCAGCTACGTACTCCTACTCTGACCTAGGACGAATTCCAAATCATCGATCACCATCTAACAAGCAACAGAACGAGACAGCTGAGTGGCGAAAATAGACGTGAAAAAACTTGCATGCAAGGGAAAATACACTGAAATCTGCACATTAGCAACTGTGCACGCGAAATTCGAAGGATATGATACTTCATTAGATCTCAAACACAAAAAAAAAGGACACAGAACATTAGGCAGTATACTGGTGCATAACCAGATCTCTTTACGTACGTATTACATTCGAAGAAGAAGCAAATATAACTGCAGCGACGCAGAAACATAAAGCCAAACCAAAGAATCAAAGCCCATCGTCCTCGAAATCAACCACCGGCGCCGGAGCTGGAGACGGCAGTGTGCCACACTTCCCGGCGGCGGCAGCGGAAGCACTGCAGCTCCCCTTCCATCCCCGCGCCGGCTCCGTCGAGCTCCTCTCCTCGTCGAATATCCCATCCTCATGAGATCCCGAACCAACCGATGCGTCGAAGAGGTACAGATGAGGAAACGGAAGAAAGATGCTGTGAATGACGATGTTAGCGTTGGAAACCACTTCCGCCGCCTTGATCGGGACGTAGTTGATCCGAAGCCCAGCCGGTGCAGCATCCGAGGCTGCTTGTGTAACCACGAGGTGCTGCCCGCGGACCAGAGACGTCATCACGGTCCCTTGTGGAAGCTTCGCGAGATCGGCGAGCATCAGAAGGCGATCGGGGATGATGTGGAATCTCACATTCATGACGTAAGCATGTCCTCCGGCGAAGATCGCGGCGTCGTCGAGGGCAAACACCGTCATGTTACGAAGCCCTACAAGCTCCGGGTACTTGATGCGCATGGCGAGGGCGAGAATGCTGAACCCGGCGTCGCGAAGCCGCACGATAGCGTCACGCATCATCAGACGGTTCACGGAGCTCCGATCGCCGGAAGCGAGGCCGAACGATGCGTGTGCCTGAGGTCGAGGCGGCGCCCGCGAGTCGATATCGTCGCACGAGTGTGGAGACAGAGGCGTGACATAGCCTTGGAGCCCATGGATCACAACGTGGCCATCGTTGAAAAGATCTGGGCGGGTTATCTCCACCCCGTCGACGAAGTATTTCGTCAACGGTGAAGATGTCGACGATGCGTTTTGGTCATTGAGAAGGAGAGAGTTGGAGGTTAGAGTAAGGCAGCTACGGCCAAAGACTGGAGAGTTCGTGGCGGCAGCGAGTGTAGGGAGTTTGGTGCGAAAAGCGAGTTTAGAAATTACAGAAAGAGGAAATAAACCAGGGACGAGATGCTCACGAAGAAGCTGCGCCACCGGGCAAGCGGGTCCGCATGAGCGGATGGAGTCGTCGGAAGGGGCGAAAATGGTGATCGGACCGCCGGAGACATCGGCCGACGCAGCGGCAGAACTTGGAGAGAATAGAGCGGGAACGGCCATCGCGAGCTCCTGAAACCCTAGGTTTGCGAGGATCGGAGACAGCAGCGCCGCTTGGTGAAGCTGGCGCTCGAGCATCGGCGGAGGAGATATCGCGACGACGGCAAAGGCGAGAGAGACTCGCCGCCGTTGGAGAAGCTGAGAGTGAAGGAGGATAGGAAGATCAAGAAGAGCGCGATCGCCGCCATTTTTTGAGCTCTAGTGGAGAGATGGCTATTTCAAGTAGCTCAGCGAGTGAAAATAACTTAACTGAGCGTGGGGGTATTTATAGCTGACTCCAGGCCTTTCGTCCAGCTAAGATTCTGATCGCCTATACCCGCTACAACTCCGAACAGCAAAATATGTCAACGTGTCGTCCTACATAGATCTACTACAATAGTAAAATTTGTACTGTAACCTATCACAAAATAAGAATGAGATTGTGTGTTTCGTACACCATTCTACAGAGGAACACTGCGTTGTTCTGTTATAATTCCGTTAGAATCTTTATTTAAATTCCTATACTGCCCCTTAATTTTGATTTGGAATTCTCACTGCCCGCCAACTTTTCAAGTAGCAGCCCATCCCTTATTTGTGGTTTTTTTTTTCCTTTTTAATGAACTTATTTGTGGTTATTAAGTTTTTAGTTTGGGGATTGATGTACCACCCTTGCATTTCAAAAGTTTTTCCTTCTACATCAGCCGTTGAAATCAGCAATACTGAGTTGCCAATGTTCAAAGATTTGTAATTTAAAGGGGCAGATTTATTCGAAGATACAGAGTTGCCAATGTTCGAAGATTCGGAGGCTATTTTGGAAAAAAATTTAAAGGGGCAGATTTGTAATTATTCTAGATTGTTAATCATTTCAGGCATTTGTAATTTTATAATTACAATATCATAAAATTATAAGTTTTATTTTTAATTAGGTGGTCGAACAAGTTCATAAACCTGTCGAAAATTTCTAACATCCAAAAAAGGAAAAAATTACTCTTTCCCAATAAACTACCCAATAAATCACACACAATCAATCTCCACCACACACGCGCCTCGTGATCTGCACAACTCCTTAGTGATTCGCACAAAATATCAAAATTACATATATATCCATCGTGATGTGTGGTTTTGATTGTGCCACGTCAGCATATATAATTTTTGTGTGATTTCTTGGGGGTGCATAACAAAGCACTAAAAAAATCGGCATGGATGGATTTTGTTTCTTGTTTCAAGATGGCACTTTTTTTTTTCTTTTTTGAGATTATTATGAATATTGACGCTTTCTGAGATATTTTCTATCCAGTCGAGTTAATCGTGCTCCACATCAAAGTGGCACTTTCAAGTTTCAACTTTCAATAATACATTTTTGAACATTAGCATAAATTATAAATGACTTCGCAATCTAAAAACTAATTGTGATAATATTTTTTATTTTTTTTTTCTATTACTGTTGTTGTCTTATTAGTTATTACATAAAATCATAATAGGTACACTCAAAAGTGTTTTATCATTTTTTATTTCTAAATACTACGATCAACTCTAAATTGATGGATAGTGCTCGCGCAACTCGCATCACGCCAACTAATTTTAATAATAATTTCAAATTTTGGATTCTAAATTTTGTAAATTCGAACACAGTAAATACGAAAATTAAAAATTACGTTTATGGAATTATATTGTTACCCCATAAAAGTTCATGTACTATTTGTTCTCTATCAGCAACAATTCGGCGATAAAAAATTACTGCAAAAAATTTCTAAAATAATAAAAAAATGACAAAATGCCAATTTCTTACTTAGCCTAACTATTTATATCCTTTTTTAAAACAAATATGTGGATTTACATATATTAAGCTACAAGTTCAGCAAATATCAGTCTAATTTTTTGTCTATTATTATTTTATTTAAAATTAAATGAAATTGAATCAATGTCAAGTTCAAACAAAATTAAGTCTAACTCAAAAAAAAAAAAAAAAAAAAAAAAAATTTAAATTCAAGCTAAACAACGATAGCTTATGTTGGACTTATATTATATTAATTGAAATAAAATTATATGAGAAGAAATATGAAGTGAACTAATTATTTTTTTCGAGTTAAACATGGCGTGATTTTATGTGAGATAGCTTAGCAAAGTCGGCAATACCATGAGTAATTATATTCTGTGATTATTCTTGATAAATCGTCATCCTATACATCAGGATAATATATATTGAATTTTTAATATATAGTGCTGATTAGATACATCAACTTTTAACAATTCAAAATCGTTCGAAAATTTTAATATCATATAATTTTATTTTTGTTTAATTCAAAATTTTTAAGTATTTTAAAAATTTTAAAATATTAATATGATTGATAATATTCTGATATACAAGATGATGAGATTTGGGAGGGTTCATTAGATATGATATTCGTACCAAGCTTAAAAAATGTGATCATTTAGACTATGAGTGTAAATGAGTCGAGCCGTTCATGAGCAGTTCGAGTTTGACTTGCTAAAAATTCGACTCGAACTTGATCTAAACGAGTAGAGTGATACTTGCGCTCGACTCAAAAGCTCGTGAGTTCAAAAAATAGCCTCCATAAGATCACCATGAGAATATTTTATTTTTTATTATATTTAATTTTTAGTAGTTAAATATATGGCTAAAATATATATAATAACAGAAATTACGAGAAATAAATATAATTCAAATATTTAAACGGGTAAGCGGAATAAATTTTGTTTAAGAGTAAAAAAAATAATAGTATATATTCATAATTTGTCTATTATTAAGCTAGAGATTGACTCGAATCAAATTCGAGAATTTGAAGTTAAATTTTTTTCAAACGAACCGAGCAAAATACTATTTGACTCAACTCGTTTTCACGCTAATCTAGACCAGTTCCGGTTCAAGTTAGGTCTGGTTCAAGTTACCTGTTTGGAATGGGTTTGCTCTCCGGGCCAATAACCGACCTCGTGTTAAAACTCGTCGTGACATCAGGTCTCCCACAATCTCTGACTAGGGCGGGGGGAAACCGCTGCCAAAGTTCACTGCTCCGACACCGCTGAACTCCATCGCTTCTCCACGGCACGTAAATTTTAATTTTTGTTTCTATCCTCGATTAACAACTATAAACTCGAGTTATCTAGTTGAAATTTGCTTTCTCAATTCATGGATTTCTGTTTTGATTCTTCAGTTTTGCAGATTAGGGTTCCGGTGATGGGGGCCGAGTCGGAGGAGATAGTGCACAGACACAAGGAGTCAGATAAGGATAAGGAGAGAGATCGCCATCGCGAGAAGAAGCACAGAGACAAAGACGGAGATCGAGATCGACGGGATAAGCAGAAATCGAGCAGGAGAGATCGCGAAGACAAGGGGAGAGATCGAAAGGAGAGAGAGAGGGAGAAAGAGAGAGAGCGAGAGGAGAGAGAAAGGGAGAAAGAGAGAGACCGAGAGGAGAGAGAAAGGGAGAAAGCTAGAGATCGAGAGGAGAGAGAAAGGGAGAAAGCTAGAGAGCGGGAGGAGAGGAAGAGCGGGAAGGAGGAGAGAGATAGGGAGGCGGAAGAGAAGAGGGAGAAAGATGGAGGTCGTGAGGAGAGAGAAAGAGAGAAAGCTAGAGAGCGGGAGGAGAGGAAGCGCGGGAAGGAGGAGAGAGATAGGGAGGCGGAAGAGAAGAGAGAGAAAGATGGAGGTCGTGAGGAGAGAGAAAGAGAGAAAGCTAGAGAGCGAGAGGAGAGGAAGCGTGAGAAAGAGGAGAGAGAAAGGGAGAAGGAGGAGAGGGAAAGAGAGAAGGCTAGGGATCGAGAGGAGAGGAAGCGCGAGAAGGATGAGAGAGAAAGAGAGAAGGAAGAGAGGGAACGAGAGAAGGTGAGGAAAAAGGAGGAGAAGGATCGAGAACAACGGAGGGAGAAAAGGAGGGAGACAGATCGTGAGCGCGAAGATGATAGGGAAGATTATGATAGGAAGCGGCGGCGAAGGGAAGGGTCTCGAGATAGGGAACGTGATAGAGATCGAGAGCGGAGATCTGAAAGGCACAAGGAAGATACTGATCTCGATGCGAGGCAGAAAGATGAAGCTAAGGAGAAGAATGAGAAGACACGTGAAGAGGATATGGAGGAAGAACAGAGAAAGTTGGACGAAGAGATGGAGAAGAGGAGGAGGAGGGTACAGGAGTGGCAGGATCTCAGAAGGAAAAAAGAGGAGCGAGAGAGGGAGAAAACAGGGGATGCTAATCCCGATGAGCAGCTAACGGCCGGGAAGAATTGGACCCTCGAAGGCGAGTCTGACGATGAGGAAGCCGCTGCCCCCCCTTCAGAATCTGACAAGGATAATATGAATGTTGATTCCAATGGAAAGGCAGAGAATAATGGTGATGATGCCATGGAAGTTGAACAGGTAGCTAACGGTGATGCCACTGCTGACAGGGAGGAGGTTGACCCGCTTGATGCTTTCATGAACTCCATGGTTTTGCCTGAGGTTGAGAAGCTCAATGCAGTTGAGAGCTCTGTGGAAAATAAGGGTGACCAAGGCGGGAAAAATGGCCTTAGCAATGGTGAAAAAGCAAAGAAAAGCAGTAAAAATACACTTGGAAGGATCATTCAAGGTGAAGATTCCGACTCGGATTATGGCGATCTTCAGAACGACGAGGTTCCTTTGGAGGATGAAGATGACGAAGAGTTCATGAAGAGGGTGAAGAAGACAAAGGCCGAGAAACTCTCCATCGTCGATCATTCGAAGATTCAGTACCTGCCATTCCGGAAGAACTTCTACATCGAGGTAAAGGAGATTGCAAAAATGACTACGGATGATGTCGGTGCCTACAGAAAACAGCTTGAATTGAAGGTACATGGTAAAGAAGTGCCCAAGCCAATAAAAACTTGGGTACAGACAGGGCTCACGAGTAAACTTTTGGACACGATTAAGAAACTAGGTTTTGAGAATCCTATGCCTATCCAAGCTCAGGCGTTGCCTGTTATAATGAGCGGGCGTGACTGCATCGGAATAGCTAAGACGGGGTCTGGTAAAACTCTAGCATTCGTGTTGCCAATGTTGAGGCATATTAAGGACCAACCTCCTGTAGTTCCAGGGGATGGTCCTATCGGGCTTATTATGGCTCCCACGAGAGAGCTTGTCCAACAGATTTATAGCGACATAAAGAAGTTCTCTAAGGTTTTGGGTATTACATGTGTTCCGGTATATGGGGGCTCCGGTGTTGCTCAGCAGATAAGCGATTTGAAGAGAGGTGCTGAGATTGTTGTTTGCACGCCCGGTCGGATGATCGACATTTTATGTACAAGCGGCGGGAAAATTACTAACCTTAGAAGAGTTACTTATCTTGTTATGGACGAAGCGGATCGGATGTTCGACATGGGATTCGAACCTCAGATCACAAGGATCGTACAGAATACTCGTCCCGATAGGCAGACGGTACTCTTCTCGGCTACTTTTCCTCGTCAGGTGGAGGTACTTGCCCGTAAGGTGTTGAACAAGCCCATCGAGATACAAGTAGGTGGAAGAAGCGTGGTGAATAAGGATATCACTCAGCTAGTTGAAGTAAGGCAAGAAAGTGAAAGGTTCTTGAGACTCTTGGAGTTGTTGGGGGAGTGGTACGAGAAGGGCAAGATTCTGGTCTTCGTTCATTCCCAAGATAAGTGTGATTCGCTGTTCAAGGATTTGCTCAAACACGGCTATCCTTGTCTTTCACTTCACGGTGCAAAGGATCAGACTGATCGTGAGTCTACTATTGCCGATTTTAAAAGCAACGTGTGCAACCTGTTGATAGCCACGAGCATAGCTGCGAGAGGACTGGATGTGAAGGAGCTCGAGTTGGTTGTTAACTTCGATGTTCCTAACCACTATGAAGATTACGTCCATCGTGTGGGCCGTACAGGCCGTGCGGGCCGAAAAGGATGTGCGGTCACATTTATTTCTGAAGAAGAGGAAAGATACACCCCCGATCTTGTTAAAGCTTTGGAGCTCTCCGAACAAGCTGTTCCTGCCGATCTGAAGGCCCTTGCCGATCGTTTCATGGCGAAGGTTAAGCAAGGGACAGAACAAGTTCATGGGACAGGATATGGTGGCAGTGGTTTTAAATTCAACGAAGAGGAGGACGAAGCTAGAAAAGCGGCCAAGAAAGCTCAAGCAAGAGAGTACGGTTTCGAGGAAGATAAATCAGATTCAGATTCCGAAGATGACGGTGTAAGAAAAGCTGGCGGAGATTTATCGCAGGCTGCAGCTCTTGCTCAGGCTGCTGCAATTGCCGCTGCTTCGAAGATTCCTAATACCTCAATTCCTGTTCCCGGCGTTGCACCTCAGTTACCGTCTGTGATGCTTCCTGGAGTTGCTGCCCTAGCGAATGCGGCTACTTTACCCCTGGCCGGGGTTTTGCCGAACGAGGCCGCAGCTAGAGCTAATGCCTTGGCGGCTGCCATGAATCTACAGCATAATTTGGCTAAGCTGCAAGCTGATGCCATGCCGGAGCATTACGAAGCTGAGCTTGAGATCAATGACTTCCCACAGAATGCTCGTTGGAAGATTACGCATAAGGAGACCCTGGGTCCGATTTCTGACTGGTTTGGAGTAGCAATTACGACTCGAGGACAGTATTATCCTCCCGGTAAAATTCCTGGTCCAGGCGAACGCAAACTCTACTTGTTTATGGAAGGCGCCACCGAGTTGTCCGTTAAAAAAGCTAAAGCTGAAGTGAAGAGGGTGCTCGAGGATTACACCTCTCAGTCTCTGTCTCTTCCTGGTGCTGCTCAGCCAGGCAAGTATTCTGTTCTATAAGGATTTTTATCTACTGAAGATAAATAGATATGCGATCATGAAGCTTAAATTTTTTAGATCGAGATTATGTGGCCGTGAAGCTGAATTGACTGCAAATGTCTGGGTAATTTCTAGTAAAACATCCAGGATGCAAACAAATTCACATATACTCATTAGTTTGATGTCTTCTTGAATTATTTAAAGTATTTAGTTGTTGTACAAACACGTCTTTGAGCAGGGAAAAAAATGATTTTTTGTTTTGCTTTAAAGTACAGACTTGTTATCATGGGGCTAGTAAGTTTTCAAATACTGTTTATGTGACGAGCTGATTTCTGCATACCAATTTGTTATTAATCATCTGATTTTGATTGATCTTACGCCGATTTGACTGTTTTTAAGTTGTTTGAATTTGGAATTTCTTCCCATCCTTTATTTGTTTTTCTTCTATTTGTACTTGGCATGAATGCTCGAAGTTTCATTGTTTAATTTAAGACGGTGGCGGACATCGAAGATGGCAAATGTGGTGGGATCCCTCATTCCCTCATCCCTCATTCCTTTTTAGTTTTCATTTGTATGTCAAAATAAAATTCTCATTTTGCGGCTCTACTTAATTTTTCTTGCTGTTTTCATGCAAGACTTGTTCTGTATCACTTCGACAGCTCTCAAAGATGGACTTTTGTTTTCCGTTATGATGTGGTTATGCAATAAAATTAAAGGTTTTTTAGATTATTATAATGGTAGGTTGCAGAATATAGCGTTAGCCGTAATTTTTTTTTTAATCGTGGGAAAATTTTGTCTGTAACCGGATTATTTTATGCGACCGTCGTAATAGATAAACCTACGGATAGTACCATTTTATGTCTACCAACCGAAGAATTCTAACTTTTAGATCTGGACAAGTCTGAATGTCTGTGTTATTCTCCACGAATACTGAGGGGATAAATTGTTGATACATTTGCTGGTGGCGCTTGCGGCATTAGCTTTAATATTAAGAGTTAGAAGGTGATAGTTGGTCATGGAAATTGGATATTAAAAAAACCAAGTTCTGGTGAATTGCATTGAGGTAAAACTTTTTCTGGTACACTATTATGAATGTAACTTCTCAGCTTGCACTCTCAAGTCTCAATTTGTTTTGTTTTGTTTTTTTTTTTAATTATTATTGTTTTTTTAATCTTGTGATGTTATAAATCCTGGCAAATGGTTTTTGAATCATGTTAAAATTATCTGGTGGTGACATGCGACCAAATGAATTCATTTTCAATTGGAAAACAAAGACAAGATCTATGCTTGCTCTTGTTCTCTGCAATTCTTCTATTCAGGTCAGTAAAAGACTTGGGAGTGTTGTTCTTCGCTGTTGTTAATTCTCTCTTCTTCATCGTAAAATTATATATATATATATATATATTTGGATGATATACAGCATTTTTAAAAAAAATAATTATTTATCAAACATCAGGATCAGACGATAGATTTTGTGATGGTTTTGCTCAGGTTTGGAGTTGCAGGCATGTTAAGCCAAGAATGGCTACAGAGGAGTAAACAGTAATATTTGGAATTACAGTCCTTGAACTACTTATTTCCGGGACAGCACAATTAATATGCCAAAACTTGTTTATTTTCTATTTTAAAGCTTTTTTTTTTTGGAGAAACTTTTTTCTTTAAACATTTAAAGCTTATTTTTAGGAGAGTTTGAAATATTCGAATAAAAAGAGCTATCTGTATCACCAAAGAACAGGAAAATAGGCTATTATAGAAATGGAGAAATCTAGTAGCATCTCTAATAACAATCTCTCTCCCAACAATGCTGCTGATCAATGTCAGCACATTATCAGAGTCCCCGCAGATAGGTAGGTTCTTTTTTTTATTTTTTTTTTATTTTTTTTAAGAGATTATCATGGTAAAATTTGTAATGCAAACGCATATTTTTGTAAAATTTTCAAACTTGTGAAAAATTACCACGCCTACAAATAGATAGGCTCTTTACTATCCTTATATTTGCGCCTGGTGAATAAACTTTTAGAATCTTACAAATTCGTCACTAGGACAAAATATAGAAGCAGTTAATTCTCGTGCACCTCAACATCAGGTGTAACAGACATGATTTCTTTCCAATGTAGATTCCTCCGCTGATGAATAAACTTTTTGAAATATCGGATGGTGCCATCCGTGTAATTATCATTACGATGATTGCACAAAAATGAACCAATTATCGGCAAAATTATTTTTGCGATAATTTAAAAAAAAAAACTGTCGGCATTTGGTAAAATAGAAATTCTAAGGCACAGTTAACATAATTATAATATTTTTTCTAAAAAAATGACATCACAATCTTTTCGAAAAAGTATCACAGAAAATAACCGATGTAAGCAAATACAGTCTTTATATCACAAGAAAAAAACTTCAGACCAGACTCTTTCAGAATAGTTTTCCATATCACAATCTCAAGCACCGCTCCATATTTTATCCACAATTTCCAGAGAAAATTCGGTGAAACTTACATATATATATATATATATATATATATATATATATATATATATATATATATACTCGAGCACTACCAATATACAAAACTAAAATATGATTTACACGGTACACTGCTGGGCTTCCTAAAAGCGTGCAAACATTCCCAGCTGCTAAGTACTTTTATTTTAGGAATATTTGTATTTTTATACCCCCAATAATTTGAGATTATAAAAATATGTCCTCACTAATTCAAAATAACATTTAAACTCTCTTGACTATATACAATGACGAAACTATACTCGTCAAGTTAACTGCCATCGTCTTTTTAAAAAAAATGACAAATAATTTCGTCATGTTAAAAGATCAAGAATGTACAAAAACGTTATTTTTAAAGTAGGAAGACATAAAACGTAATTTCGAACCATGGGGAGGCGTTATAACGCAAATACCCCTTTATTTTACTATAATGCAAGGGGGGATTTACCATTTTATGATCTTCTTTGAGCACAGTTTACTTGTAGAGCTTGGCTATCTCGTTATGGTACTTATCGACAACTTTGTCCCGTCGTACTTTCATTGTTGGAGTCATTAACCCGTTTTCGATCTGCAAGTGGATCAAAGACTTAGACACAAACTCAGACTACTGAAAGTTAAAACGGAGAGATCTTGCATAGTCCAGAGAAATTACAGTGAATGGTTCATCCACGATCAGTATCGGCCCAATTTGGAAAGAACAACCCGATGTCCTGCATCAGGATTCAGGAATGGATCAGCGATCTGTTCATTTTTTGAAAAAACAAAATTTATGTGCAAAACGTACACGTTCTGGGAAAATATTCTTTTAAAAAAAAAAAAAAAAAGAAAAGAAGAAAGCTAGAAACTCTGAAACTTGTCCTAAACTTTCTTCCAAAACTCTTGTCCAGCACAGGCAGCTCGAGCGGTGGGATGCATGACTCAAAAAGCATACGTTTCAGGTTCGAGTCCGCGTGACTCTAATGTCCCCATGCATCCGTTCGGATGTGCACCTAAGAAGGTGGCGGGAGCTCCCATTGTGGAAGGCCCATATTCCGTTCTAAGGTGGGTTGATAGGTTCCATGGCGTGGGTTTATCCCTTATAATGATCGCCGCAAGAGGTCGATTGTGAACATGGTTTCCTCACGATAATAAAAAATAATAATAATAAAATAAAAAGAAAAAGAAAAAGAAAAAGAAAAATATCTCCTTCAATAATTACATGTGGTTCTCAAAGTAGACTACTGATGCAAAAAAATGAACAATATTTCTTTTGGGAGAAATTGTGAGTGCACTATTAGTGTATTATTATAAGTGATCTTGAGGGGTATATGGATATTAAAATCGTAAAAAGTAATTGTACTGTAAAACCTCACCATGTTCGTACTTCTTTGTAGATCAGATTTAGCACTTTGACTTTGGTCAGCTCAGGGATGTCCTTAGTAATTGATTCCGCCATTGCTACCTTCATAACCTCATCTTTGTTTGGAACAACCAGAGCACCAAGCCGGCGTTGATCCTGTAAAATTTGAAACAGATTTCACTCGAAGGTAACAAATTTGCGTACTGGAAAAATAGGCAATACTTCAGTCACATAAGAAATTGGCGAAACATGCACCGAAGAAATTACGAAGAGATTATCTGATCTGACAACGATGAATGAAACCACAGATGTAAGATGAGATGAATTATTACGAAACAACTTTAAATTACACCATCAAGTTGCTGATAATCACGCAAGGAGTAAGAGTACCAAAGTTCTCATGGTTCAATTCATGCAGAAATATCGGTGAACCTTTTAAGAGAAATTTTGGAGCCCTAGCTGTGGTGACTTGTGAAAAACTACTAGAATTGAGTGTCTTTCGATTATTTTGAGTTCCTTGAAGAGTTTGCGAGCATGATTATACACAAATAGAAAGCACAACTCCGACCGTTTGGATGGAAAAAACCAACATGAATGCGTGGCCTGAGGGAACCAAGTACTAACACAGAACATTTTTTTTCTTTTATTTTAATTTTAATATGGACACTAAATGAGTCAGGAATCGAGAATTTATTTACCTGACCAACAACTACGATCTGCTGAATCAAGCTACTTCTCATTGCCGCCTCTTCTATTTCTGATGGCTCAACGTTTTCACCTGGAAGTTTCCAATTGCAACATTAGGAGAAATTGCCATTGCACAGAAATTACATGTATACTCATATGTACAGGCATGTAGGTCCATCTAATTCAATGAAATCATATAAACACTCTATTTGGATATGCATTTACACTTGCAGTTAACATTCTGGTTTAGGATTTAGCTGTTGTAGTCTGTAGCTATTGGCAGAGTAGTCCACTTTTATCTGAAAATTCCAGTTATTGCCTTCGTTTCTATAGAAATGAAAAGTCTGTTTATTCTCGCTGATAACATGATCAACTTAATGAACAATTAAAACTTCCATTCAACAAAGAATAATTGTCCACCAGAAATGAATACTCTAAGCCTGTAAGGAAATACTTATTATTGTGCAAGCCTTAAGGGTTTTAGACGAAGTTACTGTTTAATTTTTCCAGTATCATTTTATTCCTCTTGAATTGACAAAAATTTATTTCCAACCTGCTATTTCAGTTTTCCTAATTCAGCTTCTCTGGTTCAATGAAATACATTAGGACAACCACAAATAGTTTTATGGAACTGGGTACTTTTTAGGGCAGGGGGAGGGGATAAGTAATTAAGAAATTATAAGTTTTATTCTTGCATGCAATACAAAAATTTCCAGTACAATAGCATACAAAAATCATGCCATAAATGATTGCACGAATAATTGTTGCAATATGATAACTGATGCATTCAACCTATAACATAGATCAAAAAGATATGTAGCCACTGTTTAATAGCTGAATAGACCTGTTGTAAGAACTATTGTATCTTTTGCTCGCCCTTCAAGAACGAGCATTCCCCCACATTGACGACTCCGGCCAATAGAGCTTCTAGGAACAAACCAACCTATATCACCTGTGTTGAACCATCCCTCTCCATCTATGGCCTCCTTTGTAGCAGATGGGTTCTATCAAGTGTAAGCAACACACTACATTAATCACACACAAATGCCAGGACAATCTTTACCAAATATCTTAAGCTTGTGTGTTATGATCTAGGTTGCACGAAGAGGGATATATATATATATATATATATATATATATATATATATATATATATATATATATTATTTTTTTTTTAATTTGTTTATTTATTTATAAGCTAGTGGGCAACTTCTCCAACCAACTTGTTTGGGATGGTAGCTCCACTAAGTTGTTGCAATTGGTATTAGAGCTGGCCCACAATGATGCACCAGTGGATCAAAAAAGGCTGCCCTGAAGAGGAGAGGAGCCGTCCGTGTGATACCAACTGCCCAAGAGAGAAGCCACCCGTGTGATGCAAGCCGTTGCGAGAAGAGCCATTTGTGCAACTGCCTTGAATAGCCACTAGAGATGTGAAGCCTTTAAGTAGCCGGTTCGGGAGTGGTGGGGTTTGTCACGATAGTTAGTCCACATCGGCTATGTGAGTTGGAAGCGTTTATAAGCTAGTGGGCAACTCCTACATCCACGTGTTTATCTTTTGACCCTCAATCACCGCAAACATTGATGTTAGATTCAACCTCCATCTTATAGTAAATTAATCATTAATAATCTCTAATGTACACGTGAAAATAGAAATCTTAAATACACGGAACTAGTCACATCGCAGGATTACTTTACCTTGTAATAACCTTTCATCACTTGTGGCCCTCTCGCTTTGATGATGCCCTTAAAACCATCCTGGAGGCTTTCTCCACTTTCCTTGTCAAAAATCTTAATCTCAGTGTACTTAAGCGGGTGACCAACAGTGCCAAGAACCTAATACTCTCCATTGAAAAGCCATCAGCCGTTACAATTTTGTATTTGATCAATAAGATTAAATTTGATCAAGCTTCTGACAGAACAACCGCAAAATCCACGATAACACAGATGTACTCTTCCAATTTGGTATAAATATATGCAATAACAAATATAATTACATTTACATAAATTTATGTAATAAAACATGCTAAGTAATTAGAAAGTTTGCCGAAACAATATATGATACTAAGACTTTCTACTTCTGTAGCTTCATTTGTTTTGATGAAGATTATGTAATTTAAACATAAAAAGCTATCTTCTAAAGACTACATGGATTTCAATGTGATTGAACACGGATTTCAATGTGATTGAACACGAAAGATACATACAGACTTATTCGCTAACTATATTTGATTGTTCTTGTCTCTCTTCGTTTGTGTTATGAAATGAATGCGTGAACCAATGACCGAAACTATGCCATAAACTGTGCATCCCTAATGTATGTCTTACAAATGAAATTGGTCACTTGGCAACAACCTAAGGAGTCTCTACTAGGGTAATGACAAGGTGGCAATTTTCTATATTCCCTCAACCCTAAGAGTTTAAACTTTTTCTAATATCATGACATCTCAAAATGCTTGTTTATAATTTCTGGCTCACAATTAAGTGATTACATGCCTCGAATAAATACCAGTGACTTTGTCAAACTTTCAGATATCTCACTGCCCATTGCTTGATGCTTTTGTTTCATCTTCATTATAGATATATTTGGGGCATTCACTTTTATTGAAACTATCAATATTAGTAACTGAAAATACAAATCATTAGTCATTGAAAAAAGGAAAGGATATACTTGCCCCTGCAAATGGAGAAAATAACCGCATAATGAGCTCAAATTGAAGCTTTTTGGATCGTAACGTAGACGTCTACTCTACAGTGCTATCTGTTCCCTAGCTGATGTCAATTTTCAAGTCACAATATAAAAACATAATCACATTTGATTGCTTACATTATTTGACGGAAGTCGTGCAGCCAGAACAGGAGAAGTCTCTGTCAGACCATAACCGTTTTGCACTTTCACACCGATAGCCTGCATTTCTCAAGTATGAATTGATTGTATCGTGATAGCCTGTCCTTCACTAGAAATATCTCGTTTTGATATTCTTACCTCAAAAAACTTGTCAACATACATTGCTAGACTTCCACCGCCACTTATTCCAGCCTACAATTTGTTACGTAAAGTGTTATAACCATCTACATAGCGTTAACATAACCAGTAGATAATAGCAGTATCGGATCATAAGACTATTCATCAAAACGTGAACGTATGCATTGCATTATACCTTTGATATTCCAATTGCAGAACGTATTTTTCTATAGACAAGGATTGTTCCAATTTTATGCATTGGCCACAGAAGTAAAGCCACAAACCTAGCCCATAACCAGTCCAAAAAAATGACGAGGAAAAATTCTTCCTTCTTCTTCTCAGTTAACACTTTTCCCTTCATGTTTCAAGAATAAAAGGAGACAAAACACAAAATTAATTAATAAACTGATCTCTCGACAAGCATATACTAAGTACTAACTTAAAGATTAGTAGACACATGAAAGTATTTCTAGGAAAAGAAAAAACAATGCTTCATCGTGTAACTATTGGCAAGGTAAAGTGGAAACAGCATAAGAGGAAACAGAAATTATACTAGGTTATTATACGGTAAGGCACAAACCTCATAAACCCTTTTCGCCTCCATATATAGCAAACTAATTTTGATTAGTGTTAGTGCAAAGAACTTCCTTCCCGCAGAGCTTGAAGAGATCTGCTTATGGATTGAACTGTGAAGGAGCAAAAAGCAATATTAGCACAATAGTGTTAAAAGGAAGGGAATGAACGAACTTCTTGATGTGTGAGTGATTACACAGATAACATATATAGAGACCCGGTACCTATCTATAATTGATCCTTCCATATATGAAACCTACTAAATAGGAAATCCACATAATGTCTCCTAATATATATCTTAACACTCCCTTTCAAACGAAGGTTTTCCGTGCTGTGCCAGTCGAGTTTCGCTAAATCCGAAACTCGAGACGTACCGACCGTGCTAATCATACCGTGCCGATCCGTACAATTTTTTGTTATGAAAATATTAAAATTATTTAAGCAATAATAAAAAACATAATGAAACACTAAATACAAAAGTCGTTATTGTATTGTAAAAGTATATAGTATATAATTTACTGTCACATAGAGTGTCGATGTGGTTGATATAAGGGATATGTAGAATCCAAAGCAAAAAAAAAGTTCAAACTTAAAGGGAAAAAAAAAGTGCCGTTCGGCGCTAGCAGCACAGCTTGACCATGCCGACTGGCACGATTGGCACTGGCGGCTCGGCACCGAGGCGGTGCTGGATTGGATCCGACATGTGATGGGCGACATGCTCAGTGCTGCTCGGCACGTAAAACCATGGTTTGAACCTTAAGTTTGGATGTTCAAGTTTTTTTTTTCTTTTTTGGATGTTCAAGTTATTAGGAAAAAAAAACAAGCTCAAAAACTAAATTTTTAAGAAAATAATCAAAATATCACTGAAATTGCACCGTCTTGATAGTCCCCTTCTTCCAGTTAATGTTCAACCTGAATTCTTTGAAATGCCCAGCATTTGATGGATTGACTTACTTCACTTAAACTGAAGGATTGGTATTCGAACTTATGCTGGAAATAGACGACAACGGTACGTTAACGGATCCTAATCTATGCTGAAGGTAGATGATAATTCAGCACATGATTGCAGCTTGATAGTGAACTTTGAAATAATACTCCCTTTCAAGCTGAAGGACTGGTATTATATTCTACGATGGAGAAAGATGGCAACATAGCATGAATAAATCTTAATATTAGCCAAGAGAAATAATGACGCGATACCATGATTTCAACTTGATAAAAGGGATGACACACAATACTTCTTTGGTCCGAGAATTGTACAACGAACACATCCTAGAGGGGATACTTAGCGTTGAACAAACAACGATCTTGGATATGTCATTACGTCAAACATGTCAAGTAGAAAATACTGAAATGACGAGACGATGAAAACGGTGCCGATGTCGTTGTGTAGAGCAGGCAATGATGATGACAATGCAGGTTTGAGGAGAAAGTGAAATCTGACGTAGGATGTAAAGAAAAGCACATTGAGGAGAAACAGCAACAACGTTTCCCTCAGTGGCTGTTGCACCGCTTCCCAGATGAGGATAACAATAGGGATGACTAGGATTTCAAACCTGCTCTAATACCATGTTAAAATAGAAGGAAGAGAATAGATTACTTAGAATATGAGAACATATATATATATAGTTTGGTACTTATCTCTAATTGACTCCTACCAAATAGGATAGCCTAATAATGTCGCTTGATATATTATTGTATCTCTTTATATATCTCTCAACATTCAACAATAAGTAACAATGTATTTTCTTCTTTGCACTACAAGATCAACAAAGAACTAATCGCAAAGGAACTGCAGCAGATATGTCCACAAGAATCATTTTTCACAACAAGTTCAACAAAAAGTTCAATTAGCACAGTTTCTTAACAAGTCCAGAAACAAAAGAATAATTATGTTGTTCAAGATATGTTGGTGTTCAAGATATCAGTACATATTGGTGTAGGATGCTTCTCATTAGACCTTCCAGAGACTACTGCAGCACAATCTACTCCTAAACCTTGATACTCTAGGACTATCTTAGTCTGCCTCTTTGCCATGTTGCAGGTACAATTTGCAGAAAGGCCAGACCAACAACATTTCACCAGAGCCATGTTTTTGGAACTTCCACCCGAATCATAACATCAGCACTACCAGGGATTGGATCTCTAGCCATACATTTTATATACTTTAAAAGCAACAGTGTAAGTGTTCCCAAAGTCTAGACTATTTTTTTTTTCTTTTTCAGCCAATGTTATACAAGCCATCAGCCATACAAGTAACCAAGCGATGAGCTATAGTTAAATTTTATTTAACAATTAACATGCACATAAACAAGTTAAGTATTCACATACTATAATCTTGTTATAGGAGCAAAACTTCCCTCTTTTACACAGGATAGCATTCTTTTTTTTCCTTCACCTGTTCATAGTCAACTACGAGATAGATTTTAACTGACACAGTATGGATAATTGGTTTAAATATATTGTGACGCAATTGAAACAGACTTGCATTATACAAATCTAAAATTATGAATTATTAGCATTAATGCCATCATATGTACCTGCCATGCAATAGCCACAAAACATAGCTAAAACCTACCTATAAAGGTTTTCAAAAACCAGGGGAACTGAAATGAGATAGTGCGGTTGATAAAGCCGAAGATCATCCTATCAGGAATAAATTCTCAGTCAATAACTTAAGAGATATATCATAACAAAGAAGTCAAGATTATTCAATTCGACTGCGCTTTATATAATGCTGAAGCTGGTGTTTATACACCTCAGCATTATATAGTTGAAGATGTCCAATACAGATACCTTTAAGCTCTTCACGTTTGTGTATACTTGCTCAATGCCATGAGTGAATATGAAATACTCGCACGCTCGCTCATAAACATGCCAAGATGGCAGCATACTTAGAAACCTGTCTCCAGGTTTTGCAGGCAAAATCTCCCACAAGTTCCTTATCTGAAATAACAATTTCAGGCTAAAAATCTCAGGACTCTCTACAATTCAACATAGTATTTTATTGGATTCATTAGCTTATTACAACACATAGTATTTTATCGGATTCATTAGCATATTACAACAGAATGATAATAAAGAGGTTAGTAATTTTAATTATCAAAAAAAATGCAGAATAATTCAAGAAAACAAAATATTGTGAAACCATTTCAACATAAATCCATCTAGCTTGACTTTGAATTCAACAGTAATAAAGTAAACATAGATTATGCAAATCAAACCTGATGCAACAGATTTTTGTGTGTAAGCATGACACCTTTAGGAGAACCGCTTGTTCCACTTGTATACATGATTGTAGCGACATCATCAGGCTTGATAGCTTCACAAGCACCATTCTGGCCTATATCATGAGCTAGATGATCAAAGCTATGACAAAATACTAAACAAAAGTGGAGTTGGGAAGGCTATTTTTGATAAAAGGATACAAACATCTGAACAAAATTTCAAAACTGAACTGAACTTGACATCACCACGAAAAGAGGCATAAAAATTTCTGAGTTTAGACTTCAAATCTTCATAAACATCAATCTTTTTAACACTTTTAAAGGTTCCGAGATATGCTTATGCTATAAAGTTGGAGGTGACCTGGATAACGTAACAGAGATCAGCTAGAAAGACAATATTAGCCACATGCATATTTCTGATGGAACAACTGAATGACACAAAAGCTACCAGCACCCATTATAACTAAGTCAAGGGTGCTGCATTGTTCTATAGTTCATCATATTTTCACTATATAATTAAAGACTACTCGCTGAAATTAAAAGTCAAATATGTGAAATCATGACTGAAGAAGGGAATATGTACAACTGTTTGATCATCTATAGTTAGATTAGTAAATTGAAATATATTAATCTAGAACTACGTGCAATCAGAAGAACTTTATTTCTTGCTATCATCTACTACTACTCTTCAAAAATAAACTAAATCTTATGCGGGTCCTGAAAGGAAAGATAAACAACATATCCTAGCACACAAGTATATCAAACTGACATGTAATGACCCAGTTTCTCTAAAATCATTCAACCCATATATACCTCCTTCAGATGAACTCAGCATCTTATTAAGGTGATTGCGCCCCAGTTCAACGATTTCGTCATAGCTAAACATGGGGATGTCTTTCGAAGCATCAGAATGCAGTTGTGATTTATCTCCCCAAAGTAGAATTACAAATCTTACATCCACCTTTGGAATTACATCTTTAACAAGTCTGTCGAAAAATTCTGGACTGTCTACTACAAGTGCTACACTGCAACAATGGGGGGTCAAGCAGTTAAGAAATAGCAATAGCACGATTAATAACTGCATGTTAGAAATGCTCCTTTGAAAGTAGCTTGTGCCTCACTTGAGTATACTAGGAACAACAAAAGTGGGAGACTACATTTAACATGTAATGATGCAAAGAGATTCCTTATTTTAATACATACTCCGAAATAATGGACAGAATCATTATTCCAACTAATAGGATAAATACGAGAATAGTAACCCCAAACTGAAAAACTTCAAATCATGAACAATATGCAGTATGTCGCTGAGGTAGTTTATCTGAATATTGATTACACACATAATAATTGGGTTCAATCTAAATTAAAGGAACTATTAAATAACATACGAGCTATCACTTGTCAACATTTCAACTTTAGTTAAAGAATTATCAAGCATAAGAAACCAAAAGAAGAGCAACTAGATATAAAAAGACAACTAGCACCACATATAAAAAAAATAGCAAGTCCTTTCCCAGACCTTTCAGAATGGATGTACATTTGCAGCAACTCCTTATTGGAGGATCTAGGTCCCCGAACGACATTAATTGCACCAGTAGCCATGATACCTGCAGCAAAATTTATCAGTATAAGTACACAATGGACGCATCCATGTACAACCATGCTTATAAAATATTCACTAAAAACATTACTGAATGGCTTATACTAAAGTGAACTAAGACCATCCGTGATTTTAGTTGCTTGAGAAACAAGGTAAGATTGGTCCGCATTTTCAGTCAAATGTGGCATCCCTCCATGTCCAAGATATGTCCCATTTGTAGCATCAAATGTGCATGTAAAATTACCCAGAACTAGAATGTCAAAAGTATCCTTCAGTTAAAAGTCATATACAGATGCACTGTAATATAAAAATTCAGATCCATCTTAACTTTTACTTTACATCACAACTATTTGAGCTACTACTAAAATAGGATACCTTGATCTGCAATGAGCCACCTGCATGAGTTGTCAGCAAAAAGTGCTACTTTCTCATTTGGAAGAACTCCAACCACTCTTAAGCCCTCAGCAAAACTGCATATATCTTGTTCAAGCTGCAATAATCAGAAATTCAGAATACAAATAGTAACTTTTGTTTTGTCTCTGTTTTTTTTTTTTTTTTTTTTTGTGTGTGTGTGTGTGTGTGTGTGTGAGAGAGAGAGAGAGAGAGAGAGAGAGAGAGAGAGAGAGAGAGAGAGAGAGAGAGAGAGTTCAACGGTTAAAAATCAACTGCTTGCTTGGGGAAAAAAATTGATTCGAACTAGATATTCTCACACATGATATCTGCACTTACAGTACACCGGTCTTGATGTCCTGCAATCTTAGATAACAACATCTGATACTTTCAAAGACAAAGGAAAAAAAAAAAACCGCATGATATATAGTTTTACCTTGTTATAAGTCAACTTCATTTGTGGGCTGTGGTACGGATCCACTACAGCAATGCGATCACCATACTTTTGTGCTGACGACCTCCAAATATCAGGAACTGCCTTCCAGTCATCCATGCTCAAGTTAGAAGCATTTGGAACTAAGGAACTCTCTAAAAGTGGAGAAAATCTTCTCGTCACTGAATGGTCTAGCTACATGGAAATGCTACCCGTTAAACTTTAAACTCCACTGCATGATCTCATGGTATCAATGAAGCAAATAGCATTGTTTGGAATAAACAAGCAACAAGTGCATGATAGATATATAGACAAATCTTAATTCCTAAATCCCTATTAAAGCATATCAAATGATCCGCTTAATTTGACAAAGAGAACAGCTTTCCCATGTCCAGGGTTGTTCTCATGCTTGCACGAGATAATTTCTAATGTCTCATGATTTAACAGGCTTGCCTGCACCTGAGCAACATTATTTCGAGACTTGTTTTACCGTAAAGCTTCATGTAACTCGTCTAGATGTGATAAATGTTCTTTCCTTGTAAATTAGTAGATCCACGAAAACTAACATTCCTCTGCACTTAGCGCCCCTAGATCACATAACGCAACCTTTGTCTATTAATACCTTCAGGATGTTGTTATGGATACATCATGCTTCATTTTTATACGCTTTGCATAAGCGTCGTACTTTTGCATAGCAGACTAGCAGTAAAATGACCTTTTCATTACGCTTAATCCAAGTGCTAGATTGTCGTTATTAAATAAAGAAATAACAGTTGCGAATAAAAATTGTGTCCTCCTTAAAACCAATATGTCATGTGCCCCTCCGTAGAGCATGGGTTCATCCCGAGAGGTTTGATCTTACACTGCCTCACCATTATTGCACCCAATGACCTAAGGAGTGACTTGTGGAGCGATACATACCATTGTTAATCAGATAAACCCTTGAAAGTGTAAGAAATTAATAAGCCCATTAAATAGAGAAAAATGGTCTCCAATTTTAAATTTATAAGCTCCTTCTGAACGGAAATTTAGAACGATACATCAAACCATTCAGCTCACTCACAGGGTAGCAAACTGCTGGGGATATTTGAAAACACAAGAATCATCAAGGAAAATTAGAACCAAACTGAATATAAAACCGCTGATCAGAACAATAAGTTTGCAGAATTCACAGGTTCAACTACAAGGATGGCAAAGAAATCACAACGGATACTAAAAGTCACTCTAACTGAAAATAAATTCCAACCAGCAATATTTATCATCAGCAGATCATTTCATCTAAGCTCGCAAGATCAAGTACCTGTGTGAATTCAGCTCCGCAGCAGCTGATCTTAGCTCTTCGAGCCCGTGCATATCCTAAACATCTACGATTCCTATAGGAACGCGAAATCTGTTGGTGGTGTATGAAGATCGTGGAGGTGATCGGCAAATTGAAGTCTGAAATACAAGGCTTAGACTGAAGAGAAATCGCCATTTCTCCACAAGATTGAGTAGCAGATGGAATGAAGAACAAGTCAGTCAAATATTGGAAGTGTATACCGCGACTTCATTGAGCTGGTATCTTGGTGTGATCGTGTGAACGGAGTCGGAAGAAAAAACAAATGTCTCGTGACGCGCGGATTGGCCGATGAGGAGTTGATCATTGATGATTTATATAAGCCGTTAAATGTGGATACAAACTATGTTAAATGGCATATCAAGCCCCTATTTTAAGAATTATATAAACGGATAATTTCATATCAGCACCTTATTTTCAAAAAAATTTCAGATCAGTCCCGAAAATACCTTTCAGAACTGATCCGACAAATTTAAAGAAACATGGACTGATATGGAATTATCCCTTATATAAATCAGCTTATCAAAATAAAAAATATACTAATATAACAGCATTATAAGCCATTAAATATGGATACAAACTAGCGTAATCAGCCTCTAAAAATAAAAATTCCGCTGATATAGCAGCTTAAATATATCGTCACATCAGCATATTTTTTATTTCTAAGAAATAATATGTACATTCCAAAAATGGGAGGACTAATATGCAAATATCTTACAAACTATATAGTTTTAGAATTATTCTATGAGACTATTTAAACAGTCCTAGGTATTTGGAAACTTCTATCATAAATTGATACGATTTATATTTTTATTATAAAACTTCTAATTTATAAAATGAAATAATATTATCCCTAGAGTGTTAGGGACTACGTCCTCCCTTTTACCAAAAATTATTACCCAACAATACATTTAAAATTAAATGAATTGTCAATTTTGATATAGTACTAATGATATGCGTTATTGAAAGAATTATAATGAGAAATTAGAAACGTGCACAAATATTTATAAATTTTATAATCGGTCGAGCTTAACATCGACCGATATTATTAATGAAAGAAAATATATGCTTGGAAGAGGAAAGAGCAAGCAATCACACGGAACAAGCACGATTTTTATGTAGAAAGTCCATATGAACCGAGATAAAATCACAAATTTTACACGACCAAATGAAGAAAATACACTAAGTGAAAAAGAGTACAACTCTCTAGGTAAAGAATATGTGTTGGTCTTTAGTTATAAAATCTCTCACAAGTCAGTCTAGCTCTAATCTAGGAGGATCTTGAGATCTCAAGAGACCGAGGTCGAGGTGTCCACGTTACCAAAGCCAAGGTGAGACAGGGACGAGGCCGAGGTGCGAGGCTTAGTCGAAGCCGAGATAAACACATATTCGAGGCCAAAGTAATGCTTAGCCGAGACAGAGACATACGCATAACCAAGACCGAAGCCGAACGTGACCGTAGTCGAGAGAAGATCAAAGGTCAGAATACCAAGAGCCAAAAGACCAAGAGTCGGATGACGAAGAGGCAGAAGACCAAAGGTCGAAGACTAAGAGGCGGAAAACCAAGGGATAACCGTTACGAGACATCATTAAGAGAGAGTTATTATGTGTAATAAATAGAGCATTAACAGCCACTTATGTCTTTTGGGTTGCCCACGGCTTTTCTATAAATGTGTATGCATTTTTCATTTAGAGAGGAGGAGAAATAGAGGAAAATGCCCATATAACATATTGCTTTTCCCAGACCCATACACAACACCTATATAGCATTATACTCGATAGATTCTCATAATCCCGAAGTTCTTGGTCAAGAACTCGGTCCAGATCAAGCTCTCTCTTAATTTTTGAATGTTGGATTCCGAATGCCAGTGGCTTGTGCGGCTATTTATAGGCGTTGCATGCAGTCTGTTGGCACCACGGTCTTGGCAAGAGAAGTGGATCTAGCGGAGATCGTGGGTTGAATGGTCAGCTCTGCCCTTGACTCACCATGTAGCACCCCACACTCTCGAACCGTTGCTTTGTGACACATGACGCCCATGGCCTCACGGTGGTTGCGGCTACTGATTGATTCTTCGAAATTTTATCTACTTGGTGACATTAGTTTGACCTCTGAGCCTCGGTCTGGACCGAGGTGGACCTTAGTCCATTTTTCATAAAGTCGCGTTTTATTTGATTGACATGTGGCAGACTAAATATGTGCTATATCAGATGCCCTCGACAGGTACGATAACGTATGTCGGTGCATCCATCAAAACCTCATAATCTGATCCCGGCTGAACTGCGTCACACTAGTCGAGACACACCAGGTCGCGACCCGATTAGTCAAGGCGTAAATAGCTAAAGTGTCTAAGGCGAAGCACGTCGAGGTTGAAGCAGCTTCGCGTGGCGCGATCGAGGAGTATCTAAAGTCTGAGGTGGTAATGGAAAGCTGAACCTGTACACCTCTGACTGGGTGAATCAATAGCATTTTGCGGGCCATACCCCCACTTGGAGGTCATCTAGGTGTATTGGACCAAACCTTAGAGATAACTCTTGTAACTAGGCCGAGGCTCATAATGAGTTTGGAAAGGATATGTGAGGGAGTGTGTACCTCATACCACTTTGTGAATTTCTCTTGTTGATCACATTTGATGCATGGTTTTATCTCGGCATAGTCAGAGGCTTTCCGCTTTAAAATTTTTATCTTGTATGTTCTTTTTTTTTTTTCTCTTTCAAGCCTCATACCTTCGCTCATTTACCATCTGTCGAGATTAGGAGTGAAAACGAGCCGAGTTAGAGTCGAGTACCACTAAGTTCAAGCTCAGTTCGATTAGTTTAGCTTGAGCTCGAGTTCGACGAGTCTCAGAGGCTGAGCTCGAACTCGATTCGACTCGAAAAATATCAAGCTCGAACTCAGCTCGATTGAATGAATTAAATAATGCTCGAGCCGAGTTTAAACTCGCTTAAATAATTTTGTTATAAAAAACACTTGAATAAAATTACTCGGACTTCAATCCGTTCTCGAACTCTACCCGAGCTCGAGCCGAGCTTCAACGAGTTTGAGCCGAAGCTGCTCGTGAGCAGCTCGGCTCGTTTTCACCACTAGTCGACATCAAACTCAATCATTATATATGGTAAAATAAGTTTTTGATAATTATTATATAGTAGGTAGGTATGTATATTTTAAGTGTGTATTATTTTTTTTTAAATTTTAAGTCTGTATTATTCAATGACCAAATTTTTACAGTTTGGAGGAACAACGTAGAAATCCAACTCCACGTGGGCTTAGAAAATTTCCGGACCCAATTAGCTATGAAACCGAAATCATCTATGTAAATCAACCCACTCGCCCATTTCATCGGCTCTCTCACCAGACCATCTTCTTCCAGCCGACTGAACTTTCCTCCTCCCCTGGTCGCGTCCCCTCCGTCTTCCGATCCCGCCACCGATGGAGGTATTTATTGCCGCCGTTAGCGCTTAGTTTCACAGTATTTGGTTTGGGTCAATTCACCCCACTGGCTATGTAGTGGATCCGCTCATGAATATGGTACTAACTTACAGCTAACCACATCTCAAGTATTTGTCGATTAGATCCAAGTTAGGATAATAACATTCTTTTGATCTCTATGTTGTACTTGAGAGTTGCTTATCTAAGCTGCTTGAGAGTTGCTCTATGTGTTGGGTTGATCCGGAGACTATTCTTTGTCAACCATCTGCCATTATAAGGTTCTCCTCAGTATAGTAGACTAGCTGAAGGGAACACGAAGGCTTCTCACAATTCTCTGATAATCTTGATAATTGCTCTTTGATTTTTATTCTCTAATTATATTCGAAATTGATGCAATAAGTTGTATATGGAATGTGTTAAGCTTATGCGGTACTGGGATAATTCACTTTATTTCTTCAGTACTTCGATGGAATTACATAGTATTAGCTGTCTTTATAGAAGGGGAATGTTAGTTGTTTGAATTTATGTCTAGCTGATTTTGTTTCTGCTGAAAACAGATAACTTGTGACGAATCCCTGTAATTCTTGCTATTAATACAAGTTGCTTAATATGACATCTTAAACAAAATCAGAGTCTACTTTAAGACCACCCTACGTACGTTTACCAATCCATTTTAATATGTAGAGAATACGGTGATGGTGCATACTGTATGGTATCCTATAGTCGCATATAATTCTTCCTTTGCTTCTGTATGTCAACTAGAATCCAGTACTTTGAATGTGGCTGAAGTGACAAGTTGTAAATATTAATTTTGCAAATTAGAGAAGCTTGACTTTGCAGCATTCATTATGTCATAGTAGTCCGTCATGATGCCATCACTAAAATCCCCAGTTACTCTGAAGAATGAATACTGCTTTGAATATAGACTATATGCTACTCTTAGATCACTGCGCATTGTTATCCGTGCCTTATGTGGAGCATATGTGTGAAGTTGTACGTGTATACGAAAAACTTTTACTTTCAAATTTGCAAAAGAAAAGAAATAGTACCAGTTATTAACAATTAAGACAAAAAGTTATGCTCTACAAGCATGGATATGCATTTAATTTTAGCTAATAGATTTTACTAAATTAGAACTCATTCATTGAATTTGCTTAATGACGACTGGATGCTGCTTTCGTTTGCTTTTACTTTAACTGTCCTCTTCTGTAACATTTGTCACCATTTTGAATAAATGTTATTTGTAACCTGAACTTATATGCTTTCCAGCTACAGAGTTGCTATGCGCTGATTGTTTACTTCCCATGAGATTTCATTCTCGGCTTGTAATTTATTATTCGTACTTCCTTGTGGCTGTGAAAATATATTCTCACACCTTTTTTTTTGGTCTGCTCTATCCTATCTGAAATCAGGTTAGTTATTGAACTCTCCATGAAAATTTAAGAGAGAGATACAAATTCTTTCCTTTTAACTCCAATTGTGAATGCTGAGATGGATGACGGAGGACAGAGGGACAATGGGAGACACAAATCAGTTCATGCTCAGGTATGTGTTACTGACATGATTAGTTAAATTGCAATAATATAGTGCAACCTCACTATGGAGATGAAACAGTAAATTTCATTACCTTGGAGTTGTTTCTAACTTATTATTGTTTAAAAATTGCTGACTGCTGTGGATTCTATTTAAGTCTCCTTTCTAAAGTGATAAAGTTTTATCACTAAGAGACATGTTCAAATTCCCTTTCTAGTTGATTTTTTAGTTTTCCCGATATAGGAAAGAAGGAAGATAAGTTAACGATGAAACTGGAATGACAGTCAGCATCCCACAACCAGGACAGAATACCTCCTCTTAACAGAATGATGCATTGCCTACTATCATAAGAAACAGCCGGTATAGGTCTACATAATTAAAAGTTGAAGTATGTTAGTCTTAAGTTTTCATTTGGTGAGAGATGTCACATAATGTTTGTTGTGTTAAATGTTAGGGATCTACAGAAACAAGACATAGAATTTTATACATCTGTATCGTGTAGTTGTAAATAATTTTTTCTACAAAATGAGGAACTTTGTACTTGGTTTGTTGGTATTGGGGGTATTTAGCTCCGTAAGATCGTCAGAATGTTTACGTGGAAATGATTGGAAATGTGAGTTTAGTGGACATGGAACCTATCTTTTTCATTTATTTACAATTGTCTCTTATCTGACTCGAATGCAGATTAGAAGCTGTCTTACTTGGTTTCCGTAATCATAAACAAATCTATATCTTCAAACTCACATTTAGGGTACACCCGAGTATACCCTTCAGCAAGCAGTACATAGAACCTATGGTTTTAAATTTTTTTTTTTTTGTAAATAATTTGTCTTATAAACTCACATGTATAGCAAAAGCTGTCTACTTGATTATTTAATCATAAACAAATCTATATTCAAAGTTATTTAGATCTTTTCAAAATTGTAATAAATCTTGAAGGTGATTCATTAATCTTGAACCGTCTCCCCTCATGGTCTGGCTGATTTGGATTTGATGTTATTGCAGTGGATGATGCCTCAGCATCAGATGAAGGATAACTATACCATGAGGCTCATGACCATAATTGCCGAGCGCGATGCTGCTATTCAGGAGCGCAACTTATACGTAGCAGAAAAGAAAGCTGCACTTGCTGAAAGGGACAAAGCTTATCTCCAGAGGGATGCTGTGATGGCTGAATGGAATAGTGCTGTGCTAGAGCGTGATGAGTTTCTAGCGGCCCTAGCCCGTGAGACCAGCAGCATTAATAATGGTGGTGGCAGTGGCTCCACATTTCCTGCTGGTTCCACGGCTAACCGTGGGACAAAACATGTTTATAATCATCACCAACAGCACCACCACCACCAACATCAACCACACGTCCCCAGTTCTCAGTCCTCACTTGCGCAACTATCAGATCCTCAGTATGAGCAAACACGAGAGATGCAAATTAACGAGGCATTCCCTGATAATTCGGCTCCTGAGAGTGTCTCCAAACCGAGGCGACAAAAACGAAGTAGGAAGGACGCCAGAGCTGGGGAAGCTCCGATTAACAAGCCACCAAAGGCATCAAAGCGGAGTAGCAAAAATATGGGGCAAGAAACGAGGCAGGCAACTGTGACGAAGAAGCACGAATGGAAAGGTCAGGACCTAGGGCTGAACCAGGTGGCATATGACGATTCAACCATGCCGGCTCCGGGGTGTACTTGCACGGGAGTATTCCATCAATGTTACAAGTGGGGAAATGGTGGGTGGCAGTCTTCGTGTTGTACTACAACAATATCAATGCATCCGCTACCCGTCATGCCGAACAAGCGCCATGCTCGTGTCGGAGGCAGGAAGATGAGCGGTAGTGCTTTCAACAAGCTGCTTAGCCGCTTAGCTGCAGAAGGCCATGATCTTTCAGCGCCGATAGATTTAAAGGATCATTGGGCCAAGCATGGCACTAACAGGTATATCACCATAAGGTAAGGTGTTAGAATTTAAAAAAAAAAAAATTGTGTTATGCTTTCTCTGTGGTTAATTTAACATTTAGACGAACGGATGATGTATATGTAACTTGACTGAATATGTTTTATTTTCTAACCATTGTTATTACCTATGTATTTGAGATGGCTAGATAGAATGTTATGGCGTACAAGAATCTGTATAGCTGACCTCACCTAGTGGGAAAAAAACTCTGTTGTTGTTGATGTTCTTATTTAGTACTCTGCAAGATCTTGTACAAGTTTGTTTTTTAGGCTTTAGGCTTTCCACTATGCAAAAGCAGGGATTATTTTTTTCTCTCCCCAAATGATGATGGTCATTTTTTTTTGGTCGAAACAAAAGGGTCTGTGTCTTTGTAACTTGTAATTCATCTAGATAGGCCAATGTCGGGGCGCTCCAGCGGTGCACCGATTGGAGTTCTCCCCACTTGGTTCGAATTCTAGGAGTCTCCATACGCTCTGGAAAACGTACAAGATATGCATGTGTACATCATCTCCCTCCTTAAAAAGTCTGTTAAAATGACGTCTATGTTTAATCTCAGTGGTCAATGTTGTCAAAGGCGCAAGGCGAAGACGAGGCGACGTGTCTGACTAATGCGAGGCGCAAGTTACGTAGAAACAGTAAATTAATATGCATTTATATCTGTTAAGTTTATTTAACAATTTAATTGTTAAGACGACATAGCAAAAATCATTATTGATAAATTATTATAAACTCACAACTACATAGGTGTCGATAGTTGAGGATTCCAATGAATTGCTTTTGCTTTTAGTTTCTTTTATGGGGTTTGTTGCTAGTTTAGGTTTTAAAAGGCGTGCTTGGGAGAGTCTGGACGCATAAGGCATGTGCCTTTTGGACGTGAGTCCGTCCTGACCCGAGACGAGCACAAATTTTGTTGGTGGGTATAGGCGCAAGGTAAGGTGCGCGGAGACGCACCGCGCCTTTTACCACTCTTTCAGTGGTTGGAAGTGGCTATACGCTATCAGTCTTTTTTTTTTTTAAAGATAGGACAATACCGGCTACATCATGCTGAAGCAAAGTAAATATCTCCAATAGAGGTTGATACAAGGGGGTGTATTTCAACGATAACACTACCGCGCATCTGGCTAATAGATTTGTTAACCTGTTTGCTTTCCGATAGATTTATTATATTGGATTCTGATTTTTGTGTTAACCGTAACTATTTCTTGATTTAATTATTTTTCAATTATCTAATTGCAAGAATATTAAAAAATAGTTTAATTTTATTAGAACTACTTTTTTGCTTTTTTTTTATATTAATGGATTATATGTGTCATAATATTGTAGCCTGGCAGATTGCTTTGGAGTTAGCCTGTTGGTGATGGTTATATTATTGTTATAAACTTATAAGGTAACAATGAACTTTATATTACCTTCTCATATGCATGCCAAACTAAATACAACATGGGATGGGCTGCTTTAATCTAGCAGAATAATAATAACAGAATGCTCCTAGAAATTTCTACCCTTCGATTAAACCACACCTGAAAGCAACAGATAGCATAATCTACAGTAATATTCCATGTTTTATCAAACAGCAACACCTTCCAGTATCTCCTCTTTTTCTAAACCTGAATAAATGGGAATCTTGCATAATGCATAGCCTGCAATCGCTCAGCGCTCGGCTCGACCAGATTGTCATGAAAAAAGAGCAAAACAGTTCGATTTTTTAAGCTGCAATTAGTTCTTAAGCTGGGAATACCAGCATATGTAGAACTTGAGGAAAAAAGGATGTTATGCTGAAAATATGAATACCAGCATATGTAAGTTGGTGCAGCATGAATAGAAGACACGATTAAAAATAGAAAAACGTCTACGATGGTTTAACATGTAAAATGATGAACTATCAAAAGGGAAAGAAATCACAACGCTGAGGGCGAATAGTGGGGCTTCCAGCTCAGGAACCGGAGGTCTCGAATTCGAAACCTGCAGATACTGTCCGCAAGAGTGTGGGGAGCCCTCGGGGGTGAAATGAGCCCTTGGGGCATGTCCTATCTGCAAGAATGGGTCCTATCGGTTGATAAAACATGAGATGGTGCCACCCAGTATACCTGCTACGATGGCCGTTCGAAGAGGGCCGTCACAGATAAAGTTTTTCCACGATAATCTCGAAAAGAAAAAGATAGAAATAAGCCCTATCAAGAGAACCAGCGAAACCATAAAACAGTTTTACTTCTGGACTTAAAAAGAAAATATACTTCACGATGTATCATAGTGGATAGAAGGATCCATGTTAACCAGCTCCATGTAGTGCAGTTAGTTCTTAAAAGATGCATGTTTGCTTGCAACTTGAGGTGAACATCTGAAGTTCATCAACACAGAAGTAGATATGATTCGAATTCAATCAACTATCAGAAAAAGATAAATTTTGTTTTTAAACCACTGAAGAAGTCCCAAAATTCCTGTATGCCAATACAATTAAGATTTGCTAAAGTATCCTTGCAACAATCACAAATTGCTCAGATATTATCCAACATTCATGTAAGAATTTTGCCTTGATTATGAAGAATTAACCAACCTCTGCAAGAAATCCAGGTGTAAGCTGATGCATTTTAGCACGTATTACAAAATGTTAAGTGATTTACATGCCTTAACTTTGTGGATATATCCAAATTTTCAGAAACTTTTCCATTTTTTGTTGTTTTAAATCCGAAGTTCTCTAAAACCCAACCTACCAGTAAATTTGTTTTGGGATTTATATATGCAATGTCTTCCTAAATTTTGGATAAATATTTGGTGCACTCTTGTCACTGGACCTATTTTAGGAATGTCAATAAATCTATTTTAGGACACAATGGTGCTGATTGACATTCCTAAAATGGTGCTGATTGATGGAAAGATTATAATATGTTCTATTTTAGGCATATAGTAGCTGCAAGTTATTATATTTCCTATTGTATTTATTTTATATTTTCATATATAGTTTTCTTTCTTGTACAACTAAGGCACCTCTTATTTAAGAGAGGCTGGCTAAGACACAATGCATGAATTGATTCAGAAATCCACTTAAATTCACTGTATTTGTCATGGTACCAGAGCTATCTTAGAGTATTTTGCCTTTTTCTGGTGGTAGTTGTTCACTTAAAAACACTTCCTTTTCCCACTCACAAAAATTCAGCAACTTCATGTTTTGACATCATTCACAGTGATGTATGGGGTATTGCACCCATGCTTTCTCATTATCAATACAAGTATTTTTTGACCTTTATTGATGACTATAGCCGATTCACTTGGGTCTACTTGCTCAAAACCAAAAATGAAGTTTTTAGTGCTTTTAAACAGTTTTTAGCTCTCGTTGAAAACCAATTTGCCAAAAGCATTAAAATACTACGATCTGACTCTGGCGGCGAATACATGTCTAATGAGTTTCATGATTTTCTTCAGCAAAAGGGGATTCTTTCTCAACGATCTTGCCCTTACACTCCTCAACAAAACGGCGTGGCGGAACGAAAGAACCGTCATCTTCTCGATGTACTTCGGACGTTGCTATTAGAATCTTCAGTTCCATCACAGTTTTGGGGTGAGGCCCTCACTACAGCTGTTTACTTGATAAATCGCCTTCCTTCTCCTACTTTGCAACATGAAACTCCTTTTTTTCGTATGTATGGTCACCATCCTGATTACACTAATCTCCATACTTTTGGTTGCGTCTGTTTTGTTCATCTTCCACCACCTGAGCGAACCAAACTCACTGCTCAATCTATCAAATGTGCATTTCTCGGTTATGCTACATCTCAAAAAGGTTTTCTTTGTTTCGACCCCAAGTCACAACGTATTCGAGTCTCTCGGAATGTGGTTTTCTTTGAATCAGACTATTTTTTTCTCTCCCATGCTAAATCTATCTCTCCTGTAGTCCATTTCCCTACATTTTCAGATTCGGTGGATACTTCTTCTAATCCTATGCGTTACAAGCCCGGCTTAGTGTATGTGAGGCAACGGTCAACAGTCCCACTAGCACCTCCAGAGCCCCCTTTAGATCATCCTCCGGCACCCGATCCTCCTCGTCGCTCATCTCGTCCGTCACGACCTCCAGATAGGTATGGTTTTCCTCCCTCTCTTCCTCACATCTCTCTTTCCACCACCTTAGCCACAACTGATATACCTACCAGTTATACACAAGCTATAAAACATGAATGTTGGCAGCAAGCTATGCAGGATGAGTTACATGCTCTTGAGGTGAATCATACATGGGATATTGTGCCTTGCCCACCTCATGTTAAGCCTATTGGAACAAAGTGGGTGTATTCTATCAAGTTGTGTTCTGATGGATCTTTGGACCGTTATAAAGCACGCCTGGTTGCACTTGCTAATAAGCAGGAGTTTGGCATTGATTACGACGAGACTTTTGCACCTGTTGCTAAGATGGTCACCGTACGAACACTCTTGGCCATTGCAGCATCACAGTCTTGGCCTCTTCACCAAATGGATGTGAAGAATGCTTTTCTTCATGGAGATCTCAAAGAGGAAATCTACATGCGACTGCCATCCGGTCTTTCTTCTTCCTCTCCAAATCATGTTTGTCGGTTGAAGCGGTCTCTGTATGGTTTGAAGCAAGCCCCTCGTGCCTGGTTTGAGAAGTTTCGGTCAACATTGCGAACTTTGTCCTTCGTTCAAAGCAACTATGATTCCTCATTATTCATTCACACGACTTCATAGGATACTGTATTTTTAGTAGTCTATGTGGATGATGTCATTATCACAGGAACTAACTCTACTATGATAAGTCACCTAAAGCAGTCCTTGGGAGCCTCTTTTCATATGAAGGATTTGGGCCCTCTTCATTATTTCTTTGGTTTGGAGGTTCATACAACACCAAATGGAATTTTCCTGAATCAACACAAGTATACTACTGATCTTGTCAAGATGGCAGGTTATGATGATATTTCAGCTGTAGATACACCCATGGAGGTCAATCTTAAGTTGCGAAAAGGAGGAGTCCTTATTTCCGATCCTACTCTTTACCGCCAGCTTGTTGGCAGCTTAGTTTACTTGACTAATACCCGTCCTGACATTGCTTTTGCAGTTCAACAAGTTAGTCAATTCTTGGCATCTCCACGTCATCTTCATATGGCTGCTGTACGTCGGATTATTAAGTATCTCCAGGGATCTTCCACACGTGGTTTGTTCTTTCCCTCAGGTTCTCCTATGACTTTAACATCTTATTGTGATGCCGATTGGGCTGGTTGCCCGGACACTCGTCGTTCGACCGCGGGATGGTGCATGTTCCTCGGGGATGCTCTTATATCTTGGAAGGCTAAGAAACAGACTGTTGTTTCCAAGTCTTCTACAGAAGCTGAATATCGTGCCATGTCTGCTGCTTGTGCTGAAATTATTTGGCTTCGATGTCTTTTAGCTGAGCTTGGTTTCACTCAATCTGCTCCTACTCCTCTTCATGCCGACAATACCAATGCAATTCAAATTGCTACCAATCCAGTATATCATGAGCGTACCAAGCATATTGAAGTTGATTGTCATTTTATTCGCGAAGCCTATGATCGTCGAGACATTTCTCTTCCTCATGTATCTACTGATTTTCAACTTGCTGATGTTCTGACCAAAGCATTGACACGTCAACGACATAATTTCTTGGTTAGAAAATTGTTGCTGGTTGATCTACCAGCATCAATTTGAGGGGGGATGTCACTGGACCTATTTTAGGAATGTCAATAAATCTATTTTAGGACACAATGGTGCTGATTGACATTCCTAAAATGGTGCTGATTGATGGAAAGATTATAATATGTTCTATTTTAGGCATATAGTAGCTGCAAGTTATTATATTTCCTATTGTATTTATTTTATATTTTCATGTATAGTTTTCTTCCTTGTACAACTAAGGCACCTCTTATTTAAGAGAGGCTGGCTAAGACACAATGCATGAATTGATTCAGAAATCCACTTAAATTCACTGTATTTGTCAACTCTCACTTCTGAAAGAAAAGAATTGAGTTGTTTTGGTGATTTTTTCCCCTATGTATGACGTATTTGATTAGGTCGTTAAACTTTTCTAATCTATTTTTTATCGGCTTTTGCTCATATAGCTACCAACCTACCAGTAAATTCTAGTTTGGCCATAACCAAGTCCTTCACAAAGGTCATTAAAATGAAACCCATAGTTTAGGTATTTCTGCATAATTAGATTTTTGTATTTACAAATAAGCAAAAAATGTAGAGTTCCTAGAGGTAGTCTAAAAATCGTAATCCACATGTAGCAGCTCCACTATACAAAAGTCACTAAGATGTAATCAAAGTTAAGGTATCTATGCTTATAGTTTTACGTGCCGGTCTACACAGCCTCTGCCGGACATCACGTATCTATGCTGGCAGCTATCATTACAGCATAAAATGGCACACACATGCCAAAACCCTTACATTTTATATGTAAATTAATTTTAAATTTACTTTAAATAAAATAAATGTATAACGGCACCATTGGCACGGTAGCCGCGTGCTGATATATGAACTTACCGAAACTCGGATCAACTGGACACCGAGAACCTTGTCTATGCTATTTTAAAGTTCTCTGGTAGCAAGATTTTAGTACAGAAATCTGAAAGCTGCAATATATAGTCATAAGAAACTTACATCAAGAGATTGTAGCATCAGCATACAACATTATGGATTTCATGTACAGGTCTTAGCCGTTTTCCTTTTCCTCCCTAGAATTGAAGCTCTCTCAAGTTTTGATCCCCCCACCCGCCATTTTTTGAATGCAGCCATGGAAGATCTAGCGGCTTGAAATACTGGTTGAGGGTACATATAAATCATCAAACAAATATATATAACAATTAGAAAAAATGATTGTAAATCTAACTTTTGACCTCTAAATAAAATCCTAAAAGTGAGGTTGCATAATTTTAACATGTTCAAATGTATGCTCAGACCTATCACAATTCACAAACATGTGATAGAGATCATTCCATCTCATATTAGAACTTTCTTTGGAGTTAAAATTAGAAGTCCAAAACATTACTTGTTATATAGAATAGATTAAGAAACAAAAAGTTTACACTGGGTCTCTTCTTCAGACAAGCGAGCTAAAAATTTGGGCACTGTTCCAACAAGCGCACTATGGGACTTGCTAAGAAGCTCCTTATACCTACATGTTAAAGTATATAGTAGGAAAGACCCAATGCTTCTATCACCAACCCTGCCAATTAAAAAAGGAAGCTATCAGTAGGATCTATAAATGCATTTTTTTGCTTTTTTTTTCAAAACGTCAAAAAAGGATGAAATCGAATATCACTGATATACTGTACTCACACAACAGCTCATATAAAAGCAGCAGTACACAATACCTAATACAAATCCAGTAGGTAGCTTTTTTCCAAAATACTGATTCTGGTTTAAATCGTGTCTACGAGGCACAATATCACAGAAAAATTCAACTTAAATCATATTATCTAGCATTCCTTTATTGTATTCATATGGAGTGTAATTTGCAAGGAAACGATATGCCATACAAGCACTGCGAGAAGTAATTCATATCCAAGCTTTGATTAATAAATAGAACAAGTAATAAAAATTCACTTTCTGATCCAGCAGTTGAAGTGATTTCACGACATGACATTACCTATCGAAACTATTATGATTGGAAGAGAACCTAAAGCAACATATAAAGAAGAGAACTTACAAAGGAGCAATCTTGCACCCAAATTCATAAAAGTAAGGGCATCTAATCCTCAGATCCACACAACCAGCATCTGCCTGAATTTCCTTCCTTGTTCTGCACATAATATTAACAGCGGAATTGTTCTTTATAACATCTAGAACCATAAGATTTCCGCACTTCCATAAAAAGCACATACAGATGAGAAACTTCATTCGTCAAACAAAATTTCCAGCATATTACTCTACTAAAAATTACTAGAAAAGTAAGGGATTTACTTTTGGTTGAAACAAGCAGGAACATCTATTGATACTGCTTGTCTAAGGAACAACTCATGGGAAAGCCAAAAAGGCAAGTCTACTTTAGCACCCTTCTCCACCTGCCATAGAAGCATATATGTGTATATATATTAGAAGGTAAAATGAAAAACAAAACATTATATCGCCTGTTTGTATCAGAATTTACTCTGTTGGATTCTGAACCAGGATCGAGCAATCCTACACCATTGGCTCCGACTTGAAAAACAACAGAGATTGCCTTTAACACGTTAAGAATTACAGAAAGGTTTCAGAACGATAATTAACTAGTAATGACTTTTTGAAATATTAATAATAATTAAAAGGAAAGATTATAACCTCATCCTCCATTATAATGTCATCCATGTCATAGTAACCAGGCATCCTCAGGATTGAATTGTATGAAGCTCGACCGTGGAGCTCCTATATGATAACCAATTTTGTTATGTAATTAACATGTATGAGTTCCATATGACAAACTACTCTAGAATTTCTACCAAAATAGACAAATGCCAATTATTTCTATTACAAATCATATTCTTCTTCACTTTAGCCACTAATACGTAATGTAAGTATATATATTGCATCACTATCTTATGGTTATTCATTTTTTTAATAATATGTGTGTCTGCATATATAATCATATGCTCAACTATCTGTTTGATTCCTATCCTAAGCATTTCTTCCTGATCGGGCAAATAAAGTCAGTTAAATCTATAGGTTATTTACTACCAATCTTGCAACCAGATCAACCATCTCTACGAAGGACGATGATATGTGATAAAGCTCGACTGGGGAGCTCCTATTGGATGGATCAAATTTCTGAGAGTTCTAAATCACAAACACCTCCAGAATTTCTCCAGTAATGGACAAGTGAGAGTGATTTCTATAACAAATCATACTCGTCTTCACCTCGTCCATAAAAAGAAATTAAAATATTTAGTGTATCATGAATGATGCAGTCTATAACATTTTTCTACATTTGTCTGCGTATAAATCAATTTTCAATTAATTCATTTGATTTTCATTTATAAAAGGCGGATCGACTATATAGCCACTGGGGTCACTTGACTCTACTCAATTACTTTAAAGAATAACTTGAAAAAAATAGATTGATTGGAGTTGAATTTACCACCAATTTGGCGCAATAGGCGAGTCTAAATACCTTGCGAAGCCGGAGGCAGCGCTATTAACGGATGAAGAGAGAGAGAGAGAGAGAGAGAGAGAGAGAGAGAGAGAGAGAGAAGCTCCGCTGCCGGCTGAGAGGGAGAGAGAGCCGGAGAGGGAGACTGGGAGAGTGAGATATGAATAGCCAGAGAGAGAGAGAGAGAGAGAGAGAGAGAAGCCGTAAACGCGGTGCTGTGGTCTGTGGAGTGTGGGCGGTTACTGTCCATTAGGCCTCCGTTCGGCCCAATGAATATTTTGTATTAAAAGCCTCCATTTGAATCCAATTTATAACGTTGAGCCCCAATATTTTAATGAAATTAATAATTTTTATTAAAAATATTTTTAAAAAATACTTCTAAATAGATATATTAGGCCTCAAAGTTTAACGGTTTTAAAGCAGTCAGTTAAATTTTGAGCCCTAAAATATCTATTTAGAAGTATTTTTTAAAAAAAATTCTAACATAAAAATTATAAATCTAATCAAAATCTACAATTTAGAAAAAAATTTCAAAAAATAATCATAATTCTTTTTCCTTTTTCCCATACGGACAAGCGTATGGAATTAAAATTTTTTATTTTACCCGTTAACTTTAACACTCTAAAATACTTATTTAAAAATATTTTTTTTAAAAAATAGTTTTAACATTAAAGTTGTAAATTTTAATGAGATCTATAACTTTTATGCTAAACTTTTTTTTTAAAAAAAAAAAATTCTACATAGATATTTTGTGTATCAAAATTCAACGGATTAATGACTTAGTTTTAAACCCACTAAGATTTTGAAGTCTCAAAACATCTATTTTGAAATATTTTTTGAAAAAAAATATTGAATATGAAAATTATATGTTTCATCAAAATTTTTAATTTTAATATTAAAAATTTTTTTAAAAAAAAATTATATAATAGTCAAAATATCTCTAATACGAATATTGAGTGAGAATTTCTTTTTAATTTTAAACAATAAGCAAAGAATGTAGTGATTAATTGTATGTATGAGTAAAAACAATTTAGGGATTAATTTGTAATTCTAACTTTTTTTCAAGTCTACTAAAATCCAACCCATGTGCAAGGCATTATCGGTTGTGGGTCCGGAATGGATAATTATGAGCCAACCGATTCAACTACTATAATTAAAAGAATGCACCGATTCTTTATAATAGAATTTGGTAGTTAATAATACAATGCCTAAAGTACCCATTTTGAAATGTTTTAAAAACTCTTAATTATAAAAAAAAAATATATTTATTATGTTTTAAAATTTTATAGTTAAATTTTATTTTTTAAGATACTTTCAGATGGATCAAAGAAAACTTCCCAACTAGTAGAATTAAAATTTATTTTTTAAACTACAACTTTTATTGGTTAGTTTAGCATATCTTCAAATATATTTTTTTAAAAAAATATTTTTTTAGTTTAAATTTTTTTTGAAAATATCTCGTAAGCAGTGTTTTTGGTTGTTACATATTACACTTGTAAGTACGTCAAATTTTATTAAGTTTTTTTTAAAATATCAGTCCCTTCACTGATCACGTTTACAGATCAGTCCCTCTAGTTTTGACATGTTAAATTTTTATATCACAAATATTTATTTAAAGTATATTTTAGAAACAGTTTGAATATAAATTCATAACATTTATAATTTTAATATTTAAAATTTTCTAAAAAATATTTTCAAATATGTGTTATAATATTGCAAAGTCTTTGATAATTCGCTTGAAATCTTATAATATTTATTTAGAAGTATTTTGCTAGAACATTAATATGATAGTTTTAGATCTCATCACAATTTATAACTTTTATTTTAATTTTTTTTTTTAAAAAATTATATATTAGTTAAATATTTATGTATGAATTACTAAAAAGATGGTGATTTGTAAAAGATTTAACAGAAAATGACTTATTTGTTATAGATTTTAAAAAAGGACGGATGTGATATTCCCCATGAACCTACACTGGACAAAGGAGTCTTCGGATTTCAATTTTTGGTGTCCTAGGTGTTTAATGGAAAAATAATTGTTTAGAGATTAATCAATAATTTCGAGAGTATTATGTATTATTTACATATTTATCAAAAAAAATAAAGAATTATAGAATTATGTATTTTGTTATAATACAATAATTTTATAGCTCAAAATTTTTATTATATATATAATATATTCTGCAAGATCTGCTAAGGTTGATTTTTTTCCGAATAATTTTTTTTTTACATTAAGGTATAGTAATGAGGATGTGGATCGTGGCCACATAATAGTAACACTACAATTTCAGAACCCACCGGAGGACCTAGATTAATGTGGAAGTATACGCACCTAAAATGGACCTATTACCGGTTTATCAATAATAAAAATATTATAAATAAATAGATAAAATATTATATTATATAAAAATAATATTTAAATAAATAAATTAAATATTGTATTTAAAGATTAATTTGTTTGAATTTTAGATTTGTGATTTTATTCACGTCTATAAATATAATTAATATAATTTTTTGTGTGAATTTTTTTTGGAATGCATAGTAAAATTTTTTCAATTATAAATCTCCACGGAGTTCTACTGTACCTCAATCGCAGCAGAAGCAGCTCAATCAACATGGATTCCGAGGATGAGCAGGCGTTTCAATATGCGATGCAACTGACGAGCTTCACCGCGCTGCCGATGACGCTGAAGGCGGCGGTGGAGCTCGGCATCCTCGAGATCGTCGCAAGCGCCGCAAAAGCCGGCAAACAAATTTCGGCTGCGGAAATCGCCGCCCAGCTTCCGATCAACAGTAGTTACAGTACTCAAAATTCGGTTACTGCGTTGGATAGGATGCTGAGATTGCTGGCGAGCTATTCGGTGCTCAGCTGCTCCGTGGAGGCTGATGATGAGCACGGCCGCGTGCGGCGCAAGTATGGGGCTGCGCCGGTGCTCAAGTACCTCACTCGCGATGAAGATGGCCTCTCGGTCGCCGGCATGGGTCTTCTCCAGTTTGATAAAGTTTACATGGAGAGCTGGTACGTTGAGCCCCTTTTTGTTCAACAATTTCATAGTTTATGTTAGGAGCAGTACCATCGTAATCCATACTATATATTAAAATATATATATATATAATATATTAAAATATATATTATATATTTTGATTGTTATAAGATCATTATAGATAGATAAGAGCTCAAAAATTCTTATTATCGGTTTGAATTTTTATTTTATCAATTTAAAATACTAATTAGACAAGCGTCAATTGTACGTAACATAACAAGTTGTGGATCTGAATATCAGATCCAGGATAAATTTATTTCAAACAATGTTTAAAGTGGATCCGACACATAGAAGCTAGATCTGGCACAGAGACGGTCATTTTTCGACCTGTCCGGCTGTCTCGTCCGTGCCGGCTATGCCGCTCCACATGAGCAATATATTCGGTAATTTTTGGTTAAAATTAACCGCTTATTTTTAAAAAAAAAAGGAAAATGCCGCCGCCACTACTGAGATTGCCTCCATCCTCTCTTTTCGCGCATGTTTGGATGGAGAGAATCAGGAAAAAATCAATTGAGGAAGAAAGAAACGCAAGGGAAAATGTTTATTTTCTTCTGTTTGGTTAAACAAGTGAAAGGGATGGAGATGGAAATACGTTGGAAATAAATCCGTGGGCCCCCACCAAATTTGGATCTCCTCAAATCGGAGAAAATGGATGGAAAAGCACTGTTGAGAGCTCACCTCTCTCTCTCTCTCTCTTCATGGTGAATCATAAAATAAAATTTAATATTTCATTTGTATTAATTTAATAATAGTTTATTTTTTTTTCTATCATTATCCAGATACAAGGAAGAAAATAAATTCTATGCTATTTTTCTTTTCTTTTCTTATTTTTGTTCCTTCCTATTTCATTCCCTCTACTTTTTTTTTCTATTCCAAACACAGCCTTCATTTTTTTTTTAATTATTAAGAAGCATTGAGGAGCTTTAGTTTTCAAAAAAAAAAAAAAGCTGCACAGAGGCAGCTTGTGCAGCTAAGCTGTAAAGCTGGCAACTTTACAGCTGCCCTAAGGCAGCGGTTGGGCCCAGCCCATTTAAGGATATATATATATATATATATATATATATATATATATATACTAATGTTTTAATTTTTGTTTGGTATCGCTCATGAGATAGCTCTTAAATTCACTAAATTCAGATAGTAAATCCTTTCTCAACAATGAAAGAACATAGAAATTTCACAGAATTTTTTTTTAAAAAAAACCTTTCTTTAAGAAGCTTTTTTCCCCATTTTTTTTTTAAAAAAAGTTTTAACATTTTCGTAATCAGGTACTATCTAAAGGATAGCTTGCTGAATGAAGAGGTTCCTTTCGAGAAAGCTCATGGAGAGCCGATATTTGGTTACCTGGGAAAGGACTCCAGGTTCAACAAGATATTGAACGATGCAATGTCCAATGTGACCGTCATTTTCATGAAGAAAATATTGGAAAAATATTCTGGATTTAACAAATCCAAAATTGTTGTCGACGTCGGCGGCGGCATCGGACTTAACCTTAGCATAATCTTCGCCAAGCATCCACATATCAAGGCAATCAATTTTGATTTACCTCATGTTATCTCCGAAGCACCTACATTCAAAGGTACTCCATCTTTTCTTTTCTTTTTTTTTTTTTTTTTTTTTTTAGATTATTTTGTGAAGAAACTTTTTTTAGATTATTGTGAAGAAATTTTTTTAGATTATTTCACCAACCGAATAGTTACGACCTTTTGGTCTAGGAATGGCAGAAAGTTCGTATTGTACTCCACGGAGTCTAGCATGGATAAATCTTTTAAATCCTTATGATTGGTGCTTATAAAATTTGAACCTAAGTCTCTACTTCATATGGTGGGAGACCCACCATCTCTTATTTTTAGATGAGCAATGCTACATAAAGATTCCAATCTTTCACCCAGATTCAGTTTGAACATCACTTATTTTGCCCTCATTTTAATGCTGTCTCTGTTGGAAATTTTGAGAAGTTTTTGGGAGCTTACATTTCTTTTTGACAATATCTAAGGTGCTGTTGTGTTTTATTTAAAAAACATGCTAGATTTTTTCTTTTTTGAAGAAACTGCATTGCGTTCAGTCTCGGTTGACGTAGAAGTCTGATATATATATATATATATATATATATATATATATGTGTGTGTGTGTGTGTGTGTGTAAAGATTTTCCAAATAGCCATATATGTAGAGTGCATAATTTTTGGAAATCTTTCATATTTTACTTCCATAAAAGAAGACAACGCACAGCGACCAACAATCTTCCCAAGCAAAGCAGAGTGCAGGCGAAAATCTATACATCGAAGAAGAGCAGGTCCGAGAAGCTGAAGGAGGCAAACATTAGCGCAAAGGCCAACCATAAAGCTGAACGTGAATTCCCGCGATCTTACGCCCCGCGACCTCTATGCATAATAACTTACGATATAAAACTGTTTTGGTAATGCAGGTGTGGAGCAGATTGGAGGAGATATGTTTGAGAATGTCCCTAGTGGAGACACCATTTTAATGAAGGTAATTCATATCTTTTCTATAATTATCAGTTTTAAAGTACGAGTTAAATAAGTCGTAATTTTCAGTGGGTTCTCCACGACTGGAGCGACGAACATTGCGTAAAGATACTGAGAAATTGTTGGAAGGCTCTACTCGACGACGGTTCGGTGATCCTCATGGAGTACATAGCTCCGGTGGTTCCGGAATCTACAGTTGCGGCGCAATCTGTGTTCAATATCGATCTTCATATGTTAGCAGTCTGTCAAGGAGGAAAAGAGAGGACAGAGGATGAGTTCAGATCTCTGGCAAAAGAAGCTGGCTTTTCAAGCTTTGAAACTTTATTTTGTTATTCTGGTATTTGGCTCATGAAATTGTCCAAGTGATGGACTTCATTTACGTAGCCTTATCAATAAGAACAATGTTGCATACCATGTATGATGTAACAAATTGTCGAATAAATTCCTGCTTCGCAAAACTCTATGAAAAAACCTCCGATTTTTTAAAAAATTATAAAATTACTCCAAAACACACATGCACACACACACACACACACACACACACACACACACACATATATATATATATATATATATATATAATATATATATAAGTCTCTTTTTAAATTTTGAATTAGAAAAAAATAGATGTTGATGTTATATGTTTAATTTTTTCTTTTTTAATATTTAGATGGTCTGAGGTTTTAATTTTTGTATAATTAGTAAAAATTTCAGTGTATTAAAATATCTATTAAGAGGCTTGTACCAAATTACGCATAGGGTGGTTCTTCTGAGTCTTTGGACATCCCATCACATCCAAAGTATATGACATCGGATCATTTACTGACAGCAGAGATTCTCTACGAGCATTTATATTCATATCCGGCTCCTACATATGAGAGTTATCCTATACATCCAACGGAGTATACATCCTGCATATAGTAGATGAGACACCCAACCGTCCGGTTCTTCATATCCACATTACGTGATGGACACATATGCTGACAGTGTTAGTGATGAAGGCCAATGATATTGTGACGAGTATATTAATGAATATCATTATATTTATTGGGATAGGTGTGTGTATTATGTTTAAACAACGCACGTAGTACATTTACATGTTTTATGTTTTGTTAATCTATTTTATCAACCATACCGTCACTCAATGTGGTAATATGTGCTTTGAGGTTTGACAAATAAATGAATCTTCTACTTATTATTTAATATTTTATTACTATTTATATAAAAAAATTATAAAATTTAATTTTTTTTCAAATTTTTTTCCAAATAATTGTACGATTCAGCATGGCACGTCTCGAGATATGAATTTACCGAAACTCGAAACGGAACGGCACGGTAAATATTGCTCCAATCCTAAATCCATTTAGCTGCGCAATCCCTCTTCTATCCGAGCCCGAGTCTCCCGTCCCGACTCAAATATCTAATTTCTATTTCTTAAATCGACGTTGAGGCTGTCGGCGGCTGCCCATCTGTGACTAGTCTGCTTAGTTCTTCAACATTGGTCACCACGTCTCCCCCCACCCTCCTCCTCTCTTAGCTTTGAATCATGGCTTTGCCACTGTGCATGAATTTATCGATTAGGATGGTCGTATAAAATAGATTAATTAGGGATATAATTCTCCACGATAATCTAAAGAAATTGTTGATTTTTGTATATTCTCAAGAATATGCTGGGCTGATTTGAATTTTGTGAGACGTTAAAAAGTAAAATCAAATGCGAACTATTAACGGGTTCGGATACATCACTGGATCCACACCAAAAAACCGACCAGTTGTTTACAGAAACGTACAAATCGTCCTCCTCCACCCGCATCCGCCGACTGCCGCCCGTTTACTTCTCACTTCATTCTCTCACATTTTCGGACCGATCGAATCGCAATTTTCACTGCATATCTGTCGCCGGCGGCGATCGGAGGCTCGCCGACGATGAGGGATCCAGAGAAATGCAAAGATTTCTCCGTTTACGACTTCACGGAGGAAGACGAGGCGGCCGAACCATCTTCTCGCTCCTACCTCGCTCGCCTTCGCGCACGCCGTCCCGAAGCCCCTAGACCTCAACCAATTACGAAATCTAATTTTCTACGAGCTTGTGAGTGCTGAATTTTGCTTCTATTTTTGATTGATCAAACCAATTATTTCTTAAAACCATAGTTAGAGATTAGAGCTTCTACATACTAGCTGTTAGCTTATTTGGCAGTGATTTTAACTCATGGCTAAGGAAACCTTTGATATAATTTCACTTTTAGGTTATAGCTCTTCAGAAATATCAAAAGCCAAAAACTAAAAGCAATGGACCCTAGCTTCTGGTATCTGACAATGGCTTTACTTTATCATCTGTATTTTGGCAGTGCTAGTAAGGAAGCACTAGCAATCTTTTCTAATGTTTGTGAGTGCTTTACTAAAATCTATCTGCATTGCTTGCACATGTATTGTGATGTTGTGCCTGTTGCTAAGTTCTCAGATATGTGACTATCTTCTGTCTTTTCCTCATTTTCCTTTTTTTTTTTTTCATTGTCATGGAATTCTTTTTTCTTTTTTGTGCAGTTAGTTCAGGAATTGATTACAAGCAAGCAGATAGTCCTGATATTCATTCTGCAGATTTGAGAATGAGAGATAATTCTGGCCCATGTGCTATAGATACGTCGGATAACAATATTCTTTCTGCAGAAGAGAGTTCTGGATTGGACGATGTTGGTGCTTGCCCAAAGGTATATGGCCATGTTCAAAATTCTGAGAATGACTACCAATGTAGGAGATATTTCACAGGTTCTCTTGCAGCTGAGACGTGTACCCTTGTAAGTCAGTTTCCAGCCTTGCATATTTATAATTGATGAAGCACACAGAGTCGATGTATCATCCATTAACTTATAATGAGCCCTTAATATCACTGTAAGGTGCATCAAATGTGCACAGGTACAGAGGATGGTGTGGCATGAGACCATTTGTATTTATGGCTTCACTCATTGCTTACTTTGCATTCTCCAATTTGTTCAGTTTTAGCTTGTTTTGTTGTCCCCAATCATTGGAGAAGCCTTTTTCTTGTTGTCTAACATTAAAACTCTGTCAGGCCATACCAGTTACTGAGTTCTCTGATGATGATGAAAGCTGGACAGCAGTTTCTGAATCTCCTTCCACTACAGCATCTGATCTTCTACATAATGAAGGTTTTTGTAATTTAATCATACCTGTCCCTTTTTATATTTCTTCCTAATACTCTCATTTGATGTTTGTGTCCTAACCTAACTATAATCTGGTACTCAGATCGTATGAAATATCCTGTTTCAGATAATGATTATTTCACATCGAAAGAAAAAGTAAGTGATATTTTCTTTTAGTTTCCTTCAATCGTCACACTTCATTTTTTGCTAGATATTAATGTAATGCAAGATAGTACGATGCACATATCATATTTCATGAACTTAAAGGTGAATTACTGTATCCTAACCAGAGAATTGCTAGTTTTATGGTGGTTCAGGATTGGTTTATACTTCTTAAACACAGTATTTATCTACTTTATACAACAATATTTCATGGAAGTGGTACCTTGTCACCGCAGTGATGTTACGACCAAAGGAACTAGTAGGCTGTAGTTGTTTCCTGTTCGAACAATTACTCGGTAGAGGAATGGAATCACTTTCTGCTCAACATCTGAGTTCTGTGTCCTATTATTGTTTGTCTTCACTATCAGATATGGCCATTTAGAACAATATTGCTATAGATTGAGAAAACACATATTGGTTTCCTGGCTGTTGTAATAAACTACAAAATGGCACTATCACTGGCCGTTGTAACAAACTACAATACGGCCTTACGCTATATGACTCATTTAGTGCTTTACATAGACTGTTCGGTATATTCGTTCAATTTCTTTACTGCTTTGTCCCATATAGTAGATAGTCAAACTAGAGTAACCACCTACCTAATACATTCCTCTAAGCAAGAAAGTGCATTTGGTGTTTGGTAGTAAGAGTTTGTATGATATATCCTATACAAATATGCATGGCTAGGGTTTTAAATTAACAACAAAAAAGGCGAAGGCGCGAGGCCACTCCTGTAACCCGCTAACTCACAGGCTTTTTGCTTCAGGTTCTGGTGGGGGCTAGCGTACACCCCTATATCCGCTACTAGTGGAGGATATTTCCATCATGCATTCGGTAGGATTCGGACCCGCACCACTGCGCTAGATGGGGATAACCCCAACCAATGCGCCACCAAATGGGGATGACTTGGGTTTTAAATGATATATCCAAAATAGCCAAAAGCATTGTTGTCAAATGCGCGCCTAGGCATGGGATTAAATGATGTAGCCAAAATAGGCGAAAGTGTTGTAAAAATGTGCCTAGGCGTGAGGAATATGCATGACTAGTATTTTAAATGATATACCATAATAGCCGAAAGCATTGTTGTCAAATGTGTGCCTAGGCGTGAGGTTAAATGATATATCCAAAATAGCCAAAAGCAGTGTTGTCAAAAGTGCGCCTAGTCATGCCAAGCAAAAGTGAGATGTCTCGAGCCCAACCTTTATAAGATGCAGCCTAGGCGCGCCTAGGCGTAATTGTAGAGAAGAAAAGCGATGCTTTTCACCCAAACTTAATAGAAATGTGCATGCGCAAATAGAAATCCTAGCTAGCGCTATTCTGCTTTTATTTTATTTTCTTCATTTTCACCCAACCTTTATCTTAGCTATTGCTATTGCTACTTTTTTCCTATCGTGCGCTTTTGCTTTATAGGGCGCACTTCTTGTTGTATGCCTTGCGCTTGGGCTCCTAGAGATCCTTGCGCTTGGTACTCGTTATACCTTTGACAACATTGACTAAGAAACTCTCTTGGACAAATGAATCTATCTGGAACCGTCCTTGTCAGTGTTCTATGAGTTGTGGAGTTGGGATCATTTCTTTGCTTTCATGGCTACAAAGGCATTGGTAAAGGAAGGGGGATGCTTAAATGTCCTTTTATCAACATGTGTACGGATAGGCAAGAGAAAATGCAGGGGTCTGCATGGAAATCAATGCTCTACATTTAACTTATTCTATCTTAATGGCTGTGTGTGGTGCGGGATTGAATGTAACTTGATATGCGCAAATTCAAGGTCAATCTTCTTTAGGTGAATTTACCAACAGAGGATTATTGTAGAGCATAACCTATGTTACATGTTTATTTGCTAGTAATTTTAGCAACTTTTTGTCAGTTTACTCTTATGTAAATAAGAGTAAATTCACCTAGGCGGTTACAATGGTTTGGTTATGTAATGCGGGGACCAATAGCTGCTCCGTTAGAAGATATGAAATGCTAACTAACAAATGAAAAATAAGAGGTAGACTAAAAAAGTTTAAAAGAGAAGCCATCGACATGACCTTTCGCTATTTAGAGCTTAGGAAGGACTTAACCAGCAATCATGCTAAGTAGAGACTTAGAATTTGTGTTAGTTAGAATTCGTGTTAGTAACACCTTTGTTTAGAGGACTTAGGAGTTCTGTTTTATTCTTGTTCTGTCCTTGTGGTATCCTTTATTTTGTTCTTTTATTCTCGTTCTTTGGCTTAGCTCCTCTTAATGCTTACTAGTTGTGTGCATCTTGTCTTTGGTTGTCTTAGGCGGGTTTGGTTCGAAATCTTGTTCTTCGGACTTGTGTTCTTGAGTGTTGGTACGTCAGGCCTAGGATTCTATTGAAACAGCCTTCTCCAGGACATAACTGTGTAAATATAATCTTCCCCGATCCCTGTCGTGCGGGACTTTTTACTGGATTGTTGTTGTTATTGTTAGTAAAGTATATCAAAGGACATTAGTGTTCGTTTTAGCTACTATGCAATTCATATGCTGACGGAGATCGTTGAAATGTACTTAGTCTTCTTTGTTTCTTATCTTATTACCGTATCTACTATTTACTTGCCTACCTCTCTTTTCATTCGTTAGGACTAAATATAGCTGTGCTTAACAGGAAAGTGATGGCACGGAGATCGTTCTCTTCCCTGATTATGTTTTATGTGGGACCAGCTTATTTTCAGAAGCTCAAATAACATTTTCTCCAGATTGCTTGAGGATTGATTGTTTAAACAATGGGGAACAAAAAGAGAACCTTGCAGGGGAATGGGAACTCTCTGACATCCTGCACATGAATATTCAATGGAGTGAGATTGTATGGTTATTTTGTCTTTTGATAGACTTACAAGTTTTTGTTTGGTTTCTGATATGCCATTGTTGAATTCTTCAGGCTGAAGCTGCTCATATTGAAATTTACTTATGTGAAAATCGAGGAGCTGGAATCATGGAAGTTGATGTCGATAAAGTTGATGGTTTTTCTAGTAGGTGTCTTCTTATTTATTTCTCTATCTGCAATGCTTTTTAAAAATTTAATGGATATGTTATTAAACCAATGAAGCGCGTGCAGTGGTAGAAAAATTCTGATTTCAAGTCATCTTAGAGGTCGATGTCATTTGTGGGCATAATCTTATTTGAGAGAGCATGCATCTAGGTAGGCCTGTTTGTCGGTGCAATTGACTTGACGGGCCGAAGACCAATTCAGACCTAATTGATAGATTGTGGACTGACTCTATTAGAAACCGCCAAACCGGGGACCGGCCTAACTAGATGGACCAAAGCGGACCAGACCAATTTTGGATCCAACGTGAAATTAAAATGAAAAGAAAAAGAAAATTAGAGAGATGGCTGGCTCGCTGCCTCTAAATTGTACATGATGAATATGAGCCGTTGGTGTGGCAGTGAGGTGGTGGTAGCATTTGTAGATAGATATGTTAATGACGGTGAATAAGGAAGGAGAGGGGGCCATGATGTGATGATAGTCTAAATTCTAAAAAGGGCTGCGAGCGGACGATAGCAAGGTGGGTGAGAAAGAGAGAGAGAGGGTGCCCATTTGTCGTTGGTGGCGGTGATGGCAACAAGAATGGGCAGCATGGCTGGCTGTGCAGGACAGGACGTGGCTGGTAGAGGAGATAGAAGGCATGGGTTTGAGTAGAAGAGATATGGTTAGGTTAAATGAGCTTTGGTTATGGGCCACACTCAAATGGGCTGCACCTTTAAACTTAAAAAGTCTTAAATTGGTGTTTGATTTGGTGCATAAGCTTTCGGATCGGACCAATCTAAGCCCTAATCTTGACCCTGTCCATCCATAATTGACTCTTTTTTAATTATCCAGCCAGTCCGGTTTTCCTGCCTGAACCGTTATTTCAATAGTCCAGGGTATTTCTCAACTTACCTTGCAACATACTGGAGTTTCTGATTACCTCTTTACTCCAGACTCTTTGGTACTTAACAGAATATGTGATGATTGGTTTTTTATTTTTCCTACTACTGTGTTGTGGATTTCTACTTAAAGTTAATCTTCTTTGGCCAACAACGATTCATTAAACTTGGCTGACCTGATATCTTGAGGTTTGCAGCTTGAGCATACCTTGTTTTAGGGTTTTGAGTAATTTTCCAAGGAGTGCCCATCACTTCCAAAGAGTTAGGATGGATGGAAGTTTGAAGTTAGAATAAAAAGTAGCAATTCTAACTGGGGAAAACCAACTGTGTTTGACTATAAACACATCAGAACTTATTAAACACCTCTTAGGACTTAATTTGTGAGTTATACTTGGTACTCTCTTTGACCTGAAGTATTTTCCTTACTCAAGAGGAAAATGAAGGCAAACAACACAGCATGTCTGCGACAACCATTACAAATTGTATCCTATAAAATTCCTTCTTTTACTAAGTTTTTTTATACCTGTTATGTTTCTTATACGTGGTGTATTTTTATCCTCATCTGGTGAAACATACCTGCAGGTTTCATGAGGGTAAAATTTGCTATTCATGGTAGTTGTTGGTTGGAGAAAGAGCCAAATATTCTCTCTCTGACAGAGAGATATAGAAAGATATGGAATTCAAGTCATGCGTAAGTTATCCTTTTAGTTTTCATGCTGTTATTTTTCTTTTCCCCTTTTTTGGTTAAAAGAGTGCGTACTCTACCTATATTGTTATAACCAGTTTTATAATTTGGGGAATTTATATCCTGTAATGCTATTTTCATTGGAGTTTTGCTACCTGCTCTTTTTACCAGAAAAGTTGTGGGACAAGTCTGCTTTGAAATATCTGAACCTTATAAGATTTTGTAGACAACTAAGATGCTGGATTGTCTGTGAACTTCTGGGATTCCTTTTTGTTGCTTGCGATTTGTAACTTGTAGTTGTAGAAAACTTTAACTAACTGTTCCACATTCTTATGGAAGATGTAATTTCACCTGTTTGTTAAAGATGTAAATTCATGTTTTGTCGTCAAGCAAATCATGTTTTTTAAGGATTATACATTTAAGCTTTGTAGATTAGAGTTAGTATGCACTTGCAAGGTTGTGGACAGAAATGGTGGAAGTGAGTGATTTTGTCAATCAGAGTGTATTAAAAAGTTTCAAACAACCTTTTGTTGTTCAACATATGTATTCCCTTCTTTTTGCAACCAGTATTAAGATTATATATGGCAGATTGAATTCTGGATTCAATTGCGTATGTTATTTGTCTCATACTTCGAGAATTTAATTAGCTATAGCCCACATGAGAATCTGTTAATCCTATTAAAACTCCCTAATCAGATTCAGCATAGTGTCATGAACCTTTGCCTGATTCCCATGCACATAAAAGATTTGGCTACTGTTCCCAAACTTTTCTTCTCCAATGCTTTCCCCCTCCTGTTTCTTAGCCAATTTAGTACTTCTTTTTTTTTTTTGGGATTATTCAGATGATATTATTCTCTCTTTTCCCCCTCTCTTGTCAGTGATGAATATGGTGGTGACGATGTTACTGGTTCTGATATGTGCCTTTCAACACATCATTTGACCGAGTAAGTGCAACTATCCTCTAAATTCATTCATATATTGTGGCTTTCTTCTGTATGCAGTTTGTAGGAAGTAAATTATGTTGTGATGTGAACAGTAGAAACTAACTTACATTCGTGCCATCTTTCTTCATTTCTCCATTCCAGCAGCCTCGATACATTTTCTTATATTTTTTTCACTTGCTTTTGTTTTTTATTAACTGTTTTAAATTCCAAGTGTTTTTTTTTTGTTATACTGTTGTCCTTTGAGGTTGTTTCGAAGTGTCATTAAGTCAGTGCTGGATTATCTGGCTTTAATATGTATTTGTTGTCACCAGTTCCGGATGTTTATATGGTGTACTTTGCAGTTGTTTCTACTGTGGCCTAAAGGACCCTTCGATTGTTTGTACTTTTATTTGTTTTTTCGTTTTTAATATTTAGAAATTGTCTTGATCTGTTGGGCATGTTCTATATAATTGGGAGTTGCAAGTAAGTTCCAAAGTTCTTTGAAAGGTTATATACTTATATTCATCTGAATGCGTTATTTCTCTGGTTGGAACCTTGTTTAAGTTACTGATGTTCATGGATTTGGAAATTTTAGATTAGAGCCCTTCGAAGATGTTGTCTATCCAAAAGGAGATCCTGATGCTGTGTCCATTAGTAAGAGAGACATCGAGCTTTTACAACCAGATACATTTATCAATGACACGATCATTGATTTTTACATCAAGTAAGATAAGACGCATATTTCATTCTAGCTAAATTGCATTCTTTTATCTGTACCACGTTTTTCTAATATTCTATTTCAAGTTTCTATGACAGCGGATTCCATTTGTTTATGGGTATTATTTATTCCCTCTTGAAATGAATTTGTATTGTGAAGTTTACCCTGCACTTTGGCAAAAAAAAAGCTACTTTTTAATAATAATACTTAAAAATTATCTATCAAAAGCAAATAGCGAACACTATGCCGGTTTTCGTCTTAATGTCCTAATATCAGAAATATTTTACCTTTAAGCTCTTATTGTGTTTGGAGCGTATTTAGGCACAATAGCAGCTACTGCTTGTTGCTTATCTTATGGGAGATGTGGTATGCTTTTCTTAGTACTTACCGTGGGGGTGGGTCTGTATAGCTCTTGTAGCAAGCACCTTTTAAAATTCTCATTCCCATTTTGCGAAGAAGCACTAACCAAGATGGTAGATCTATTCATGTGAATCTGGCAAACATAAATTAGGACCTTTCATCTGATTAGCTCATTAAGCTATGACATTGTTCCTTTTCTTTTTTTTTTGGTTGGTTACTAACATTTGGATGAGGCCAGTCTATGATTTGTCACTGTGGTGAAGACCCTTCTTTTCTTTTTTATATATATCTACGGTTGATACTCAATGGTTGGAGACGATGACTAACACAAAATGTTGGAGCATTCATAAAGATATATTAATGATTTAAAAGTTGATGTTTATTTGGATTTTTTATCTTAAATGAAATCTCCATAGTAATGTGCTTATTTACTCTCACATCATTTTCTATGTCATAGTAGAGGCATCATTTTTATTTTTCTTAAATAATGCATTTATAGCAAGAGCATATCCTTGGGCAGTTGCTTGCTGTAAAAAGTTTGAGAGCAGCTGTAATCTCTTTTATGATCCACCCATTCATGGCAGATCCTTTTTTCTCCTTTTGTGCAGATATCTGAAGAATAAGCTACATCCTGAAGACACCAAGAGGTTCCACTTCTTTAATAGCTTTTTCTTTCGCAAATTAGCAGATCTCGACAGGGATAGAGGTAGTGCGCTGGGAGGGCAAGAAGCTTTCCGACGTGTTCAAAAGTGGACTCGAAAAGTTGATGTCTTTGAAAAAGATTACATTTTCATACCTGTTAACTACAAGTAAGATGTTTTATTCACTTTTTTTTGGTTAAATTTTAGAGGTCTCATATGACACAAAGTTTTAATTGCCTAGCAGTCTTCATTGGAGCTTACTTGTTATTTGTCATCCTGGAGAAGTAGCTAAGTTAAACGGTATGGCTTGTTCATCTTAATGTGTTTCATTGTATTCGTGGATAATTACAGTATATTGAGATTTCTTTTTCTTTAAGTAGAGGATGAAGGAAAGGAATCTGCCAAATTACCATGTGTATTGCATATGGATTCAATAAGAGGGAATCATACTGATCTTAGTGATCTTATTCGGAGGTACGTTTCTCTCTATAAATAGAATGGAAAAAAACAGTCTGATTATTCTTATGGTTTATTGCATGCGGATGACTAAAGGCTTGTACTTGTACTCTCTCACAAGTATGCAGAACTTGCTTTTATTTGCATGCAGAACTTGCTTTTATTTGCATAGATTAGGTTAGCTTGGATAATTGGCACTGCCAATTATGTAGTTCACTTTCTCCTTGTCTGTATGTCGCTTGTTTCTATATTTTATAGTTAGGTGCTGTTACGAAGTATTGGATTGTTTTACAAACGATCCTTTGATTAGCTGCTCCATATGGGGAATTTAACTTTGACACAATTTACTTTCTGTGAAAATAGATCTATGAATTTCTTCATACTTAGTCCTACTTCTACGATCATTCTTGGAAGTTGTATTAACCTTGATACATCTAGTTAAAGGTGAAAATGGTGTTACTTGGGTCCATCTAGAATTTTGATTTATGCAAGCAATGGGAGGAATAGTACCAAGGTTTTCGAGAGTAAGCTGAGCCGAGTTAGGTAACTTAGATACCTGCACATGCTTACCATGTCATGCCTATTGTGCCGATGCACATTTATTTATTTTTATATTAAAATAAAAAGTAATAAAATATAAATTTTGTTTTTAAGCCACTACCAAGCGGTACGCACAACAGACTTTTGGCCGTGCCAGACTACCAACCTGTGATGGTGCCGCTAACTTTTGGCACCAAAATATATGATTAGTATAAGTGTATAACTCCATGACTAGAGACTTTTGGCGTTATTTGCGTATTTAATCAGGCTTTTCGGATTAGCGATCTCCTGTTACGATTACAAAGTTTGTCTCAACTTCAGAGGTCTGCTTTCTAACGTTAAATCAATTGCAGAAAACATTTGATCAAACACAACTTTCTATTTAGATAAATCTTTGTATTAATATTTGCTTATTTAATTAAGAAATGTTACGAGACTTTTAAATAAGAATACATGTTTCCAGTGTAGGAAATGACATGGCCTCATTGCTTTATGTTTACCAACTTATATGCACCATCACTTGCATTTAACTTTGCCTATTTTAATGGCGGGGATCCTTAACAGTACTTGAACACTTTATATAACACCATGGAGCATTATTACATTGGACATTATTATGCAAATTATATAAGCAACTAGATAAACTTGTCTTTGTTCCCTCAGCAAAGCTTTTGCTGTGATTCATTCTTGTTGTGAGGGTCCTAAGCTGCATGTGTTGATTAGCAAAACTTGGTTTGTTTTCTGATGACTCGTGCTTAGAAACACATTTCACATGGCAAATATGCTTCCAATGTTGGATCCAATTCTTGGAAGATGGATGCTACTACCAGCATAAGTGCAGGATAAAAGCACTTTTTGTTTTTTCATTTATGATATTCTTTTTGTTATGGTAGATTTTGTAGTTGTTCCCTTTTTTTTGAGACGACCAAAGAAGCCATGGCCCGAAGCCGACCATTGCCGACCATTGGACGTTCGGGCATGAATAAACCCGGCATGTGGGAGCAACCTAACTTGAAAGTGGAGCAACGGTTGTATGTGTGAGCCTTTGGCCCTCCCCCACTCCGCCGGAGGAATTTTTTTCAATTTCTCTGCCCATGGCAGGGAGCGAGAATCAAGGGACACCACTCTTCCTTCACAAATGCTCGTACTAGTCGATCTAACCCTGCGGCTAGTTGTTACTTGTTGATGCACAATTTATAGTCTATTATCTTATCGTGGATATCTAGTTGCTTCTTTACATTTTTGTTGCATGTAGTTACTTATGGGAGGAATGGAAAGAAAGGCATTGTGATTCATCTGAAGACTGTTCATCAAAATTCTCTAATCTTAGATTTTTGCCACTGGAGGTTTGTTTCCATACCTCTGAATTTTCTAAAGTTTTGTTAAGCACAATCTTTTACTACAATGCTGGCAGCTGGCAATAGAATGCCCTTCAATGAGACATCTGTTGTTATATGTTAAGTAGTTAGTCATTGCTTTTGATTGCCATCATTATTTTGATCAGTCCTGGAGTACTTGGTGAAAAGTAACTTTTTTGGCTGTCATTTCTGTAGTTATTGGTTTCTTTAGTGCCCTATTAGGCTAGTTAACATATTCTACTGCCTGATCTACCCTGGAATTTTGCTGTGGATTGAGGTGGAGCGACCAGTACATTGTAATTACAATCTTATAGACCCAAACCTATGTCTAACAACCCTGAAAGTCATACGTAATTTTCATATATTTGAACTTTTGTAAAGCAAAGCTGTATCGAGTATAAATCTTATGAAGCCATTGTTTGTGTAAAACTACTTTATTGAGGTAATGTATACACTTTTTGAATTCTATACTAATGGATCCAGTTGTAATGAAAAAGATAAATATCTTAAACTTAAAGTACAAGTTTGTGTACCCAAAGCATACTATGTGCCCAGACAATGTGTAACTTATGCCAATTTAACTGGTTTCTTGATCCTAGTAAATTAGTAAGCTTAGCTTTGTCCCTTGCCCTCGTGATATCATTGGGAAACGGGTAGTGTTGCATAAATAACTTGTGGCCCGCAGGCCGAGTTGCTCGCGGGCCAGCTGTACGGGCCACGGATGGTTGAACTGTGCGGGTCAGTCGAATGAATTCAGCCTGTGCCGACTTTGCGGGCCGACCGTCCTGTGGGTCAGCCCGCACGACCGACAACTTCAAATTGACGGGTGCGCTATGCAACGGCAACATCCAGCAACAGCTCAGATTGAGCCGTTGCTTGCTGTTGTTTTTTTAAATATATTTTTTCATCTATAATTACACACTCAAAACTTTTCAAATGTCACGCAACTCAACTTCGCAATTCAAGTTTTTAAAATATACTCACAAGCTCTCTAGTAATTCTAAATTCCGTTATTGTTACATCCTAGTTTTATTAGAATTCTAATGGATCCATACAACATATAAGGAGTCTTTTTTTATTTTTGTGAAAATCCACACGTGCGGGCCGGCTTGGCTCAATGTTGCACTAGCCAAGCGGCTCGGCCCGTGCAGCGAGTAGTCCGGGCCAGCGCGCGACCAGGCGGCAGAAGTGGGGGCCAATCCGGGGCCGCACTTTCTGCATCTCTAGAAGGGGTTCGCAAATGGCCAACCTTTAGTTGTGATAAGGCTCTATCTTGCTAAGTGCATTCTAAAACTGACCACAGTTTTAGTCTTTACAAAGTCACAACTGTTGGGTGATTTTTATTTTTTATTTTTGGTTTTTTTGGTATCACTGTCAATGTTCTTCTACCTATACTTCTTTTATACTCTCCCTTCCAGAAATTATATTACCCTGTGGATAAGATCTTGCAGCTTTTAGCATGTAAATAGTATTTTCGCTATATGTTCGGTTCTTTTTACGTTGAAGTACTTCGCATGGTTGGAGGTAATTGCATATATCATCGCTCTTTCTTTTTTGACTTTATAGGCTAGATTCGTGAATTATGTATGCTACTTTCATCTAAAAAATTCATCTGTTCCTATTCAGAGATAGTTTTGAATCAATGATGTTCTACAGGATAGTTGCTTTGTATTACTAAATCATGAAGACACTCAGTTTGCTCTGTTTTTTGTGTTCCAGTTGCCTCAGCAAGAGAATTCATCTGATTGCGGCCTGTTTTTGCTCCATTATGTGGAGTTATTTCTGGAGGAAGCTCCACTTAATTTCAGCCCATCCATGATTACCACGTTTACCAACTTTGTAAGCATCTTCTCTGACAGCTCAGTTTTTCTTTTCCTTCCTCAATGGTAGTATTATCAGAGTTTAATATGGCATTTCTTATGTTAATAGTAGTAAAAGTTATATTGATGTCATGTGAAATTGCTTAGATATTGTTGAAGTTTCTAAGATGGACCGTATGTCTGCAAGAAATACCAGTAGACTAAGGATACTACTCTGTACTCTTGTGGTTATAGTTGTGACTGTGACGACTTTTTCATGCTACTTTCTTTTCCCTGCGTCTTCCAAAGACTGCCTCTGTAGCATTACATAAAGGAAAAAAAATGAAAAAGAATGCTATTAAGAAAGCAAAAGAAAGAAACTGGCTAACAGTGGTTTCGCGAAGCAAACCTTATTCCCTGAGAAGAATGTTATCAGAACAGTGATTCGTAATTAACATAACTCTCTCTCAAAAAAAAAAGAAAAAAAAAAAAGAAAAAAAAATGCTATTAAGAAAGCAAAACAAAGAAACTGGCTAACAGTGGTTTCGTGAAGCAAACCTTATTCCCTGAGAAGAATGTTATTCAGAACAGTGATTCGTAATTAACATAACTCTCTCTCTCTCTCTCTCTGTGGCTGGGTTTGTAGATATAGGATGGGTAATTGTGGGTTTAGAGTTTCTCATCTTGATGGAAGCAAAGATGCAGACAAGAGCAAGGTGGTGGATAAACGAAAGGATTGGGAGTCTATTGGATGCAGTTTTGCTCGATATCAATTGGCCAGAAGCTATTTGAAGATGAAGATTGCGTCCCCGTGGTTCGTTATCATATTTCCAGGACTAGTGGAGCTTGCTTCAAGTAAAAACTTCGACATTTTCACATCATTTAGCCATAAATTTAAGTAAACCATATTTGATGCAGGAGAACAGATCCTCCAAATTTAATGCTCTCTCTTTCTCTTCCCCCTCCAAATATCTCACACCCCACTGACAAGTCAAAATATGATATCATTTACAAGTGGTTGGAATTGCGGATGGGCATGCAGTAAAGTACAAGGCGATTTCATCATGATCTCCCGACTAGTGATTTCCTTTAAAAATAATACTATTATCTCTTCACCAAGCGAAACTCAACCATCATCATGCAACTGTGGTCAGAAAGTTTGGTACATTGTAATAGTGATAGTTCTGATATCCTTCAAAAATAAGATGTATTATCTCTTCATGCAAGCTGGAGTCAACCTTCGTTGTTCTACTTTTGACCATGCTTAACATGCTTTATGTTTTGCAGCTTAATGTGGACTGGTTTGAACCTTCTGAGGCTTCTCATAAACGTTATCTTATTCGGAAGCTAATATATGATCTTATCAAAGATGCTTCTCAGTCAATGACGCCAACTAGTTGCAGCAATCAAAATCTATCATTGGATGGTCCTGAAAAAGATATTGAACAAGAAGCACCTGTGGAATTTCTTTCACTACAGTCCGTTGCAGTAAATAAATCATTTTGCGATTCAGATCATTGCTTTGTTGAAAGGGAAATTGATGTTGAACTTGTAGCCTCATCTCCAGTTTATAACAAAGAGTCTCATAATACAAAAAGTGTGGTTGATTTTCTTAAGCCTGGTGTAACTACGATAAGCTCTTTGAACCATCAAGACCATCCATATCTGCAAAATGGATGTGGCACCAAATCCAAGGAGTCCTCAGTTGAGGTTTGCTATCTTCTGCATTTGTTGTGCTGTTTCTATTTTATTTTATTTCCCTTTTTTTAGCCATTAACTGAGGTCTACTGAAACCTTTAACAAGGGCTTATTATATGGGTTTTATCTTTTGTATTTCCAACTAATAGTAAGCAGATTTGTTTGTTTCTTCTATAAAGTATGTGCTATTCCTGTTGTACAAAGATCAATTCTATATACTAGAGGGCTACTACTTCCTCTGCTATATATACTTCCTCTGCTATATATACTATTACTGGATTAAAACAAAAATACTTGTGATGGTTTCGTCATTTTAATTGAATAAATTCACATTGCACAGTATTCTCACGAGATAAATCTTTTAATACTCTTTTATTTTTGGCTAAAGTAGATTTATTATCGGACCATCATCGTCCACAATAATCCTAAGGCTCCTCGTTTGTCTCTTCTCCTCACTTGCAAGTTATTAGTTATGCTTTATTTCCAGTTAGGTCTTTCTTCTAATCCCGCTGGAGGTTCTTATCGCAATTTTGAGGTTTCTTTCCATGTTAATGATAAATCGTTCCTGTTTCAGGAGCATGCAGTTATGTGCAAGCAGCCAGCTTCTTCCGCTGAAAATGCAGAGGGATTTGTTTTCGCTTCAAGCCCAATTCCGCATTCTTCTAAATCATTATGCTCACCAAAAAGTGTCGGAGCATTCGAGACACTTATGACGCTTGATTCCGAGAATATCGGCGGGGATTCCTTGCGAAACTCATCAGACTTTCATAATACTGATTCCAGTGAAGAAGATGTCGAAAATTGTGGTTACGTTCCAGATAGCCCTACTTCTACATCCCATGAGCACCCAGGGGCTCCAATTGAAGAGGAATCTGCTGAAGTGGTTTCTCCTATAAATGATGTTGAATATTGCAAACAATTAGAGGAAAATAATCCAAAGACGAAGAATGATGTTCGCAGTAGCCCTGTACATCATGACAAAGAGGATACTCATCTTTCTCCTTCCCAAAATGCAGGAGATTCGAATTACGAGAATTTTTCGGAGGTAAACGAGCTACAATCCGTAACGGATGAGTCTGCGATCGAGATCGGTGGAAAATGTCATAAACGCCAGAAGATCGCGAATCATGATGAAATTGGAACCCAGATACTTCTAGCTGCAGAAGATTTCAAAAAGGGGGATCTAGGAACTCTAATATAAATTCTAATGAAATCTCTAATGTGAGGTAGAATCCTCTTCACATGTTTCCAACTGTCCGTCCCACCATACATTTAAACATGTGGAAAATTTCCCCCTCACTTTTGAGTTTTCATTAGTGTTCAATTTAGAGTACATAGCATCTCTCTATTTCAAATGAATAGGACTTGTATTCAAGAACTAATTAGTCCGCTATAGTCCTTGTTTGATTATTTGGTTGCTGAATCCGATATCTCAGGGCAGCTTTTTGTACAAATGTATATTCTTATCTTGAACTGCAGTGCAAAGTCTTCCATAATAATATTATTTTTATCCCCTTTTTTTTTTTAAAAAAAAAAATAAGGACAGTTAGTTTGATGAGAATAATTATGTCATTTTATATGCTTAAGTAGACATAAAAATTATTTTAAATTAAAAATAAGGACATATAGTTTGATGAGAATAATTTTGTCAAATACAGGACAGAAGATCCATGGGAAGGGACGACTGATAGACTGGGGGGGGGGGGGGGTGGGTAGGGGGTGTGTTCTGACAGGAGCCAGTTTTTTAGAGTAATTAAGAGACAACGGCATGTGAGTGGGGAACTGTGTTATGCTCCATCTGGACAAAAAAAAAAAAAATCATCTTATATGTTACACAAACTCTAGCCATCTTATATGCAGCAATGTTAGCTCACAAGAGTTTGCAAAGCAGGTCCCACAATATCTCGTACGGATGATGTAAGAAGAAAAATTTTGGATTCAATTTTCGCAAACTCCATCTCTAAGGGTGAGGGATTTATCCCTTTTATACTTCTGGAAGAATAATACGGATATTTGGTATGTAGAGATGGAAATACTTAGATTTATTGATTGATGGAAAATAAATCAATAATAGCCGTGAGTTTATATGTTATAAAGATTGTATAAAATAAGTCAATTATAGATATTATTTTTTATTTAGAAGAAAAAGTTTGCAAAAAGGTTAACCGAATTTTTTTTTTTTTTTTTTTTTTTTTTTTTTTTTTGTGGTTTGAAAATAAAATAAACAACTGCGGATGAACAACTGACCAGAAACTTTTTATTAAAAAAATAACGTGTTAGTAGGAGTTGTTCATATACAGCTCCTTTGTACAGAACCCAAACTTCATGACATTCATTTATTCTATTTATTTTTTGTTTTTGGGGAAGAGGGGGGGTGGGGATGTTGGGGTTGTCTATGACCGTCAGAATTCTATTTATCCTATATTTGATAGGTAACGGATTGGCACGATAGTCGCTTCTAACTCATATTTGTTGGAATTCGTAACGCTTTTGTGGCGTTACGCGTACTCCAACACCATTTACAACAACAAATAGCCTGCCCGAGCAAACGACATCTTTCTACACTCCAACGATGTTTACGGTCGCTCCTGACTTCTTGCAATTTATGCGTACTCCAACACACGCACAACTAAATGTTCTCATATTTCAAAAAATGCTATTTTTTAAGGATAAAAATTTACATCCGATCACACAAATGTATAAGAAGAAGTCTATAAGACATAATAGCACACAAAAATATTGTAACCAAATACGTAACAGCATTATAGCTCCCAAAATTTGTCCCAAATTTTCTTTAAATAGTTGTGATTGCGTTAATTACTGAGCTGCCCAATGTGGAACTAATCTTTTGTTTTCAAAAGAATTGGATGAATTGTTGGATATTTTAGGTACCCTAGCATTCATGACTTTCAATATTAAAGAAAAAGGAATATTTGCCCAAATATACCTCACCTTAATTTAAAATTATTAAAATATATTTTCTAATTCGAAATATCTTTTTTATACCTCCATTAATTCTGTCAAATAGATTTCTATTTTCAAAAAACTTACAAAATTACGCAACGCAACACACAATATGAGTACTTTTTTATAAAACAAATAATGTGCTCTAAAATTTTTATATCCAAAGTATCTAAAAAACTATTTTTAAATATATATTTTGATGTGCAATTCAGAATCGAATTTTTAAAAAAAAAAGTTTAATAAAAATTCCAAAGCACATCAATTTTTTTTTAAAAAAAAACTTATATATTAACCTAATTTATTAATTATAAAAATTTAGAATGCTCTTAAATTTTATATTAGAAGTATTTAAAAAATTATTTTGAAATAAATATTTTGATGTCCAATTCAGAACCCTAAGATATATATTTAGGATCCGACTTTTTTTTTAAAAAAAAAAGGTTTAATGTAAAATTCAAAAACACATTAAATTTTATTTTTTTTATATTAACTTAATATATTAATTATAAAAATTTATATTTGATAAGAACGCAAAAAATGTAATTATTCCTGAAAAATGTGAAATTTCTTTCGCTATGTTATTATTGTTAGTACCGCTACCTAACTTTTCGGTGCCGCTCCCTCTTTTTTCCCTCCAAAAAAAAGAAGACTTTGGTGGCTTTTCTTGTCTAGCGCGCGCACATGCCAAACACATTCTCTCGCTTGGGCAGCACAAAATGTAACCGACACCCGTCATTCCCCGAGTCACCCTTTACGTCACACCCTCAGCTACTCTATTTCTTCTCACTCCACTGCATCCAGCAACCTCCTACTGTTTACAAGCATCACTGAACAGCAGAGAGGAATCTCCATTTTTCTAACGACAAGAGAAGCTCCAGGGGACATCAATGGACGTCTCAGACGATCGCAGAGTTCCTCATCAGATTCGCCAGCAAGGTTTGATTCCTCATCTCCATCTTTTTCTTTTTCTTTTTGTTTAGATTTTTCTGTTTGTATGTTGTTTTTCTTGGATTTTTGTTCGAAGAATTTCCTGCTTAGCTCTTGTCTTTTGTTCCCTGGATTTACGAACGGATATTTTTAATTTTAGTTAGGGTTTACATTTTGGACAATTATCGATTATACAAGAATTGCATTTTAACATTTTTATTTTCATTAATGTGGGATGAAATTAGTGATCTTTCGGAATATGTAATCGCGTGCGAATGTCTTAAATGTTGCGTCTATCGCATGTTGAGGGTCACTTGCCCCAAACAAGACTCTAATTTCGTCAAAAATAACGAAAATATACAAGCCGGATAACCCAACGAGTTCAAAATGCAAGGATACAACCTTTTTATTTATTTATTTATTTTGTGCTGCTCGAAAGTGAACTACCTAAATTATAAAAAGTGATTCTAGTTTGTAAAGGTACTGCCTTTTTTGTTTTGATTTTCTATGTTTATGTGAATTCTATCATTGTAAAACTGTAAAAATTCATTAGAATCCTGCACTGATCGTGGACAGGGGATGAGGGTCAGCAGCATCATGTTTGTCGCCGTTGCGGGTGGCCGTTCCCCAACCCCCATCCCAGTGCCAAGCACCGTCGTGCTCACAAGAAGAACTGTGGTAAGATCGAAGGCTATATTATACTGGATGCTTCTGGAAAGATCAATGGAACCGATGAGGCGAACGGGGATCATTCAAGTGATCGAATAGATGGTATGCGTAAAGGTCTTCATTTTGCTTTTCTTAAGAAAAATTGCTAACCTATTTGCATCAAGAATGAATTCTAAGTTATCACCCAGTAAGGTACAATTTTTAGGGTCCTCCTGCATTTAGAGAACTGTTGTTCGTCAGGTTCAGAATCATGGTTTTCGGTGCCGGTCGATACAGCCCATGCCGAATGGCACGTGCCTGTTCGTACGGCACGTGTAAAAAAAAATTATATTTAAATTTTTATTTTTTTTAAAAATAACAAATAAATATATATCGGCACAGTCGGCACCGCAGCATCGTGCCGGAATCTGAGTTTACCGAAACTCGGTTCTGCTCGACACAGAAAATTTTGTTCATAATAGGGCAGTTAACCAATCAGCAACTGCTGGATGCTCATCAAAGGATGGCAATTGGCGCTAGACCCGCTACATTAGTTTTCATGCACTTGAGAGCCAAAACGACCTAGATAATTAGTAAGTTACTTTTAAACTCTTAAGAACTCTGATGTGGTTGTTGGTTCTTGATATTTTAGCAGAACAAACGGTGATGGTGGATTCAGATTTAGCAAAAGGAAAGGCGATATCGTGTTACGAAAGCAGTTACAAAGATTCTGATGTTGTGAATATTTTGCAATCTGAAGATGTTATGGCTAGTGATAGCTCAAGTAATGATGCTGTGGCAGTAATCAACCATACTGGTAAGCTTTATCGAATATGACCTTTCTTCTCGAATAGTTTACGCTTCCTACTTGTAGACATCAGGATCTTGGAGTTTTGTAGTTGTTGCAAGTTGATGAGCGGTAATTCGAGTGAGTGAACCACGGAATATTTCATTTTGAATCAGTTGATCGGGCTATAGCCTAACCTCTGCACTCAGGTTCGACTCCCTGTATTGCAAGGTTTTTTGTACCGAACCAAGCCGAGTTTCGGTAAACTCAGATCCCGGCACGTGCCGACCGAGCCGATATATTTTTATTTTTTAAAAAATAAAAATAAAAATAAAAAGTTAATTTAAAAATTCAAATATATTTTTTGACACGTGTCGTGCCGGTTCATGCCGTGCCGATAACTGTCGGAATAGGCACGGGCTGTGCCGATTGGCACCGAAAACCATATTGTATTGTCAGTTGTATATTTACGAATATTGTACTGGCGGGTATGCTTACGTGCACACCTCACATGATAGGGGTTAATCCTAGGGTGGGAGTATCTTCCTAGGGAGCGAGGTAGGGACACTTGCAGGCATAGCCTTGGCTCCGGAAAAACACCCGGGTCCTCAAAAAAAGGATGTACTACAGCTTGCAGATGACTATTTGGTCAGATGCACAAGTTTGTCTGCAGTTTTGGCACGAGATATCATTTCCATTTGCATGACATAACCAACAGCATATAATTAATAGGAACAACTCTTTTTGATGCATTATTTCATAGTCTCTATTTGAGTATGCACTCCCTAAATGAGTCGATGAAATCAGTAGTGAGATGCGCGTTTTGATGTGTTTTGGATCTCTGCGATTGTATATTTATAGAACCAAGTTTGTTACTGCTGATTGTGATTGTTCAAACCATTCTTTGAAACTCAAATTTCCAATGAGCATTCTAGAAGCCTCTAGAAAGTCTGAGTGACAATATAGTACCCTAGAAACATGACCATCTTTGAATTTATCAGTATTAAATTATGCAGGGCAAGTAAGATGTGTCCTTTAACATAAATTCTCTCAAAAGCCAATTTTTCATGACATGAAGTGGTTTAGGAACCAGATGCATGAGTGTAAGCGCTGTCAAAGCTATTTCTTGACATAATCTGCTGTTTAGATAGGTCAAATTGCTATTTAACTGTATCAATGATGATCTAAAACTTGTAATGCTTGGATGAATTGTTATGGTATATAAAATTTTCTTCTGAAATGCAAAACAATTTCCGTTGTACTAGGTTTCTCTCTAAAACTGATGTAAAACCACAATTTCAGTCAAATTTTTCATTCTCCATGGTGATCCTTCCTCATGCTTTGACCTAATTTTGCTGAGGCTGATTGAATACTCTCCTCTCTTCAGAAGATACCTCCAATTCTGGTTATCTGCTAGAAGTTACTCCAGTCCAAGATCATGATGTGGCAGTTGGTGTTCCACTCTGCAAAGAGATTTTTGAAGATGATCAAAGAAAATCACATAACTTCAGTTCCCAAGATGAAGTGAACGATGAAAACACTAAAACTGATAATGTCATGCCTGTTCTCCATGAGCAACATTCTGATCCTACATTTGATTCTTCTACAGAAGAACTTCAGGCGGAGAAGATGAATTCTGGCATCGAAATACGATCTAACCGTTTTGAAAATGCCATCGGTAACCATGAAGTTCTAAGAGGCGGTGGAGAAATTGACCTGAGCCATGCAGGACAAGAAACTACAGAAAAAGCTTGTTTCGATGAAGGGGCCATTATCATGAATTCTACTGAGATTTTTCAGACAATTACTGAATCCGCTCAATCCGAGCAGAGTCTCGAGGATGAAAAGATGAAGTGCACTATACGATGTTCTAATTCATTAGATTTTTCCCAGGGAAAGGACAGATTTTTTGAGGACCATGGATCTCCTAGCTCACTGAGTCCAGTGAACTCGGAAGAGCAAGCTAACATTAGTTTTATAACACTGGAGCTTGAGAAAAATGATGAACCTCGTCATGATACAGAAAATGAGATCGCGACCAAGAAACTTCCCGATGATGAATTTTTGGACTGCAGAGGGAATTTTGAGCATTCTTTAATGGATGATGTAGTTTCCGAAAGCTCTTTACCAGACAGAATGAAGGCCAACGAGGTTGATATAAGTGCATTTTCTTTTCCAGAAGCTGATTTATATCTGTTAGATGCTACACCGACTGAATCGGAGACTCCAGAATTCATGCCAGAAAATGGTACAAGTACAGGCCATATTGATGATTATGCTGTGGAGAATGATATTGTTGCAGAGCCTAGAATATTAGCTGAGGCAAGTCAAATAGCTCCCCATGAAGATATAAAAACTCATGGTAACAATACGGACTGGAACACAATTAATGAGAATAGAGAAACTATCCACGCAGCCGACGAGTTAAATCCAACATATAACTCTACAGACTCCGCAAACACAAATATAGCTACGTATCCCGAAACTTTGTCGAACAAGTCTGTGCCAGATGAAGTGCTTGACAATAAATGTGTTCAAGAGAGATTTAAAGCACATATAGTTGACTTTGATACGAAATCTCCTAGTTCAGGATTGGAATTTGTGGATGAGATTATTCCAGGCGAAACTGAAAGTTCAAACAAACCTGTTACGAAGTCAAATATCTGTATTGTTGAAAATGAAGCAGAAAGTGCAGCTGTGTCGCCCGATGAAACTCCAGATACAATTCCCACAATTCAGAAAGATGAAGAGAAAGAATGTTTTCTTGGTAGATTAGAAATCATACATGACGATTCCAAAAGCATTCTTACTACCGAAGAAACTACTACTGGTGTCTCTGAACAGTCTCTGATAAATGAAGAATTCCTAGCTAAGGATCAACGGTTAGATGCTGCGGTCGATTCCAGCCGCCAATCAGACGGTGTTGGGGGACAATGGGGATCCATGTCAGGTATGTGAATCTGCTCTGCTTGGAAAACCTCCCAAAAATACCCATACCATATTTTCGTTGTATTAACAAATTTTGCGTTATCTGCTACAAATATTTAAACGATATGGGTTTTTAAAAACTACAGTTACATGTTTGGTGTATTAGTTCACAAGATTAATATATTAAAAGCTATTAGATAAAATATAATTAATACACCAATTATATGTAACCATAATTAAAAAAAAAAAACCTTTCCATTTAATATTAATAATACACGATGCAAAATTTGGTAATACAAGGAAAATATGGTGTGGGTATTAAGTTTCTTGTAAAAATTCATCCTAAAGTCAACTACAACGGTTTCTAACGGTGTGATATTCTTGATGGAACTATGTACTGCTTGAGAGTTATTTATGTTAGAGAATATTTGGGAGCTTCAGCATTAGTATAAATTTTGAGATGATCTAGAAGCCTGCTAGGAGGTGGCGGGTGTTGCAGCGATAGGTTTTGCCTTAGAAAACCTAACTATCTTGAATAGAAGTCGTTGCCCTGCTAGTGGAAATAAATTTTCGCTAGCAGGTGCGCGCACGGATGCCTCCTACGTGCTACGGGTGGCTTATTCTGAATATCGCGCTCAGAATAGTCGCTTTTCTGGTTGATCCGGATAACGGATTATGACGAAAATGTCTGTATTCCAAAAAAAGAAGTATATTGATTTTATTGTGTCTTTGCAACAGATGCTTCGCATGGATTTGCAAGTAACGGCTCGAACGAAGAACCGTCCGACGAACAAGGCGAACCAAAAATAGAGGAAGTTTCCGATGAGATTCAAGTGTCGTCGATACCTCGCGAGGAAGCAAAAGTAAAGAAGAGAGACGAGGAGATATTTGCGAAAGAGGTTAACTGGAACTCGGAAAAATCGCATACACCTTTACGAAACCTCCTTGTTCAGGCAACCTTAGAGAGCAAAAATAAAGTCGGAAACTCCCCGACTCTTCACGGTGCAACAACAACTACGAATGCGCAGAACGTTCGAGCATCGACAGGTTCTCCGGCAAGGAAGATCGGCCGAGAAGAATGGGATTCACCGGCAAGGCTTCCCGTAAGAAAGAATGACAAGCGATTCAAAGCTAAGTCTTCCTGGGTGCCATTTATATGCTGCCCATCCTTGGACTAAGGCGATAGCCGAACGACACGTGTCTATTTTGATAGTTGTTTTATACGGTATAATCTAGTATGATACGTGTCAAAAAATTTTATATTAAAATTTTATTTTTATTTATAAAAATAACAAGTAAATTATATAGGTACTATCGGATGAAATAGAAAGTGCTTTTGAATTTTCTTCAACCACACGCAATAAAAAAGCTAGATTTGTCATTTTCATGCTGCTAAGGCAGCGGTGAAACGCTTGAACATAATCATGCAATATATCATGATGAAACACTTGACAGTTTTTTTTTTCCGAATTTTTAAAAAAGTATTTGAAAAGTATTTGAAAGTATTGGAAAACACACATTCCGATTTTATTTTTTGACTATGGTCTAAGAATTGTTGTTAAAAATTGTGTTCAGTATACTAATATGATGTTTGGTGCAACAAAGGAAAAAATTTTTTCTCATTATCTAGAAAAAAGGGTTATTGTATATCAGCATCCTATTTTCAAACCCTGTACAAGTCGGCATTTAAACGCCTGATGTGGCGGCGCATGCGTGTCACCATATCAGCATTTTTTTTTTAATTTAGGGACTATATTGCACATCATGTTACTGCATTAAGGTATTTTTTATTTTTAAGAACTGATTTATACGTTTCTGAAAAACAAGAAGCTGATACGTATCTCGTCCCCAAAAAAAAAATTAAAATTTTTAAAAAAAAAAAAAAAAATTCATATCAGCCCCCTTAAAAGCAACAGCACATTTCAGCCTCCAAAATGCGGAAACGTGAAAACAGTTTTTGAGAGTGCAACGCCGCCACATCGCACATTTTTACGTTTTCGGGAGCTGAAATATAAGAGTAAAATTTTAGGAACTGATATGCAATTATTCCAAAAAAAAAAATTGCAGGGTCCTCATGTACGAGCTCTTACTGTTGAACCACTTGCCGGGGACAAATTCATTTAAACAATAATTTAATTGTTTAAATATGAAAGGCGTTGTTGTCTCCTTTTGGCCCTTAATATATCAATCAATATGACAATAACAAGAAGAGCAGGACATGCAGGTTCGTCTCCAACGTGTGTCTCTGTGAAAAGAATCTTATTATTTGCATCTTTATACCTCTAAACTTTCAAATGATATTTTTATATTTTTCAAATTTTAAAATAATATATTTTTTATATTCCCACAATTAAAAAGGTATAAAAATATCAATTGAAATTAAAAATATATATTTTTTATAATTTTAAATTATCATATATGTACAAATATAAATATCTATAAAATAATAAAATAAACTATCTTTAAAGAAAATTAGAGGACTATCTTAATATATATATATATATATATATACGCCAAAAGCAAAGGATAAAAAGGTCAAGATAGCACAGATCTCCATGTAACGACCATTTAAAACAACAGCCTAACCCTAAAATATTCCCCTTTGCGTGCTCTAGGGAATTTTTAATGGACAAGAAAAAACATTGTCCTATTTGGAGTTTTCTTGAATTTTAATTACGTCTTCATATTTTTTAGAAATTATATAAATTAATTCCTAAAAATAAATAAGAAAAAGCTGATATGTATCTCCCCTTTTTCTTATATATATATTTGAACTAAGTTAATATGGTAAGATGAGCACCGTAGGTGGGGTTTACATATTTGTTATTGCAAGCTTTGACAATTTTTATAAGAAAAAATTACATATCATTTCCGATTTTAAAATTTTATAAATGAGTGCTTGATTTTAAATTTGTTGCAAATCAGTTCATGTTTTGAAATTCATTTCTGAAGCACTTTAATTAATATTCAAGTATTTTTTTTAAAAAAAAATAAATATATAATAAAACAATTTTTTGTACAATTTATAAATTTTCTATACAAATTTTTTTTTAAAAAATATTTTTAAATAAGTATTATGATGCTTAAAAATTTTTAGATTTAAAAATTTAACTCGCTAAAATTTTAAAGTCTCAAAATATATATTTATAAATAATCTTGAAATACGTGATTGTAAATAAAGAAATTCATAAAAAAAAATTGGAGAGAGAGACATGCAAGTCTTCCATCTCATAATATTATGAGAAGATAAAAACAACAAAGGCTAAAACAAAAATGATTAAACTAAATTAAATGCAAAAGATGTTGACAAATCTTATGATTATTTAGCTCAAAAAGACTCGACATTCTTCGTTGTCAAGTACTTAACCTCACGTCTATGCATGGCATCTTTTTTAACGTCGGTCTGCAAACAACATAATATTTATTATTTATTTTCTTGTTTCTACATGTATATATACAATAATTTGGCACTTAATCCAAGGCATATTTCTTATTTTATTTCTTATTTTAATGGGTTTAGATGAGGTTTCTCCCGGGGACCAAGTACCCAACCATAAATGTAATAAAGTGTGATGGAGCTCGGATTTGAACTGCCACGTGTCGGAAGAATAGTAAGGTCTATACACGCAGACGAACGAGCTCACGAAGGTGAATTCTGAGAAGCCTGCAGATGTCTCGTGCAAGCCGGACCTCAGAAGGCAGCATCACGACTATGTCAAGAACATACGATACCGAAACCCACATTGGAGTCTCTTTGCCCGAGGTCCATAACACGATCCGGCGACCTCGGCCAGACGTGCAGGTTACTCCTAAGCGGATATCGGAGACCATGCACATTCCCCACGTCGCCGCCGCGAACACAAGAACAGATCTTCCGGATATTTAGTGGCTGACGTGGCGTAAGGATAACTCAGTCAAGCTGATATCAGGATTTTCTCAATGTCTAAGCCTCTGATGCGTCTATAAAAGGCCATTTACGGCACTGTACTTAAGAAAAAAATTCTGATTATTCTAGAGAACTTTTTTTTTTAAACTTAATATGAGAAGTGAGTTTTGTGAGAGCTTGCATCTCTTTTACTCATAGTATATTTCTCTCCGCTGGCATACGTGATCGCTTGTAGTTTTATTTTGGTAACGAAGATTTTCACGTAAAAATTTATGTGTGATGTATTTCTATTGTTCCCTGTTTGCTACGTTCTTAGCCAACTCTGCCTTCGATCACTTCATTGATCGGTCGAGAACCAGCTCGATCAAAGTGTGTTTTTTTTCCGGGCGACGAAGTGTCGTATCAGATACACGGATGTTTAGAAATCATTAACAATCAAGTTCGAGTTTTTATACCGCCATCGCTCTTTTATCTAGCTTGTGGTTATTCGTATGTGCCCCCCCTCACCTACGGCAGTTGATTCGACTCGTGAACGGTCATGAATGAGACTCCTCTCGGATAAAATATGCGGAGTTATACTAATAGTTTTATATCTGAAAAAAATAGAGGATGTTTGTAAAAAGGTATCAGCCTTTTAAATAAATAGGCTTAATATTAGCATCTGCATCGATTTACGAATTATAAATAAATTATTTATTTATAACATATTATTATTCACGATCTAAAATATTTATCTAAATTCTTTTTTTTTTTAAATTTGGATACAGAAGTTGTAAATTACATAAAAAATTATTTTTCTTATAATCAAAATTTTACCAAAAAATATTTATAAATAGGTATTTTGATGCTCCAAAGTCTTAGCCGGTTAGCGGTTTAATTTTTAAACCCACTAAACTTTTGAAATCACAAAATATCTATTTAGAATTAATGTTTGGCAAACATTTAAATATAAAAGTTATATGTTATATCGAATCTATAAATTTAAAAAATTTTCAAAAATATTTATATAATAATCAAATGCTCACAAGGCAGGGACTGATTTGCACAACGTTTAAAAATCAGAGGTTGATTCACAATTTCTGACATCTTTTTTCTTTGGGATAATGATCGGTCAGCCCCTCTTTTACCGTTTCAGCCCTTCTACTTTGCATTTTTAATTTTTAGCCCCTCTCTCGTAATTCGGGTCATTCCGTTTTGACCATTGTATTAGCATTTTTTGGAAAAAAAATTTTAACATAAAAGTTGTAGATTTTGATTAGATCTACAACCTTTATATTTAACATTTTTTCAAAAAATACTTTTAAGTAGGCATTTTGAGACTCCGAAGAGTTAACGGGTTTTTGATCCGATCTATTAACCCGCTAAAATTTCGAAGTCTCAAAACATCTATTTAGAAATATTTTTGGAAAAAATATTGAACATGAAGGTTATAGATCTCATCAAAATCTTCAATGTTCATATTGAAAGTTTTTTCAAAAAATACTGATACAATGATCAAAACGGTGTTGCACATAAATCGAAGAGGGGAAAAAATGAAATAGTGTAAACCATAGGGGCTGATTCAGCCCATGTTTGCCCATCTAGGGGCTGAAAAAAAACGCGCCCTTTTTCTTTACCCAAGGTTTTAATGATTGAGATTCTTATAACTATTGATCTTCTATTAAACTAAGTGTTACAATCAAAATGCAAAGAATCTATTGGTGTTATCCATATGTACCTTACTTTTGAAATTTTTATATTTATATTAACCTAAATAAGAGTATCAACCAATTATCATGAAATATATCATGTCATGGCAAATTTTCTAGGGTTTATTTTGCTTTTTTCTTTTTCTTCTTTATTGGTGTAGCATATGAAGATAAAGATGCATGCTATGCCCTACATATGACCTTTAGAATAAAGTTGGAGCAATAACACGGAGCCGACCCGAGTTTGGCAACTAAAAAGTTCAGTTCCTCTTCGCATCTTCGAACACACACACACACAGATAGATATATATATATATATATATATATATATATATTAATATTAATTATTAAATAGAAAAAAAAAAGATTTTAACGTGGTAATAACTTTTATATTAATTTGTTAAAAAATATTTCTAAATAGATATTTAAAGACCTATAAGTTATGGATGATAAACAAAAGTATTGAAGTATAGAAAATTTATTTTAAAAATAAAAGTAGAAGTTATACAACACACTAGATTTTATTTTTCATATTCAATCTTTTTAAGTATATATATATGAGTGTGATTTTGTAAAAAAAAAAATTAAAAAAATTTTAAAGTTTTAAACAGAATTTTATAAAATAGAAGCTTTGATGATAAAACATCAGATAATATTAACAATAATAATGTAATAATAAACCAAAAAATGAGGGAGTTGAGGGTTAGCGTAGGGACTACTGGTCAAGGACACACCCAAATGGAGACGGGATGACGTGGTTACATCTCGACCGTCAAACGCCGCAACACCTTACTTATTTTATTATCCCTATTAATATCCTTTTTACTCTCAATTATGTCCCCATTGGTTTTGCAAGATCTGTCTCTGATCAACACTTTTAGCACAATGAAAACAAAATGATTTTTTTTTTTCTAATTTTTTGAGAAGAGCCGAATATACGGCATTAAACGCCCACGAACTAATTTTGCTGAGCTAGAACACATAAAGACATAACACTAGGTACGAAGAGGGTACGAATTAGAAGTGCCGAATATATGGCATTAAGTACCCCTTCCTCGGCGGTGCGCTGGAATGTTGATATGCTATGTTTTTGGCTCGATGAGAAAGAATTTATCCGTATTGTACCAACGCAACATTTAATTTGGTGGAGACTTAGAAGCATGGTGGTAAAAAAAAGTTGGTTTTTATCGGCGCCATTTTGGTCTGATGCATATCATAATGGTGCAGTACTACGATGGTCCGGCCGATCAAATATCTACACATGCTACAAATGATAATAATAATATTATTATTATTATAGTTAACCACTTTTAAAAATAAATTCCAAAAAAGTTATATCTTTATCTATTTCATATAAAGTGGTCTCTAGAAAAAAAAAATTCGTAAAAGTTAAGGTGAACTTGTTCAAAATTTGGCGAACTATGCTTTTATCAAAAGAAAATAAAAAGGAGTACAAAAATATCATTTAACAGAATTAAGAGAGTTATAAAAAATATTATTTTAAATTAGAGTGTTATTTCATGTAGTTGAGAGGTATAAAATGATCAATTTTGAATTAGAAAAGTATATTTTTATAATTTAAATTATGGGAGATTTAAAAGATGAATATCTGAAAGAAAAGTGAACTCTGAGAGCAATTGCATGCAAATTATAGTCTCTCAGGCTCAGAAATTGAGTGAGAGAGAGGGTACTATATGTTCAAAACCAAATTAGGGGGCCGTTAATGCAAAAACATTCGTTTTTTATAATTTACCATTAATAATTAATTAATAATCAGAGTAATCATTTTGGAGAGAGAAGTTTTAGGGCTTTTTCTATGGGTTACTGCTGTCTCCCCCTTGTTTTGTCAAAACAAAACCACAAAATTTCAAATGACAGCTCAATCAAACTAAAATTCAAAAACCACGACTTGACCCCGAATCCAAACCCGACCTTTTCGGCAAACGCATTAGGTGGGTTTCGGGACGTATAATTCCATTTTCTTGAAAAATTCGGTCGACGTAGAAGTTATTTTTGTAACCAGCAGTGTCCATTTACTTGTCGGCTTCTAATCGCAATTTTAGCACAGCAAATCCTGATTTCCACTCGATACTACTAGAGATGTCAAACAATACGGACCGACCCACAATACCCGGATGAATAGATTGGGCCGGGCTGGCTAAGAAAAGTACTATCAGCAAATCCGGCCCGGCTTTTAGCTCACTGACAACATAAATAAGAAAAAAAAATATAAAAAAAAATCAGTTCGGCCCTGCACAGAAATAGTAGGGCAACGAGTCGAGCCGCGTGCCGCGGTCTTTTTTGACATCTTTTAACTGATGCTATGTCTTCAAGCACAAGAAACATCATTCACTCTGCTTCAATGAATATAACACCGCCCACACCATAAAATAATTATAACAAATTATTAAACAATAATAATAAATAATTACTATGTCTCCCATATAATTAGGGTCAAACGATAAGCTAATCAAAGCTTTTATTTTTTTTATTGGGATTACTTTTGCGTGTTGCTCGTTTGTAACTTTAATCTAGGGATATTTGTGCTGTTATACTCTGATAATTTAAAATTACAAAAATATACCCTATAATTTAAAATAATATTTTTATGTCCTCTTCATTGTGTACAATTATAAAACTATCTTCGTCTTTCAAAAAAAAAAAAAAAAAAGAAGAGTTTCATCATTTTATAAAACCAAAAGGACAAAAAAAAAATACTATTTTGAATAAGGGAGGATGTAAAAATAAAATTTTGAATTATTGGAGGAGAAAAATGCAAATGCACCAATCTCTGTTCTGGCAGAAAATACAATATTTGCAGCTCCTGCTTAAATTTACTTTAATTTATTTTAAATTACTGTTATAAGTACTTCCAACAACTCGTACGTAATATTCGACTAACTATATCACAAATTTTATTATTTTTTGGCCATTGACCGCCGCATTCGATTTCTATTATAAATCTCGACTCAGTATTGAGCGGTAAATAATAAACTCTTCTAACGAGATATTGTTGGAATTTGAACCCACATTCTATTTTTATAAGGATAGATCGTGATTTTCTTTAATATTAAGTTCTGCTAATCAACTGGACTAACGCTGATCGGTATAAATTTGTTAATTTGAGAGTATGAGACTTATTATGTAGGTCTTGGGATGACCATGTAAGAAATGATCAGAAGGATCTATTTTTATTGTTTCAAATACATATATGTTTAAAATCGATTATGCCACTGTAAATAATTTTAACTAGTATAAAATAATTTGAACCAATTATATATTAAGTATTTTAATACATAGGTGGTTAAGGTGGCGCACAAACTAACACACAGTATTTTTACGTGAAAATTCTCGATTTCGGCTGAGATAAAATTACGGATAGTATGCAACCAGCGAGAAAAATACATTCAGAGGAAAAAAGGCCAAGATATAACACTTCATCATGATCTCTCAGTTGCTAAAGTCCGAGCTCACACCAAGTTCTCTCCTATTATCTAAAAAAAATAAAAAAAGGTGAAGTCTCTAGTACAAACAGCGGTGGATTTCTAAATAGTTTTTAAAGGTGTTTTAAGATTCTCAAAAAATGACTATAAATCATTTATTTTATTCAAATATAAACAAATATATACTGATGTGGTGTACCAGTTCCATGCAATAACTTCTCCACTCCCAGTGAATTTGGGTAATAAATTATTTAGTTTAGAAGCATTATTAATAATATATTAATATATATATATATATATATATATATATATATATATATATAAGTTAAGCTGGAGACAATATTTGGATACTGTTCATTGATGAAATTTTGATATCATTCTCGTATGCTTCGGTTCTACGTTCGCTTTTCTTTTTTCTTCTCTCTGTGATGTACGGTAGATATTAGTGCTTCTCTGTGTGATGTACGGTGGAGATTGGTGCGATCACTGCATGAGAATGGATGTAAGGGACGAAGGATGTAGACGTAAGAGAAGGAAAGGGAGGAGCAATATAAACTATTTATAGAATTACGTTTCCAATTGAGATATGTTATTTTCACACCCTTAGTACTCAGATTTTATCCAACTCGCGGGACTTACATATAAGTTCCTGCTTAGTTACCTAATTACGAATAAGTCCTTTATTTATTTATTATTATTATTATTATTTTGTTTTGATCACGTTCAGTCTTTATCCTATATCTCAATCGAATACTGAACGGTAAACGGTAGATCATTCTAATCAGATATTGTTGGAAATAAAACCCCTGACCTATCATTCATAAGAGATAGACTTTTTGTCTCTTTCTAACATCCAGCTCTATTAACCAGCTGGTACAACGCTGGTTGGTAAATAAGTACTTCATTTTAATCCCTTATTTTTTACACACTAAAATATTTATATGAAAATATTTTTTAAAAATATTGTATACCAAAATTATAGATTACATCAAAATTATTTTTATTATACTTAAATTTTTTCTAAAGAATACTTTAAATATGTTTTTTGAAGTATTGAGCGAGTTACCAGTTTAGCTTTTAACATGTTAAAACTTTAGAACCTCAAAATATCTGCTTAGAAATATTTTTTAAAAAGTAGTTTAAATATTAAAGTTGTAGATCATGTTGAAAAATATTTTTTATATTTAATTTTTTTTAAAAAAAATACTTATATAAAGTAAAATATACTGACATAAATTATAAGACACGGGCTTATTTATAAAAAAAATTGAATTTAATAATTAATTTGTAAATAATTTTTGAAATCAGACGCTGCTGATTTGCGAACCCTAAAAAATAGGGGGCTGATACGGTATTTTCTGATACAATTTTCTCATCAAGCTCTCAATTACCTATTACAAAAGGCTAGCTCACTTTTTTGTTCATTTTCTTAAATTAAAAGCCCAAGCTAATTTTTAGAGACCGAATGAAAAGTAAAAGTGACCGTATTATGTAGCATTTCTCGACTAATATAAGTTAGAATGTTTATAACTTTTCCAATAAATAAAAAAATAAAAGAATACCAATAAATAATCTTTTCCAATAAAAAAATATAACTTAAACGAAATTCTAAAATTTTTACATTGGATAAATGAGTTTAAAGTTGAACACAAAAGTAACCAATGGCATCTTTTCTCCAATTTGCTTTAATACAATAATAAATAAAAGAGTTGGTGATTAATTATATAAAATTTTCCTAAATAGATACAATAGAAAAGAATAATAAACTTCCATAAATGCTAATGATATTATCAAAAGAATAATACTTTCTAAATAGCAATGATTATCAAAAGCCCTCTTTATTAACTAAATTATTAAGAAGTCAGCTCTTTTATTATTTTTTTTTCTTATGATCCAATATTTCAATTTCTCACATAGATTTGTTATTTCCCATAATACCCCTACTCATCCTATATATTTTCACAACCTTGCATTTCTCTTTCCTTCTCCCTTTCTCTTCTTCACACTCTCAAGAAGGTTGCCATTTTTCTCTTTCTTCTCTACAGCACCCCCAACACTTGGCTTACTCTACAATCCATCCATGGACAAGGATAGATTCTTACCATCGGCGATGAAATGGTCCGCCACTGCCGCCGGCGTTGCCGGAGCTTCGCCGGAGGCATCGAGCTGGGACCACTCGATCGACCAGAGCGGACCATTCGAGTCTGCACTGAGCTCCATGGTCTCTTCGCCCACCTCCGGCCACCTTCCGCCGCCGCACTCTGCCGCCGACGGCTTCGCTATCCGTGAGCTTATCGGCCGCCTAGGCACCATTTGCAGCTCGGACAACAACAACAACAACTCATCCTACACTACGCCCCTCAATTCCCCTCCGAAACTCAATAATTACCAGAATGCCCTCGGTTCCCAGGGGTATTTTGGTAATTATATGGTGCCGGTTCCCGCCGCCGCCGACCCGGGCTTCGCGGAGCGGGCGGCGAGGCTCTCCTGCTTCGGCGGGAGCGGGAATATGTCGAATTTCAGTGGAACTTTGGAGAACGGTAGGTTGTCTAGGGTTTCAAGCAGCCGGTCGCTGAGAGTCGGCGAAGTTCCGGCGAATGAAGAACTCGGAAGTGCGCGCGAGGAATCGTCGGTTTCGGATCTGGGATCGGCCGGCGAGAGCAATGCGAAGAAGAGGAAGGCAGCGATCGCGAAAGGCAAAGGGAAAGAGATTTACTCTTCTTCTGCTCCCTCTAAAGATTCTACCAAGGTATACAACATAGTTTGCTAATTTCTCTGCTTTATCAGCAGTAGTTTTGCAATTCCATCGGTAAGGTCTTCTATCTCGGAATGGGTGTTGAGATGTAGGGCTGAGATTGAGGAGGAAGGACTCTTGGAGCTGAGAAAAATTATTTTCTTGGCATAATTGAGCTGATTTGAATATAATATAGTAATTTCTTAAATTCGACGATGGGGACTTATCGGATAGAGGGTTGAGACTTCATTGTTACAAATTCAGTTCATTTTGATGTGAATTATGTAATATTTCAGCATTACAATTAAGTATGAACATGTGATGCGTAGATGGAAGAGGATGATAATTCGAGTGCAAAGAGAAGTAGGCCTGCAGAAGCCGGCGATGTCAAGGAGGCAAAGGCGGAGAAGAAAGGCAAAGAGAACGATGCGAAGCCGCCAGAGACTCCGAAACAAGACTACATTCATGTCAGGGCCAGACGAGGCCAAGCCACAGATCGCCACAGCCTCGCCGAGAGAGTAAGTGATCAACATGATCATATGAGTAATGCTGGACGCCAAAAATCTCCCAAAAACTCAGCAAGTTTGCATTTGTTTGAAATTTTAGGCATTATGTCTGTTGTTTTTAATAATTGCAGGTTCGAAGAGAGAAGATCAGCGAACGAATGAAACTGCTCCAAGATCTGGTACCAAATTGCAATAAGGTTGGTTCTTTTTCTTTAAAAATAAAAATACAAATGCTAGAATAAAGCTGGAATGTATATGATGAATTCTAACTTATGCATGTTTAAAATGTTGTGAATTGTAGATAATCGGAAAGGCGGTCATGCTTGATGAGATCATAAATTATGTCCAGTCATTGCGACAACAAGTTGACGTACAAATTTTTGAAGTTTGAATGAAGATTTCAAATCAATATTTTCTTTATCCCAAAACTTTACTTTATTTCCTATTTTTGTAGTTCTTGTCGATGAAATTGGCCACCCTAAATCCCCTCTTAGAGTTCAATTTGGAAAATCTTCCCCTTAAAGATGTAAGATGAACTATATAGTGAGGTATTTTGACAACTAGGCCGAATTTTTTAAAAATAAATTATTAATTATTTTTTCTTCGGAATTTAGATGAACCAAGCGTGCGGGCCTGTCTCGAATCCTATGCATTTACTGGAAGCTCCAGGTGCACCACATTTTCAGTATATTCACCAGCTCCAACAAGGTGCGGCGCTCCATGCAGTTGAATCCGCCGTTACAGGAAGCCAATGCTCGGCGAACCAATTAGGGTTATCACTTCCTACAACTCTAAGCATGCAACCGCCTATGTTCGATGGATTTCCTGACGCCGTATCGCAGGTATAATCCCGTACCAAAAGAATATATATGTATCTTTTTAGGGCTTTGCCATGCACCCCCCAAAAAACCACACAGCAAACCACACATGCTGACGTGGCACAATCAAGGCCACACATCACGATGGGTATATCTATAATTTTGATATTTTGTGCGAATCACGAGACGTATGTATGGTGGAGATTGATTGTGTGTGATTTGTTGGGGGTGAGTAGTTTTTTCCATCTTTTTAACTCGGTAGCCTTTTTTTTTCAAGATTTTAGTATATAAAAGTGATGGTTGTTTTTGCAGCATGGTGCTTTCATGGAGAACGGCATCCAAAATTTCAGTCCGATCGGGTACGGGCAAAACCAGGAGATTTGCTTGTCTTCGCAAAACTTTAACGGTAACGCGCGCCTCATTTTCTGTCGATTGTAGAATCAAAATTGATATTTTCTGTTTGCATCGAAAAGAGAAAAAAAGTAAATTGACAATGCAAATGTATCTTATGTAGGTCAGAAATCGAACTCTCATAGTTCCGAATGGAAAGGATTATGATCAGCCTTCATATGATGTATAGTGTCGATCTATGGTGTTCTAAAGTAGCTAGAACGGGAACGATCGGGCTGACTGACGATCTCTATCTCCGAGTTATTATTAGATTCTTTGTCTTCACCTGTTTTTTGGTGACTGATGAATTCTTGGGGGAATCCTCCGCGAAGTATTCTCCCTCTATCTCGACAAGGCGTCCGATGGTGTTATAAATTTGGCGACACCAATTGTGAGATGTATCTTGGAATGATGATGTTGTTCATATCATAACACAAGAGAACTGATCTCTGTTCTTGTTCATCCTTGTTTGTACTGAATTGTTTTCATTGTTCTTGTGTGAAACTTTGCTTCCTACATCTTCAATGTATCCGGATCATGATGTTTGTATAGGTTGGTAATAATAATACAAATTTTGATTCACTACAGTACTAATTGTTATTTAGGAATTATATTATTTTTTTTAGAGATACTGAGATGGAAAATCATCTATAATCATATAGAGAGCTGAAAGTAATTCACCGACTTTTTGATCGGAAACACAGTAAATTCGTCAGGGTGTCGCAATGTAGCACTGTCCTCGTGCCGCGAGACGAATTTTGATAAATTGTTACTCGCAGACGTTCCGATATTTATTATTTATTATTTTTTAAAATAAAATACAAATTAATGAAAAAAAAAAAATCAAATTAAGACTTTCGAAGCATGCCGTGCCGATGATGCTACAAGGATCATGCCAATATAAATTTATTTTATTATTTTCAAATTAAAAATAAAAAAAATTCAAAATTAATACAAAATTTTTAACACATGCGGTATCGCCAACTACCGTAAGACATTAGTTTAGAATTGCACATACCATATCGATGGCACGTAAAATCATAGTTATTATAAGGATTTAAACCTTATCTATATAGAGATATACACAGAGAGAGAGAGAGAGAGAGAGAGAGAGTTATTATAAGGATTTAAACCTTATCTATATAGAGATATACACACAGAGAGAGAGAGAGAGAGAGAGAGTTTATATAAATGAAAAGGGATGATGATGGGGTAATTAGGTGGATGCTTTATGGTTGTCCTTTGAAAACAACTTGAGAGGGATACTAAGCATCTTTTTCCCACCAACCTTTGAGCTGGAAACAACTCCTGTTTTGGAACCAAATTTCCTTCACTAAATATATATATATATAATGGCTGTAGTTTTCACAAACCCAATAATACAGTCCTGGAAGTGACCTGTTCCTATTTTTCTTAGCTGTTATCCATTTTCTCCCACTTATGATTTTTGTTTTGTATTATCCAATTACTGCTCCCTAAACTATTCCAACTACGCCGATAACTTCTACGGCGATAGAAGGTAGGCTTCTTGTTGGAATCTCGCAAACGTCGCTGTAAGAATGTTAGAGATTTATCCCCTCTCGTAGAGAATAACACGTAGATTCGGATCCCGTCCGGATAAAAAAGTTTTGACTTTTCAATTGTCGGAACATAGATCGATACCACTGGTAGATTTATTTGTTACTATGTCGGACAAAAAAATATGACTTTATGTTTCTCTTTTTTTTTTGAGATTATCATAGTGGAACCCGTAATGCGAGCGCACGCCCCCGTAAGGATTTCAAACTCGCAGAAAATCCCCACGTCCAGCCCTGACCGACGCTCTGGAATCCGAGTACAGGCCTTCCATGAACGGAGGCTCCTGTCACGGAGTACAGAGAATTTTTAGAAAAATTCTGCGATGAATTTCACCCCACGCGGACTCGAACCTGGGTGGTGACGCTTTCTGAGGCACCTCCCATCCAGTTGAGCTAGCCGCGCTCGGCATGTTTCTCAATTTTCTTAACTGTACACGTACTCCGATATACAACGTGCGGTTTTGATTACATCAGAGCACTTCCGGCATTGATAATTGGAAGATCGCCAAAAATTCGTCCCAAATTGCACCGTGGAAAAGTGAATATGATTCAATCTTTTTGGGTGAAAATTTGGGTCCATATACGAGGAGAGGACATGGTTGCCGACAGGTTTTTAGAGAATCTCATGTACGTATAAGAGAGTCCACAAGCAAAAGCTTTGTCTTTTGGGTATCGTCCATGGAGAATATCAAGATTTGGAAGGTTGCATGTCCCTTTCAATTTTATAGTGTTTTCTCTCACTAATAATTCCTAAGAAAAAAAAGATATATTTTGTGTTTTGGACTCGAAGTAATAAATAAATGGAGAATTACAAGGCTTGGACGATGTAATAATATGCATTTTAGACCGATTTTGTAAATGCATTTATTTGTTAAAATTTTGCAATTTGCAAAAGAAAATTTAAAAAAAAAAAATGTAACGGTTAATTACACTTCCCAATCATCATTTTCTAGTAGACCAAGATATCTTTACGACAGTCACACAAAGTAAATAAATTAGGGATAGAATTTTTCACGTCGATCTCAAAAACAAAGAAAAAAGACCAAGATATTAACGTTGCTGCCGGTAAGTTAATCTAATCGAGCACCGTCGTATATTATTGCTCCGTGCTATTATTACAGTAAAGAAATGGACAATCATACAACTAAATCCTATTTCACAGGATGTGATCTCTGTGCTTCTATCTGTAACTGTCGCATTTTTATACGATATTTTTATTGATAAATCAGCAAATGGCACCGATCCATATTTTACAAAAAATACCTTCTTTTGTTGTGTAATTATTCCATTCTAATTGATCGAAAATAAATGAGGGGTTTGTCAATGATGTACCTTTTTTGAGTGTCTATTTATTTTCTATCGGTATCTATGGATTGATCACTAGTCGAAACATGATTAGAGCATTTATGTATCTTGTTGTGTAATTGTTCCTTATTTTTGTTAAAAGCTCTTTTATATAGTGATTAGAAGCATTTACATGATATTATTGACATTTTAACACCATTGCTGCATCTTAAGCTTTCAAACAGTTGATTTCAGTACCCTGGTTGGAAGGATCTACTATTTACCGCTCAATATCCGGTCCAAATATAGAATAGAAACAAAACTCCACGGTCAAGATAGAAAATGGGTAGATTTCTGACAAATATTGTTTAGCCACTATGAAATCTACACATTTTAGCAATCAATTCTATATATTCATCTGCTTGTCTTTTAACTAATTTCAAAAATTTTAAGTTTATTATCAAAGGTTTATGATTTATAAAGACATTCTTGAGCTTTTAATGAGTAAAAAGTAAGTGATTTATAAAGACATTCTAGAGCGTTTAATAAGTAAAAAGTAAAGGACATTGTAGACAAAGCTCCTCAAATGTAAAACTTAAAATAAATAAATAAAAATATTAAGTTTGCTCGACCTAATACTTTATTTGTTTGTCCAGAATATTTTATTTGTTCATCCAATACTTTATTTTCAGTCCACAATATTACATTTGTTCGTCCAGAATACTATAATTTTAACACTGAAATACAAACTAGCATTATTGTATTAACCGTCTGTAACACTGTATTTATTTATTTGGAACACCTTTGAATATCCGACCTTTTTTTTTTTGAAAAAGTTAAATACATCCACTGACTTGTAGAATTATGATAAACAATTTTTTTTTTGATATTCTAGTTAAAAATAACGAGAAAATTGGGCTCATTTAGTGTCACTTTAATGTTTTCTTTTCACTTTTTAACGCGTTTTTCCTGTTTTATAAAGCCAAAAGAAGGATGATCCCCAATTTTGCATTTAATGTCCCTGAACTTCTAAAATTAGATTTCTAAATCACCTTTTGTACCCATATTTTCGCCATTTATTTGCTGAAGTAGCAACAAAAACAGGCAAATTTATTTGATCTGCTAAATTCAACATAGCGGAATGATAGTCCCTCCGAACCAGTACTTACTAGAACTATCCCCCCTCCGAAAATCCCCCCCCCCCCCTCCCCGCCGGACCTACTTTTACAAGGGATATGCCGCGGTCACCTTTCAGCATACAATCCTGCTAACCAACTAAACCAATACTGGTTGATACGGTTATATCTCTAATACATTTCATCATTAGATTTCTTTAGGAAATGGTAATTTGGCTTTTAACAGTAATTTGCTAAAATTAAAATAGAAAAAAAAAAAAAAAAAAAAAAAAAAGAGTTGTCCTTTTGCTTGAAGATAGGGTTTGGGACCACGTTCTAGAAGTTGTCAGGCTTTTAATTTGGATTATTGGATGTATTGGTAAAATTGAGATCCTTCATATTGGATTCCAGATAAATGAAATTATGAAGCTTGGATCTTACCTTACAACATCAGCCTTCTCTTTCTCATTTTTGCATGGGACCACCATTTCTCCTTCCAAACGCATTAATTGCAAATCAAAATCCTGTTTCCTGTAGGCCAGTTGGTCTATTTTCAGTTAAAATTAAGATAAATGACTAGCTTCCACAATAAAACTTGAAAATTTTAAGTGAAATTTCATAAAAGGCATTATTAAACCGATTACGACAAATTTTCAATACCGAGCTAAATTTCCTTAAACTTATATCCCGGCACATATCGATCAATGCCGACCATACTTTTGTTTGTTATTTTTTAAACAATAAAAGTATATAATTTAAAATTAATTTAACAATTTATATTAAAATTTTTGGACACGTGGTGTAAATAACTACACAACATAGACATGCCGCCCGACTTAAACCGTGCCGATTAGTACAGTAGATAATTGTGTTTGAAGCAATAGTACCTTCTTTGTTGCTGACACCAAGTTGCTGTAACAATAGATAATGATACAAATTAGCAGAAAAAGAAAGCCTCACTGTACAGTTCTTCATACCTGAAATCCCAAAAATCCTCCATAAAATAAATCACTAATTTCAAAAAGATAACCATAAAAAACAGAAAAAAAAAAAAGACTATACGTTTCTAATTCTGCAACCAGACGGCTTGCTTGGCATTGGAAGTATTTATAAATACCTGAGAAAGAAAGATCTTGCAAGATCTCAAGTCGTTATCAGTTCGGGATCGATCTGGATGCTTAATTCCGCACTGCTAATACCAACCGACCGTCCACAATGAACCATTAATTCGATGAGCTGCCACAATGCCATAGGAAGCATGACTTCTTATTCCAGCTATGAGGTTTTAATCAGTCTGTGTTGGTCTCTTTGGAAGATGTCATGCATTTTCTCCCTCATTTTTCAGTTTGAACTATAAGAAGCAGGTCCACATGTAACAAATAAGTCTTCTTGTTAGGAGACTGACAAAATAAATGGCGTTAGATAGTCTGGATTTTGATTCTAACTCAGTAGGGACAAATAGGACATTGCCAGTAAACCATTTCTATAACAAAGGTTGCAAGAAAATGACCCAATGAGAAGGGAGAATCATGATAAATACTCTGGACCCAGCACATGTCGAATGAAGAATTACAATTCTGTCCTGTAGTCTAATCCGTACATACGATATCTATGAAGATCTGAGCTTATAATCTGACCGAGTTGAGAATAATCCGTGCGAAACCTATCAGCACAGCAAACTTGTCAGACTTATAATGAAGTAGAAGAAGTTGGTTAAACGGAGATACGGAAGGGGTACAATATGCATTTAGAATATGACAAATTGGACCTCTCTTGTAAATTGTAAACAGAAGTGGGCTTATCAAGCAAACATGATGAGGATTTGTTGTATACTTAGGATATGGTCATCAAGAAATTATATTTTGTATATGTAACATGATGAAGTGATTTCACAAAACATCATGTTTCGTGCAATCGTTGATATCTAGAAACCAAGAACAATTTATGTACATCCAATTTGTGGATCTCAAGGAAACTGACAATCATTCAATCATCCATATGGCATATGCCATATCTAACAAGAACTAATTCACATAAAGAAAAATCACGTAAACAATATCTTAATTTCAACAAGTTTCTGCCAACAGTCAATAATGCACTCATCCAACAGATATTCGCAGTATATGAACAGATCTTTTGCCTAGGACCAACATTTAGGATGAATGTTGTTCCCATTAAAAATATATTATTGGTTGCTAAAATGCAAAATTGGAGAAACATAGAACATAAATCAGGATTAAAAACGCCGGAACTAATGGTTACTGGGGACGGAGGATTAGAGGGAAACAGTGCAGGTATGAAGGCAATGCTGCATGATTGCATAATTATTGAAATTAAATCAGGCGGCGCTACTGACGACTGGATGGCCGAACAGCAATATAAAAATTTCATCGGAAACAGGTTAACTATAAATGAGCCGCTGGTAAACTGATGTAAGGCTCAAATAGCCAAGTTGGAGCATTAGATCAGAAGAATCTGATTTAGCATTAGAACTTAGACTTGATACCTCCTCCAATTCATATCATCTTTTAGAAAATTATTAACAGCATTATATATAAGAGTTAAAACTCATTAAGCATGAGAAGTTATATTTCTTGCTTGTGATCAAGGTTTATCGTGCCGTACCGACCGTACGCCCCGTACCGAATCGTACAATTTACCAAATTTGTTTTTAAAAAAAAAAAAAAATTAAATTTTATAAGATTCATTATATAAAAATGATGGTCAACCTGCCAAAAAAATTTTTAAAAAAAAGTAAAAAAAAAATTGTGAAGGATGGCCAGCCAGCCAAAAAAATAAAATAAAAAAATAAATATGTGCTGAAGTGCCGACCGAAACGGTCGGCACTGTATGAGACGGCCGAAAAACTGTCGTTCCGGTACCGCCACGTGGCGTCACCAAGATGTCTCGGTCGGCACAAGGCGTGCCGACCGAGAAGTCAAACTATGCTTGTGATTGTAAGAAAATTGTCATATGACTTTTCTAAGGATCAATAGAGTAGTCGTGATACAGGTACCTATTTACTGTTGGTACATAAAAAACACAAGTAAATACAAAGTCTCAAATGTCGACCAAAGACAAGGTAAGTGTCAGGTTTAGATTATCAGGAAACAAGAGACAAAATCAATTTAACTGCAGTAATCAGCTCAGCGGCAGCAGAACCGGCATACGAAGTGGTCGTTTCGAAACTACCCAACAGTTTTTTAATGTTCTTGATTATTATATATCGGAAGTATCAAGTAAAAATGAGATTTCACCTCACGAAAGCTCTTCAATCCTATTTCCTAGGACATCAAGACCTCAAGCTTGATTATTATACATCGGAAGTATCAAGTAGGAATGAGATTTCACCTGACAAAAGCTCTTCAATCCTATTTCCTAGGACATAAGCACCTAAGTATTCATCAGACATTTCAAAAGAATTAGCGCCTTTTAACATGTAAAATTGCCACAATTACCATATCCACGTGTACTGTTTATTGATTTAATTCAAGTTCAAAAGGAGTCCACCAAGAATAAGCAATAGTCATAGTATGGTTGTATGGCAGTTAATACAAGAACGAAAAACATATCAAATAAAATATACTAGCTTCTTCCGACATCATCTAATCTCTCCTTCGGTCTCCTTCTCTCGCTCTAAGGTTCTTCCTCATACTAACTAAATTGACAGTTGAGGACTTGCAGAAACAGACATACAAAAAGGAAATACACACAAGCGAAGTAATTTGGATTATGTATTTCTAGGATGTTACAAAAACATTATCAGTAAGTTTATTGAGCTACAACAATAAGTTGTTAGTGTCAGTACATGAACAATCAATCATTACAAACTCATAATGCTGCTTGATTCCATAAAAGAAGCTACACCTAGAAGTGAATCCATCATACAATCAGTCATGAACTTGGAAATACTCCTAAGGTTCGGCATTATCTATGTCACAACCTCGAAAGTCAATTTTAAAATGATTAGTGTCATAGCTCCTACGCTTTCGGCATTATCTATGTCACAACCTCGAAAGTCAATTCTAAAATTATTAGTGTCATAGAACTACTGATGCCACAAAGCGAAATACTTGCGCTTTTCTATCGTCTCTGTTGCTCTTCAGTTTCTTGATAGTAGCCACGCACTTTTGCCGATTAACAAGTACAAAATCAGCCAACCCACTGAAAATAGTAGAGGAATTACTAAAAGATTTAGAACATTGTGTTGTTTCCAGACAAAAGGCTGACAGTGCGGAAAAGAGATGAGTTAGGTATAATAGCAAGCGCAAAAGACTAAAGCAATTAAAGTAATGGTTTTATCTCAAAAAATAAAAGAGGAAAAAAAGGGTAGCTGCATAGGAGATACAAGCAGGAAACATAGATAATTTATGGGATACATGATAATTAGCAACATCACCAAGAGTTAAAGTAATAAAGTGAGGCATCTTGATCAAATTTTCAAACATACTCCTAAAACACTATTGAAGATGCTAAAATGATATTTCGCATTCTTCCGATTCAACCATTTTGCAAACCTCTCTCTTAGCCAAAAAAAGGGTATTGTGACAACAAAAGACAAATCAAAGAGCAGTGGCAGTAGGGAGAAGCCACATCTTTAAAATTAATGGTCAATCTCAAGATTGCAAATCATGGTACTGAAACAACAACCACGTAAGAACAAAATACGATACTAACATATAAAGAAGACGCAAAACATACTAGCTTTGATCATTGCCAAAATGAACTAAAGTGGACATTCTTGGAACCAACATGAGGAAAAAGTAAACTACCATTAAGCCAATGATTTAAAGCTAACATTTGACTTTTCAAGAATTTCCTTTCAGAAGTTTATCAAAAAAAAAAAAAAACGATTGAAATCATTAAAGCACTTGAAATTTGAAAAGATCACACTTCGTGGCAGCAATAAGAATTGTATAATATCCACTCACTAGAAGAATAATACTGTAATACTAAATCCCTCGAGAAAGTGTAGGTCATTTTGAATGTTTAACTTTATATCGAGTAACCATAATCTGATCCAGCTCAATATATGACTGTGAAATGCATTCTTCTATTACTAAACTTGTACAATACTTTTCGGATTCGGAGTCACTCAGATTCAACGTTCCATTACAATTTGACTTATATAGTAGATAATCATCCAAAATTTAATGTGTTCAACCACGAGATTCGTCCAGAAGTCGGCTACAGAGGCCTAAAGTTCCATTTCTGAAGTCGGAACTGAACTTCGGCATTGGTTTGGACTAGCTTCGAGTACTTTCGCAGCACTCTATAATCATTCTCAATGTTTCATCATCACAGACATCAAATTTTCAGTAATATATCAAATTTCCTGCCGTAAATTTTAACTGCTACAAGTTTTATACCATATAATTTAATTGCAAGTTACAGACGTTACTAACTATCACCATACAATTGATATCTACAAACTAAAGATCAAAGAAACTAAGAAATGTTGAAAAATAGTAAATACGGACCAAATGCGACTTTATAAAATAATTGTTTTTTAAAAAAAAGAGAGAGAGTAAAATTGTAGAACTTACAGAATCATGAGTAAGGTAGGTGTCAGCGATTATAGCATTCTGATTATTAATTAACACCTGCAAAAAGAAAAGGTAGATTCGATTTACTCACCATCAAAGTGAAATAGCAAAACTAATATAAATCATAGCCAAAATCTGTCGAGCAAGCTGGAAATCGCAAATTTGAAATCTGAAATTTGAAATCGCAAAAAGAGCGACAGGTTAAACCGGCAGCGTTCAGCGAGCGAAATGAACCGCGTCAAACCGGCAGTGCGAGTCAAACCTAACCGAAAGAGCGAACCAATTTACAAACGGCTATATATAATTAAAACCTACTATAACTATTAAATAATAATATTAAAATATAAAACACTACCGTACACGCAGGTAGTAGTTATCCATATAACTATTACCGATAAATCAAATATAGGTAAACGTTACCGTCTTATTATATAGATAAAAATTTTATCTATATAATTACTACCATTACCCACATACCAAATATACGACTTTATTATTATTATTATTATTATTATTATTATACATATATATATATATATATATATATATATATATTGACTATTCTTAGCTTGACCTGCGAATAGTCTTAATAAACTAACATATCAGCTGTTGATCTTCTTGATCTAACGGCTGAGATTTAATTCCGTTAAGTTTAAAATTATATCAGCCATTAGATCAAGAAGATCAACGGCTGAGATGTTAACTTATTAAGGCTACTCAGATCGAGCCGATAATAGCCCTCTCTCTCTCTCTCTTTATATTATATATATATATATATATATATATAGTTTCAAGGAAGAGGAACCTTCTTATCCTTACCAGATTGGCCAAATCAAGGAGGCAATAATAAGGGTACATCAAATTTGGTAATTTATAGTTCTAGCGTGAAAGATTAGAAGACTATACTAGTAATAAATGGATGGGCTCACAAGTAAGGTAAAAAAAGGAACACTTTTTTTTTTTGGGTTAATAGAAATCACACGCTTTATTTCTTACTAGCAGTACTGATGCGTATTCGAATCAAACCGAATCTAAAATTAAAATATTCTCTGCTAGTAGTGAATATTGATACGTAGCGTCCCTCATAGTTGTATGATGTACGAATGTTAATTATATATATATATATATATATATATATATATATATATATAATATATATATATATATATATTAAAAAACTTGATAATTTTTTTATATTTTTAATTTTATATGAACTAATAATTTTTTATTAACATACTATACTTTATTAGTCAGAGAAAGAAGAAATGCCTTATGATGCATTTAAAAATTATTTAAGACGTGGCGTAAAATGATGGTGATATCTGCCATTTCAAATATGGATAAAATTTTATTTAAAATTTCTTATTACATTATATATATAATATTATTTATATTAATATTTATGTTTATATAATGATCATATTATGCATTAATCATTATTTTCAATTATTTTGTTATACTTTACTTAATTTAATTTTAGATATTTAATATTCTTTAAATTAGTTAGATAACTTTTTTAAATTCGTACCAATTAATATAAATAAGACATAATTTTTTAAGAATAATAATCAATACTATATAATATACTAAAAATTATTTAAAATATTACGTAGAATAATAATAATAATAAATACTATTTTGTTTATCTAATTTTATATATTTTTTATATATAGATTGAGGTCCCGCATGCTTCGTTTTATATGGGCTGGATATTTCTTGTGATCTCCTCAGTAAAGCCCATCAAATCAGTTCACTCGGACCAACAGGACCAGCTTACAGTTATTGCAGTTGGTTTGTATTGCCTTGTTTTGTTCTCCATTCTGTTTTCAACATACCGAAAATGTAGCCTGAGAGTAGAGGTAAAAACAAGTCGAATCGAGTTGAGTAGTACTTTGCTCAGCTCGATTTGTTAGAAAAAAAACCGAATTTGAGTTCGAGTCGAGTTTGACTCGAGCCGATCTCGAACTTAATAATGGATAAATTATGAATATATTGCTATTCTTTTAGCTATTACATGATCTTTTTTGCATTTATCCGTTCAAATTTAATATATATTTATTTATTATAATTTCTATGATTATGTGTCATTTAATCATTTATTTGGATACTATAAATTGATATAATAAGGAACAAAATATTTTCATGATGACTTTATCGAGCCTATTTTTTGAGCTCGCGAACTTTCGAGTCGGGCATGAGTATCACTCTGCTCATTTAGACTGAGTTCGAGTCGAGCTTTTAGTGAGTCGAACTCAAGCTGCTCATGAGCTGCTCGACTTGTTTACACCCATAGCCGAGAACACAATTAGCTCGACCAGATACAAAGCGCTTCAAGAAAAGTCACCATTCAGGTTGGAGTCTTTATAAAATAAAGTCTTATGTAGATTTTTTCAAAAAAAAAAAAAATTTGCATTCCGTGACATGAATCTTCGTTTATAGAATGTTTGTATTTGAATCCTAGAATATTAGTTGGAACTGAATGTAAGAATTTTCTACGAATTTTAAGTATTTATAGAAGTATGCGCTTGCATTACGGCTCTAGTATGATAATCTTTAATTATTATTTTTTTTAAAAAAAAAGAAAAGAAAACCATTTCGAATAAGTAGGTTTTCGGGTCCAAAGAAGTCCGACCCGTTAAGGGGCATATATATTGCGCACGGCACGATGCCACTGGCAGCGAGCAAAAGCGAACTAACCCCTCACAAACAGGAGAGAAAACACAAACAGAAAACAAAAGAAACACAAGAAGTAAATCGAGATCGAATTTCTCCGATTAAAACCCATCTTCTTCGATCTTGTTCGCAGCTCGTTTCAATCTTACTCCAGCTGCTGTTAGCTCTTAAAATCTCGCTGGTTAGTACATTTTGATTACTTTATTTCTTTTCCTGATTTTTCTTTGCTATTGTGAACGTACGTCGGTCATTTCTTTTTTTTTTTTTTTAGAACCAATTTTCACAATGAGTTATGACTTATATCATGTATGTTGTTCGTTAACTTGTCCATAATTTTCATCACTGACATGGTCTAAGAGGTGGCCCTTGATGATTTATACTAGCTGCTAGAAAATGCAACAAACTATGTTTCCTTTTTTTTTTTAGTAATTTATGTTTGAAAAGTTGAAATGTTGCTATTAACCTACCTGGTTATTTTGTGGTGGTCTCTGTATCTATGTACTATACTGCATACTGTAGGTTGTCAGAGTAGATATGTTTTTAATGGATATTCTTTTTTCCTCGTGATATTGTCCATGTAAATATTGGAGTGCGATATGCCATTCATCTTGCTTGGTTGATACAACTGTATATATTGCTAAGTGTGTCGATTTGGTTGTTTTTGTGAAAATTCCTATATGTATGCTATGGCTGTTATTACTGCATATGATTACTATTTAGTTATCGCTATATGTTTTTTTTTTTAAATCAACATTTTAACTCATCATTTACTTTGTTGGTCTAGTTAATTTAGATTTTACTCGGTAAGTCGATCTTGGGTTGAGTTGTATAAAAAATTGGTACATGTACGCTATGGCGGATTCATCTCAGATGAGTGCTATGTAAATATTGTTGTATCTTGTTTACATTAGCTTTCTTGTGTGGTGATCATCTTATATGCTGGAAACCTCATACGTAAGAGATTTAGTTACTGGTTGTTGCAATCTCATGCTGCTTCGGTAAGAAGAGAGATGTTATTGGTTTTTAGAGGTTCTAACATTATATGTGGGGATATACATGTCAAACAAAGATTTCGGAAAGCTACTGTTTTCAACGAGGTATTGAGAAAATATGTACAAAAGGATCTGGATATTATACATGCTTCGGTAAGAAGGTATTGAGAAAATATACACATAGCACACGTATATAAAAATATACATGTACTCCAACACTCCTCAAGCTCACGATATTATCAGTTAAAAATTTTCGTAGGTCAATAAAGTTGGATTGAAGTTCCGAACCTGCTATCTTCAGTCACTGCAGTCAGCAGTCAAAGTTTTAGTATCATATGGGCATCTCCATGGAATCTAAATTAATTAAGTGCAGTTCTTTGCACTCAATCCATTTTAAGTATGGCAGTGTACTGATCTTGTTATCTAGAAACATTTGAATACACGATGAGATGTACGTGCTGGACCAAAAGTTAGTTTCTGTTTGGACATCCATGTCGATTTTGGTTATCATTCGGAAATCTTTTGTGCAGATAGCATTCTGTTTGGACATCTGTTGGTTGTGGGCTAAATGAAACGCGTACGATAAGAGGAAAAGTAGGCAGGTAGTTTTGTGACCTGGAGTTATCTGCTTATCAATGAAGCTAGTTTCTACCACTCCATTCGTAAAATCCACATAATCCATAGTTGCTTTCATCTTTATCGCTTCATTTGTAGCTCTTCTTTTGGTATCTGTTTACCATCGGCTTGATTTACCTTTTAATTTTTTAAGGTAGAAAATGGACGGTGGAGTTAATGACGAGGATGATCTGGATTTTCTGGATTTGGATTTCCTTAGCGATGAGGCTCATTTTTCTGCTAGTTCTTATCGTCAGTCGGTTAATAACCAGATTGCGTCAGGTCTTACAGCGAACACCTCCGATAACTACTTCTGTACGGAGGGGCGGCAGATTCCAGCCGGTATTCCAGGGAGTACATCTGATGACTACTTTTGTGCGGATGTGAATCAGATTCTATCAGGTTTTGAGGGGATTATCTCTGATAAGTACTTTTGTGCCGACCGGCAACAAAATGTAGCAGGTATTCATGGGAGCGCCTCCAATAACTACTTCGGTGATATTCAGGAGAATATCTCCGATAACTACTTTTGTGCGGACGTGCGGCAGATTCCATCAGGTATCGAGGGGAGTACTTTCGATAACTACTTATGTTCGGACAGGCAACAAATTGCACCAGGTATTGATGGGAGCACCTCCAATAACTACTTCAGCGCAGAAGGGCAGCAGATTCTAGCGGATATTCAGAGGAGTACATCCGGTAACTACATTTGTGCGGCCCGGCGGCAGATTGCAGCATGTATTCAAGGGAGCACCTCCAGTAACTACTGTACGGATGGGCAGCAGATGGCGGCAGCTATTCAAGGGAGTACCTCTAACAACTACGTATGTGCGGATGGGAAGAATATTGACGATATATTCATGGTATGGTTTATAAGAACTTTTATGGTTATAAAAGCTATCTTTACAAGCAATATAGGGTTAGATGCATGGTTTTAGGTTCCGGTCGACGCAGCCAGTGCGGGAAGTTGTCGGCACGGAACATGCCGAAAAATTTTATATTTTAATTTTTAAATTAATTTTTGAATTCTATTTTATTTTAAAATATAACAAATATATATATATATCGGCACGTGCCGAGATCTGAGTTTACCGAAACTCGGCTTGGCACGGCACTTAAAACCTTGGTTAGATGTTCTCTGCTTTATGACTCTTTCTACTGTGGATAAACATTGTGTAATGTTAGATCTTCCAAAATTTCTCCTAAATCTCACCATCTCAATCGCTCACTTTGAACATGATTGAGAGCTGAAGCTTTTTTTATAAATCTTTTGCTCATCTTTGGAGCTCTTTCTAGCAAGGTTTAGAATGTTGTCTATTTTAGAACTCTCCACTGTGAATAAACCTTCCGTAATGCTAGAGCATCCCTTTCTCTTAAAAAAAAGGTTAGATCACAACCACCAAACAACATTAATTTGAACACCACAAAGTTCAATTCATGCATGATTTTAGAGAGAAGTTTTGGAATAAACTATGTAAGCATTGTCATTTTTTATAAATTCTGAAAGCTTGTTTCGTCGTAGACGACAACTCAAAAAAAAAAAGTCATATTTTCATGATGCAGGCGAAGGTAGATGAACAAATACCGGCTCAGACTCCAAATCAACCGAATCAAACAATGAGCGCCACCGAAATTCAGCTTGCCCAGGAACAGTTCGCCTTCCAACAGCGAGCGGAACAGCACCTTGACCAGCAGATCAGATTATTCTGGTTCTACCAGTACCACGAAGTTAGATTAACACAAGACTTCAAAACTCACTGCCTCCCTATAAGACGTATTAAGAGGATTATGAGGGATGATGAAAATATCAATTTGATTTCTTATGAAGCCCCGATGTTATTTGCCAAGGCAAGCGAGATGTTCATTCTGGAACTAACTATTCGTTCGTGGGCCCACGCGGAGAGATGTAAACGACTGACGTTGTTAAATAGCGATGTTGCCTGTGCGCTAAGAAGAACAAAGTTGTTTGATTTTCTGGTGGATTTTGTACCCAAAGAAGAAACAAAAGAAGAGGATGATATATCTTTTACGGACGGGTCCGCCGATCCTACTTGTTTTTCTCCGTCGTTTTACATGCCCCCACAACAAGGATCTCTCGGAATGATGACGAATGAGCCGACAATAGATCATGCTAACATTTCTCATAAGATGATGAATGAGCCTGAAATTGATCAGGCTATTATGATGTATGATCAGCAACCTCAAGCTGATATTTCTCACATGTTATGGGAGCAGCAGCTGCAACAGCAACTTCAACAACAACAACAATATAATCTGCAGATTCAACAGCAACAGCAACAACAGAAACTTTGGGATGATTTGATTCATGATCTCGAAAATTCGTAGAAACTTTTCTTGCTGTGCTGAGATTATAAGAATTTTGTTTAGTTTATATCGGTGACCTTGATTCTTTCTTGATTCTTTTTTTTTTTTTTTTAATTCTTTATCTTTTTTTAAAAAAAAAATCTTTCATTCTTTTGCTTAGTATACACTGCTCCAAGAAGCTTACACTTAAATTCTTCTTTGAAAAGCAATCAGCATATGTACAGGTCGCAATTGATTGTGCAGGAAGCGGTTATTTATCACGCTGGGCCGAGTTTCTTAAAGCTTTTTTGTTCCCTCTTTCCCATTCTATATATGTATAATGTGTATAAAAAAAAATCAATCAAACAATTTTACTAACAAATAAGAGTAACTTTTTTTTTGTTCCCTTTTTATTCTGAACCTATATAGTATTCTCCATACCTAAATATAGTAAGAATGAGCTCACTTATTTTCAAGATGACGCAACAAATCGAATGGGTTGGATTAGGATGTCCTTTTACTATAACTCAATATTTAGATACGCATATTTTGATTCGAAATTATATCTTAGGATTTTAATTTTTTCTTACACCAACAATTAAAATATGATAAAATGGTGATGAAGTCTGTTGCAGATGTTTACATGAAAAACATATAACTGGCATTCACAAATGTTATAACAAAAATTGAGGTAAAAAAGAGTAATATTTAGTTATGTATGTTGTCTTTGCGCAACTCTCCGCAAAAATAAGATGTGTCACCTTTTTATTATTTTTTTTTGGATAACGGGACGAAATTTCTCCCTGAATCTCCGCTAACTCGCGGACCACAGGTGTCACCTTTTTATGATGACTATTAGGATAGTGTATATACAAGTTTGCATGTTGAAACTTTTAGAAATAGCACCCAATACGAGCAATTACATACCGACACTAGTACAAAATGGTTGAATTTGAACCCATCATACAAAGTTTGGTTCTCACAGTTGAACGCGCGCACCGCAGCTGGCATAGAAAATCCTCTCTTAGAGAGAGGTCGGGTTCGAACCCAGGTGGGTTGAGAGGCTAGCTTATCGCTAGTGGACTAGCCACCAGCTCCTGCAAGACCAAAAAAAAGAATATTACAGATTAGTCCTTCCTAAATGTGTGATTTCGGGCGCGTGCCGTCATGTGGCGTGTTTTTACATTTTGGGGGCTGAATCTCAAACTAAATAAAATGGGGCTGAAATGCAATTTTTCCTAAAAAAGGCAACACTGGGCCCATGAATGTTGCACCTGCGAAGCCCAAATCCATCCTTGCTCTATATAAGCCCTAGGTCTGGATGTTTTCCTCGTAAGCTCTTCGGCCCAACGCAGAGGTGCCTTGGTCCGCAATTTTCTTCTCATCATTGTCTCCGGCAATCAATGACGGCGGAATCTGGGTTTAGGGTTTAAGTTCTAGAAGTTAAACCCGTCGTTCTCCAATTCTGGGGTCAGGGTTTTGCAGGGGGGCTGCGATCGAGATGGCGAAGCGGGACAACTTCTTCGCGCTTCTTGGCGACGACGACGAGGGAGTCGATTTGATGACCCTCGTCGCTCGTGCCGAAGCTAAGGCCGCCATTGCCCCCGCTGTCGCCATCCCTGCCGCTGCTACTGACGGCGTCGCTACTAAGCAGAGCCAACGTGCATCCGCAGATCAGGGTAACACGATCACATCAATTTTCAATCTGCATTTTGATTCTATTTTAGATTTATTTCTCAAATCGTGGATTCTATTTGTATCTTTTAGTTTTGTATATTCGTTATTATGTTAGGCTTCATGATGCCATGATCTCTTGGAAATTCTTCCTTGGTTTGTTTGTGTTATTGTTAGCATGTTTGATAATATAGACGAAGAAGTTGGACCGAGTAATCTACTTGTGCGTTCAATATTTAATTGCGACTATATAAGTAATTTATGTGTTGGCTATGCTCACGGACGGCAACGTAATTCTGCTTGCTGATTTGTTTTATATTATTAGGGCAACCATCATTGTCCTAGTTTTATACGATCATAAGGAATTTATTTTGTGGGGCTTTTTGCTTGGTTTCTGTAGAGACTTTAACAGCCTTGTTTAAAGCTAATAGCTGTTTGGTTCTGTAGCTTTTCCGACATGTGGTGTCATCGGTTTTGGATCATGTACGAATGCATCATCAATTTGGCCATATGTTCTTCTGACATGTCATTTTGATCCTGAGTTTCTGCTAGATTTCTTATGTCTTTTTGTTTTGAATTGTTTTAGTTCGTTCCAGGAGGTCTTATCTTCTTTAGATGATGATGTTTTGTGCTTTAATTGCTTATGTTTGTGTTAAATTATTGCAGGGAGAATGGAGAGGGAAAAAGGAAAGGGTGGCCATTACCAGCTGGGTTTTACGAGGGCGTATCATGGCAACTCGGCGGGTCGTGGCGGAAGAGGGCGTGGTCGGGGAGTGGGGAGCCGTGGCAGGGGCAGAGGTTTTTACGTAGTGCGTACTTTTGGCAATGAGAGCCACTTCTACAATACTCAAAACCAAGGCCAAACTGGAGATGTCAAAGAAGATGTGACTGAAGAGAAAGACAGTGAATATCGCTCTAAACGCCTGACTAGATATGAGAAAGGTGATGGAAAGATTGGTGATGAGAATCAAAATTCTGGATTTTTGGAAAACCAAGGGTTCAGGTTTGTTGAGCGAAGAAATTACGGTGGCAGTAACCGTCCCTTCGGAGCTGGAAGGGCATCCGGTGGAAATCGTGGCTTCAGAGGCGGGGAATACCGTGATGAAAATGGATATGCTGAAAATGGTTACGCTCATCCTAGAAGAGGCTATGGAAATGGTAATCGCGAATCCAGAGGTGATATACCGAGGCATGTTCCCCATAATGAGGTGCAAGATGAAGGAGAAAAAGTAAAGAAGAACGAGAATGCAGAAGAGGTGAAGGAAGATGCTGCTACAGGGAAGGATCTGGTGGAGAAGAATGCCAACAATGGTGGAACGGAATCAGGATGGTAAGCGTTCTTATATCTGCAAGAAATCAGTCTCTTTGTTTTTTATTGTTTACTAGTTCATTCAATATCATATTAAGAATATTTTTAAAAATAATGGAGTTATGCCAGGGATATGCCTGAAGGTACTGAAGCTGTGACTGATGGAAAAACTGAAAATACAAACTCCAAGAAAACTGAGGAGGACAGGCAGAGGATGGAATCCGAAGAAGAAGAAGATAAGGTTGATCTCTACCTTTCTTCCTGAGAATTCTCTTTTTATTACTTTTTCGCTTACATTCATCCGCTAATTTCCTTTAACAGAAGATGACACTTGTTGAATACGAGAAGTTACTCCAAGAGAAACGGAAAGCTCTGGAAGCCATGAGAAATGAGACTAAGAGGGTTGTTGACGAGAAGGAATTTGAAGGGATGCAGCTTGTCGAGAAGAAAGAAGAAGAACATTTTATTAAGCTGGTAGGTCATTTTGATAATAATTCTTCGATCCTTGACCTGCGCATTTCGATCCTTGATAATAATTTTTACTTGAAACAGAAAATGGACAAGGAGAAGCAGAAAAAGAAGGAAGGCACTGAGAAAGATGAGAAAGCTCGCAAGGTATTATGTCTGCTAAATCTCCTTAGTATTGACTGGGGATTTAATTCCCATTCCTTATCTCGAGTGCTTTGCATGTATTTGTTAGGCAGATTCAAAAAAAAGAAATTTTTTGGTGCTGTTCTAGTTTTGTTAGTATTTTAACATGTTATTCGGACTTTGTTGTCAGTCTGTGAGCATAAAGGTCGGATATTACGGAGGACGTGGTAGAGGTCGTGGCCGTGGACAACGTGGTGAATACAGAGCTGGTAGCCGCCTGCCTGATGCGCCTAAGATTGAGGACGCTAGCCAGTTCCCTGTGCTTGGCCAAGCCGTTAAGGCTTAAATTTTTGGTAGCAAGAGGTTTTGTTGTTTTTTTCCCCTTCTGTGAGACATTATGTCAAGTAGCTGTATGCAGCTACTTCTGCTATAGTTAATTATTATTATTATTATATTATATCATCATTTTTTTTGGCCAATCGTAATCATTTTAGAATCCTAATGTTACTTCACTATATGGTTTTCGGTGCAGGTTGGATAGTCCATGTCAAAAAAGTTTATATTTAAAAATTTAAAATATTTTTATATTTTAAAAAAATAAATTAATATATTCGGTACGTACGTATGGTAATCGGTACAATCGGCACGTGATTTGAGATCTGAATTTATCGAAATTTTGTTTAGTCAGAAAATCATGCTTCAGTATTTCTAAGGCTGTCATTTATTCCAAAAACACTTAATTATAAATTTTTTAAAAAAAATTTTAATATGAAAATTATATATGTTATTAGGATTTACAACGTTGATGTTGAAATTTTTTCTAAAAAGATGTTTTTATGGGTGAAACTTGAAATTTCATATTTAACTTTTGAAACCTGAAAACACTTAAAAGTATTTTTTGAAAAAAAATTTAACATAAAAATTGTAAATCTTGATGATATCTATAATTTTTATATTGAAAGTTTTTTAAAAATATATCTAATAGGTATTTTTATGGTGAAATGTGAAACATATATATTTCAAACTTAAAATTTTATATTAAATATTTGGAACTAAAAATATTTAAATAGAAATATTATTTAAAAAAAAATTTAAAATAAAAAATATAAATTTCATCAATATTATAACTTTTATTTTGAAAATTTTTCAAAAAATAGTTTTAAATATTTTTTTTTTAAAAAATTTATTATTTTAAATATTGAAATATTTTAGTACGAGTATCCGCAGATCTGCCCGTGAACATATGGGCGGGTACGAATACCAAAATTATAATCCGTCAAACTTAACGTACCCGTCGACCCGCACCAATATGACCATTATCCGTTGATCCACAGACGAGTCGAGTCGATCTGATCCGTTTGCCACCTATAATACTGATTACTGACATATGGTACAAAAAATCGGATTGACAATGAACCTGATTGAACGGACCGAAAAATAGCCGAGCTGAATCAGACTGATTTGGTCTATTGAAGATCTGGCGAGTGCGCCACGGTCCTATCCTCCAGCACAGTGTGGTGCAACTTCTCTTCCAATCGCGAGCGACGGTCTCGAAGACGACGATCGTCGGTTTCGAGGTCGTCTTGCGAGAGATCTCGAAGATAATGCAGCTTCTCTTCTCATCGATTTCGAGCACGGATGACCGCTGGTTTTGAAGACGGTGTGTCATCGATCGCTTGCAAGCCGACTGATGTGAAATATTCCCGGTTGGCGGCCGTTGATCGATTGCGACGAACTGGAGGTGGCACTCATATTCCCGGTTGTCCAGCCGCGAATTGCACTCTCAGGTGCTGTTTGGTTAGGTGCAGTTGAAAATTGGAGTTACAAATGCAGCAGTTAGAAGTGCTGGGAGTTCTATTTTCTGTAGTTGGTAATGCAGTAGGTCTGTTTGGTTTGATGCAGTTCGAACTACTGCAGTTGGAAAAAATCTGTTTGGTTTGATGCAGTTGAGCAGTGCAGTTTCAAATCCTGTGTTTGGTTTGATGCAGTTGAGCGGATATGGTAACTCGCGGTAGAGTTACCATATGTTTTTATTTATTTTTTTGTTGTTTTTTTTTTTGTGGTTTATGAATTATTATAAAATTGTAATTGCAATGTAAAATTGGACAAATGATATGTGTAATAAAAAATTTATAATTTCTAATTAAGTGTTATTTATAATTTCTGGGTTTAGTTGATTTTATGCTACGTCGAAAACTATTAAATGTATTATATATATTAAATGTATTATATATATTTAATAAATTTGAAATCACACCATTTAAAAAACAGCCATACCAACAAAAAAAAAAGAAATAAATAAATATATACGCATCAACATAAGTACTTTCTCAAGCTTGAGGTGGGACGTCATCATAGAGCATTCTAATATTCAAATACCTGCATACAACAACATAGCCAAAGTGTCATGAGTCATGCGATGAACAACTAAATCAAGTGATATACCACCAACAATAAAACACAAATTATAGATACGGATATAGCAAGATATAATCTAAGCGCCTGATGTTATCCCGATATTGAAAGATGGAACAATGAAGTTTTTCCATTTCATTCTCCTGCGCCCCGTCGTCCACCTCCAAATACTTGGTTGAGAGTATATAGGACGTAAACTTGTCCAGAGCCTCGTATCTTGTTTCAAATTTCTTGAAACACGCCTGAGAAACTCCATTCACTTGGTAATGACATTCATGCCAGGTGTCATAAATCCCTGATTTTCTTCCACGAAAAACCACGTAATAGGGCATCTCAAACCTGACATTTCCATTGAAACACATCACCAAATAACATCTAAGGTCTATAAACGAAACATAATAGTCAGTGGCGTAAATATTTTTACCGAGGCTTACAAAATAGGGCCAATAAGCCTCATGGCACATTGTTTGGTCAAAGTCATCACAAGCAAGCTAATTAATGCCAAAAAAATCCACCAACCAAATCTCCCTACATTGTCGATTCCTCGAAAGGAAAGATCTTGGCAGATGTTGTTTTAAGCATATAATCATATGCACGAAGCAACGAACGCAAATCGAATTGTCCTTCGAACTCCATCACAGCTGCATATAAATTATCACAAAAAGCGTTGTAGTTGTCGTGTCGTAGAGCCTCACATACATTGTCAATTTTTGATCCAAACATCGCAAACGCCTCAGCTATGATGTCATCGCCATCACGGCCATGTTTACGTCCACTGCTTCTGCTAGAAGAGGCACCTTGAGCATTTGGAGATGGGGTGAATTGGACATTTGGACCACCACCAACGAAATTTGCGTTGGATTGAGAGTTGGCATCATTCATCTCAACTTCAACTCCCATATTCATGCATGGTGGTGGTTCCATGCTAATTCCAATGTCCGTGTTAAAGTCGTTCATATTAGATGCGTATAAACCCGTTGGTTGGTCGTTCCCACATATCGTGCCCAACTCATCGTAAAACTCAATAGGCTTGTTAAGGAATGGCTCATCCTTTGGGTTGGCCTGAAATTTAATATAATACATTATCGTAAGTAACTAACATTCTTAATATGAATTTCATACCTAACATATGTTGTATACCTGAATGTATGCTTGGTACTCCTCTGAACCCAAAATTATCATCTTCTTATCATCATCCCAACCAGCGCCACTCAACTCTTTAATTTCTTGATGGTTATCCATCGGCCTCTTAGAGTTCGCAAGTGGTTGATAACATTCGCGGTTTCAACGTGCATGTGGGGGAATTTCTCATTTACGGCTCTAGCACATGCTGTGTAAGCAGTCTGCTTAAAGCCTTTGTCGATTTTTTGTCCTTGAGCTACCTGTTCCACCATGAAATGGATGAAGAACTGGCTCATAGGCTTAGTCCACCTAATCGACTTGGCGCCTTGCCTTGACGTTTGTGGGTGGGATTCGTCCATCTTTACAAGACAATATCAATAATGATGAGATTTACATATAGATCAAAAAGATAATTGTCATTAATGCAAATGTTAATGAAGTATCCAAGTACACAATTTAGACATCAATACACAACAAATCATTGTCTATTGGACCACATATCAGTAGCTATACGATCACGTAACGCGACCCACTCCCTCGCCTCATCCCTTGCATCCCTATTCACGCGCGATGGAGCGTCAACTGACGCTTCCCATTCCTCAATTGTAGGGATAAAGGAATCACCACCCCTACTAATAATGTAGTTGTGAAGCACACAACAAGCAAGCACAATATCAACTTGGGTTCTAAAAGGGTGATATGGCCTTGATATCAAAATTTTAAATCTATTTTTCAGGGCTCCAAACGCACGCTCAATTGTACTCCGCAATGACGAATGCCTGTGATTGAATAACTCTCTCGCATTTGAAGGAGAATGATCGGAAAACTCCTTCAAGTGGTATCTTACACCTCGATAAGGGGATATGAATCCCGGTCGTGTTGAGTATCCAGCATCAACAAGGTAGTACTTACCTAAAACAGATATTATTTATCAGTTATCGTTTATTTAACCAATTTGGTTATTTTTGTATGACTAATATGATTATACCTGCTGGTACCTTTAACCCATTCTCCCTCTCTATGGCATCCCGTAGCACCAACGCTCATCGGCCGACCCCTCCCAACCGGCAAGGACAAAGGTGAACCTCAAGTCAAAATCTACGGCCGCTAACACGTTCTGTGTTGGTATGCCCTTACGACTGCGGAATCGTGCCACTATATGGGCAGGCACGGAGGCGGGAATATGGGTGCCATCTATTGCTCCGATACAGTCCTAAAGTAAACGATGTATGTCAAGCAATGGACTAGCTATATATATAAAAAAAAAAGGTATATTAAATTAGCTATGAATGACACACCTTGAAGTATGGCATATATCTATGACTTGAGGTGATCACATGGTGGGTATTGGAGTTTGGTGGCTTCACAAAATCAGGACGGAGCTTGCCGAGTGACCATATGACGTGCTTGAAGTACCTACTCACCGTCTCCCCAGAACGGATAAATGAAAATCCAATTGTCCTATTTCGTTGGTGGTGTCCAACGGTGTGCAAAAACATCGCTAATTGCTCCTCCACGGTAAGATGGATCGTATCCCACATAAGTTTTCGACTCTTAAGTATACCACATAATCCAAAAAACGATTCCTTCTTCATCCTTAGCATGTGCAAACAATATCGATCATCGGAATTATAAAGCCGACTCAACATTACATTTCGTTGTCGCGTTCTTACTATATGATTATAGGGTGTAGGTATATTACGTCTACCCTTATACCTAATAACCAACATTAGCAACGACTGGATTGCAAATAAAACGGTGACGACGACGGCCTTTCTTCTCTTTTCATTTTCATGATCCATCGAATTCACCTTCCTAGATATACATTTCACATAGTAAATAAATGGAACAACACAAATAAATACATCACCGTACATAACATATATTATCAGCACATAAATCATCATAAATAACATTCTAATAACAGCACGTATCCCTTGAACAACACGTAAATCACCGTATAAAACTAACATCTAAACAATATTGATCAACACAAAGTCACCGTAAATAACAAAAATCATGATAACAGATTTTACCGTACAAGTGAGTCGGCGTTGGCGAGGTTAGTTTAGCCAAGATCGTGAGCAGTTCCGAGTAGCTCAGAAATGCTCAGCTCAGAACGGAAAGAATCGCAACTGATCGGAGGAGATCCCACAATATCGCAGCTCCAACCAGATCGACGCAACTCCAACCAACTCACGAAGATCTCAGCAACTCCCACAACAGAGAAGGAGGCACAGCGCACAGAGAGGTCAGAGATCGGCGCAAATAACACAGAGATCGCAACAGACGGGACAGAAATCGGCAGCGATCGCAGCCGCTTACACCAGATCACCTCCGAACGCAGATCGGCGCAAGTCAGAGCAATCGCAGCAGAGATTGCAACAGATCAGTGAGGGATCTCGCAACGATCGCAGCCGCTCACACCAGATCACCTCCGAACGGAGATCGGCGCAAGTCAGAGCAATCGCAGCAGATCAGCAGCGCGAGAGAGAGATCGCCGCAGAGAGCACTCGCAGATCGCGGCGGTGACACAAGCGAACTGCAGCAATCGCAGAGGAACAGTGCAAATGGGGTTACAAACGCGTGGATTTCCAACTACGCCCAATTTCGCCGCAGCGGCAACTGCAGCAGTTCGCGTCCCGAACAGCACTCAAATCGACTTGCAACTGCAGCAGTTTTCACAACTGCAGCCATCCAAACAGCCGCGTTCGCCCCCCACGTTGCAACTGCAGCAGTTGCAACCCATCCCCGGCCAACCAAACAACACCTCAGTGGAATGCTTAGGGCCACGAATTGCCTATTCTGTTTGATTCTTAAAGTTATTGGGCTGGCCTCTTAACTGGGCTTTTGTGGTGTTGGACCGGGATCGGGCCGACTGATTAACTCTTCTATAGCAATGACCGTTGATGTATTTCGTCTGGTTTTCAAGGAGACGAAGGGAAGATTGTTGAAAATATTATCTTAAACTGGACATTGTTTCCTACTCTCTCTCTTTTTCTTTTTTTTTTTTTGTTTCGATCTAGTAGTTGCTCTAATTTCGTAAATCGTTCCGAGAAGTTCATAAATCAGATTCTACTCGGGAGAATCTGTCAATCGATATGGCGCCTAGAGTGCTCATGGTGAGCAAATACAAGCTCAATCTCTTCTCCAAAACCCTGAACCCTAATTCTCTATTTCTTAATCAACTGATTCTTCGATTTCTAATTGATCCGCAGGTTGCTGAGAAGCCAAGCATAGCTCTTTCGATCGCATCGGCACTCTCTGGTGGCCAAGTAAGTCCTCCATTTGGTGATCATAAAATGTATACTGTTTGTTCCTCAGAAGATTGGATATACGTGAACAACAATAACATTAGTAGCTTCACTATTGACTCCTAGGATCACTCCTTGGTGTCTTGAAGGTGGGGATTACTGTTCATATTGTTCAGGAGTGATCCTAGGAGTTACTTTTGGACGGGCACGAACACTTCTTGTTTGATTGTTTGTCTCTGAAGTTAAGGAAGATGCTAATTGATCGTAGCATTTATGTAGCTCTTAATATAAATACATCTTGCTGTTTAAATTTTGCAGTATTTCCCTTATATTAATTTTTCAAGTGCATGTAGTAAGGATGTCTATTTTAATATGCCAAAATTTATATCAGATGACTTCAAGGAGAAGTAGCACAGATGTTCACGAATTTGAGGGGAAGTTTCAAGGATTACATGCAACTTATAGAGTAACATCAGTTATTGGACATGTTTTCAGGTTTCCATTATCACAATTGGTCGACCTTGATACTATTTGTTTTCTCGCCACTATGGTTTAGAATCTTTAGATAGTGCTTTTTGTAAAATTGAATATATAATTATTTGACAAATATGTACAGTGTTGATTTTCCACAAAAATATCAGAACTGGGAAGTAACGGATCCTATGGATCTTTTTGATGCTCCAACCATGAAGACTGAGTCAAATCCGAAGGTATATGATCCATTCTTTTTGCATAATTTGATATTTAATTGTAGCATGTCACAAGTTTGGAATAAAGGATTTATTGAATGACATGGATACAAGATAGTTGCTATTAACTTAAACTGAAGTACGGAGACAAAGAAACAGAAACACAGATCAGTGAGAGAAATATTGAAGTTGGGGGAGTGCAGAGAGTGCTCGAGTGGAAGTAGTGGTGATAAATTGACTATACGGATATAGATCAGTCGAAATTGACTATGCAGTGGTGGAATGAATCAGTCAAAAATCATGACTCGTTAACTCCAATAGGCGTGATGGCTGTTGCTAAGGAACAATCTAGTATATCTAGTATTCTAGTGTAAGAAAGTTGAAGCACCAAAAATGACTCAAGCATAGGTATGCAGGTAACCAAACATTATGTAGTCAACCTGCATTGCTTCTTGATGAATATGCTTTAAGAGATATATATAAGTGTCGCAACAAGCATTAAAGTAGTAAACACAAATTGCAACCAAGAAACATTCATCAACTTTTTGGAAGGGTATTACAAGAATACTGTTTATTCCCTTATTTTTATTTCTCAGCAATTCTTTAGATTGGAGTAAGACACATGTGCTTTCACTGACATGTAAACATATGGAACACTTATGGTGTATTTGGCAACTTCAGGGGTAAGCGTAGAGAAGGATTGCAAAGAGAAGTAATGGAGACGAGGGGAAGGGAGGGTAATTAAAGTATGAAGGAGAAGGGAGGGTAATTAGAAGAGAGGAAGAAATATTTTTGTACCTCTGTTTGGAATGTTAGTGAGGATAATGAATGGTAGATGATTAAGTTACAAAAATATCTTTAAAAAAGTAAATGAATAGGTGTTGTAGAAGGGTATAACTAGAAAGAGAAGTTATAACGTTTACTGTCCCCTCTATTACACCTTAAAGAGTAATATTTGTGGGGGAGGGGTGAAGTTATCCCTCTCTACTCGTTCTTACCCTCCTTCAAAATTTTCGTAAATATGGAAGTTGTTGCTCTTTTAAAGTTTACCCCTAGAAAGATTTAGCCAAACAGGGGTAGAAGTGTTACTCTTCCTTCCTTATCCTTCTCGTTTATCCAATCCAAATTCCAAACCAGCCGTTAAGAAATTTCATAATTTTGTCATACCTAAATTTGATTGCTTTAAATGAGCCTACTGACATACCTATGTATGTGTTCGTAAACATATCAAACAACCTTGTTTCATCGAATTATTTCAGGATTGCTTGAAAATAGTAGCATGTTTACTTCTATTTTATCATTAAAATCATTGTATGGAGCTTTTTCATCGAATTATTTCAGGATTGCTTGAAATATCGTATTTTATAATTAAAACCATTGTATGGGAATCTTATGCGGCACATGCAGTACAGCAGTAGACATTCATCATTGTGGTATAACATATCCATAATGCTATATACTGATACTAGTTTCAGTGAAGGCTCATATACGTAGGCATTTGCACCAAGAAGCGAAAGGTTGTGGATACCTCGTTTTATGGTTGGATTGTGATCGGGAAGGTGAAAATATTTGTTTTGAAGGTACAAAGTTATTGTTAATATTATCTTCATTTGCATATTTTGCTTTTGGTTTTTCAATAACATAGTAATAGTAGTTGATACTAGTGCTTTATATGAAGTATTATCCCAGTAAATATCTATAATAATTATGTGACGTTTGGTTGGTAAGTTAGAATCGGAATGGGTATCGGAATTGGAATGCAGTGGAATCGGATTGGGAATGACCACAAGTTGTATAATGTTTGGTACATTATGAAATAGGAATTAAATTGTAGGTGGATTCCCTAATTCTATTCCTGTGGAGGCATCCGGTAATCAGAATTTCTTTAATAACAGGAATCCAATTCCTATTTCAGACGGTTATAATTCCTATATTCTCTTAACCAAACACCTACAATCAGAATAGGTAGTTACGATTCCCATTCCATGCGGTTAAAATACCAACCAAACGCCCCATTAAAACATCAAAGACGGATTTTTCCTGTAATGGTATGTAAGCCCATACTAATTGTAAGTATTTCGTCCTTCAAATTTTGGTAATGATAAGGTATCGTACCAATATCATACTGTTAGTCTTGTCATGCTTACTATCCCAAATTTTATCTCATATACAAATTTAGAAGGGAATAAAATGCAATAGTGCTTACTATGGAGGAAGATTTTGTCCTTGTAATTTGTTCATTACATATGTTAGGATGTTATATGTATTCTTTATGCATTGTAGATCATATCATTCAGCATAAGTTAGATAATTTAGTTTGTTATTTGTGCATTTCTGCTTTTACAAACACCTAGAAAGGTTTATGCCTAAACATTGCATAGTCTCTTACAAAAACTTCTGTATTGATAACTAAAAAGCTAGTTAGCCTAAACATTGCCTAGTCTCTTACAGAAACTTCTGTATTGATAACTAGAAAGCTAGTTAGCCTAGCCCACACCGCTTGCTTGATTTCTTAAGGTCTTCATATAGAGTTGATTAAAATACTGAAAACTAACTTCCAGGTAAGCATTATAAGTAGGGGACACCTTAAATTCTTTAATCCAGCGTTCTGTAAACTTATCTTTTCTTGTAGTTAGGGCATTCATGACCTTTTAGACGTTGATTTACAAACATGAGAATCTGAGCTATCTTAATTAGGACATATGCTTCTATTTTTAGTATATTATCTGAAGCATCTCTTCTTACTATTTGATGAGTTTATAATGTTAGGGCATGCTTTTAGCGAGTTTCTTTTAATATCCAGTATTATGAACTTCTTGAAGTTATTAAGGATTTGCTTTAGATTGTACCTTCCAGGTGATTGAATTTGCATTCAGCTTCTTGCAAGCTTGATTTTAATTACTAAAGCAAGAAGTGTTGACATATTGACTCTTCCTATCATTTTAGTTATTGAGTGTTCTGGATTCAATGAGGTAGGAGGTGGAAGAAGAATATACCGTGCTAGATTCTCTTCAGTCACTGAGAAAGATATACTAAAGGCAATGGACAATCTTGTTGAACCCAACAAAAATGAAGCATTAGCAGTAGATGCACGGCAAGAGATTGATTTGAAAGTTGGTGTGGCTTTTACCCGATTCCAGACACGGTATTTTCAAGGAAAATATGGAAACCTTGATTCCCGAGTTATCTCGTAAGTACCCTTTGCCTGTGGCTCTGCATGGGGCATATTTCTGTGTCTCCAACTGCATAGTTCATTAATTGTTTTTTAAGAATTACTTATAAATGATTAGGTATTTGATTAGCTCTGTAAGCAGGTTGGAGACATTAAGGTAATTTGCATCATCCTGCTATTAAGAAGAGCTGGATCAATTTACTCATTTCCTTATGTGCATGTTTTTATGGTGATAAGAACTAAAGGGTTGCACCATATTTTCGAAGGTTAACATCAGATTGACAGCAACTATAGGAGCTTCACCTTCCATTTCAGCAGTTCATAGATTACACCTTGGCCCATGGCAAGAGACTTATTTCAACACATTTGGCTATTGACTTTAGATTGTAGCTACAGTAACTTTTGAAAGAAGATATATCTAATCTTGAGTGTCAATATTGTATTGGAACTTTTTATTTTGTGCATGTTTGCACACGGAAAATAATGGTGTTAACCCATACTCACAGCAAGAAAGTATTTACTCCTTGGTGAAGTTTTGGACAAGTCCTCTGTAACCAACTTGGTTCTTCTGTTAATGACAATCCACCTCTGTGCTAACGTGACTTCATTTAGTATCTGAAATGTTCACAAGTTTTCAATTAAGTGAACAGAGTGGTCAGATATTGCATGCACTTGCCCATGCAGTGTTTTACACGGCAGTGATGCAACTCTTATTAAAACTAAAATATTCAGTGGTATTCTAAAAACGAATAGGCAATTTTATTTGGCTTTATAGTTTTCAAATTTCAAGAAATACAAACATTTCCTTTGTGATTCTTGCTATATTTTTATGATGAAATCACTTTGAGATACTAATTGTGGTTGTATTAGTTGAATGGTTATTCTTGATCCTTATTTGTATTTTGATTTCAGCTATGGTCCATGTCAAACTCCTACTCTTGGATTTTGTGTACAGAGATACTTACAAATTACCACCTTTAAGCCAGAAAAGTTCTGGTCCGTGCATCCATATGCACAGAAGGATGGCTATGAGCTTAAGTTGGAATGGGACCGTAATAAAATATTTGACCATGACGTGAGGTCTTCCTTTTTATAATAGAGGTTATCTATTGCTTATTATCTTTTTGCTGAGTTTGCATTTCTGTATTTTCAGGTTGCCATGATGTTTCAGAAGCTAGTATCCCAAGATGGAAAATTGACAGTAAATAACATTTCATCTAAAGAGGAGTCTAAAACTCGCCCGTCTGGCCTAAATACAGTGAGCTTGTTGAAGGTTGCTACTTGTTCAAGATGCAATAAAATCTGCTTTGTACTGCATTAGCTTTTGACTATCAATTCAGATACTTTTCATTTTTTGCACGTGGAAACATTGATTACTATCTAAAGTATCCAGCTGCTTCTTCTTGGCTGCTGATCCTTACATTGAAATAGATGGTTAATGAGTTTCTATATTTGTGTGGAATAGTTAAGCTGCATATATGTGTCTTTCACTTTAATACATAAATGATCTTACCAAAAAAAAAAAGCTTTTGCCTCAATGAGCATTCTGCCAATTGTCGACAATGGAAGATAGGGTTAGAATAATGATGTTCGTTATTGTTAAAAGTCTTTCACTAAAGCTGTGATAGTTATATTTTTCATTTATATTCTAATAATGACTTTATGTAAGGTGTAGCAGATAATGTTTTGTATCTCCTTGCTTAGTTATTAGGAGAAGAAATTGGCTAAAAGGAAGCAGATGACGTATATAAGAGAATATTAGCCTGAAGGTCCATCTTCCTAAGGAAAGTGAAACAGACCTGGGTCTGAGTGGATGATATATGGGCAGTGTTTATGCACCTGATACAAGGATCTACAAGTTGGTTCGTGTGGGTTTGTGATTATGAAGTATCAAAACCATGCAAGTTCTTGAGATAGGTGTTCTTATGGCATTTGTTTAGGTCTTTTTACGTCATATGTCTATAGTAAGTAATATTGGACATTATGTTGAGACAGCTCCATAATTGATAGTGAGTCAAGAAGTAACTTGCATGCTGTAATTCCTCTATGTTTATGCTGGTTGATATCAATTGCCAAGTGATATTTATGTCTCCAGTTTCTTGCAGGAGCATCCTTTCACATTTGTGTTACTGATCTTTCAGGTTGCATCAAGCGCATTGGGTTTGGGACCTCATACAGCCATGCAAATAGCAGAGCGACTGTACACTCAAGGATTTATCAGGTCTCATATTCAAGAATAATCAAAGTACATTATTTCCTTTTCTGATTTGATGCAAAGTTGCGAAATTTACCAAAACATATTTTCACTTGATTAGTTCCTTCTTTAACTGGATTGACTATAGATCTGTTTTACTTTTATTAGATGAAACATCTTGATATATGGTTCGTCAATCATCATCAATAGATTCATTTATGCATGTGTGCCTGCAGGAGATTATTCATGCACTTAAATGTGCACTTAATCTGTTCCCAGCAGTGTCAAAGTTCTTTAGCTTCTCATATTGTTTTTTGTTAAAAATCACCTACCTTGCACGAGAAGTTGGTTTCCCATGAATATACAATATGCGCCAAGAATCATTAATTAGCTTTCTTGTTTTTCTCCTCCTGTTTATCATAGGCAAAATACTTGTAAGTGCATTCATTATGAGCTAATGGCTTCAATGTAAATTTGATTTGATTTAATATCTGATCATAAAGTGATGTTTAGGATGTATGCATAAGACAGACTACAATCTCTTGAAAATGTAAGGAGCAATTATGTCTTTTTGAATGTCAAAGACTTAATTAAAGTAGTAAGCATGTAAGAATTCTATGCTAGACTAGGATTATCAATGCTGTGGTGGAACAAAGCAAGGTTTCAAGTGCCAACCGGCACGCATGATGCCACCCGGCATGTGTCAGTGCCAGAGGTTAAGTGGGCCATTCCTCCCGTTGATAGAAAAAAAGAAAACATGATGCCGCCCGGCATGTGTCGGTGCCAGAGGTTAAGTGGGACATTCCCCCCGTTGATAAAAAAAGAAAAGAACTTACATTGCTGTCACCGCCACACACCACTGCCAATACCGCGTGCTCCAGAGAATGCTGCCTTCACGACCGTCTATTCCTTTCTCTACCTCAGCCGCGAGGAGGACAATTAGTCTCGCGATCACATGACCTTAGGTCATGCGGGTAGCACCTGCATGACTCTTCTTACATTTCTTTTTGTTTTTAGTTTTAAAATCTTTTTCTTTTGTTTAGTTTTATTTCAGTAAAACTATAATAACAAAAAATATATATATGATTGAGACGGCATGTACGGGACATGCCAAGTTTTGAATATCGCGGTAATCGGCTTGGCACGGTATGGAAAACCTTGAATAGAATTATCAATCAGAATTTAAGAAGCTTATGAAATATAAAATATAGAGAAATGAAGTAACATGGACTAAAACTCCATCTCGAATGGTTGAATCTTTATTGAGTTCAATATGACTACACATATTTATTGCTAGTAACTATTTCATAACTGGCTTTGTAATAGGATGGTTTCATTAATGCATATCCTCCTATAATTGCAGTACAAGATGTAGTTGCACCAGTATAAAGAGTCGAACATGCGTACGTATATGCTTGTCAAGATTAATGATTTGTAATCTGGCTCGTAGTCGAGATGGTATTTTTTATTGCAGTCAGCACAAGTTCACACCAATAAATATTACCTACTTAGAATTTTGTACATATGTTATTATTCTTGTCACCAAGGTTCTTTTTGGAAGTTATTATCATATTCTTATATCGATTTTATTGGAGCCCTAATACAAGTAAGCTTATCATGGTTTCCTGATGTATGAGCTACTAAAATGCATTTGCTTTGAATCTTTTCAGTTATCCACGAACAGAGAGTACTGCTTATCCTTCATCATTTGATTTTCGAAGTGCATTAGCTGCGCTGCAAAGTAATCCTGTATGGGATAATGATGTGCGGGTTCTTCTGGTTGATGGTTTCAATAAGCCAAGAACAGGAACTGATGCTGGAGATCATCCTCCCATTACACCAATGAGATCAGCAACAGAGGACATGCTAGGAAATGATGCTTGGAGATTATACCAATATATTTGTCAGCATTTTATTGCTACCCTGAGTCCTGATTGCAAGTACACAAGGTAGTCAATTTGACTGCGTAAGATGTGTTATGCTCTATGGGTATTGCTTTGTTATATGGGATTAATACATACAATTCCTTTTGATTATGTAAAGATGTGCATAGTTCCACTTTGATTGCCTCTTAACTAACAAATAAGTTCCTCTGTGACTGTTTTAATTTGCAAAATCATTGGCCAACATGAGGAAATGATAGTTTCAATTGGTGATTATTGCAGGACTAAAGTAGAATTCCTGGCTGGAATGGAGCTGTTCTCCTGTATAGGGCAGAATGTTCTTTACAAAGGATTCACATCTGTCATGCCTTGGATGGCAGTTAATGAGAAAAAGCTACCAAAATTTTCAGTTGGAGAGAGGCTAACCATTTCTAAACTCGAACTCTTTGAGGTTTTATTCAAAATCCCTAGTATAATGTCTATACCAAGCTTTAGCTAGCTGCAATATGATTTTGCATTAATAGATTATGAAAAAACAGTGAACTCTGGTAAAGAAGAGAGCAACAAGGCCTTAAAGGTAGGACCCTGAGAAAGTACAGCATGTGTATGCATATATTCGGGAACACAAACTTTGAGATTAGTTAAAAAAATGCGGCTTATGATATGTGTAGCAACTGACATTGGGATATTAAAGTTCCGTTTCAAGTTTTAACTTTCTGAGGTAGCTTGGCTCCAATGAAATTGTTCTGATGACTACTAGCAGATTTGCAGGCTTCTAAATCCTAATAACTGGTGTTTTTGCTTTTGTTTCATTTTAGGGAAGCACCAGCCCTCCAGATTATCTTAGTGAAAGTGAACTAATAACTCTCATGGAAAAGAATGGAATTGGCACCGATGCTTCTATTCCTGTCCACATAAACAACATATGTGAGCGTAACTATGTGCAGGTTTATGAACCATCTCTTAGACTGTCCTGAGATTCTGCATGTTCTTTACATATTATATTTGGTACAAATACACTTGCCTCTCAGAATGAGCAGCTTGTGCGTGTTAAATTTCAACTTTGCACTTCATACAATACGGTTTAACTTTCCGCATCTGTTTCATTGTCAAGGTGAATTCAGGAAGGAGGTTAGTGCCAACGGCCTTGGGAACCACTTTGATACGGGGATACCAGACTATTGATCCGGAACTCTGTTTACCGGACATCAGGAGCTTTATTGAGCAGCAGATTACGATGATTGCTAAAGGACAAGAAGATCATCTGCAGGTTGTACGGCATGCTCTTCAACAGTTTAAGCAGAAGTACTCCTATTTTGTTAGGAAGGTAAGCATGTAGTTCTAGCTTATTCGCAGGTATATACATTAGGCAATTTATTTTCTTGTTTTGGAAAAAGGTTTATATGGTGTTTAATGATAAGCGTTTATGGTTGCTTATTTGATTACAAGTGCACATGTGATATGGCACAATTACCTTTGACATTATTCACGATCTTCTAGTGTCATTTGAAAATTGCAAAGGCATCAGCTCCTTCTCATGCATGGACAAAGTTTGCTGACATTGTTTAGCTTAAAACAAAGGGCTACCAGGTACCACAAGGGCTCCTGCATGTGTAGACACAGGATATTGGAAGGGGGTGGGAAATTCTCTCCTAACAAACTGCCACCGTACCCTACTTTGCATGAGGAGGTTTCCACTCAAACTCACGACCATTTGTTCGTTAAGCATGAGCTTTTACCAATCCGCCAGGTTCCCCCTCAAATGTTACGTTGTTTAGCTTTGTCTTTTTAAAATTTGGTTCCTACATGAGCCTCAGGTACACTAGGCTTTCCTTGTGCGCATACTTTCTTACTTTTCCTTAGTTGGAAATCTTGAAGGGTATGCTAATTCAAGTTTTGTCATCTGGAGATCACACTTCTGAATAAACTTGTGTCTTTAGTAGGAATATGATCCCGATTCTAACTTATGTTAAAAATTTGAAACATCTTCAGTTGATGTAGGAAACATCAAATAGTTGCATCAAATAACTCAGGATAAGGCATGTGAAAAACAATTCCATTATTACGACAACAGACCTTATAATCTGCTCATGCATCTCGTAGCATTTACTGCTGTGTTTATCACATTGTTTACTATCATCTCTCTTGCAGATCGAAAATATGGATGCACTATTTGAAGCACAATTCTCCCCTTTAGCAGATTCAGGGCGGCTGCTGAGCAAATGTGGCAAATGTACCCGCTACATGAAATATATATCAACTCAACCACAAAGACTATATTGTGTAACCTGTGAGGAAGTCCACTACCTCCCGCAGAATGGAAACATCAAGGTACTATTCTTCCTAGTTTATGTTTCATAAGGCTTTCCATGTACCATGTTTCTTTTTCTACTTTTACTCCTGACTGTTACAGTTATCATCCAAGAAAATAAGCAATACGTCCATGGTTAGTTTAAGAAGACAAGAAATGATGTGTCCGTTTCTTCATTTTAATTGTTTGTTTACGTGCGTGCGTTCGTTGTATGTTAGTGTCCTACTTGTGTGTTAGTGTATGTCATATATGTAGTACATATGTTATATACGTGTGTATATCTGTGTCTCGCAGGTGAATGAGTGTGTGCATGTTTTTTATGTAGAGTAGTGCTACAAAGCCCGGAAAACAAATACGGAATCGTCACAGACGCGCAGGAAACACATTTCTCCTCTGCAGGAAAAGGACGGGAAATGCGTTTCCCGCGCGTCCGTGACGATTCCGTGTTTGTTTTTGTGCTGTCAAGTATTTTCCTTTATGTATGTTAGTGTGTCTCTCTATGTGTGTGCGTTAGTGTATTTTATGTATGCGGTCTGTTCTGATAGGAGTAGAGAACACAAGCTCAGTTTTCAGCTAGCGAGTATTTTTGGAACCTTTCTTAAGGCATGACAAAATGATCGGTCACTCTTCACCAGGGATTTAGGACTTCATTTCCTATATTTGCTTGCGCAAGCATTACTGGTTAATTAACTATCATCAGCAAACTTGATTGGCAAGAATTAGTTGTTTTTCGACAATTCTGTTACTTGCATGCTAGTTTTTTTTAATTTGCGAGCATATATCTGCAAGTCGTATGATATTCATGTTTAACTTGGAGCCTTTATTCAACCTGTAAGTTTGTTGAAGAAGGATGTATATGCTTAGTTCTCCAAACCCCACATTTGCATAGCATTGTTTACCCTACTCCTAGTTTCTTTCTTCTTTTTTTTTAAAAAAAAAAATAAAATAAAAAATAAATAACATGACTAATTTTTCACCTTTTATTGTTGTTTTATCAGCTTTACAAGGAACTAGTATGCCCTCTAGATGGCTACGAATTGTTACTGTTCTCCATGGCGGGTACGGATGGGAAGATATTTCCGCTGTGCCCCTTTTGCTACAATAATCCCCCATTCGAAGGCATAGACACTCTTTTTGGTGCTCTCAAGTCTGGAAATTCAGGAAAATTAGGAAAAGGTGCCGGCATGCCGTGTTTCCTCTGTCCTCACCCAACATGCCAGCACTCCGTTATTACTCAAGGAGTTTGTGCTTGTCCCGAGTGTTCCGGGACGCTCGTCCTAGATCCGGTAAGCGCCCCAAAGTGGAGGCTCTACTGCAACACGTGCAATTGTATGGTCTTACTTCCTCAAGGCGCGCATAGAATCTCAACAACGAGCAAGAGGTGTCTTGAGTGCGATTCGACGATAATTGAGGTGGATTTCAATAAGAAAACTACGCCGCTCGGTGACGGTGCAACGTTGTATAGCGGTTGCATCCTATGCGACGAGTTGTTACATTCCCTTGTGGAGATGAAGCACGGAAAGTCATTCTTTAGGCGTGGGAGCGGGAGAGGGAGAGGGAGAGGGAGAGGAGGAAGGGGGAGGCGCCGTGGTGGTTCTAAAAATCAGGACCCTAAGATGAGTTTTCGAGACTTCTGATGAGGTCTTTTTTAATAATTTCTGGACTCCTGATAATGTACATTATACATAAAATTGTAGGAAATATTGCTGTTGTATGCATTCATAATTTAGCTAATTTGTATCATCACCCTTATCCACCTAATGTTTTAGCTTCATTTTTTCTAACAAATGCAGTATAAGGTTTGTAATATTGCGATTTAATACTTCTTGGACTTCAAAAATGAGTGATTATATTTGGTAAGTATCATCATTAGAAATTTTTAAATATTCATACAATTTTACTTGCATATTCATACAATTTTATTTAATAATTTTTTAACTTTAAAAAGTCAGTATGTTAAGTGTTATATGACCAATTAATTAGGGATGTCAATAATGGCATGTCGGAGTATTTACAAGATATAATTTGGGATAATTGCATATCAGCTTTTTAAAGTTTCACTCTTATATTTTAGCTTATAAAAACGTGTTTCTACGCTAATGTGGTGCGCTTACGCGCCGTCATGTCTCGCATTTTTTTGTTTTTGGAAGCTGAAATGTGCGATTGTTGATTTTAGGTTGGCTAATATGCAATTATCCTATCTAATTTTCTTTTCTAAATTGCTCTTTTAGCCCTTTTAAAATTTTGCTTAATGTAATTTGTTTTTCTTGAAAAAAAGTGACTTGAAATAAGCACATGTAACCAACTCGGTTTCTTTATCTTCTTCTCCACGCTGCACTCCATCATCATGAGCTTGTCGTAATCGATGGCGAGCTTCATCTTCTTCGCCGCCATAGCCTCATACGTCACGCTCTTCTCCCAAACCCTAACCTTCAGCGTCATAACTCCGCCGCCGCTGATCGCGCAATCTCCTGGTGATTATTAGCATTACCCTTGTTATCATTGTCGACTACACCGGCGAGGGGGCATACTTTTCTTCCCAGCAAAAGGTCTTGTAGAAGCACCGGGAGCATCTGCGCGCAGGAAATCTTCGTCGGCTGCGAAGACGACGCGGCTGTTATTTCCCCATGTGATGATTTTGTTGGAGGTGATTAGAGAAGCTGTTATTGTAGCGAATTTCGTTCGATACCATACGCCTCACATTTATCGGCGCATTTCGTTTTGTGCGTTGTGCCTAGACTCCGGCAAAATCTTTGTGCTTTTGATAACTTTGTCGAAGCCTCTGCCTTTCTGTGATCATTGTCAAACTTAATAATGCTTAATAGGGAATACTGTTTTTCTTTTTTTCTTTTTTTTTTTTTGGATTTTTTTTTAAGATTTAGATTTCCTTTCTATATGTCGAATCGTGTGCAAAAGAAAGATAAAGAGATAAAAGAAAGTAGATCTAGCTAATCGCAGCGCGATAGATGTCTTTACAGAAAAGAGTGGGAAAACAAAATAGAATATTTGGAAATAAAAGAGGGAGATTGAAATGGTGGAAAGGAAGTGGGAAACTCTGAAACTCCGGTTGAATATGAAAATGACTTCCTGCTTTTTGCATGTGGAGGTACAGAAAGTTAGGCAACTTCCAATATTCATGAGTATTCCTTCAAACGATAGTGAAAATTGAGGTGACATATATAAAAAATAAAAATCACCTCATTACGGAGCCTATAATGTTGGATTGAAAAAATAAAATAAAAATTATGTGAAAAAAAAGGATGGATTGTAGATATTCCTCTTCTAGATATAACTTGAATGAGCCCCACAACAAGAAAGAATTCCTTCAAAGAGAAGGAGACATGCAGAAAAGAAACTCCTAATCACTGTTGTCAAAAGCACAAGGGACCGATGTTGGAGTCTACACGCAAGGCGCAAAGGTGAGAAGCGTGCACGACGAACGTAAGGCACGAACTGAGCAGCGTAACGTGATATATATTGGTGTGTATTTAGACTTAGTGATTCAATTGTTAAGTTCACGTGGCAAGTATACCTCCGTGCTATATTCTTGAAAAGTTAGAACTTAAAAAAATGACAATTTAATATATTGGTGTATGTGTACTAATAAATAATACTTTAGATGGTTAGCTTTTGACAACTGTAATTTTGTGATCACATATAAAAGTAATATGTTATAGGATTAATGATTATTACTTTTTAGTTCTGAAAAAAACTAAAAAGTGTGGACAGCATCATGAGATAAAAATCTCTCTCTTCTCTCACTTGTAAGTAGGTTCACATCTTTTCTTTCTTCGAAACCAAATTACGGTGGATGATGTGGCAGTTGAGAATTTCGGTTACCATTTTTTGGGACTACTGCTAATTTCGAGTTTACAAGGAACGTCTAGATGAGGCAAAGTACAAGCGCTTGGGCGCACAAGGCACACGCCTTTTGAACATACGGTAGTCTTGAACTGAGGCGGGCGCAAGCTTTATTGGCGAGCCTAGGAGCAATACTGAGGCACACATTTAACAACTATACTCCTAATAAGACACATAAGTAGATAATACAAGTATAGTGTATTAAAATAAAATTCTAATTCTAATTCAAAATGTACATCCCTGGTGTGAAATGGAATCTGGGATACCTAATATATTATATGGATTTCACATGATTAAACTAGAAAATAATACCGATGCTAAGGACCTCTAATTTAGACTCTAAAGAAAGATCTAATGTGAGACGAAACCATGACCGCCTAAGTTTTAGAGTTTTCTTTAGAGTTAGGACTTAGAGGTACAAAGCATTTCTCCGACTATAATCACAAACGCGTGACGGGATCAAACATGTAGAGGCTGTTGTACACCGTTATGGCCGTTAGACGGCTGAGATCCGTCGTAGAGCTTGGAAGTTTTATCACCACTCCTCCTTCTCAAAACAATACCCCATGTTATAGCTTCCAAAGCTAAGGCAATGCCGCCCAGCACGCAGATGACGATGATATACGCCGTCTTCCATTTCTGAGCAGGGGTAAGAATATCGAGTCCCTTGAAGACGTTGACGACGCCGAGAACGATCACCGTGTAGCCCACCGAGAGGTGGTATATGTTCCAGTAGAATCGGAATTTGTGATCCTTCTTCGGCCTCAGGAACAAAGCGAACAGCTGAAAAGTTTCGGCTTTTTTTCAGAAGCTAATAAGATATTTCAGAGTTGGCTACAGAAACAAAAAAAATTGTACCAAATATCGTCCCAAATTAATCATAATTAGCTTTCGAAGCTAATTATGAGATCCACAGCACTTTGCTGCTTTCAGAAGTTAGATAATGGATAAATGATTAGTTGTAAAAGCAACAGGGACTAAATGGTAATTTCCTTTGAAACATTATATTCAAGGACTGGTGCTCTGGACCATATTGTTTATTGATGAACATGGCTGCTATTGTTACCTACCAAAATCTTCAGCTTAAAGTCCGGATCCCGATTTCTTTTAGGAAGAATTTTATAATGCTTTGAGTGTAAGTTTTAAAACTTACACCACATCTTTTGAAACTTATATTTAGAAATATTTTAAAAAAAAAAAAATTCAGCTACAAAATTATTCAGAAAACTAAAATATATAATTTTATCGATTTATTTGACATAGTATTTAATTTTTTTAAAAATAATTTGTACTACAAAAATATAATATATTTTTCTGAACAACTTTATAGTTAAATTTTTTTGTAAAAATATCTCTAAATATAAATTTTAAAAGATGTGTAAGTTTCGAAACTTACACCCGGAGTATTATACAATTTGTCTTTCTTTAGCGTGTAATAGACTTGAGAGATATTGGACGTATCGTACTAAGTCAACGTCGTGTGTGTCGACTATGAAACGTTAACGTCAGCTTGATTAATTTTGTAAATTCTAAGAAATATATAGGGGTACTCTAAAATGATATAGTAAATTAAGGATTTTTACTTACTTGCAGAGTGGCGAGGGCAAAGAGCGCAATACCGATATTACGGTGAGTTGAGTAAGTAACGCCCTTCGACTTGCTGCCGAGGTTTAGGCCCGTCGCCCAGCCCGCGACTCCGAGACCGTAACCGGTCAGCTGACAGGCAACATGAAGGTAAAACCAAGCAGGGTCTGCTGATTTGAATGTCTTCAGATACCTGGCAAAGATTGCTCCCATTGGAAGCAAAATTCCCCAGCCCACCGCGTTCAGAACTCCATGAGTCTACAATAAAAGGAGATTCCAATGAGAATTTTAGAAAATAATATAACATACAATGTCCTCCGCCCCTGGGTGGGACGGCCAGGGCGCTCGCCTTAGGAAGCGAGCGCCTGGGTTTGAATCCCCGGAGGTGCCTGAAATAAAGATGTGCACGGAGCCGCGTGTTTACAGCGGTCACGAAAGCTGGTGACTGGATAACTCCCATGTCTGGTCCGGGACAGATGCCAGGCCGTAATTTTACTCTTCTGCACGCACCTAGGTTCAAAATGGTCCTATAGGTGTCCGTAGAAAACTGTAGTCCGCGAGTTAAGAATTTCGCCTCGTTATCTCAAAAAAGAAAAAAAAAAGAATACAATAGATAATAATTAAAATTTATCTATAGAAGAAATCAAATGTGAGTTCAATGGGTTACTTGTAAATCATCTTAAACTATGAAATTAAAGTAAAAAAAATTGAAGAATATTAGTAGATGGAGATAATGAACCTCACCAGGATCATCGCTATGAGACACTAAACATTATACAAACCTTTTTTCTCTCACGAAAATAGCCTCATCAGAGATATAGTTATGTACATCTTATCCTTTTCAGACCCCCCCCGCGGGACGACTTATTACTGGGATGTTATTGTTGAATAATAGACATACCGACAATATTTAAGGCACACAATTCCTTACGAATGTGAATCTAAGTAATCGATAGTTGACTAGCGCGAAAGAATTTAATCGATTCCGTGTGAACAAAGAAAAAGAGTGTTGTTATTCTTGACTTCTTATGTGAACGAGTAACACGATTGAAGACAAATACGCACGATTCACGTGAAAATTAGGAAATATTTAGATAACCGCTCACTTCAGATCATAATGAGGAAATATTTAGAAAAAAGCCAAAACTTGCAGAATCTTTGGAAGAAATATGAGAAAATTTTAGTAGAAGCCACTTGAATTTTGAAATATGATGATTAAAATACAAGGAAATTTGGACTCACTCTTCAAAGATACATTCGAGTCAAACTTCAACCTAACCTTCTAGTGCATGAGATCCAAAAGGTCAAACTTTGCCACTTAAACCACACGAATCTAAACGAAAACTAAGAAAAGAATCACATGCAAACAGCTGTGTCTTTAAAAGAAAATGAAAAATATAAAAGGAAAGTAAAGAAATTCACCAATAGATCCATTACTAGCTCATTAGAAAATAGAAAATGAATATTATAAAGGCTAAAGTCATCAAATGGTCCTGAACTTCATCCCCTGAACCTTTCAAACTTAGCATGTAAAGCATTTTTTTAGAGCGAATATCGATTTTTATCAAAAGAGGTGCTACTATTTTGATGTTAGAACGATCCGAAGTACTTTAGTAGTTGATTCTTAATTTTGTTTTTCATTCTTATGTCAAATTAAATAACAATTGGGTAGTAAAAACATCACTTGTTACATGACATTAGTAATGTTTATATGCATATAACGATGTTTGTCACGAAAAATAATATCATTGAGTAAATTAAGAAAGTTCAGTGAAATATAGTGCTCTGTTCAACGGATGAAGATCCTCTGCACATGAATTTTATATACCGCTCCGTGCACATAAATAATATCAACATGTAATTTTTGAAAAAAAAAAATTCAATACTAAAATTATAGATTTTAATGAAATTTATAACTTTTATGTTTAATAGCTTTCCAAAAAATACTTACAAATTAGTGTTCTGAGTTTTCAAAATCTTAATGGTTTTAACAAATTTTAAAAATTATTTTTAACCCGTTAAAACTTGTGATATGTAGAATAATTTTTTAGAAAACTATTAAATATAAAAGTTGTAGATTTCATCAAAATTTACAATTTTATATTAAAATTTTTTTAAAAAATAATAAATGTGGATATTAATTTAATTGTCGGTATACGGACAGTGCATAAAATCCGGATGCAAAGGATTCTCGTCCCTGTTCGACACCTTCGATAAAATTTCAGCAGAAATGTTTAAACAGTTAACCTACTTTATAAGCGTAAACCATGTGAATCTAATCGATAACTAAAGAAAAAAAAAATGCAAGTCACTGACAGATCTACAGCTACTACTATTAGCTCATCAAGAAAAGAAAAACGAAAAAGAAATATGGTCAAAACAATTAGAAATTTTGAAGGGACTTACATTCTTCTTCCTGAGTCTAGGATCACCAGAGCCGGAGCTCTGGCCTGTAAGCAAATCAATAGTCCCCTTTGCGGCGAGATTATCCGATCCGAATGCGTGTACTCCAGGTAGACCCTTGTTCAATGAATTCCCAACCTGCCACACTTGATTTATCCTCGTCGTTCCAGGCGGTAACTCCACCTTCGCGAATATCCTCATCATGCCGCCGTTGTGATCCCCCTCTAGCTCTGAAACCTTATACTCAATCGGCGACGGAGAAACCGGGCCGTATGCGGTGATGTTATAGGTTTGGACGGAGAACGACCCGTTAGATAGGCGAAGAGCAATGAGCGAGCGAGCGCCGATCATTCCCCCGCCGGAGATAGGGTTTATAGCCCACGCCGACCACCCGTCTGCCGGCGCCGGCGCGGCGAAGGCGAGGGAGATTGAGTTGTCGGCGGCGGAGTAGGACCAGCGGAGCGACGAGGAGAGGTGGGGGAGATCGTTGCAGGCGGAGTACAGACGGTTCTTGGGGAGCATCACGTTTGAGGAACTGCATGACTGTGCGGCGGCCCCGCTGATCATTGCGGCGGAGATTAGGACGACGGCGGCGAGAACAACGCCGTCAGCGGCTGCTGCCGCTGCCATTGATTTTGCAGTTTGGTGTTCGGGGCTGAGCAGCGGATCTGTTAGTTGTTAGCTTTTCCTTTACGAGCTCGTTTTCAGTGGGGGTATGGGGAGGGAGAGCTGGCAAATTTAAAGAGGGAAAGCGGCGGTCTGGTGTTCCGCTAGACCACGTTAATATATGGGACCCATTGTCATGTGAAAAGCTCTCGAGTCTTTTCATATTTTAGTCGGCGAGATAAACTGTACCACGGTTAAGCAGACGCGGTAGGAGTAAAATAAAGGAACAATCAAAATAGAAACTTCCTAAATTTTGATTATTATGAAAATAAAGGACATTATGGTAGTATTCTTCTTAATCTTATTTCATATATTTATTTAGGATATTCGAAGAAAATATCTTATGTTCTCCCATACTTCCCAAAGATGTCCGATTAGATTAGTCAAAAAAAAAAAAAAAAATTATGGTTTAGATTTGACGGAAACTACTTATAATATAAATAGCATTTTTACTATAAAATTAAGCTTTTTAAATTATTAAATATTTTATATAGTATCGGAGAATAATTTTTTGGTTTTAGTATTAATTAGATTTAGGTATGAATTCATAATTTGTTTGAATTCAATATGTTTATTCATGTGTTTACCCATCAAGAAAGGGTAGATGTGCATTGAGTTTTATAAATGTAAATAGATTTTTTTTTTTTTTTTTTGTAATTAAGAACTTATATTAGCATCAAACAATATTTACATCACCAGCCTTAGATACATCTTCTCATTGAAAAAAATTTGTTCATATTGAAAAAAATTTACATCATAATTTGTTCATATTGAAAAAAATATGAACTCTAAATCACATCTTCTCATTTCCAAAACATTATGAAGTCCATATCCATTGAGGTCTTCATTGAAGTCCATATCCATTGAGTATAAATCCATCCAGACCAGTTCTTCTAAAATCTGCTACAGTCTCAACGCATAGAATACAGCAGAGTCCAGGTGAATACAGAGTTAATCCAGCACAGCAGACTTCCACAGGTATCATTCCAAACACAGATAATACTATTTCAGTCAACCAGTAGGATCTCAATCATTCCAGCACAGCATAAAACCTCAGTTGACATTACTATCACATTTACTTCCATCACAGAATTCCCTTCAACAGTTCATCTACAAAAACAGTTAACAAAAGCAGCAGTATCCTTTCCAAATTTGAATCAACACAAGTAAATAAAAAGATCACAATGTTTATCTCAGTACACACATATTTTAGATTTATAAGATACTAGATCAGAAAACTAAAAGTCCATTAAAAACACATTATTAAGTGAGGGAAACAGATAAAAGAAAGAAAGTAATTTGAGGATGGCATTTTTAAAAACAATTAAGATGTCAATCAATGGATATTTTAATCCAAGAGGAGATAACATCCGGGTCTCGGCTCTATCTAGTCTTACTTAGGTAATCATGGAAGTAAAAGCCCTTTTCTAGAGAGCACCCACATAATCTCCAAAACCCTTTTTGTGGAAGATACTATCCGATTTCATGGACTTCGAATACTCGGGACTTAATTTTATCAAAACAAGTGTGGAATCACACACAACTTCATCTTAATTCAACAACATTTATATCCATTTTTCCAACCAGACTTTTAGTCTAGTGCCTACATCAAAATCAAAATCTTTTAAAGATAGATTCCACCAGATTTTATGGGAAACTAATACTCGGGTTCTTACATCTAACCTCTTGAGAAGAAGCTAAATACATCAAGATTAAACCAAGCAAGGGACAAAACCATAGACACTAGGATTAATAACTCCTCTTCTTCAAAGAACATCCCAAAATAAAGATCTTAACCATAATTTATATGACATCCATCAAAATATTTCCAAACTCTTAAACTGTTCAAAACACTTAATAAGCATGAGGACCTAGATTTCATCATTTCCAAAAATAAACCAAAACCAGAAAATCAGGAAACACAGGGACAAAGAGTAACACACTTTCTATCAGCCTTATTTCCTCCAATATGCTCATAGATTTGCCTTTCTATTTTCAGACATGCTTTCCCCTGTCTTTTTCAAACTGAAAAAAACAATTCTCTCCATTAATGCAAACCAAGGTTTCTGCAGAAAATCAGGATAATTAGTAAGCCTCATTATAATAGCATTTTTAACATCCAGAATAGTTCTATCTGGGTTAGAACAAAAATTTTGGAAAACTTTGAGATTTCTAGCCCTCCATATATGATATATGGTTGCTGTTTAAAACCCTTCTACCAGTCTATATCCCGAGAGTATAAACCACACTTCAATTTTCAAAAGTGTATATCCTTTCAGTGATGATTAACAGATCGTTCCATGAGGATAAACCAGTTTTCCTGTGTACAATCCGAAAAGTTTGTAAGTCTCAATATAATGTCAGATTTAATCTTCAAAATTAAACCATCTGTGTAAATAGATAATTTGAACTTTATTGGTCGAATTATACGGTTCAAATTCATAGCACCATCATGATAAAAACCCTATTTTTTCGAAGATGCTTACATCTTACCTGTATTTTTAATCTACTTGGAATATTTGGTTGATTATTAAGAAAATTAGTATGTCAGAGTCAGATTATCGCTCGCAATACACGTTAATAAACCACATTATTTAACATGATGGTGATATCTAATCACAAACGTTTAGCACGGATCTCGAGGATTATCTTGTTTAATACATCACAAGGATGTTATTACATTGTAGATTTGGAATCTTACATTTGACTTATTAGAAGCTTCCTACATAGTGTGGTAGCTAGCTAGCTAGGCTCATTTTATTGTAGTTTGAAATTTTTAGTTGCATTTTTGAAATAATTAAGAGAGGTTTTCTTCGGAAAATAATAGTTCGTGTTATTGACATTATCATTATACGGCTCTACGAAGATGACATGTCGCTTTGAAATAGTCGGCACTAAGGCACCAAAATTATAAATTTCGATGGACATCGTGTGGTGGCTTGCCTTGTGCCGTTAGTGAACATCATCGTCTTGTAGTTTGAAATTTTCGCTTGCATTTTGTGAACAAATAAGAGTTATATTATTTGAAAAATGATATTATGTGTCGTCGACGTTATGATTTTTTTGGAACTATATATGGAAACATAAGAGATTTTTCCAAAATAAAAAAAGATGATAAATTATGGTATGAAATTAAAGTTCTAACGGCTACAACTTCTTTCAATTTTCAAATCGTCACATACAAATTTTCTTTTTCCGATCTTGCCAGTCAACTTCATCTATAATACTAAAACTCAAAAGTGAGTTTGGTGGTGTCTTATATTCTAATAATATTTTTTAATAATTAAAATAAGTTTAAATTATATGTGCTAGCTAGTTATTATAAATATTATGTAGCTTATTATTCATAGAAAATTATAACATTGTCCAATGTTTATCTCTTCTATATTCTCTGTATGATTTTCAGATTAGAGATATTTTATTGTGTATATGTATTTCTCTTTAAAAGAAGTAAGAAATAATTGAAAGAAATTAAAATACTTACATTATAAATTACTAATGTTATAAATTTTACTAATTATAAAATTTTAAAAATAATTTTTAATTATTTGGAAATGATATACAGGAAAAAGTTGCAGATCATAAGATGGGGTTAGGGTAATTAAGACTTTTAACATCTAATAAGTCAAGATCAAGCTTACTATTCTAATTGACGTCGTCATAAGTAGGCTTGTTGGTAGGCGTTTACTTGTGCGCGCCCAAATTTAATGCTCATGCATGCATGGGAGAGACTACGTAACCGATAAGACAACCAGGGCTATTTTGGTCAAAATAGTATACAAAACGACGAAATTGTTTTTTATATTTTAAATTATTATTAAAAAATTATATTTTAATTGAAAAATTATTGATTACCATTATGTTTAATTTTTGCTCTAAATATAAAATACAAATCGAACTCAGCAGTTAACAAACCAAAAAGAAAAAAGAAAAATATAGACTTTTGTAATTTTGCTTATGTTTTATCTAGATGGCCTAGTAATTAGATAATTACCTCAATATATAGGACACTATCTTTTTTCTATTTATTATTATTATTATAAAATAAATAATAGCCATCATTTGCACCTCTTCTATAAAATTAGACACAATGTTGTCGCCACTACGTGTGCTAGCGCGAACATTAATTAGCAAATATAAGATAAAAATATGTAGTTAATCACTGAACTTTACTTAAAATATTCCGTCGTGATTCTAAACTTCTAAAAAATATATTTTTTCTATAATCTTAGCATCATATTTATTATTTGCACTGTTTAAATTATTAATATGACTGCTAATATTTTTATTATTTATCCTACGTAGCCACTGAAATATCGGTAATAATTATGTATGACAAGCAATGACCAAGTTTATAACTATATATGATCGATAATTGTTATGCCAACAGTGCAAATAATATAAATGATAGATTCGAGACGAAGTTAGCAAAGGATATTTTGTAAAAAAAAAAAAAAAAAAAATTCAAACTATTACAATAATATTTAAAATTTTAAATTATTATGGTATTTTTTTGATAAAAAATTTATAAGTAAAAAAATATAATTTTCTGAAAGTGTTATAGGTGGCACGTGGACTAGACGTAGTATCTAATTGACCTAATATTTAAAAAAAAAAAAAAAAAAAAAAAAAAGAGGTTAACGGTGTTTTAGTATAACAGTCAACATTTAGCGAATGTTTCCGTCCGTTTTGACAGGCGAGTCAACAGTGATGACCGGAGGTTACGTGATGCGGACGTCAGCATGACGTCATTACTCGGAATATTAATATTTTAATTAAACGGTACGAATAATGAGGCCTAAGTGTAGGCACCTTTGGCGCCTTGTCTTAAGTTGATTTATTTAATATTAATAATTAAAAAAAAAATGTACCTAATCCACTATCTATCAATTCATTTAAATATCAAGAGAGCAGCATCAGATCACTCATATTTTGGTTGGAGCTTCCTTCCCAATAAAATAGAGATCTCATATTTATTTTGGATAATTTCATATCAGCCCCATATTTTAAAATCGATTCCATATCAGTTCCTGAAAACGCGTTTTCAGGGGCTGATATGACAATTTCAAACAAACAGGGACTGATATGGAATTATCCCTATTTATTTTCAAAAAATATTATCCACAAGGATGTAGAAGTTTTAGCCCTTTTGTATCTCATAACGAATAATACGGACTTTCGGACCTGTTCAGATTAAAAGATTGGAATTTATTGGTTGGTGGAACATGAGTCGGTGCAACATGTAGTTCTATCTGTAACAATAGTCGTACAGAAATAGATCGGCTGTAGACCTAGTTTCTCCATAATTATCTAAAAAAAGATTATCAGATCACACAAATAAATAAAGGAAAATTACATATATGAACTTAACAGTTTTTATAACTCATTCATTGACTTTAAATTTATTATAAATCAGTCTTTTATTTTTAAATTGATATAAAATATTTTAAAAAATAAATAAATATAAAAAATAAATTTAGCTGTGATTTGTATTTTTCTATTAAAAATTTTAAAATAATTATTATAAATAAATTTAAGACTTCTAAATTTTAATAGGTTTAAAAATTAATCTGCTAGTTCGTTAAGAATTTTTTATTAGTTCAATTATTTTAAATATAAAAAATAGATTTTACCAATTTATAATGTTTATATTTTTTTAAAGAATATATATATTGTAAGACGTCGAAGATAATAAATATAAATATTTTCGTAAATTAAGTTTTTGAAGAACTGATAAGTAAGTTACCAAGTAAATAAATATAGATAAAGAATACTATGGAACGAATTTCTCTGCACTAGTTTCAAGAACTTTGAGTTTAATTTTTTTTGTTTAATAAAAAATCAAACATATTAAAATGCTAAATAAATTGATAATTAAGAAGCTATACAATGCTGAAAATGATATATTTGGATCATTAATTCCCATTTCAAACGAAGTACTATTTTTCTATGTAGCAGAAAACAAATATGATTATTCCGAATGATAATGATCTATGTCTATATATTGATGTTAGATTCTCTATGAGGGAGGTAATTGCATTATTTTTTATGTTTAATTACCAAAATAACGATCAAGTTTAGCGCGCTTAGGACTGTGCAGTCAGATTAATCCAAACTGAGCCGAACCGTAAAATGTCTATCCGAACCGAATTATTATGAACCAGAATGATTCGATCTGATTCCAACCCAATCCTAATAGAACTAACTACAAACTGGGTCGGTTTGATCCATTCCGATTGACCCGAATTACTAACGTATCCGAAATTTTGGACTTTCGGGGTCGGCTTGGTTCGACATTTGGATAGAAATGGCTAATGCTTAGCTCTATACTCAAATTTTAGACTCTCTAGGGTTAAGTTGGTAAGCAACAACTCTGCCAAATACTATCTTGGCCCTTGATTCTATCATATCTTAACTTAGTTTTCTAGGATGAGTAATGTTATTTAATCCAAAAATTTGACCTAAAAATAGTCTAATTTATATTTTTCTGCGCCTTAAGTTTGATAAATTACAATTTACCGATTCCAAGACACTAAAAAAATCATTAGAATTATTTTCGGACTGTTTTATCGGGCTCAATAATATTTATGTTATCTAATTGTAGATAATTATTTAAAAAAAGGAATAATTGCATATCACCTTTCCAAAATTTTACTCTTACATCTTTGCCTCCCAATCAATGCATTTTCGCGCTGACGTCGCGCATTTTTGCGTTTTCGGAGGCTGAAACGCGTGACTGCCAATTTTAGAGGCGCTGATATACAATTATCCTTAAGAAAAGTAGGTTTATTAGGTAAGCAATAAATTAATCATGATGATGTTATAGTCAATGGAGGTTCAATTGCCACCAATAAAATCCCATCTAAATATTTAGAATTTTGTTTTAAAATCTATATTTTAAAAAGAAAAAATTAAAAAAATTGAGTCCCTCGGCGTCGCCGTCCATCAAATTGCTAAAATGCCGGAATGAAAGTAACGCTATTGACCTTTATAGTTAGAATACTTCTAATACATATGCCGTCTATGCAACATTAATGGAATAATTATATAAGAGGTCTCAAAATGTCACCCCAAAAAAAATCAAGTCATCTTTGGCGTCATAAATTTAAATTTTTTTTAAAATAACGAAACAAAACTTATCCAACATTATATATTAAATTATTTTACTGAATACGATTTTTTAATTGAGTCCTATAGTCCGTATTGGATCTAAACCAGTTAGAAAGTAAAATTCAGATCAGACGTCTGTCTCCAAATTAGATAATGAATATTCTGAGTCACCCAACTACCATCTTCAGCTAATTCGGCTGAAAATTCGCCGAACAGCCTATCCTTCATTTTATGGTGCACGTATAATAACGACCAACTCTAAACCATTAACACCATAGAGTTCAACTCATGTAGTGTTGCAAAAATAGCCCGCGGCCCGTACCGCAGCCCGGCGAGCCGGCCCGCCTCGTCGACCTTGCGAGCTGGACTGACAAAACCAGCCCACGCACGCGCCCGCACGCAGTTTTTTTTGTTTTTTGTTTTTAAATCTAGGCCGGCTCGGCTCGGGAGGCGCCGGCCGAGCCGAGCCGGCATAACTAAGGCCCGCCCCGCATCTACTACCGTGTAGGCCCGCACGTTTGCATCTCTAAACTCATGTATAATTTCACGAATAGCATTTTGGGAGAAAATTTGGGAGCTCCTGCATTTATTAGGCACATGGAATTCCCCATTAATATTAATTTAAATTTAAATAACTTATAATGCATAAAATTAGTTTAAAATTAAAGCAGCACCCAAACCTTTCTTAATTTACACTTGATGTGTGAATGTAAATATCATGTAATATGGTTGGTGTGGAATTCCACAGTTAGGTGGCAGTACAATCTCTTATATCTTATTTAGTTAAATATCCAAAAATTTTCGAATTCTTTAAGCGCCACCCGTAAAGATGTGAAATGTTCATCTCTTCTGCACCTCGTAGAGAATAATACGGACTTTCGGACTGTATTCAGATCGAAATATTAGAATTAATCGGTTGATAGAATACAGATTAGTACCATAAGTTAGTTTATCTGTTACGACAGTTCTATAAAAACGGATCAATTATGGATCAGTTATAAACAGTATTTTTTTATAATAATATAAAAAAACCCGAAGTCAACATTTGACTTTGACTCTGCTAAAACTTTAACAAGACTTGCAATTTGCACATTTAATTTTAAATATTTGATTACTACAAGGTAAAGTTGCAAAGAAAAAGAAAAAAAAGATGCTTTGCTTGAGTCAATATGGGAGTCTTTTATGTATAAAAAATATTCGTTGCATCAAGAATTTATATATTAGGCCACAAAAATAATAAAATAATCACCCCATCTCTTATTTTTTATTGTACAAAATTCAAGATAATAATTTTTTTTTCTTTTATTAATTAATTATTTAGACTAACGGAAGATAAATGTGTGAATTTTTGGATGAAAGTAATATTGCTCTTTATGTATTGGTCAACTCATATTCTTCTAGTAGAAGAGTTGACTTGAGCTGTCATTTCAAATGGGCTTAATTTTCGAAAAATTATGTATCAGTTCCTCTAATTTTGAAAATTTATAAATTATTCTTCGAAAAATATATTTTTGGGGGGTTGATTTTTTTTTAAAAAAATATTATAGATACCATATTTACTACGTCATTTCGCAAGTTATTTCTGTAATTTTTTTAAAAAAAAGTAAATAAAAATTATAGATTTTATTAGATATATAATTTTTATATAGAAAATTTTTCTAAATAAATATTTTGAGATTAAAAATTCTTACGAATTTAAAAATATTTTTTTTGAGTTTTGGACGTTAAAATATCAGGAGAGTTGCAGTTTGATCCAAAACATTAAGTTTTTTTGTATTTGGGTCCAAGTCTAAGTTTCAATTGCAGTTAGATTCAACTGTTTTCAACACCTCAAAATAAATATTTATAAATATTTTTGAAAAAAAATTTAACATAAAAATTGTAATTTTGATGAGATTTACAACTTTTATTTTGAAAAGTTTTTTAAAAAATAATTTAATTAATTATTTTGTGGTGTCAAAAATAGCAAAAAAAATTGAAAATCAAAACATTTTAAAATCCGACCTAAACTTTGATGCCTCAAAACACCTATTTAGAAATTTTTTTTAAAAAAAAATTAACATCAAAGTTGTAGATCTCATTAAAATTTACAACTTTTATGTTGAAATTTTTTTCAAATAATATTTTTAAATAATTATTTGATGGATTAAATGTAACGTAAAAAATAATTAAAATAAGTGAGTGCAATGAAAAATAGTTAATGAGAGGAATTATAGTGAATTTTTTTAATAGGTGTGAATTGAAGTGATATTGAAACTTAATTTAATGAGTGCAGTATAATTATCTCTAAAATATTTTAGTCCAAAATATCTAATTAAAAGTAATTTTTTTAAAAAAATTTCTATAATATAAATTTATTTCTTAATAAAATCTATATTTTTTATTTATTTTTTTTTTAAAAATTATAAGCTAGGAAGCACGGACACCCCGAAATTCGCCACGGTGCAGTGTCGGATACGAACACGCCTCGGACACGTGTCCGACACGCCATATAGCGTGTCCAGAAAAAAAAAAACGAAAAAATAAGATCGGACACGCCTGGGACACGCGGGCAGAAGTGTCCGACAGGCGAATCCGTTTTTTATTTTATTTTTTTTAATTTTTTTTTTAAATTTTAATTTTTATATATTTTTTTAGAGAAATATAATATTATGTATAACTAATTATAAGTAATATAATATATTTACATACTCAAATATTATAGTTATTTATTTTAATTGATATAATTAAAGTTTTGGTATTTAAATTATCTCAAAAAAATAAAATATTATATTTTATATAAATTTGCTATTGAATATTATATTATTATTATATTTATAGATATTTAAATATTTCGTATAAATTACTTTTTACTTATTTATATTTTTTTTATTACTGTGTCCCGACCGTACTCGTGTCCTAATTTTTTGAAAATTACCGTATTTTTGTGTTGTGCCGTGTCATGTCCCTGCCTCCGTGTTCGTGTCCGTACTTCTTAGTTTATAAGTGCAGCCAATATTCAAATTTATAAGTGCATCCAATAATTTCTCCAGTATATTTTACGGTCCACTGCCCATTCAGCCTCTTTCCCTTCTTTCTTTCTTTCTTTTCTTTTTTAATATATGGAGGAGTTACGTTATCGGCCTGCATCACTTTACGTGATATAAATAAATATATTTTTATGAACCATTATATTTCAGATTTTTAAATATCTACTTTATTTTTTTTTAATATAATCACCTCAAAATTTATTTAATATCAAAATATTTTTAAAAAAGTACTTCTAAATATATATTCTGAGACTCTATAATTGTAGCAAAGTTTTAGATTAATTGTTAAATCTATGAAGACTTTGAACCTCAAAATAATTATTTTGAAAAGTTTTTAGACAATTTGAATATAAAAATTATAGATAATATTAAAATCTATTTTTTTAAAGTGCAATATATATATGTAGAGTAGTTAAAATATTTTTTTATGGAAAGTTTGAAATATAGACTGATTTTTAAAGAATTTGAAATAGAAGGACGATTTACATAAAGTTTAGAGATTAGTTGCTCAAATGCAATTTTCTTTTATTGTGCGGACTCATTGCCAGCTTTTTTTTTTTTTTGGAATAATTACATATTAGTCCTCCAAATTTTATATCTTGCATTTCAGCCATATATCTTCAGAGACTGAGAGTAGGGGTGAAAACGAGCCGAGTTCGAGTCGAGTACCACTGAGCTCAAGCTCGGCTCGATTGGTTTAGCTCGAGCTCAAACTCGAGCTCGAGCTCGACGAGCTTCAGAGGCTGAGCTCGAACTCGACTCGACTCGATAAATCTAAAACTCGAACTCGACTCGAGCTCGGCTCGATTATATCAACTGAACCGAATTTGAGTCGATTCGAGCCGAGCTCGTCTCGAGCTCGGCTCGATTGTATGAATTAGATCAAGCTCGAGTCGAGCTCGAACTCGAACTTGCTTAAATATATTTGTTATAAAAAATGTTTGAATAAAATAGGAAAGCTCGTTTAGGCTCGCGAGCCTAACGAGCCGAGTAACACAATACTCAAGCTCGGCTCGTTTAATTACTCGAGGTTTAGTTCGTACTCGAACTCGACTCGAGCTCGATAATAATCGAGTTCGAGCCGAGTTTAAACGAGTTCGAGCCCGAGCTACTCGTGAGCAGCTCGGCTCGTTTTCAGTCGTACGTACAACTGTTACTTTTAAAGGGGCTGATATGTAATTATCTTTTTTTTTATGCTTAAGAAATTAAATGGCTCAATTGATAGCAACCATTACTTGATAGTGTGAAAAGAAAAAAACAACAAAACCAACCAAATCCACCATTTTTAACATTTTGGGGTTTTGTTAAAAAAAAAAGAAGACCTACTCGTAAATATGGAATAAATTAATCTTCAAAATAAAAATACTGAGCTAGCTTTTCGAATATTTTTTTTAACTCGTCCATAACACTTTTTTAGTTCGTAGGAACACTAAGAATAATATTTTAATCCGAATACTATTAATTAGTACTAATGATAGTATATTAGCCGTCTAAAATATTAAACTAACCGTTTGAAATAAATTACAGGTAAAAGGTTTCATGGAAAATGTTGAAAAAGTTATGAATAATTAGTATAAATTTTGATAAGTGTTATCTTTTTGACATCATATATAATATTTCTACTTTTGTCACATGATGAATCTTTTCTACTAATTTAAATATATTGATCCTTTTTCTTTTCTTGTTTTTTTTTTAATTAGTAAAGGAGGGAGAAAGGAGGGGGGAGATGGACAGAAATCCTTTGTCCCGGTCTATATTTCTATTATATATCTTCACACTCTAAATGAATATCTAGATTATTATTTTGAAAAAACCTTCTGGATAAAAATCGTAAATTTGTTAAGATTTATAATTTTTATATCGAACAATTTTTTTAAAAATATTTATAAATAAGTGTTCATGTGCTTCAATATTTTTAACGGATTTAAAAGTAATTTTTAAAATCCGTTACGATGTTATTATTTTAGAGCACCATAACACTTATTTAGATTGTTTTTTTGAAAATACGTTAAATATTAAAGCTGTAAATCTCATCAAATCTATAATTTTTATGTTGAATATTTTTTTTAAAAATATATGTAAATATTTATTTAAAATGCTGAGATAGAGATAGAAATATAGAGTAGGGTCGGAGAATTTCTATCCGGCGTGTATGACGTGGCAGTATCAATTATCGTTTTCCCTTTTGTCGTGGACACATCCACAGGATGTAATTACCAATTTTTGGTCCCCCACTCCTGTCTGGGAAATCGAATTGCGGCCCATTTCAAGGCTATATTGTACTGAAAATTGTAGATGGGCTTTGGAGCCCATCTAAACCCATCATAAGATCCAACGGCTAAAATTCCTTCACTTAAATTAATCCCTGTATATATCAGAACCCTAACTCCATTTCGCCTCCCCCCTCTCTTTTATATTTGTCCCAGTACTCAAGAAGCCGCCGCTACCGCTGTTGCAGTAAGCTTTCTTCTTTAATTTTCACCTATTTTTTCTTCATTTTCGAGTATATTATTCAGATCGAGGTTGTTGTTCTTCTTAATTTTGTTGTTTGTTTATTGTTTTGAAGGAGGAGGAGAAATGGCGGTGCCTTTGCTGACGAAGAAGATCGTGAAGAAGCGGGTCAAGAAATTTAATCGCCCGCAATGCGACCGTAAGATCTGTGTCAAGGTAACATCTCTATATGTAAATTTAAAATATATCTCTAATCAATTCTATTTTATAATTATTTTCCTGTATGTATATCTGTAGAGAATGCGATAATGTTTAGTAAGATGAACTTCTGTATGTTGTTTGAAGGCAAGTAGTATTGTTTTCAGATTGAAAGGAAATATTTTCCATGAAACCTAGAGGAGTAAAGAATCACCCATTACGATATTTCATGTCTTAATTTTAGCCTTTGTTGGAAGCTGAAGCTTATTGGTAATATCTGATGCAAACATGTTTTCCTGCTTCATAAATGCTAAAAGCTAGTTTATATATATATATATATATATATATATATATATATATATATATATATATATACTGTCAGATTACGACATTTAAGTGAGCAAAGGGTTCTTTATGGTTGCTTATTTTAAGGGATGTATACAATTTTCTTGACAGGTTTATTTCAATTAAAATTTTGACATTTTACTAGCCACCTCTGGAAAAAAATTTTCTCGATATAATGTTTTGTTGCTAGAAACATGATAAGATATTTAGCATAAAAGACACATTCTTAAGTTGTAAGCTGAATGATCATTTTGTGGAGTGTGCTGCATTTGGATAAAATTTCATGGATTTGACTACAATAACAACCCAATGTCCAGTGGTAAGTCTCTCCTAGACGGGTCTGGAGATGATTAGATGTACGCAGCTATGCTCTGGAGGAGAATGTTTCCTTAATACTTGAGTTTGTATATTTACTTTGGATTGCATTATTTCGTGGAGAAAGTTGCGGGATGTTGTTTTGCTTACTTAAAAGGTAGTACATCTAATAAATTATGTCTAGGGATGTCCTTCGGTGAGCTTCTGTGTAGGTAGCTTGAAACATATATTCCCTGAATCTGGAGAAATCTTAAGCTAAAGTTAGCTTCAAATTTAGCATTAGACCTTTTTGTTAGCCGTGTTGTTTGTTACTTTTGAGGAAACCAGTTTCATGTAAAACGTCGGAACCCAGAAATAGCGGAACCAAGCTGCGATCGTCAAACGCACAGTTATCAATGTTTATATATATATATATATATATATATAGAGAGAGAGAGAGAGAGAGAGAGAGAGAGAGAGAGAGAGAAGTTATTCTCAGCTCGACCTATAATAGCCTTTGGCAAGCTAACGTATCAGCTGTTGATCTACTTGATCTAACGGTTGAGATTTAATTTTAACACTTGATGGCGTGAATCGTTATTCCGTTAAGTGTAAAATTAAATCTCAGCCGTTACTTCAAGGAGATCAATGACTGAGATGTTAGCTTACCAAGGCTATTCTCAGGTCGAGCTGAGAATAGCCTCTCTCTCTCTCTCTATATATATATATATATATATATATTGTTGGTAGGTTTATTCCCACCCTGGGTAAGTTTGTTAATATTATGTTCATTGTCATGTTTATTTGATTCAAACCGAATGTGTGTTTGTTTAATTTACAGCCAAGCTGGCGTAGGCCTAAGGGAATTGATTCTCGTGTGAGGAGAAAGTTCAAGGGATGCACCCTGATGCCGAACATTGGCTACGGCTCGGACAAGAAGACCCGCCACTATCTGCCCAATGGTTTCAAGAAATTTGTCGTCCACAATGTCTCTGAGCTCGAGTTGCTTATGATGCACAACAGGTGCGCTTTTCTTTTTTATTATTTACTATCGATATTAATATTTTCTGTCGTTTTCTTATTATGTTTTTTTTTTTTTTAATTTCAGGACGTATTGTGCTGAGATTGCACACAATGTCTCTACGAGGAAGCGGAAGGACATTGTCGAGCGCGCCGCCCAGCTTGACATTGTTGTGACCAACAAGCTTGCCCGGCTTCGCAGCCAGGAGGACGAGTAAAACTTATTTTGAAGTAGTATTTGGTTTTTTTTTTTGTTTCGCGGAGTTTAGAATATCTTATCTTCTATTTTTTTTAAAAAACACTGCAGTGAGTTCACTTGTGCTTTGGAACAAGCTACTTTTCCTAAATATTATAATTATTATTTGTTCGAATTTGGTGGAAATGCTTTTGATACGTCAACAGTCGTAGTGGTTCGGTTACTAATAGAATTTCTCGTCGATAAAATTTTAAAAATAATAATGGTGATGTAATTGTAGCTTACTACATGTCCTATATTATACAACTCAAGTCATTCCACTTCAGTTGCCAGTCGGCCGTTTGAATTTTAACAAGTGCTTGTTTGGAAGGGTTATTGTTCTGCTTTGTTTACGGTCGAGATGTTTGATAGAAGCTGAACTCTTGAATCAGAATTTCTCGATTTATGGATTTCCAATCAACAATTTCTGGCGCATAACACATCATCTGCAGGAGATGCATTAGGCGTTGAACTAATAATATCTACTCAGAAATTAACGCCGACCACAGATTAAAATAAAAACAAATTAAACAACTGAAAATACCTTCAAACTTATATTAGAATGCAGAGGAGTCCGAGCAATACTGAAAATACCACAGATTAAAATATATATATTTTGGCCGTCAAGTTTATTTGTATTATACATCTTAATCGAGTACTCAACGGTAAATGATAGATTCTCCCAACTAAGTAGTGTTGATATTCAAATTCAAAAACATAAATGGTAAACAGCTGCATATATTATCCAACCATAAAATATCACCTTTATAATGGGGTGAAGATACTAATTATTAGTAATAAAAACAGAAAATAAGGTGCCATGATATATTTCTTTGAGATAACGCAGAAAATACAGTGTAATACACGAAGATCAAGAATCGGGCGTGTCTTGTTAGCATTTTCAAACTCATACTCTGCCTTACGAGAAGAGGACACACCATCCTAACAGGTGCTATTCATATCACGTTATAAAAGGTCATAAAAATAGGTGACGGTCGCATGGAGTAAGCTCGATTGAATATGGGCGTCTCAGAAAGCGTCACCATTCGAGTTCAAAGTTGCGTGAGATAAAATTTCGTGTAGATTTTTTAAAATAAAAATCTATGAAGTTGAGGTCTCTACGAGTATGTGTATTCGTATTACGGATTTCACTGTGGTATATAAAAAAAAAAGAAAAGAAAAAAAGAAGCTGGTAGTGTGAAATTGTTGGATATTTACGGGCTAAAGATGGCATATTATAAAGATGTTAAAAAAATATGCAGTCCGTACCGCAGTCCGGCTCGCCAGACTAGCCCGCCCCGCAAAGCCGACCGTGTTGACTGCGGGTCGGCCCGCCTCACCAACTGCGCGAGCCAGGCTGAAAAAACTAGCGTTCGTGTGGGACGGAGCGTGCTGGCTTGCGGTCCGCAGATAATGTACTATCTTTTTTTTTTTTTTTTAAATTACAGCGTGCTCGACTTGGCCCCGTGGGCTGCCGGCCGAGCCGAGCCGGCCCGCTACCCCTTAGGCACTGACCGCTGCGGGCCGGCTCCCGCACGGTTTGCATGACTACCTAATTGTAATTTTACACGCTTGAATGGTGAAAATATTACTATTCTAGTATATTTCCCTCCAAGCCCGCCGTGTCCATTTCTTCTCCTACACTTCCGGAAGAACAGAGGGAGAAGCTCCGAATTTCTCTCCATTTTTAGGTAAAACTATCCGAATCAAGATGATAGAAAATGATCAGAAGCTCTCCTCAAAATCAATCTCAATGGCGTCATCGTGTCAATCTCGTTGTCGATTCTCTCTGTTTTTGTTTCTGAACATATATATATTGTTCTCTTCACAGCGAGTAATTCACGCCGCCGATGATGGCATCACCATCGACGGAGGCGATCCACCTGGTCCTCCAGGCTGCAACAATCCGTTCAAATTGGTATGTATTTTCTCTGATTTATTTCGGGTTTAATGGAGAATTTGGACTCGATAAACATCCGTGTCCCCCGGGTCTGATTTATTGTTATTTGCTTTATATGATACCTGCACTGGATTTGATTTTATTAATATGTTCATACTGTTAAGTTGCAGCATCACAGATACAATTTCTTATTAAACTAGAAAAATTTCCCGTTGCTGTTATATAGTTCTTCTTTGCAATCATCATTTACTCGTGTCATTCTTAATCTACTATAATCACATCTAAGCCATTTATATATTTTTTTGGTCTAATAAATACATCCTCATATTTACTAATTTATCTCCTCAATCAAGCCACTATATTAACCTTTTCTTTTTATCTTAATAATATTTTTAATTTTTTATGTTAACTCACATGCATTTTACTTCTGCACAATTTAGATATCTAGGCAGTCAAATTGTTAAACTTAGCACTAAAGAGACATTCTTCTCAACAAAAAAGAAAATTTTTAGAGAAATAGAAAATGGAAATAGATCTAGTAATTGATGGCAACTCCAAGATGTTACTTGACTCTCTCCTATCTCTTCGTCAAATTCTGCATGCAGCTAAAGTGAAATGATTTTCTTCCCAATCCCGTGAGAATGCTAGAGCTTCTCCTGGTCAACATGAAGGGATCCACTAGCAAAACTAACTACTCAATATGTACATATACATGCTAGCGTGATAGTAACTCTGATCTAGATATTGTTCGCTTGGTATGCCAATCTTGGTCGGCCTAATTTGGTTTTGGTTTGCTACAGGCCCAAGTAAAAAGTTGGGTCGATGGCAAAGAGAGGCCTTACTTAGTTGGTCTAAATGCTAGATTTGGTGCTGCGCTGCAAAGTCACTATGAAGAAGCTCTTAGATTGCCCGTTGTTCTTGCAGATCCATTTAATTGCTGTTCTACGTTGAAATTGAAGGTCAGCATTCTCTTTGTTTTGATAAGTTATCCAATATAGTGAACCTTCCAGCATCATGATTATTGCATGTTTTTTATCATAACCATCATTACCAACAGATGAAGGCTATTTTACCTCTCATCGGCCAATTATCCTTTTCCTACTATTATGATGACAATGTGTCCTTTTTCTGGATTGGATATTGGCAGACTGCTCTATCGTATAGCAATTTCCATTTTTTAATGTTTTATGTAATGCAACATTTAGATACATGTCTTTCAAAATTAACGATGTAGATCTCAAATTGCATATTGTCTTTGTGTGGTTATTATTGTCATTCAAAGCCGGCAGAACTGCGAGTTGTCTTATCAATTGTATTCTTTATACTGGCCGAATTTACTGCTGACTATTTGACTAATATTTCATGTTTGAAAAAATGACATTGCATTAGATATAGCCCTACGTCAGCGTCAGCTGATATGGGATTGAAGAAAAAAGTTCAAAGCTACTTGTTAGTCCCACACCTAGGATATAACCTGGAATAAAAGATGTTGTAATCCTTTACATCAGAAGCTAAACAACATAGGGTAACAATGTGTAGGGCAAAGCAACGGTGGGAAGAAAATGCTCCAGGCCATGCACCGGTGGGAGGGACTTTCTTAATCTTGCCGTACATATAGCTTTAAGCACTCAATTTGACTAATCTTTCTAGCAACTGCAGTGGCAGCATTGCCAAGATCAGAATAATTATTCTGTAATGCATACTTTGATTTTAAAAACATATATGTACATACTCAGTCAAAAATATGTAGCCTGGAGGTTACTTTTGTGATATTCCAAATTCACCATGCCGATTTCTTGTATAAAAGAGTGCTAGAATTCCATTCTCTTGTTTATTTGTTGTCTGACAGAGTAAAGTGCCTTCTTTCAGTTATCAAAATCTATTGCATTGGCAAAGCGAGGAGAATGCTCCTTTATCGATAAGGCAAGAATTGCACAGTTAGCTGGTGCAGAAGGCTTGCTGGTGATAAATGACGATGAAGGTTGTGCTTTATATATATATATATATATATATATATATATGTTCACAGTATACATGCACCGCATGCTTGCTTCTCTTTCTGACATCTCTTTAGACCTATGTAGGAAATTGATTTTGCTCTTTGGTTTTGCAGGTTTTTCCAAGATGTCATGTAATGAAAATGATACTTCTCTTAACATCAGGATTCCTACTGTAAGTATACCAAAGTCTGTAGGGGAAGATATAAAGAATTCTGTGACAGCAAAAGGAAAGGGTTAGTTTCGTTAGTCATGTACTCTTGTAAAATTCCTTTGGCATTGCATTAATAGCTTTACTATGACATGCCTTGCATAGAAAAGTGATGCACTTTCTTTTGTTGGCAAGTCCTTTCCTAGTCTTTAATTAGTTAAGCATCTTTAGTAAGACTTACTTAGAGGTTCTAATTTATGATGTTTTATGCTATTACCTTCAATCCTTTTGCCCTAAACAAGTTAGGTAATAAACAATACAATCCTTCAAATGAACCTTAATTTTCTTATCATGTAATAGTTTAGATCTAACTAAGTTATTGCAAAATCTCTATCATCCCAGGACTAATGTTTTCTATGATGTAACATAACTTAAAAAGTTGCCATTTTGCATTTTTAAGCAAAACAAAGTTAATATTGACGGCTTAGGAACATAATAAAATAAAGAATATATAAATACAATGCTTTGTACCTAGAATGTTGCATGACATCAATCTTTGTACATTTTGTGATCTTCTATTGAACAGTGGAGGTGCTATTGTATTCACCAAGTAGACCAATTGTGAGCCTATCAGCAGCATGTTTGTGGTTACTAGCTGTTGCGACCATTATATGTGCTGCCTTATGGACCAAATTCATCGCATGTGACCAGAATGAGCCTTATAACCAGTTGACCCCAAAGGTTATTCTCTGATCTATGCATGCAGACATTTTTTATGTTCCACAGGTGTTTACTTATGTAGTTCTTTTTGGAGATATCAATTTTCTTTGTATTAATCAAGACTACCATCTTTGATTTTGCATTATACTTATTTATACAACACGCATATACTAAGTTCATTTAAGACGATTTCCAGAAGAGAGAGAGAGAGAGAGTATATGTTAAAGATTCATACAGTTCTGTAACTTTTAATGTCTTACACTAAAAATGCAAACGTATTTCTTGGTCATAATCTTCTGATGATGTAAACTAAAACTTTTGTTTTGTATCTTTTTTATCCGACAGGGTCGTCCTGAGAATTCGGTGAAGAATGAAGATGCAGAAGAAATCCTTGAAATTAATATAAAGGGTGCAATAACATTTGTTGTTACATCATCAGCAATTTTGCTGCTGTTGTACTTTTTAAAGTCCTCATGGTTTGTTTGGTTGCTGATCCTGCTATTCTGTATAGGTGGAGTTGAGGTACTATCCACATCTCAGTAATTAAGTAATAATTTTTGGTTTAGCTTTCAATATTTTTCGCCTTTATGAAAAACCATGTAATTGGACTTTTTCTAGCAGTTCCTCAATCACTTACAATGGTCTCTTTTTCTTTTAGCCTATAATTCCTTTTTATGATTTTCAATTTTATTTTCAGGGTATGCATTATTGCTTGGTAACACTTCTTACAAGGTATATTTGACAATAGAATGGTTATTTGAACTGCCCACACTGAATGCTAATCCTCAATATTTTGCATTAGATGATTCTAAATCGTTTGTTTTTTAGTTGTAATTCTCTTTTACAATTTAGGCTATACTAAGCAGGATGTGTAAAGGATGTGGGCAGATGAAAATAGAGCTACCGATCTTCAGGGAGGTGCTAATCTTGTCAATTATAATCTTACCTTTGTGTGCGGCTGTTGCTATATTCTGGGCTTTACATCAGCAATCTCCAAGTGCCTGGATATTTCAAGATATTCTTGTAAGTGAGTAGCATTTCCTTATTCTTTTGCAACGTCTATTTGTCAATACACTATCATATTAGCCTTCTGCTACCATTTTAAATTTCCAGCAAAGCAGCTCTATTCTCAATAATTTGTATGAGTTGATGTTGCATGTGTGAAAAATGTATTCTTTTGATTTTTCTTTTTAAGGCTTTTTTTTTTTTGTATGGATAGCCGAGTTCGATTTTTATCCTACATTTTGACCAAGAATGGGCCGCGTTACGGTAAAGTCACTCCCAACCAGATATTGCTGGTATTCGAACCCCTAACAGAAGGACAAGCCATGGTACCCTCCCACCACCCTATGCTACTGGCTATGGACCGTGCAAGTCAAGGCTAAGTCTTCTTTTTTAATGGCACAAAATAGGCACTCTTGCAGTCCAACTACCTAATCTGGTCCTTCAAGCATATTGTAAGGCAAATAAGGAACTGCTAGCATCTAATGTAAATAGCTGTAGGTGAATCTCAAGATTTAGGATATGAATAATGACTTCACAGAAGCGGATTGTCATAGCTCATAGAGAGGCAATTCAAATTCTGGCCACGAGATCGAAAGGCACTAATGCAATGTAAATTGTATTAGAATACTTGCCTTTGTCTTTTGAATTGATCTGATTGCACCCCAGTGCAACTGGTGCTACTTGGTATACTGATATAGGGCTGAATCAGCATACATGTGTTTTCGTATGGCTGAAGATACTGTTCTTTCAATTGTTTTTGTTTCCGTGCCTTTGGTTCAGATGATAATTAGTGGCTGATCTTTTAGTTAGTCATCCATTACTTGAAACTCTTGACTTTATAGTTCATACTTTCATTTACCACTTTTTACGAATACATAAGTTTCTCAATTTTACATTTCTAACTTTGTCACTCTTCTTGGCATCGTCAGGGAATCTGTCTGATGATAACGGTTCTGCAGTTAGCTCAGCTGCCAAATATAAAGGTAATCTGGATCATTTGTGATTGATATGTTTGGACTTCATGGAGCATTATCAAACTTCTTTATCTTTCAGGTGGCAACAGCCCTTCTTGGATGTGCATTCTTGTATGATATATTCTGGACGTTCATATCACCACTTATATTTCAGAAAAGTGTTATGATTACTGTAAGTTTTCTGACACTATCTCAAGGTTTCTGTTTAACTAGTGTTCTGTTTCCTTGTAATACTTGATTTAGGTGCAAGAAACATTTTAGCTATATAAGTTGTATCTGTAGCTTCAGGTTGGGAATGTGTTTTATAACAAATTCAAACTGAAAGCATAGGTCACCCTAGCTACAATATCTGTTTCATGAGTTCTCAGTGAACTATTCAGAAATATAAAAAGGTTGATGCAAGTTTTTTTCTCAAAATTTACGTCTTTAGACTCTTTACAATGTGTTTGGTAACTCATGTTTGCTGTAAGGTTAAACTTTCCATATAGTGTTGTCATATAGATTCTGACAAAACTCTGGGAACACGATAACCCGAACCATGCTAGTCAATTTATGGTGTTCAGTTGGTCTTTGTGTACAAACTCACTAGTAACGCAAGTGACTTCAAATTCAAATAACCAATCATGTTCTGATTCATCGTGCAAGCATAACAGGTGTCGTGCATGCTAAATGGCGTTTTTTCTGTTTTCCTCGCAGAGTTTTGTTTTTGCCCAAAAAAAAAAGGGGGAGAAAATAGCAGAATTTGGAGTTTCTCTCCAAATCCTCAGAGTACACTTGGAGAAGAGTTGATCATGTAATTTAGTTAGTGGAGATAAAACATAAGCTCTACGTGCTTATTCAGAATTTCAGATAGCAGTTTCTGAAACTTTTTTTAATGAACTTGAAATCACTTTCTGGCCTTGAAAGAGTTGCTTACTCAAACCTTCTTTTGTTGGCTTCTTTACCCTTGCAATCTATATTTTTTTTTCTTATATATCGAGAAAATGACAGACCTCGACGCTGTTTAGGTTGCTAAGGGGCAGAACTCTGGGGGTCTCACCATTCCAATGCTCTTGAAACTACCTCGTTTTACGGACCCTTGGGGTGACTACGATATGATTGGATTTGGAGACATCATTTTCCCGGGTTTGCTCGTCTCCTTCGGTTTCAGGTACCTTCACAAAGAGCTGGTTGTTCTCACTTTTACCGTAGTCATTATATCGTACGTATCAAGAAAAAAAAAGATACTATGACTTGATAACTTTGTACTCTATAAATTCTTAAATTATAATCTTGCTTTGGTTCCATTTCATGGATCTAAACTATTTAATACGAAAATGCATGCACAATTGCCTCCAGGAACACTCATAAAGTTATCTTAAAAAAAAGTTCTCAAAAAGGTTATGCCAAAGAAATCCTCTGTTATGCGCGGTCGACTTCTTAACAGAAGTTTTGTTCACTTTCATTTATGGATGGCCAACTTCTTCTTGATTTCTTAGTTTTCAACCTCAACCATGCATGTCTTCGTATCCATCCTGTTCTTTCGTTACGTTTTAACGATTTTGTTGTCGCAGATTTGACAGATCAAACAAGAAAGGTGTCTTGAATGGATATTTTTTCTGGTTAACTATTGGCTATGCATTTGGTGAGTTTCAAGATCTTTCCAAACTAAGGTTATGCCACTAACATAGTGTACAATAGAAGTAGCAGTTAAGTGGTAGATATTTCAGTCAGTAGCAAACCCGACGTTGCTTTTGAGCACCTTGGCGACATCATCTCGGTGAAAGGACAAAGAGGAAGTTATTTTATCAATGTATAGTTGCATTCAAGCATAAACAGATATTTTTTTTGGTCAAAAGGGGTTAAATAGATATATTGCTAAAGCTAATAAAATACAGAACGAACAGTAGTTATTCTGTTGATTTTATTAATTTTTTTGTCTAGTCCTTGTGAAATGTTTTTTTTTTGGGGGGGGTTTTGTCAAAAAAAAAAAAACTCATGCAATTTTTTTTTCAAATCAACCCCTCAAATAAAAGCATTTAAGTTAGCTCGCAGACACTTATCATAGCTCGTCCAGAACACTAACAGAGTTCATCCGGAACACTAACATAGCTCTCATGGAACACTTCAGCCCAAACACTACAATATAAGTACTAGCAATATTATACTAGTTGCATGTCATATTAAACTAGCAATTTGGAACACTTCGAGTTTTCGACTAGAGGCTGATTTGAAATAGTTAAAAAGTATAGGCTGATACGTAGAAGTTTTGAAAAGCATGGAATGATTTAAATTATCCCATGTTATTTTTCTTCCTTCTTCTGCAGGGCTGTTTCTTACTTACTTGGCATTGTATCTGATGAAAGGGCATGGTCAACCTGCTCTGCTCTACCTGGTTCCTTGTACACTAGGTAAGAACGCATCAGGTTTACATTGATTGATCAGCACCGTCGACCACCATCACGCGGCAATTCTAAGAATTATTACTGTTTGATGATCAGGTCTCACTCTTATATTAGGGTGTTTGAGGGGAGAACTAGGCCAGCTATGGAATTATGACAAGTAAACAATCTGGCGCAAGCCCTTCGTCTAAAGTTTGAGCAGTAAGGACCAAAAATATGGTATGTGCAACCGCCGAATTTGTTTAGGAAGATTTTTTGTATTATTGTATTCACCAGGTAATAACTATGAATATAGTAATCTTATATAGAACCCAAAATTTCTCCTAAATTTCCTCCCAAAATCAATACGAGTTCACATTTGAGAATACTAGGCTAGCATGTTGACTAATGGAAAAGAACACTTACCATTCACTGTTACTGTTTATCTTTAGAATTTACCTATCTCGATACTCTAATTTGTAGAACCTAACTATTTCAATCTGATATACTATATCTGATTTAATGGTTAATGGCAAATGTATATAGTCCCATGAACTTACTGCAATTTCCCTTTTTTATGAAGTCTTTCTCACAGTATGCATATTGGGAGAGCAGTTGCATACTTTTTCTGAAATATTGTTACATTTACATCATTTAGATCACGTTTCTATCTTAGAAAAAGTCATAATATGTCAATTCAATTTTATCACGAAATCAATTAATAGGTCAAATATATATTATAAAAAAAACAAAAAACAAAATCAAATTTCAGTTCGAAGGATCATCGAAATTTCAAGTGTAGAGTAGCAAACTCGGTTCTAGCAGCAAGAAAACTTCCTGGAAGTCTGGTTGTGGTCCTCTGTGATCCCATTTCCAGTAAGAGAGACCCTGTCGAGTGATAATTCTGCTTTATAAGAATCCGACTTCAGTGTCTTTCTGCCGCGGACATTGTTGTAGATCTCCTTGATAACAATTTCAAACGCCGTCTTCACGTTGGTGCAATTCAGGGCCGAAGTCTCCATGAAGAACAGCCCTTCCTGCTCCGCGAGGTTCTTCCCTTCCTCGACCGATACTTCCCTTATATCTTCTAGATCACATTTGTTGCCTACCAACATCCTCGCCACCGTGGTATCAGAATGAGCTGGAGAATCATCAAGGGGAACATATATGCATCTTAAATTTATGTTGTTAAAAAATAAATTAAAAATTATCGAGTTGCCTCTGTTAACAACAATAAAGCTATTTTACAGTTGGACGGGGTCGACTATATCCACCTACGCTAGTATGATATATTTCGAGCATTGTTTTCGTTCAAATCAAGTAAAATAAGATAATTTATGCCCAATTTTACCTCGGCCTTCCCTATCCGTTTTTAGGGGTTAATTCTAAAACCTAATACTACGGCATCAATGGGTCTCCGTATTACATGTATAAACCACTTCAAGCGATTTTTGCTCGTTTTGCTTGTTAAGCGGCGCATATCTACTATTCCTTTAGCTACTACTCCACAAACATCATTCAACTAAGAAAAATCACACAAAAAACAACAAAAAATTCGACGAAAATTATATTATTCATCAATTCCCCCAAACACAAAGTCCTATCAAATAGAATCCCTACTAAACATCAACAAATGAGAAGCAGAAATAAAACAAACCAATATGTCATAGTTGAACTCTTGTAGTCGCAAAATTACACAGGTCTACCAATCCATAACTCGAGCATTATGTGTTCAACACCAACAATCCAGTGCATTCCCGCCTAGGCAGGATCTGGGAAAAATAAGATGTACGCAGCCATATCCTGTATGAGACTGTTTTTGTAGGATGCTCGGCCTACAAATACAAAACTACAAAGACTAAAGAGTAAAAAATACCACCAAATTCAAAATATTCCTCTATTAAAGCAATTTAGAAATTCACTGATAAACAGCGAAATAGAAAACAAAAATCAGATTATCATAATAAACTAAATTTAACAAATATTGACTGCTAAAGTAGTAAAGTGTTGAGCTCATGCAACCACTAATTATCAGATCTAAAGAAACTATAATCAAGCAGTGTCTCCATATATTCAACTATGAAAAACTACAGATCGATTAACACACCTTCAATACAAATCAACAACTAGAATCCAGTATATAAACACAGAGATGCCGAAAATTACTCACTGTTGAGCTCCTGCAGCCACCGGGGGACGCTATCGAACGTAGATCTTCTAGAAATATCGTAAACGATCAGGGCCCCGAGGGTGCCGCGGTAATACGCCGACGTGACGGCGCGAAATCTTTCTTGGCCGGCGGTGTCCCAGATCTGAGCCTTCACATCCTTGCCGTCGATCTCGACACTCTGCGTTTGAAATTCAACTCCGATCGTCGCTTTGGAGTGCAGATTGAACTCGTTTCTAGCGTAACGCGAGAGCAGATTCGATTTTCCGACAGCGGAGTCGCCGATGATCACCACCTTGAACAAGTATTCCTCGCCTTCTTCCCCTTCCGACGAAGACATCGTAGATTCGATCTCTCCGAATTCTTCTTCTTCTTCTTCTTAATTTTCTTTTTAATTCAACGATATAGAGGTCGTGGGAGTTAACCTTACACCACCGCCATTCTTTCCAAGTCAACGACCAACTTCTGACTTTTTACTTTTTTTTTCTAACTTTCGATTGCGGAGGGCCTGCCACGTATAAAAGCGGTTACAAAACCACCTATGGAAAGGCGACGCTGCCATTTTTTTTTCTTTTTAAAACCTTCATCTTTGAGCATTATGTTCTTTTTTCTCCCACTAATTAAATTTAATATTTTTATATTTCTTGATCATCTAAAATAATAAAAATAAATTTAATTTTTATTCTTTAAAAAATAAAAATACGTAAACACATTCAAATATTTCGAACAACTACGAATTTATGCAAACACCTCTGACATTTACGAATACCTCCGAACATCCACGAATACCCATGAACATTTACGAACACCCCATACCGACATTCATGAACATTCCATATGACCATCCACAAACACCAATGAACATCATATACGAACACTCACGAATACCTACTAACACCCACGAAAGTTAGAATTAATAAATTTTTTTTATGTATTCTTAAGTGTTTATAGGTGTTCATAAGTATTCGTAGCTGTTCCTAAGTATTCGTAGGTATTCGTATGACCTCTTATTTTTACTTGATGTCATTTTAATCCACAAAATGTGACATTATAATCTTAAACGATATTTATTTGATTCAATTATTACATTTCATTTTTTTTAAAAATAAATATCATCAATTTGATGAATTGTCGGAACTAAAAAATTTGATATGTCAAACTATATTAAAAAAAGAAAAATTATAAATAGTTCCAGATTATAATAAAATAATGACTAAAATTTTACAAATCAAATGTATAAATAAAAAAAGACATTTGGCGAGTTCTGAGAAGCTCGTGGCTGCAGCGGCCATCGAAAGAGAGCTTCGTCGATGTTCGAATGGTCGAAGAAAAAAAATATGATGGAGAGAGAGGTGAGAGAAATGAGAAAAAGAGATAGCTTGGGCCGTTTAAATGAGAGGAGAGAGAGGTCGAAGAAAAAAAACCATCTTGGGCCGTTTAAAGGTCCAGAGTGAAGGGTGATAGCTTCATTCTCTTTTTCATCACATTTTTTTTCTTTTAGGGCTTATTTATTTGGAGAGAAAAGTAGAAAAGTAGGAAAGTGAGAAAATTGGAAAGTCAGTTTTCTTGTTTACTTTAAAAGAGAAGTGAAAAGTAAAAAATTGGAAAGTCAGTTTCCTTATTTACTTTAAAAAAAAAGTGAGAAACTGAGAAACTGACTCTCCTTTCATTTTCCATCTTTATGTAATTTTTATTTTTTTGACTTCCCCATCAAACGTTAGGAAGTGGGAGGAAAGTGAGAGTCATTAGCATTTAGTGATGATTATTAATAATAATTATTCTCTAAAATAATTAAATGTTAATATAAACTAATTAATATATTTATAACTAGTAAATATTATAAAAAATTTATAATAATAAAATTGTTTATTATTTTTAATAAATAATAAAAATAATAAATTTATATTCTTTAAATATATAAAAAAAAGAAATAATACAATAATAATAATAAGCAAATTACTACAATAATAAATAATAAATACATTATTTATTATATTTTTTAATTATTAATAATTTTAATACTTTATTACTATTTTCTAAGATATAAATAAATAAAAATACTAAATAGCAAATAAAATAAATAAATATTTTTTTAATTATTAATTAAATAAAAATAGTAATCATTATTAAATTATTTATTAAAAATATTGATTATAAATTAGTGAAACGAAGTAGGAAAGTAAAAAAAAGAAAAAGAAAAAAAAAGTAGAATGAAAAGTGAAACGAAGTAATAAAAAAATAGTAAGGTAAAAAGTGAAAAGTGAAAAGAAAAAAGTAAGGTGTAAAGAAATAGAAAAGTGGTAAAAAAATAAATTTAATTTTTCTTTTTTACTTTGTATTGTAATGTAAGAAGCAAGTAAATTTTTTTATTTATAAAAAATAAGTTTAATAATATTCTTTAATAATAATTTATTTTTTTAAATTTAATTAAAAAATTATTCGTTAATAATGAAATTTTTTTATAAATTAATATTTTTAATAAAATAATTAATATTTATTTATTAATTATTATAATTTAAAAATTATTATTTAGTTTATTTAGCTAATATTATTTATTTATATTTTTAGAAAATAAAATCATTAAAATTATTTATATAATTAAAATAATATGTTTATTATTTATTATTTGTATCACTTGCTTGTTATTGTTATTGTATTATTTTATATTTTTTATTAAAGATATAAATTTTATATTTTAATTATTTATTAAAATAATAAACTTTTTATTATTATCTATAAGATAAATTTATAACTTGTTATAAATATATTAATTTATTATAATTATTTAAAAAATAATAATGACCATCACTAATTGCTAATGATTATTAATTTTCTTCCACTTTCTAGCTTTTGATGAGGAAGTGAAAAAACTAAAAATTACATAAAGATAGAAAGTTAAAGGAAAGTTAATTTCTCACTTTTCTATTTAAAATAAACAAGAAACTTAACTTGATTAGAAAGGGAAAAATGTAAAAATTTTCAAATGTACCACTTTTCTATTTAAAGGAAAGTGAAAAATATAGAAATTGACTTTTCACTTTTCTATTTAAAGAAAAGTCAATCTCTCACTTTCTAAATTTTTTTTGCTAAATTTACTAATGATGTTAGGAGTTAGATGTAACGGCGGATTAAACAGAAGCACTACTCCCTACGGGCGCCTTCGAGAACTTTTAAATTATCTTGAAAATAAAAACTAAATGTAATATTTTTTTTAAAATTATCTATTGCATTGGATGCTCCCAGGATTCATGTTCCACAATGTCCAAATATCCCTACAGCCATACGAGGAGACCGGATCTTTCCGTCCGGCGAAACACGTATGTCGGTGCCGAGTCTCCGAACGTTTGGTGCCGGGACTGATACGATCGCTCTGAGAACGGACAAAGATAATAACGGGTCTGGAATTGGTTGGACTTGGCCGTGGCCCCGAATGCATGTGCCCTACGGGTGCTTCATGCCGCGGGTCTAATGTGGTCGAATCCGGGACCCCATATAGTGCGCATGCATGCACGACGGTATTGTGTTTGTGGTCCTAGTCGTGGTCGACGGCACCGATTAGGACCACTCACGAGTCATGACTCATGACATGTGAGCCCGGAAGACACTAACTTTCCAATTAGGGTGCAAAAAAGAGTATCACATTTATGATCTCTCACAATCACCATCATGATTCTCTTGGACTGGAATGTTTGTCTCTACTCTTGTATTTGTTCTTCCTTAGTCCGCGCCGGATACTCCCGTATATCGTATCGGTCTTTCTGAATACACTCGTAAGTTCAACTTCTTATCAAATTCAAATTTAAATGTGAAACTTGCACCTTTGACAATTTGAATCCGTCGAAGTTTCGAAATATACTTCTCATAAATCGGAAATGTAAATTTCGATTTTTTTCAAAGGATATTTCACCGAGAGCTGATTTGTAAAGACTTCGGATTTGTGGTTGTTTTTTGAGATTTTGTCAAAAAACCATTCATTTGCAAAACTGAACAAGTAACTCATCAATGAAAATACTGAATTGGCTTTCCGGAACACATTTTAGCTCGCTCGAGTTTTTTTTTTTTTTTTAACTCGTCCGGAGCACTTTTTTAGCTCGCGGGAATACTAAGATAGCTTGCTTTGAACACTTAAGTCCGAACACTACGATACAAGTACTATTAATACTATACTAACCGTCTGGAATATTTTGAGTTTCTAACTGGACATTATTTTTGTTAAAATTGAAAAGGCAAGAACTAATTGCTCTAGTTCTAAAAAATATGAATTTTTTTAAACATTATTCCTTTTTTAAAAGTTTGCTCGTTCAATTTTATTATATTTTGTTTTATTGCCTATGACTGCCAAATTTGGTTCTATTATACATCTCACCAAGTTAAAAAAAAAAAAGGTATGGTAAGTCCTTCCTAACTCATGCTTGCTGAAATTTAAACCCCGGCCTATTTTATATGAGAACAGACCGTAATCTCCTCCCACCGCCTAATTTTCTAACCAACTGGGCCAACGACGATTGCTGCTCAGTTTTTTAATATTCGCATCAAATAAAGTTCGGGTTAATTGTATCTCAGCCCCCTCATTTCAAGTTTGCGTTATCAGCCCTTGAAAATGAAAAACACGCTGACATGGCGGCGTACATGCGTCTCAATGTCAGAGCATTTTCCCTCACGCAACCACTTCAGCGCGTTTTTCGTTTTCAGGAGCTGATACACAAACCGTAGGAAAACGGGAGGCAGATATGTAAGAACGGCATAAAGTTTTGCCTAGAAACCGCGCGCATGTGACACATTCAAATTTCTTAAAAGAACATTATCTTAGCATATATTCTTTTTGAAGCATATATTTAACTGCTAAATGACTAAATGTTTGTATGATTTGATCAGATTCTGGGCCCACATATAATCAATTACATTACACACATGGACAAATAAAGCCCAAAATTCCAAAGCTGAAATCCAGCTCGACCAACCACTTGTTCTCTGCAATTTTTGGGCTTTTTTGGATTTTTGGAATTATTTCTGCCAATTAATGTCCCCCCGCGGTCGTCAGGCGCATGAACTTATTCCTACGGCCATGACATGCCGTGTTTCAAACCCTCGGAGCGTCTAGCAGTTGCCGAAGGTCCGAATCTGCTAAGTATGCGATAATTCAAATGCAACTCACGAAGATATGAAAAGTTCTTTGGGTCGTAGAATATGCACCGTAGAATATGGACCGGTGACACTATGATTTGCATTATAATGGATGCGAAAAATTTACCACATGCCGATAGAATTATCTCGCTGTAATCTTGAAAAGTAAAACTCATTTTTCATTTTTCTTTATTTTTATTGGTTAGTTTTTCATGTTTAGATGAGTGCCAAGAAATGCTTTGTACTTATAAATTTGAACTCTTTTTTTTTTTTTTTTTAGATAACGAGGCGAAACCTCCTCCGGATCTCTGCTAACTTGCGGTTCACGGTTTTCTACGCACACCCCCAACCCATATTGGACCTAGGGGTGCACAGAAAGTAAAATCCCAGCCTGGCGTTTGTCTCCGGACCAGATATGGAGTACTGCAATACGCAGCCACCAGCTTTTCTGCAATCTGCTGAAAACATGAGGCACGGACACATTCTCATTTCATGACACCCTTGGAATATAAATTTGATTAAGTGCATCATAGGACATACATTAAAATAAATACAGTGAAAATTCTTACATGCTGAATTTATAGATTTTTATAGAGTTTAACTTAGAGGTACACATTGATTGTGCCGGAAACATCACCTAATAAGAAAAAATCGCATAGTGTGCCCCCTACGATCACTTCTTATCATTCCCACTTTATATGCACCAGACAATGACACCGATCCATGCACCGATTCGTGACCTAATAAACCGCACTTGCTCTCGCTGCACATGTGGCCATCTTAGGGTGATACCGAGGGCCCTCCACGGACCACGGCGTTGCTCCGGGAATCAACTCTCATTTTCATGGCCTAATAAAACCCTAAAGAAGTGATTGGTGCTTGTAAGTTGGCATGCAGCAGCAGAGGAGGTCCAAACATGGAGGTCCCCCTCCTCCCAACACTTTTTTGGGAACTTTTCATTCAGTCCATATAAGGGAAAACTTATTCCCGATCAGCCCCTATAATTTGCGATATTTCATTTTAGCCCCTCCTCGATCGATGTGTTATATTATTTTGACCACTGTATCAATATTTTTTGAAAAAAATTTTAACATAGAAATTATAAATTTTAATGAGATATACAACTTTTATGTTCAATATTTTTTTTCAAAAAATACTTTTAAATAGGTGTTTTGTATCTTCGAAATTTATGCCGATTAACGGGTTGAATCCAAAACCTGTAACACTTCGGAGTCTCAAATCACCTATGTAGAAATTTTTTTTAAAAAATATATTAAAAATAAAATTATAAATTTTATATTAAAATTTTTTCAAAAAATACTAATACAGTGGTCAAAATGATATAGTATGATTTTCAATGGAGGGGCCAAAAATGAAATTAAGAAGTTAGAGAGGCTGAATGAAGAGATGTTTAAAAAGGAAGGGCTGAATGTAAATTTTCCCACACTTTCTCTTCTTTTACCTGCATAAGCTACACTGGTTCCTAAGAAGGTAAAAAGAGCATTCTCTTTTTCCAAAAAAGAAGAATTTTTACTTCCATTTTGTACTGCAAATCTGAGGAAACATCTCATCAATCCAAAGCACAAAAATCAATGACAAAAGAGATACGGAAAAATTTACTGATGAAATTCAGTTTTTCGAGATGTGTGCGAGTAAGATATTAACGGGTAGGATAGCTGGGGCTGTTTAGCGATATTTTGAATTTTTTATGCTACAGCTGCCGGAGGCTTGGAGATGTTTTTTTTTTTGGGTTTTACTATGCATATAAAAAATCACATAATAAATATATATGCTGACGTGGCACAATCAAGACCACACATCATGATGGGTATATTTGTAATTTTGATATTTTGTACGAATTACGAGAGAGTTGTGCGGATCACGAGTTATGTGTGTGGTGAAGATTGATTGTGTGTGGTTTGTTAGTAGTTTGTTGGGGGTGAGTAGTATTTTTTTTTTTTTTAAGGGAGAATTACACGCCTTGCGCGCCATATTGGCATTTTTTTATTTTCGATGGCTGGAACGTAATTTGTTATTTTTTAAGATGAAATTGAGTTTATGAGAATGTGTGCAAGTTGATGAAAGGTAGATATTAAGGAGCAGCTAATGGTGATGTAAATTTACTATTCAGCTTTTTTTTTTTGGAGAATTGTAGATCAGCTCTTGCGAATCAACCTCCGAACATATTTTTGTGCCGACGTGGCTGCGCTCGCGCGCCGCCACTTGGCACGTTTCCTAGTTTCAGAAGGCTGATTCGTACTATTGTTGAATAGGAGGGGTTGATTTGCAATTTTTCTAGCCGAACCTCCGACCTCTCGGACCATATATTTTACCCATACTATCGAGACACATGCTCTGGCATAACCATTCCCGATCAATTCATTTTTAGGAGAAATTTCAGAACAAAAATTACGGGAGGGCCCGGCTTTCTTATTCTAGAAACATAGTTTCCTTTGTGCTTTTTTTATTTTATTTTATTTTATTTTTTTGCAAAATTTCGATGAGCGAATCTCAAGAGGTGCTCCATGCGTCGTACTAAGTGGTAAGTGGTCTTGAGAAATTGTTTAGGAATAGTTTGAATATATTTTCTTGAAAATATGGTCAAGTTTATCCGAGTGCGACACGGATTCAGCAAAATACTTATAAAAGAAAGAAAGATAGAAAGAAATATTTTAAATAAAAAGAGAGAGAAAATATAACATAATTAAATTCCATAGCCAATTTTTGGGCAGCAACTTGAAAAATCCCAAACAAAAAAACATGTTTTACGAAATGGAAATACTCATTCTTATATAATAGACTTAGGTAGAGTGATTATGATGGCTCATACAAAATATATGGAAAATAACAGGCTGTGCTCACTCTCTTCTTTTTTTTTTTTTTTTTTTTTTTTTTTGGGAAAATCTCATAACTTTCGGCGCGAATCACCTATGACAAACGCATCGGTAGCGGTAGGCACTATTGACGGGATCATTGGCGTCGACGGGGACCTGCTCCGCTCTGCATTTGAACCTGCAACCCCTGCATTGAAATGTGCAAGTAGGAGCTGTGGATCCAATTAGCCATCTTCTTGGTCCTTTCACTCCCCACTTCTCAATCTCCCCTTTGTCTTCTGTCTATAAAAAAAAAAAAAAAAAAAAAAAAAAAAAAAAAAAAAGGAAATTGCAAAATAATTAATGAAATTTTCTAGCACCTTTTATTATTTTATTTTTATTTAAAAAAAAAAATTGGAAACTCTATGTTTCATTAAACCAACATAGCAGTTGATACAGGCACTAGACCTTCTTATATTAAAAAAAAGAATATAGTGGTTTTTGTAGATAATTAAGCTTGACATTTTTTTTTTAACTTATTTAAAATTGTTTTTAAATGTTCACTGTTTCATATAAAGAACGACGAACTTTTCACAAAAATAAGGGCATGACTACTTCGTTGCGCAAGTGATATAAACCTGATTTCATAGCCTTTAAAATTGCGGATGTATCTAAATCTCGATATTAAAGAAAAAAAAAAGCAACGGACTTCACCTCTGCCGCCGGCTCCTCCTCTTCTGATGCAGCTAACACCGAGCTCGTGAAGCGGTAAGGAACTAAACTACTCCTTGCGCCGCGTACTTTACATCCAAAAAAAGATACATATAACAATGTTAAAGCAATAAAAATGTTTATAAAAAAAAAAGAAAGAAGAGGAGTATAAACTAACCATGGATGGTGTAGTTTGGTTGGAGAACAATGGTGAGGAAGAGAAAGAAGAGGAAGAAAAAGAAGAAGAAGAAGAGGGGAGAGAGAGGGGTTTTGAGGGCCATTGGGAAGGGATAAGAGGGGAGAAAGGGAGGCACAAATTTGAAGGACTTAGTTAAAAATTTTGGGTGATATGGTGATGTTGTGGAGAAGGGAAGAGAGAGCAAGGGGAGATAGATATATGGACAGCATGCAAGACTGCCTGCTCTTAGTCTTAGGGTGTGTACTGCTAGTGCTCATGCAACACTCCCAGGCCCAGCCTTGTTTGAGGTCCCCCCGCTAATCTACCAGGATCCGCACCAGAAAAACTCCTAGGTCGGTGGCCTTCCGCCTTCGTCTTCTTTTTTTTCTTTTTTTTTTTTTTTTTTTTTTTTTTTTTTTTTTTAGGGGAGGTGACGATGAGAAGAAATTCGTCAACCTACAAGGATCCGAACTCGAAAAAATCATGGGGGTGGTGGTCTTAGTCTTTCTTTTTTTGGGGTGATAACAAGATAAAATTCACCTATCTACTAGGATCCGCATTGAAAAACTCATAGGTCGATGATATTAGTCTTCCTTTTTTAGGATGATAATAAGACAAAATCCACCAACATACCAGAATCGCACCTGAAAAACACATAGGTCGATGATATTAGTCTTCATTTTATTGGGATGATAGTGAGAAAATTCACTCGCATACTAGAATCAGCACTGAAAAACTCCTACGCTGATGGTCTTAGTCTTCCTTTTTTTTGGTGTAATGACAAAATTCACCAATCTACCACGATCCGAATCCGAACCTAAATAACTCATAGGCCGGTAGTCGTAGTTTTCTTTTTTTTTTTGAGATGATAATGAGACAGAATTCACTGACATACTAGGATCCGCACCTGCAAACTAGTAGGCCGGTGGTCTTAGCCTTTCTTTGTTTGGGTTGATAATGAGGCGTGATAACGAGACAAAAATCACCAACATACCGGAATCTGTACCTGCAAACTCGTAGGCCGGTGGTCTTCGTCTTCCTCTTTTGGGATGGTAATAAGATAAAATTCACCAATATAACAGAATTTGTACCTGTAAACTCGTAGGACAGTGGTTTTAGTTTTTCTTTTTTTTTTGGGGCGATAATAAGATAAAATTCACCAACATACCGGACTCCGCACCTGCAAACTCATAGGCCGGTGGTTTGTGATCATTAACAATCGTAATATGTGAGTTAGGCGGGACTACCATTCAATACGCTCCATTTTCGATCGAGATATACAATAAAAGCCGAGCTCGCGGTCACATATCTAAACAAACAAACAAACAAAAAGATAGCAGAGATTTCAATGTAGCTCTTACTGTTTGCTCCAAGTTCTCCAGATTCAACCATGAATCTACGACAGAAAATGCCGACTGTTTATGAATAGATCATGCCTGTGTGTGTGTATATATATATATATATATATATATATATATATATTGCTCAGAGAAAGAAATCACCACGGAGCACCCATGATTTTTTCTGTGTATATCAAATTTCATGAACAAACAAGAAACAATTTATGCAGTCTAATTTATTAGCGAGACTGGATATTGAGAGACAGCTATGATCTGCCCATCAAGGGTGAATTGGGAAGGACTTATTATATCGATCCATTTTCGGTCGATATAGAGGATAGCAATCAAATTTAGCAATTGAATCATCATCCTTCCCGCCAACCAAATGAATTTTTTTAATAACCAGATAAAAACATTTCTGATACATATCTGTTACAAACTTCATAACTTTTTCTAAAAATAAGAAACTTTATATATCGTATTACAGTGGCCGCGACTCAAACTCGTAAGCGGTGGTTCATAAACCACCCGGCTCGGTCGTCGAGCTATCCCATCGTAGGCCAAACAAATGAAAATAAACAGTATCCATTTTATGTTGTAGTCTGATTAATGAATCTGGAGGCCTGGAAGCAACCAATAAACGCTACATGGATTTCTCTGCTCATCTCTATTGCTATATATACAGTATAGATAATAACTTAATTTTCCAAATAGTTGAAAAAAAAAAAAAACTGTAGGTGCATGGTACAAAATAGTCTCAATAAAATTTTTGCTTTTTTAATGACGAGATGAAACCTTTTCAATGTTAATGGTCGAACCAGCCACCAATTTAATGAATTTTACTAAAAATTCATAAAAATTGTCTATTTTTTATTTTAGAATCATATTTAATATTTGAATTTATGATACATACTTTATAAGGCACACGTCGCCCTGCTCGTCCCGAGGGATGCCTCAGTAAAGTCTTAGAGCACACCCTGTTTATTGCCCAATTAAATCTCACCCGTTCATTCCCTTGTACCCATCCAAAGTTGTACATTGCACTTATCCCAAGGGGACATGATGGGGGAGAAAATAAAGAGAGGAGAATAAACAGGGAGATTTTGACCAAATTTAGGATAATCATCAAATGACTTCAGATTTTGACCAAATGATAAATCGAATCTCGTAGATTTTTTTTTTTATTTATTATTCCTTAGAATACAGATGTAGTAACAGGAAAACATAGCATTGAACGTGTCGAAATCAAGGATTTTGTGTTAATGTCATCAATATATAAGTATATAATGTAATATTTGCCACAAAAAAAAAAAAAAAATTAAGAATTGCCGAAAACTATCCTACAAACTCCCACTATATTTCCTTCCTCCAGGCTCCACCAGCTGCTACTTTTTTAGAGATTTTCCATCGTAACCGGCTCCTTCCGACGACCTTCATAACATATGAGTTCAAGCAAAAAGATCTATCCACATTCCTTAAAACTAAATGCAGACAATCGACGGCAGAAGCTCGCGCCATCTTTTTATGTATACTCACAGGCTAGTGCATGAGAGTATTGGAGCCGCACAAACTCGAACTTGAGACACATTGTCTTAAGCCACATGATTCATCGCACAAGCTACATGAGTTGGGCACCAGCTGCTACTCTTTTATTTTTTATTAATTATTTTTTTAAACTTTTTTTTTGCGCAAGTATGTGCATGTAGACATGTATATATGTATGTATGTAGTTTTTGCTGCTTTTTTAGCCAACTCTCTTCTTCCTTCCTCATCTTCAGCTGCTACTTTTACTACTGTAAATGATCACAGAATACGCGTATTTCATGTGTAGTTCCATGAAAAGGTACGTGCACCTGTGCATTTTCCTTCTAAAAAAGTAGTGTGCGGCCTGGCAAGAATCCATCAATATTGAATTGAGGGACTCAGACTTTCAAACTACACAAGAAAGCTAGCAATAAAATCAGCTTGATAACACACCAAAGAAATAGAGATTTTAGATATGAGTTCTAGTTGAACTATGTCTCGAATTTCATTGTTGCCCGATATATGTCCTCTGCAAGCCCAAATCAAGTTGAAAAAAAAAAATATTTGAATTTTTTTTTTCAGATCTCTGTGATGGTAGCGGAAAAATTGGGTTCTTAGACTCAGACTCATGAATGAAGCCCACCACTGACCTCCACATAGGTGTGGGGCGGGAGGGGGAGCTCCCGCAGTATGGAGCTATTAGTCCATTAGGATTTTTGTATGATATAAAAAGGTGGATGTAATATTTTTGCGGGGGCGGTTAGGGTTTGTCCTTTGTGTTCACTGTCGATTAGTACTCTCCGATTGATAGTGGATCTTCTTTCTTTCTCATCCATGGACGTGCGAGTTTTATCTCCGAACCACGTAAAATCCTTGTGTTTTCTTTCGTGTATTATTTTATTCTCGATTTTTTGTGTTTGAAATCATCTTGAGGTGTTCGATCTACCGCTCTAATTTTAACAAATATACTGTGAATGAACCTCTAGAATTATCTCCATTGTATGTTGGCGAAAGCGGATCATGATTCTCACTCGTACTCATGTCAACCGGTGATGCTTTATCGTCGTCATCGGTGGCGATGACGAGAGTCGCTATCTACTGCTCACTCCAACTCTCGGGGTCGTGCCGGCGCCAAATACTTGTATATATATATAAGTGGTTGTCATAAAGATATGACCGATGCTTTTTATAAGCCTCATATGGGCTTAGCCAACATATTGTGTGTGGCCCATTAGGTGGCCCATGGGCTAAAAACCACAAATGAGAACGAAAGCTTAAAAATAAAAGTTTACTGAAGAACTGAACTCTTAATTTATCCAATTTCAAATACGCATGAATTATCAATTCTACCACAAAATTCACCTTATTTGAAGCTTACAATCTTATCCAACCTAACTGATTGAAGCTAGAATCAGATTTCGAGATACTTTTTAAAATACTTATAGATATTTTTGAAAAAAAAAAATTAATATAAAAATTATAGATTTTAATTATATATTCAAAAAAATTTCAAAAAACAAAAACCTTCTAATAGATATTCTAAAAATCCAAAAATCTTAAAATCGTAACGGATTTCGAAACTGTTTTTAAACTGCTAATTTTGGAACCGCAAAATATCTATTAATGAGAATTTTTATTAAAAAAAATAATAAATATTAAAATTATAGATCTCATAGAAATTTATAATATTTATATTTATTTTTCTCCAAAATACCTCTTGATGTTGTTTCTCTACAGTTGCATAAATTTTAGCAGAATTTTGTTGCAAAGAATCTGATCCCAGAAGCTCATGGGAAGATAATTTACTGTGATGCCAAAAGTGCCTTATATTCCATTCCTACTATATATATATATATATATATATATATATATATATATATATATATATATATATATATATATATATATAGCCGCATTGGTCATATTAAAGCTATTTATTTGCTGTGTTAATATAACCTTTAAAATATCTACTTAACAGGTACCCTAAGTGAAGTTAAGAACATAATTTACTATATCTTTAATGAGTTATACTTTGTATATATAATAATTAGACATTTTTAATTATTTTAATAAATTTTGATTAAAATTGTAAAAACACAATATATTTATGATAGTTTTTTTAAAGAAATATTTAATATTTTATACTGGCCTTCTAGTAAACAATTGTTCATAACAAAATTTTTGCCTGCTATTTTGTCCTTATTAATTTTTCTTTTTTTTTTGGTCCTTGTTTATAACAGGTATTAAACAGGTCCACGAACCAACCAGCGTTGACCCAATTGGTTAGCAGAGCTGGATATTGGAATGAGACCAAAGATCTATTTCTCATGAAGAATATGTCAAAAAATTCGAATTTCAGCAACACCTGGTTGGAAGGATCTACCGTTTACTGCTCAGTATTCGGTAAAGATGTATGATAGAAATTAAACTCGATGGTCAAGACCAAATCCACGAATAAATACACGTCGAGTCACATGCAGGATACCCATGCATAACTTCGTCGTCTTCATTGGACTCGTATACACCACAAATAAACTAGTCACTTCTTGGTGCAATAACACTGATAACCTATGAGATTCACCCTCTCGAGATCAGTGTTTGGAGATGGACAGTGGATATCAAACAGGAGTCATCCTTGGACAGCACTAATATTTTTTTTTTTCTCAGATTAACAAGAAAAAAAGACCAGTCAACCTTTGCCACATCTACTAAATCGTAGTTATACCATAATACCTTCTCAAGCACGTACATTACACCGATTTATCATAGAATATAGGTGGAATTACCTCTCGAGATCAGTCCACCGGCACTGCTCGTCTGCTTCCTGCGATCGATTTTCGAGATAGTATATGAAGTTTTTATTGATTTATTTTGAAATATTTTTAAAAAAAATGTTGAAACTTAAAAAATTATAAATTTCGATGCGCTATACAAATTTTTAGTTAAAATTTTTTTCGAAAAAATTACCAAACACCATATCAAAATGATAATCAAAATAAAAATTTTATATAACATCTCGTAATCCGTATAACTTTTTATTTTATATAATATCTCGTAATCTGTATAACTGTTAGATGGCTCGATATGAGCCATTGAATTTTGCAGGAAGCAGACGAGCTGCGCTACTCACCACCAGCCTGCCTGCCGGACATCTTTTATTATTAATATTTCACCAAAATTGAGAGTAGGTAGCCCGTGAACTCTCTCTCCAACTCGAAGCATGCAGACAATCTTCTTCACGGGCTCATCCCTACCAATATCACCTATTTATACTGCTCTCAGCTCATACAGATCATCAACCCAAGCGAAGATATAGATATCAGATCTCAGTACTTAAGCGAGTCCGGCCATTAATGGAGACGGGGAAGCTGGTTGTCGTGCTGGCAACTTTCGCCATCATATTGGCGGCCATGGCGGAGTTATCAGCAGCTCAGGGCATCTGCAACATGACTCAGGTATTATGGCACTCTAACTACGTATCACTTTAGAGATTAATTTAGAGATCTTAACACTGCTCTTTAAAAACAAACCTGCAGTACTCAACTGTTCTTGTAGAAGTGAAATCTTTTAGTCGTATTTTCCTTTTTTTAAATAAAATCATTTTTCGAGGACCCCGGGTACTACTCGAACCTAGGACACTGTCCGTATACGTCACCAATATGCATGGCTCAACCTAGGAGGTTACTCTGAACTAAGATTTTCGGTGCCGAGCCGAACCGAGTTTCGGTAAACTCAGATTTCGGCACGTGCCGACCATACCGATGGTGCCGTGCCGACCATGCTGATATATATTTATTAATTATTTTTTTAAAACTAAAATTAAAAATTAAAAAAATTAATTAAAAAATTTAAATATAAGATTTTTTGACACGTACCGTGCCGACAACTGCCGCAACAGGCACATACCGTGCCGACAACTACCGGAACAGGCACGTGCCGCACGGCACCGAAAACCATGCTGAAAACCATATTACCGTCATCGCAACGCAGGAGCGCGTCGAAACTGGATTGGGAGGATTTCTGAACCCCGTCCATCTATTACGATATCCTGTCACCCCTTTTTGAATAAGATCTGATTATTATTATCCACAGGAAGAGCTTAATGCATGCAAGCCGGCGTGCAGCACCGGAGCAAAGCCGGCAGCAGCGAAGCCATCGGGCGCTTGCTGTACAGCGCTCGGACACGCAGACCTTGCCTGCCTCTGCACGTACAAGACCTCGCCGTGGCTCCCGATCATCGGAATCAACGCAACGCGCGCCATGGAGCTGCCCTCCAAGTGCAACATCAGTACCGCCGAGCAATGCGGATGATTAAGATAAATGCTAGTTCTGAAAGTCCTGTGGAAGTTTGTGTTTTCTTGTATTGTTTTGTGCTTAATTTAGTGTTGTGTTCTTGGATGTTTGTTTTATGAGTCTTTGTGTGAATCCATATTGTGTCTTCTTGTTTGATTAAAGCTGTTTTAGTCTATCTTTAACTTGTACTGCTATTTGTCTAGTGGAAGACCAATCTCTTGTTTTATCTGTATTATTAGTAGTCCTTTTTTTTTTCTTTTCTTTTTTTAATTTTTTTTTTTTGTGTATGAGCGCATAGTAGTGAAAGCAAGCTGAGTTCGAGTCGAGTACCACTAAACTCAAGCTCGGCTCAATTGGTTTAGCTCGAGCTCGACTAGTTTCAGGGCTGGGCTCGAACTCAACTCGACTAAAAAATTTCAAACTCAAATTCAACTCAATCTTAGCTCGTTTGTATCAACTGAGCCAAGCTTGAGTCGAATCGAACCACTAGAGCTCATTTCGATTGCATAAATTAGACTAAGCTCGAGCCGAACTCGAACTCGAACTTGCTTAAATAATGTTGTTGAATCCATACTTGAACTCGACTTGAGATCGAGCCGAACTTAAACGAGTTCACACTCGTAAGCAGCTCTGCTTGTTTTTACCCCTACGAGCGCATGCCCTCTTTGACAATGAGCAGTCTCCCAAGCTACAAACCAGGGCATGATGGCTCTCTCTTTTTCCTCTCCAGTCTCCACCAAGATAGCATGTGCCAAATGTTTGAGACTTTTCCCTGCATTGAAGTTCGTAGGCCTTGTGGAATTACTGATCTCGAGGACCTATACTCTTAGGCGATCAAGTCGTAGCGATCCGATGACCAAAATTTGATCTGAGAGAGACTATTCTGAGGTTAACCCTCTCTCTCTCTCTCTCTCTCTCTCTCTCTCTCTCTCTCTCTCTCTCTTATATATATATATATATATATATATATATATATATATAACACATATACATTAGCTATTTCCTCCACTGTCCACCAGTGAAGGGATTTCAGTAGGCCAAAAACTCCAAAATACTTAAAATAACTCCATGAACATTATTTATTTCTTCTTCTTTGTATTTGTGATACCGGGAAGAAATGGTCCGCAGAGGCAAAGCATTGTTGTTTGTAGGTTTCTTCGGATGGCGCCAACTCAAGCTTCACCTTGAAACCTCAAAGGTCCAGGCATAAACCAGCCGACCTTCTACATACGAGTGCAAAGATCTACTACGGATGCCATTCCAATCCTTGAACCTGGGTTGAGACGCCCGCACCGAGCACTCAACCCGGCCGGCTGCTTGTGCAGGGAGGGTGGAACCAATGAAGGTGAAATGACGAAAAAAGAACACATCATTCATATCCTCCTATGAAAGGATATTCCAACAACTTGCAACAATCGAGTTATCAACAAATTGTACCTCCAAAACAAGTTTGAAAAGATCATCAAAGAACAAGACAATAAGTTTCCTATGAACAACTCTTTATCTGTTTTGAGAAATGGAACATCCGTTTAACCCCAAACAGTTAAAAAAAAAAACCGGTTAAAAACTTTGGAGTTTTTATGAACACACCCCATTTTGCTATTTACAAAAGAAAAGAAAATCTAAAGAAAATCAAGCAATCATCTGTTGCAGGGACCTTTTGTTATTACATGTATATATCTATTCTTCTTTCGAACAGATGAACGTCTTTACGAGCTTCTTCAAGCAAAACTGCTGGAGCTCCCAAAATTTGCGCTGCTAAAAAATGATACATGCAATGCTCAAAAAGTGAACATGATTTGGTTCAAGAAATTTTGGGAGAATTTTTGGGAGCTCTACCAGTCAAGGGCATCGCATATGGCACAAATCTTGCACGACGTCAGTATTATTACCGAAATGGGCAAAATCAGACCTATGAAGAAGATTTGACTGATGCCTTTGAGAAGAACTTTTCGAATCGCTGCTTAAACCTTTCGCCGAGAAGCAGTGGGTAACTTGGATGTGGTGAGTTCTAGTCTCAGTCGAGCCACTCCCCGTCACGTTGACCGATAAAACAACCTCTTTATCTCGAGTGTCTTCGCACCACCAATTTTGTGGGATCCCATCGAGATATTCTTCTTGCGTGTAGAAATCTTCATGATGTACGGATACCTCCATGATTTGTCCAGGCTTGATTATACCAGCAGCTGGATGGACCTACCGAATCCATTTAACCAAAAACGTACCATCAATTATTTTTTTAGATAAAAGACAGCAAGATAAACAAGACGAGCTTCCCTTCAAAGCTCAGAAGGAAGAATATAGAGCTCCCAAATTCACCCATTAATCAATGTGCTTTGTTATGCACCCCCAAAAACCCACACAAGAAACCACACATGCTGACGTGGCACAATCAATACCACACATCACGATGGGTATATCTGTAATTTTACTATATTGTGCGAATCAAGGAGTTGTGCGGATCACGAGGTGCGTGCGTGGTGGAGATTGGTTGTGTGTGATTTGTTGGGTAGTTTGTTGGGGGTGAGTAGTTTTTTTCTATAATCAATAACGTTCAATTTGAACATCACATGCTTCACTTTTTCTTTTTTAAGCAGTACACGGTGCAGCTATGCATGACATTTTGCTTTTGTAACAGGTAAGGGGAAGCTCTCAGCTCTCTTATTTTGTAATTAAAAAAAAAAGGAAAGATTCTACATTTTTTACTATATTACTAAGCTGTTGGTAGGATGAAATCTGAAAAACTAGGATCTTGCAAGAAATGATTTTTTCTGAAGCAAAGGAACGCACATGATGAGCTTCAAACTTCATAATGACACAGCAAGAACCTTGGTCCATGCAAATGACAACCACCAGGCAAAAAGAAGATTAATCATTTCCAAGCAACAATATGATCAGGTTTTCAAACACTTGCCATATGGCATACATAGAGAGGCTAAGCACATTTAGACAACTCGTTAACGTGTGTAACAGTTATACATGATCTGGCTGGTTCAATTGCCATGGGTGGTGAGGAATAATTTCAGGTTGTGGGGTATACATAGAGGCTTTTTCTGTACTCAAAAAGGAAAAGGCCATAGACTGTGGAAAACTTTGATATAAACATAAGCCACCAAATAACAAATTGAGCTATATGGAAATATAGCTAAGATTTTCATCTCTACGTAATGGCGTTAGCAGTGTGCCCCTCTTCTTGAGAGATTTCTGCTCCTAAGAAGCAAGCAAATGGGGACCTAGCAGGAAGCTAATGCTACATGTTGCTAAAAAGGAAAAGGCCATTTGCAGTGTGCCCCTCTTCTTGAGATATTTCTTTTTTTGTTGAGATAACGAGACGAAACTCCTCCCTGAGTCTCCGCTAACTCGCGGACACACAATTTTCTACGCACACCTATAGGACCATTTTGGACCCAGGTGCGCGCAGGAGAGTAAAACCCCGGCCTGGCGTCCTCCCGCGGACCAGACATGGAGTACTGGGAGTTACCCAGCCACCAGCTTCCCCGCAACCGCTGTAAACTCGCGGCCACGGGCACATCCCCATTGCAGGCACCCCCGGGGGTTCGAACCCGGGCGCTCGCTTCCTGAGGCAAGCGCCCCGGCCGTTCCACCCGGGGGCGGGGGACGATCTTTACGATTTCTTACCCTGAGGGTTCTTATGACCCTTAACAAGCATTCATTTTAAGGGTCTGATGGGAGATAACAAGCACTACCAGTTCTCTACAATGAGCATATGGAGTGAAAGGAAGAATAATACATATAACAAAATACGAATAAACATGAGGTTCCTGATTAAGATAATAAAAGAAATCATACCTCTAGCCAATGAGGAAATCCAAATGAACCCCTTGGACATAGCTCGGATGACTGGCCATCCTCTTTGATGGTGGACTGACCTTCACAATTGATCTCAAATATAGCTCTGTGATTTTCAGATTTATTAGTGATTCTTAGAATAGAAGTGTCTTGGTTTTGTAAAATGATATTATTCGTGCTGACGATTGTCTCAGGAACTGTATTATACTCTTCTTGCAAAGATCTCACATTCTCATTTGACGCGACTATTTCCCCATACAGTTGCCTTCTTATTCGCTCATCTATTCGTGCAATTTCAACATTAAATATGCACCTGACAGGTTTGTGATCGCTGTCTGTTACGTCCATGCAAGCATCATACCTAAAATAAAACAAAGTGAAGCCTCAGATTAGTAATAAAGGAGTAGAAGAATTTGAACCATAATATTAGCTTGCAAGAACTTAATTGAAAGAAATAGAAACAACATTTAACTTGTAAACAATTTCGTTTCTCCAATCTTTTAACACTATTGGGGGGAATTGCACATGAAATCAAATTATAGTGGCAAATGTAATTTATTATTTTACATCATGAACACATATATCGAGGTGACCTACATCTTAGAACAAGAATATTGGTAGAAGTAGAACTATATAACTCATTAAGCAACACCAATTTTTATTTTGAACTATATAACATCTATGTGAAAGTAGCCGATAACATCTTTGATATGTTTTGATCATGTACGTATCAAAAAGGCTAAACAAATACTCGGCCGCTTACAGTGCAATTGAAGAAACTACAGGGCACTCCAAAGAGCATTCAGCCACTGAAATTGAGCGGCTATCACGATATAATATTCTGTCACACCATGCTGGAATACGTTTCTTCTCACCAGAGTCATACCCTACATGAAAATAAAAAAACTACAGTTATAGTCTTATAGATACTATCTTCCGCTGGAAATAGAACATGTGTAATCAACAGAACACATAATCTTTCAGTATAACTCAGCGAAGAGTAGCTCAGTCATGTAAAGAGGTTATGATGAGTCAGACCTACCTGCTAAACCTGGTTGGTGCCTTTCAAACTTGTATGTTGGTGGGAATTTGATATGACCTTCACGCATTCCTTGAAAAACTTTGCCCGATTTCATCTCAGCTCTAAGTTGATCCTTTTCTCTTAGCCAGTCAAAACATCTTTGTGAGACAAAATCTCGTGCTTCATCGTAGGTAATTCCATAAAGGCGATAATTGAAGTCACCGAAAAACACGACCATGTCTGCTTCTGATAATTCAGGTCTACCATCATCAGATTGAACTGCTACTACCTGTAAGAGCAATATCATAGTTCGCCTTATAGACTATAGATGAATGCTACTAGGATATAATAGTAACAGATGAGAACTGTGAAAGTATGAAAAGACCCAAAAAAAAAAAAAAAAAAAACTACTTACACTAGCTGCACGATGTGCTAGAACAGCAGATGTTGAACCAGCTGCACCAAGGAAGATGAATGTATCCAATTAGGAAAAAGAAAATAAAAGTGATGAGCTAAACTATGTGATGCTCATATTGAAATATTGATCTTTGAGTGAAACTTGGGTGATATTTACGGAGATGCAGCGTTCTCATCGACCAGATTAAAGAATTAAAAGATAAATGCAAACCTTGGGCGGAAGGTAGACCAGTGGATGGCCTAGTGAATGTTAGAGTTCGGTAAACATGATCAAAGTCTGCATTCCGGCGGTTTACTGCTTCCAGATGTGCAGCAAAATGGCAGTTCACGAAGCAGAGAGTTCTATCAAAAATTCTCATCCTTAAACCTACAGCTCCCTGTTGAGAATGTTAAACACATGATTATTTATTTCTTTTTCTAGAGTATGATGTCGAACAATTTAGAAGTGTAACGAGATAGAAACCTTGTTGCCAATTGCACGTCCAAAACCACATGGCACAGCAGCAGCGTCAACATCCCCAATATTTGGCCGAAGATTCTTTCTAGCCCTAGAAAAATATGCATCACATTATTTCAGTGTGTATAGTAAACAATTAAAGTAGTAAGTGCTAAAAACTCATATTGGCTATGATTTCAGCACTATCTTTCAGGGCGAAAAGACAAAAATATATAAAAAACCTAAACTTCCTATCGTAAATTGTTCTTTACCATGCTGCAACAAGCAATCCTGCCAACTGTCTTGAACCAACACGTTCGAAAGATGTCCCTTCATCTAACATCTTCCCTATGTTATCCAACCACCAATGCCCGTTAGCACTTCCTTCAAGTCCTACCTAATTCAGTAAAGAAACAAGAAAAATTAGGACATCAGGAATATAATACTACAGCACTGTAAATGTAAGCTACAGCAGTAGACCACATGGAAGGAATTCTTAGCATCCATGCAAACTGCAACCTACAGAGGCATCAGAGGAGTCTAGGAAACTTGGGAAAAAGAACCTAAGGAAATAGCAAAACTCATATCAATAACGGTTCAGATGCTTCTAATACAAATGGTCCATATATCAGATATCACACCTCATCTATTAATGTCAAATTTAAGGCCATCAGAACCTTCTTTATAATTTTTGAATTTTGTATTAAGAATCGTAAAAGCATTTTTGACGGCTACCATTTTATAAATTTGCCTCTAAGAAAACAAAAGCTAGTGTTTCATTATTCTCCAAGCTATGTAGCACGGACACTCCGAAAATGTCAAAGTGTCTGTGTCCGTGCACATGTCAGACACGACACTTCTCGGACACGCCAGAACACATATCGGACATGCCACGTGGCGTGTTTGGAAAAAAAATTAAAAAATAAAAATCAGACACGCATGTTAGACATTTGTGTTCGGCATGTCCGACACACGTGTCGGTATTTATATCATTTTTGTTCATTTTTAAAAGAATTTTTCTTTTGTTTGTTTTTTTATAAGAGTTAAATCCTACATGTAATAGTGGTAAGTAATATAATATAATTATACACTCAAATATTATAATTTTTTTTAGTTTTAGTGATATAATTAGACTTTTAGTATTTAGATTTATTTCAAAGACGTGAAATATTATATTATGGATGAACTTATTATTGAATATTATTATATTCTTTGATATTTAAATATTTCTTATAAATTATTTTTTAATTATTTATAATTTTTAGTGCAATACATGTGTCCTACTTCTTTTAAAATTGCCGTGTCTCCGTTTCCATGTCCGTGCTACATTGTATCCAAGGTACTAGGATGCTTGCTTACTTAAAAGAGTATTTAGAATTAGTATAGTTCTTAATGAGGCTAGCAGCTTGAACATTAGTTAACAAAGTGTAAGCTTGTTAAAATTTGGAAATCAATTGCTTGAGTTCCAAATAATTAGTAAATCCTTTCTCATACTGTTCTAAACAATGGACACATGGTTGACTTCGCTTGGACAATTGAGATAAATGCATACTGAAAATTAATGAAAACTTGGCTTTGACTGTAAATGTTGAAAAAAGCTTACAGTTTCTTTTGCAGCAGCCATTGCAAGAAACCCAGCACCCATTTCCACTTCTTGCAAACCAACAACGACCAACCCTACTTCCGATGCCGCGGACCCCAGCCATGATATTAGTGAATCTGGTAAAGCTCGCTCTTGGCCAACATTCCAAGTACCAACCAAGAACCTCATATTTTCAAATTTTGTATAAGACATTTCCTTGCTTGCTAGCTCTGTTCTCAAAATACTGTCAAGGGGACCCGGGGACATCAAATTCCATCCACGTATACCACCGTGGTTTGCCAACGTGAAAATATAGGAACCACCAACAGTTATCTTTATAACCGGGCTACTATGAGCAACCCAAGTTCCAAGCAAATTCCCCTCCAAATCTAAAACCTGCATCACACCACTTGCATAGCCCACCCACATCTTTGTGCCAAAAGCACAAAAACATTGAACAGCTGAAGAATAATGCTGAAAATCTTGTATTCTGTTTCCATTACCGTCCCAATGAATTAGTAATCCGTTCGTACATCCAGTCCATATGGTTCCATCCATTGAAATGGCCATTGCTTCAGTTCTCTTATTATCATCACCAAAAGTACCCTTCACCGCTACTCTCCTCACAGCATCAGCTGCTCCCATCAGTGCATTTCGTGAGCGTTGGAAAAAGCTCATAGAGCCTTGTGATTTTTCTTTCTTCGACGTAGAAACAAATTTAACCTTCAGCTCATCTTCGACGTACGGATCTTGCCCAGATGTCACATCTACCCCCCGAGTCTCAACTTGGCCATCTACTCCAAAAACTTTCAAAAGGTCCTTCTTACGTGAATCCCTGTTTGTTGCATATGATTAGATTTCTAGAAGAAATTCTCCAAATTATTAAATAGCATGGTTTTCAATGCCGGTCAACACAGCCCGTGCCAGACGGCACGTGCCTGTTCCGACAGTTGTCGGCACGACACGTGTCAAAAAATTATATATTTAAATATTTAAATTAATTTTTTTTATTTTTATTTTTAAAAAATAACAAAATAAATATATATCGGCACAGTCGGCATTGCACCATCGGCACAGTCGGCACGTGCCTAGATCTGTGTTTACCGAAACTCGGCTCGGCTCGGCACAAATACCTTGTTAAATAGTCAATGCAGTGTTGGGCGCAATGAAAGAATTGAATTCAATGTTAACCAAGGAAGAGGTTAGTAAAGTGGCTTACCACAGCGCAAAAAATAGACTACTGGCACTCCACACTTTTGATCTTGAATTATCAGATACTAAGTGTTTTACGTCTGCACCAGGCAACGGACAAACACCATTTACAGTGACCTGGCTTCTAAGGTCAACAAAGGACCTCTCAACAGATAGAGTGGCCATATGCCTTTTTTCTGCAGTCAGAGAAAGGGCCTTTTCGATCGATTCCCACGGCCAGACCTTAATAACCCCACCTTCAGAACTTGACCACAAATCACCTGCATTCATACAATGTAAACGAGTAATAAAATTAGATAAGCAGCACGTAATTTGGCATGATAGAAGATCAGGCGTAAAGAATAACATAGCGTAGGACCTAACAACAGAACGAGCGTAAATAATCTTGAGCACACTTTGAAGGTCTGAGTGAAACCCTCAAGCGATCTAAATTTTATGACGTATTTAAGTATTATGATTCTAATTCTCCCACCTCCATGACTAAATTTTGGGTGTGTTTTTCTTGAGATTCATCTGGAAGTATAATCACAGATGCAAAAAATGATGCCAAGCTTTCCCCACAAAAAAATAAAGTAACATAGAAATAAAATAAAAGTATAATAGAACTTAGTAGCAACAAGAAATCGTCCAATCAATTAAAGTAAATCCAAGAAAAATAGGAGAATTATCGATCATTCAAGCAAACAGCACCAAGCTTGGCATTCAGATTATGTCGGATCAAGCATTTTTGGAGCAGACAAGGGCTCCAAACAAACAATAAATGTTGATAGAACTAAAAGCAAGAATCTATCATACAATTCAAATTGCTCACCGTAGGATGTCATGATCATAGCAAGAACAGGACCGCGATGCGCCTGCCATGATAATCCCTCCTTGAACAGAGCTTCTTCGCCGCGGTCGTCGTGACCTGAGTTCATCCTCCACGATCTAACCTTGCCATCTTTGTGCCCCGTCCAGACGAGCCCCGTCGCGGCGTCCACCACAAGACACAGCGTCGGCGCAGTTTTGTCGGATTCACGGAACGGCGCGCTCTCCTCGTCCCCTCTCTTCGCTCTCCCATTCGGGTAGCAATCGAACATCTCCTCCAAATTCCAGACCCTGATCCCGCACTCCGTCCCCGCCCAGATTCTCCCTTTCGCAGCCGCGATCGAGCGGAGGAACGCGCCGACCTGGGTCTCCCGCAGCGGGTGCGGGCGCAGCTCCACAGCGGGCGGCCGCCCCGGATGCATCGCGGCGCGAATTGGGACGCGGAAAACCCCGGCCCCGCCGCCGGCGCCCATGAATTCCGGCAAAGATCCCGGCGCTCCGCCATACTCCGACATCACGCGCTCTAGCGTCAGCGATCCGTCGCTGTCACCGAGCGACGACGAGCTCCCGCCGTGGCGCGGGAATTGTGGGGGCAGCGCGTGCGGGTAAGACAACGCCCTCCCGTCTCCACTACCGTCAAGAAAGAAATGATTGTGCGAGTCAGAGTATATACGGTCTTCGTCTAAGCTGTGTTTGCGAAGAGCGTTGCGCTTGTTACTGCCACCGGCAGCAGCTGTTGCATTAGAAATAACAGCTCCGTCGCGGCCGAGCGGCTGGCTGTAAGATATCAACTTGTTGCGGTGGTGGTGGTGGTTGCTTCTGTCGGAGGCGACGTCGTCGTCATCGTCAACCCACTCATCCATGGTAACTCGATAGTTTATGTGTGTGAAAGCTGCGAAGATGAGAATGATGGTGGTAGTGGTGGTGGTGATGGTGCAACGAGGGGGCCCTGTAAGGAAATGCTATCACAACGTGAAGACGTCAACGAAAGCGAAGCTAGAGAGAGAAAGTAGAGAGAGGGGGGGGCATCTGTGGTCCACCGTAAGGCGTGGATCACCTCCAGTTTATTTCTCTTCATTACCATCCAGTTCACGGCTTCGATAACCCCATGTGCATCTAACGGCTCTAGTTAAAAGTTGTTATAATTGGTCGCTTAAGTTGTTCCCTTGGGGAAGTTTTAAAATACTACAAATATAAATTTTATTATTTACACATAACACACTAAAATTTATATTTAAAAATAATTTTTAACTATATATGTTTTTAAAAAATAAAAAATATAATGTTGCTCTTTAATATATTTTAAAAAAAAATTAAATAGTATATCTAATAATAGATAAAAATATATTCCCACCTCCACAATACCAGCAATTATATGATCAAAAATTCAATCTTTAATATCATTTCGGACAAATATGAAGTTCGCGACATCTCATCCTTATTGTTCTTCATTCTTGTGAATGTATTATTTGAATATAAGGTTCTCTACGCACCACCTAACAAATTTGATGAGCCTCTTGGCTCACCAATGTGGAAATTTTGAATTTTTAAGAAATTGTGAAATAATGGGTTATCTGTCGAAAGTGATATATTTTTTTTGGTCAAAAAAAAGGGACAGAATCCCTGATTCTTTATAAGTCTAGGCATAATATTACAAATACAATCCTATGAAGAAAAGCAATAGCCTCCTGAGGTGGCTCGGCCTGATGGCTCACCGAGCTAACGTCCGTGCGGGCCATCTAGATCCGCATGTGCTTTTCATTAAAAAGCTACAGATATTGTTGCTGGTTGCAGATGCCGGCGAATACAAAAAAAATGGATTTTGCTATGTATTTCCAAGAAACTACACATGCTAACGTAGAACAATCAAAACACATCATGATGGATATATCTGTAATTTTGATATTTTTACGGATCACAAAGTACTTGTGTGGTGGCGATTAGTTGTGTGTAGTTTGTTGGGATGAATAATTTTTTCCAAAAAAATAGCAGTCATGCGGACTGGTCCCCTACGGCCCTATGCGGCTCGCACGAGATTAAGGGACTGAATTCAGCCGATTGACCTGCACCACTGAGCCGTGCGGGCTATCTGTAGTCCGTACGATTGGGACCACAGGCCAAACATGATCAATATAGCCTGCAATTTAACTCACATGCTACGGACTTTATTTGCATCTCAATCCCAATCCAGTTCACCACTGAGAAGTGTTAGATTTGGAGTTGGAGGCATGAGGAGGAAGGACACGGAATAGGATAGTTAAAAGCATTCGGTAGGACAACTTAACGTGGGGGCATCTAATGCGGTGGACTGGAGGTGATCCAGGCCCTCCAACGTGGAATCGAGGGAGATAAAATCGCCGCCGTGAATTACTCGGCGCCAACGCCGGCCGGCTTTTCTGCTGCAGCTTTTGTTAACACAATTTCTCTCATTTTATTTTTATTTCCTCTTTAGATTTTTTTTCCCGGTCCGTAACCATTAAATTTAATTTCTAATTTATATTTTGATTGAAAATAGAATAACCAGATAGTTCCTTCTAACTCGCGCTTGTTAAAATTCGAACTCCGACCTATTATTTATGAGAAACATACTAGATCGTCTTTTAGTATTTAATCCCAGTAATTAACTGAGAGACTATTGAGTTTAATTTCTAACTTCTTTGATCGAAAACGGAATAGTATGGTAGTCACTTCCAACTCACGCTTGTTGGGACTCGAATCCTGACATATTCTTTATAATGGACAGACCGCGACCGTCATTCAATATCTAATAACGCTAATTAACTAAGAGACAATCGAGTTTAATTTCTAACTTATTCGATTGAAAACGGAATAGTATGATAGTTCATTCCAACTCACACTTGTTGTGATTCGAATCCCGACTTATTCTTTATGATACACAAACCACGATCGTCCTTCAGCACTGTAGCACGGACACGGACGCGAACATAGAGATACAACAGAGATACAACACAATACGGGGACACAATAATTTTAAAAGAAGTGGGACATGGACATGACAATAAAAAATATAAATAATTAAAAAATAATTTATACGAAATATTTAAATCTCAGAGAATCTAATAATATTTAATAATAAGTTCATTAATAATATAATATTTTAGATTTTTGTAATAAATCTAAATACTAAAAATTTAATTATATCAACTAAAATTTAAAAAATATATAATATTTGAGTGTATAACTATATTATATTACTTACTACTGTTACATATAGAATTTAACGCTTCTAAAAAAAATAAACAAAAAAAAATTCTTTAATAAAATAAAAATATAATATAAATACCAACACGCGTGTCGGACACGCCGAACGTAAGTGTCTAGCATGCGTATCTGATTTTTTTTTTTTTTTATCAACGTGCCTATGTCCATACACGTGTCAGACACGACCACATCTCGAACATGCTTTGATGTACTGAATAGTCCTTCAGTATCTAGTTATGCTGATTAACTGAGAGACCATCGAGTTTAATTTCTAACTATATTTTGATCGAAAAAGAAATAGTACGGTAGTTCTTTCGAACTTACTCTTGTTGGGATTTGAACTCGACCTATTCTTTATACGGGCAAATCCCGATGGTCCGTCGGTATTTAGTTATACTGATTAAATGTGACCGCGCTGATTGGTTTCCTCTTAAGATTTTGGGAGGGTTTTGATTTTGATTGAGTTCAAGGTTCTAGTGAGTATAATTAAGAAGGTTGGTTGTATATATTATAAATATACAACTAAAATTATAAATTATATCAAAATTTAAATTTTTTTTTATAAAAATAGGTCAAATAAATCGACGAAAGTTTAATAAAAAATTTTGTGATACGTGCTGAACCTATTAACGACCCAAATCACGTACCACACGGAATCGTCCGTGCTTGTTAGCACAGACGATCCCATCTCATATTTATATGAAACACTGGGAATCGTCAGAGTTCGGTAACGATGCATTTTCTATTAAAAAATATTCTTCGCAAAGTTGGAGTTTGTAGAGTTTTTCGAAACTATTGCTAATAACCTCCAGTTTTAAAAAAGTTATAAAATTTATTAAAAAAATATGCATAAGTATTTTAAAAAAATATTAGAAATAATATTTTGGCATGCTTTTGTAATCAAATTCTTTCAAAAAATATTTTTAGATAAATATTTTATTATTCTAAATTCTAATCGGTGAAAATTTTGTAAATAAAATAAAATTTTATTTAGGATGAAGATATGAATGATGTATCTTTAATTTGACTCTTTTTTATCCACCTTTACATATTTTGAGTTTTTAGTTAATATCAGTATAAAAGAAGATATTTTGTGATTAATTTTTTTGTTATTTTATAGTTTTAATGGGATTGTTGCCTTTTTATAATGTGAGTTAATCAAGTCTGAGCATAATTTCTCGGATCAATAATATGGAATAGTTCAGAAACACTCTTTTTTTTTTAAAACTGTAAAATTAATTTAATTTTTTATTTTTAAAAAAAATTACTGGCCGAGTATTTCAAAATTTACAATGGTTTAGTGTTTCAGATGATAAATATAGTATTAGAACCAGCAAAATATATATTTCAGCAAAAAAAAATTCAAATAATTATTGTAGTATTTTTATTTCAGAAATTAATATGTTTCCAAATTTTCCGGTCCGTCGTTGCATCCATCATCTTGAGTTTGACTCTTGATGGAGAAGGATGACTCAGGACGTGACTCGAAGGATGACGCAAATCGCAATCGAGGGCCGGAAGGTGACGTGACAGGCGCGCCACTTGTTGTTGTCTACCGTGTCCATTGAGGTGGGACCCCCGGTGCACCCACCTACATTTTGGGATAATAATTTTGGCTGATATTTCATTTTTATTATTAAACGAATTAAGTAATATTTTTACCAGACTAATTGTATCTTATTTCAAATCATATAAAAGAAAATATAAAAAGAAAATCCATCTTTTGCTAAAAAAAAGATAACTAAACTATTTATGAGAGATTGTAGATTCTAATTCATAATTCATGAATGAAAATTGTGGGATAATTTCATTTCTATGTATTAGAAAAAGGAGAATCAGTGAGAATATTTATTGGAGCAATGCGCCAACAAAACTACTAGCTAATTTATATATTAAAAACTTAAAAAAATTATTTTTTAAAAAAAATAATATAAAAATTTTATGATATTTATAATTTTATATTAAATATTTTTTCAAAAAAATATTTTGGAATTCCAACTTTTAATAAAATTGTAATAAATTTTAAAGTTTTTTTAAATTCCGCTTAAAATTTATTAAACTTTAGACTCAAAATATATATTTAGAAGTAATTTTTTTTTAAAAAAATTTCAAACTTATAGCATTCTACAGCTGCATTGTTTATTGTTATGATAAAAATTAGAAAATTTTTACAAATTAATCCTGCTTTACAAACTTATATAAAATCAATTTCTAAATACTAAATCAGCCACAGTTTTTGCTGACGTTGCAGCACAAATAGAGACTTATTTTGACCTTCAAAAGTTTGTTTTTGTTTTTTTTAATATTATCGTGATGGAACTCATAATACGAGCGCATGTATTTATAGAAATTTTAAACTTGTAAAAAATTTCTGATTCAAGCGCCGATGGACGTTTGGGATTATTTTAACCTTAAAAGTAGTATGAGTGATTTGATATGATATAAGTTTGAAAATGGAAAGCCTAATTTTTATTTACTCAACTATTAAAGCAGACTGTGCGGATAAAGGGGTGACATATTGATGGAGAATTTTTCTATTTATTATTTATAAAAAAGTATTTGTATGTTAGTCCATGTCAATGCAATTTTGAATTATATAGTTATAATAATATATCCTTATTATAAATGTATTTGTAATATATTCATGTTATCCATATTATAAATGTATTTTTCTATTTAATATTTATAAAAAAGTATTTGTATGTTAGTCCATGTCAATGCAATTTTGAATTATATAGTTATAATATATCCATATTATAAATGTATTTGTAATATATTCATGTTATCCATATTATAAATGTATTTTTCTATTTAATATTTATAAAAAAGTATTTGTTGTTAGTCCATGTCAATGCAATTTTGAATTATATAGTTATAATATATCCATATATCACTTAATTAATTATTTATCCATTAATTCATATTTCAATTCATACAGTCAAACACCATCAACGGCAAATGGACAACCACATATATATGGATAACTTCAAAATAAAAAATGGTGGAGGGCCCTCTTTTTATTGCACTCTCTACTTTAAAATATTACTTAAATCTATTCAGAGACCTTTAAATCGTAGTTATATATATATATATATATATATATAGAGAGAGGCTATTCTCAGCTCGACCTGAGAATAGTCTATTCTCAGCTAACATCTCAGCCGTTGATCTGTTTGATCCAACGGCTGAGATTTAATTTTAACACTTAACGGAATAACGATTCACGCCGTTAAGTATTTAACGGCGCCGTTAAGTATTTAACGGCGCCGTTAAGTATTTAACGGCGCCGTTAAGTATTTAACGGCGCCGTTAAGTGTTAAAATTAAATCTCAGCCGTTAGATCAAACAGATCAACGGCTGAGATATTAGCTGAGAATAGACTATTCTCAGATCGAACTGAGAATAGTCTATATATATATATATATATATATATATATATATATATATATGTATATATATTAATATATATATAACTTATGCACAGAACGTGCTAACTTCCACTAAAAATGTTATTTTTTAAATTAAATTTATGTATAAGAGTGTGAATTTGTAACCATATTTTCTGAGGATGAAGCAAACTATGGCACATGTTTCATCCTCTTATCACTTTTTGAAAGATTTTTGGCTGTGACGATTACACTATATGTATAACGGTTTAAAAAAATTTATTTAGCAATATTTTAAAAAAAATTAATATTAAAATTATAAATTTTGACGAGATCTATAATTTTCATATTTAAAATTTTTCTAAAAGATACTTTTAAAAATATATTTTTGGACTTCAAAAAATAACAGATTTAAAGCGGATTTATAACTATTTTTAAAATCCGATGAATTCGTTAATTTTAGAATGCCAAAATATATATTTAGAAATATTTTTTGAAAAGTTTTTGAACATAAAAGTGATATATCTTATCAAAATCTATAAATTTCAATTATGAAGTTTTTCTAAAAAATGATATTAAATTTTGTTTTTATTTAAACATGAGGGAGATATACGTTGACGTGGTGTAAACGTTTCATCGTAGAATTTGTCTCACTTTCTTTGGTTGTATGAATCTCCCACACATGAAACTGCCATTATTTTACCATTTACTTAAAATAAATTTCTTAACGGATTAGTTTTTAAACCCGCTAAAATTTTAAATATCTATTTATAATTTTTTTTAAAAAAAAATAAATATAGAAATTATATACCATATTAAAATCTATCATATTCAAAATTTTTCAAAAATAAAAAGCTTTAAATTAATTAAGTTTGATAATGACTTGTATATCCCAGCATTTTATTCTAATCTCACTAAATGGATAGCTCAAATATGATAAGCGGTTTAGATCATAATTTTATGTGTCATATAGTCCGTATCAGACGATACGTGTTTGTCCCAACAATTATCGATATGTATTAAGTTTAAAATTTATCAAAATACGACAGGAGATGTCACCTTAAATTTTGATTTAGATACCATCCTAAATGTAAGGTGCTTGCTCTACCGCATCTCCGATGATCTTATGCTATTTTCGTATGGTAGCAAACAGTCTATTCAAAGAGTTTTCAAACCTTTATGGATTAAAAGCTAAGTTGTCTAAAAGACGGATATTTTTAGCTGAAAATGATAACTATCCCGACAAATCGTACAACAAATTCATACACTTAATATCTACCACATATTTCTCTCGTATTTCGCACTATTTATTAAAATTATATCTATTTCTCTTACAATTTATGGTTCTTAAATTGCCACATAAGTATAAATAACTTATTATGAGATTTTTTTGATGTACATAATATTACTCTTTTCTAGCCGTCTTACAAGATCGGAATGCTAGAATATTTCAATTTACAAGAAGGAAGGCTACCAATCAAAGTACCTTGGAGTTCATTAGACTCTCAAAATCAAATTGTCAGGCCCTAACTAATAAAATTACTGGAAAAATATCAGGTTGGGCTGACAAAACCCTCTCTTATACTGTCATCTTCTCCATAAATTTTGATAAAATTTATAATTTTTATATTAAATTTTTTTTCAAAAATATATCTACATAAGAGTTTTTGGATTACAAAGTTTAACGGATTTTAAGACAATTTTTAAATATGTTTTAAACTTATTAAACTTTAGAACCACAAAACATATTTTTAAAAGTATTTTTTTTAAAAAAAAATTAATATGAAAGTTGTAAATCTCGTCAAAATCTATAATTTAGATGTTGATTTTTTTTTTAATATTTTTAAAAATATTTTTTTTGACCGTTATAAAGAATGATACGGTGTATTTGTTCATCTTTGTTCTTCCAAAGTCTGCTGTATTGGAAGTAGAGAATTTTTTTCCAGAGAGGACTAATCAGAAAAATTCTGCTGCCTTTGGCTAAACTGATATTTGCAACCCTAAAAGTGAGAAGAATGGTTGTGGCAGCTACCATCTATCATATTTGGAAGTAGAAAAAACTCCCAAACATTTCAGGAAGACCAAGCAATCTCAAATATATCAAATTTATTTCTAGACCCTGCTTTCAGTATTTACAGGTTCATAAAGTGACAAGTTTATAGATTAATTCTGCAAGGCTATGTTAGTATATCTCACATTCCTGTCACTCTTGCTACTGTTTTATATTATTTCTACTATATATATATATATATATATATATATATATATATTAATAATTTTTAATTATTTCATGGCTGCTGAGTTGTACACTGAGTTTATATACTCAGTTAGCTTTGTATGTTGGTACTGATTCAATAGAATGTGCTTATATATATATATATATATATATATATATATATTAATAATTTTTAATTATTTCATGGCTGTTGACTTGTACACTGAGTTTATATACTCAGTTAGCTTTGTATGTTGGTACTGATTCAATAGAATGTGCTTTACTTATAAATTAAAAAGAACTACTCTATAAAATATTTGTATAGTAGTCAAAATATCTGACATAAACTTCGAAAAGTTGATTTGTAAAAAATAAAAATGAATGACTGATTTGTAAGAAGTTTGCAGACCTAGGCTTGATCATCCGACCCTATCTACGAGTAGGGCTGAGCATTACCCGAACCTACCCGAAAAATCGAACCGAACCGACCTGAACAAAGCCAAAATTTCGGATTCAGTTTGGGTCGACATTTTAATAGTTCGGGTCTATATAATTCGGTTCGGATTCGGTGGTCAAATTTCGGGTCGGTTCGGGTTGGACCCGAATTATTCTCACGAGTCATATATTAATTAGTTTTCGTTGGTTTTTATGTGCTAATTCTTTCTTTTTAAACAAAATATTCATATTACAACTATTCGGGTCGATCCGAATCCGAATTGGTGTTAAATAAAAGTAATTTGTGATGTTATTCGGATCAATCCGAACCAACCCGAATTTTAGTCGGTTCGGGTTGAAATGAAATTCGGGTCGGTTCGGATCTGAAGGTATTCGGTTCGGGTCGGCCTTAAGAATTTCGGTTCGGGTCGGGTTGACCCGAATGCTCAGCCCTATCTACGAGTAGAGTCACTCATGGCTGTTTACGAGCCAAATCACCTGTCACACGTATGTGTTACTATCAGTTAGAATATAAGAAAAATTAGCAGTGCATAAAGTCGAAACTAGATGTGAAATATTTCTTCGCCCCGCCCATGTAGCGCGATATTCTATCTCCCCTCAACAAGAGAGATGACCCATCTTGGTCGCCAGTTCATGTTATTTGCAGTTAACATCTTTACATTTTCTATTTATAAACACTTAAAAAAAATCTGTATCCAACAAATGTAAAACACACCTAAATCTTTTTTTTTTTTTCTTATTCAAATTTTTTCAAATAAAACAGGAGTTTGTTATAAATAGTTTTAAAAGCATAGACTTTTTTGACAAAATTCTAAGTATATTTCTCCGGACGTAAGAAATAGTAGCGTCGTTTGGGCCCGTACATTCCGGCTTCAAACGTACCCCCCTCGTCGTCTCCGCCATCAATGTCCTCCGACGACAACGTTCCTCTTCATTACCCCTAACATAACATAAAACGCTTCCATTATTCCGTCACTTTCACCTCCATATCTCCGCCGCCGGCGAGATGGAGGCGTTGAACGAGCTCTGCGATCTGATCGCTGAGAGTCCCGATCTATTATCCCATAAGCTCGTCTGGATCTGCACCAGCTGTCCTCCTCCCACCGCCGCCCGCGCCACTCGATCCCATCTCCACTTTCTCCTTGCCGTCGCGCGCGTTCTCTCCCGCTGCAGCTCCGCCTCCGCCTCCGCCGCCCGCACCCCGCTCCTCGACTTCCTCCGCACCCTCCCCTCCGCCCCCCTCCGCCACCCTTCTTACTGGCCTCCGTCTCCTTCCCCGCACTCATTCTTCTCCGACCTGTTTAAATACGTCTCGTCCGCCGCCGCGATCTCTCCGGAATTCGCCTCGGATCTCGCTCCATTCTTCGGCTCCGTCCTTTCCTCCGCCGTCCGCCGATCCAATGGCGAAGACCCCGCCCTCGCACGCGGTTTCTTAACCGCCGTCGCCAGATTTTACCCTCCCATATCCGTTGCCGACGCTGACGGCCTTGTTTCCTCTATCCTCGACCAGCTCGGCGCCGCTGCTGTCGACTCGCTCGCATCCTCCTCTTCCTCCGATGTCTCCTCTTGGGCGGTCGCATCAGTTTCCGCTTCTTCCGGAGGCTCTGTCGCTAGGCCGAGGGAGGACGAGCTTGACGACGCCACATCACGGCCGCGGGTGCCTTCAGAGACATTGTCAAACGGAATCTCGCAGAGGAGCAGCGTAGATCAGCTAAGTCCGAGTTATAACAACGGCGGCGGAGGAGAGGCCACGGCGGTTCGGCCGCATGTGGCAGCGTTTGAGGAGGAGTCGGTGGAGGGATTAGAAAAGCAGGAGATCGCCTTCAGATTGTTTGTACATGTTCTCAGTAATAATGCTGGTAATAATGGTGCGATCAAGGGACTGCATCTCGAGCAAATTCGAAAGGTTGCAACGAAGCAGCTGAAATCTTTGCCGGCGTTCCTTAAGGTTGGTACGCTGTGATTTACTTGAACCAAAATGCTATAGCTCCCCAAAATTTGCATGCAAAAATATGAGTGAATTTAACTTTGTGCTGCCCAAAAGTGAAATGTGACTCTTTTTTGGGTGAAAAAGTTAGGAGATCTGGCATTGCTCTTGCTTGAAAATTAGTTAGTGTAGTACTAAGTGCAGATGGGAAGCTGATGGAGTGACAGATAGTAGTGCCTGGTAGATAATTCACAACTCGTATTCATCGTTCCTTCAGTTGTTCTTCCCTTTTCTACACCCATCATCTCCTTACGCACATCCCGATGTGTAATGTGACACATCCCACTGTCAATGCCCCATTGAGCGACGAACGGAGGGACTTGGGTGATAGATAGTAGTTCTGAGTTGATAACACAAGGCTAGTATGTTATGAGATCGGATCCCTTGTGGTACAAACCACAGGGGTAAATTTGATTATCATTTGACATGTTGTTTGGTATTTTTTCGAAACGCTTTCAACTACAAAGTTGTAGATCACATCAAAATCTACAACTTTGTAGTTCAAAGTTTTTCATAAACATATTTACAAATAGGTCAAATAAGACGACGAAAGTTTTATATAAAATCTCGTGATTCGTGCGATGCTTGATGTGCGGCTGGAATTCGAAGCACAGAGGGGATCCTTTGTGGTCGCACCACAAAGGATCCCATTCCGTATGTTTTACTCCTTCCGTCACTCCATGTTTCACTGGGAATTGACAGTGTAGATGGGTGAGTTTTGCCCTCTCGGAATGGGTGTAAGAAAATAGAACGAATTGAACTGGTCAAGGTGCACCAGCTGCCATTCTTGATGATTTCCTTAGTTATCGATAAACATGTTAATTTTCATTGGCATTTTGTTTAGATTAGAAAACGTGATTGGAAAGAGCAAGGAGCACAGTTGAAGGTGAGGATCAACGCGAAGCTGTTGGCGTGCCAAGCCGCATCAGTTGTGGAGATAAAGAGCATACTGCCGTTGGATTCAGACTCAAAGAGCACCAAGGATATTACACGTAGAACGCTGGCTTTACTCCTTGATGCTTCGGAGGCTTGCGTAATCTCTTCTTGGAGGAAGCTTAGGATTTGCGAGGAGCTTTTTAGCACACTTCTTGGCGGTATCGGTCAGATAACGATCAGTAGGGGAGGGCAGCTGCTGCGGGTTCTTCTGATTCCCTTGAAGCCGCTGGTCTTGACCACATGTGCACAGGTTGTTAATCCAAGTTGACTTTCCTATGTGCTTTCTAATATTCTATAATTGACAGAAAGTCAGTCCACTAGTTGCTCCTAGTGTTACTCCTCTACTAACAGTGGAATGGTGAGATTACCCTCTTGAGATGGGTGTTATGAGAAGCAGCAGTGACCCTTAGAGGGGATAAAACACTTATTCTTGTATTAAAGAGCAACTTATTGGGGTTGTGTGGTCAATCACTGATAGCATGAGTAGGAGAATATACAGAACTTTAGACCATACAAGCAGCTAGGACTATAATTTCCGAAGGTTTCGGATTAACATGTTTGGATCATTTTTTCTTTTATTGGGCACCAAATCAGTTCTCAGCATTTACTCATGTCTAATTTTATCTGTTCATTTTTTTTTCTCATCCTTTACAATATGATACTGATCTATATCATCTTTTGGATGTGTGCATCTTAATTGCAAAACTTGCGCACCGTACAGCATTAGATACATTAACAGATGCTTATTTTTTACAAAATAAAAAACTTCCTCCTAAGAGATGAAGCTCTAGTGTTCCAATGAAGATTTCTGTTGTATGGCAATTGTTCTATTATATCCAGTCAATGACTTTTTTTTTTTATAATTTATTTTCCATCTTCCCGCAAAATTTATTTTCCGTCTTCGTGCTAAACAGAGCGAATATATTTGTATTCTTAACCTTCAATTTGTTAGTACCTCTATGTTCTTCTATTTGATTCCATAGGTTTCTCTCTACTTTTTCATTCAAGCATCAGACATGGATGGCAAATTCAATGAGAAGCATATACCTTGATGCCTCTTTTTTAATATGTATTGTTAGATGATCTTTTCATGCAGGCTGATATGTTGGGGAACAATCCAGGAGCTATGTTTGAGACAATCACAAAGCTAAGTTGTGAAATAATTGAGTTTGGTTGGAGCAAAGATAGGGCTCTTGTCGATACTTTCATTATGGGCTTAGCTGCTTGTATTCGCGATCGCAATGACTATTATGACCAGGTTTGCTTTTATTCTTGTTCATCTCTTTCCCGTTTAATGCAGAGCTGTAGTTTCTTCTCAGATTAGCTACGTTGATGACTACTTCTATCACCACAAAGCTCTCCTATCTCTATTCCAACTTTCTTTAAGCACCAAACTGGCTAAATTATTAACACTCTGTATTTAGGATTCAACCTAGCGTGTTCCTTTATGTCTCTAGTTGATTACCTGTATCTCTTAGGCTATTTGATTATGTGATTATCAAGCTAGTTGTTTCACAAGCACTTGCTGTATTTCTGTGATGAAGTATGCAAACATTGACAACTATGAGTTGCAATAGTCGGATCCTTTCAGTAGGTTATTTGCTCATTCCAAACCGAAGAGCTGATATGCATCATAGTTCCAGCCTTTTACACCAATTTAGGATAGTATCTGAGGGTTTCAGCTAGTTTTCAAATTTCTTTTTTGTTTCAAAGAAAGTTATTTTCCTGAATGTTGGGCATTCTTTGAGTATGAATTCATTTTATTGCTGTTTTGTGCTATAGTTTTTATTTGTGTAAGCACTTTACTTTACAGGATGGAAAAGAAAGGCAGGCTATACCTGTTATGCATCTGAACCTTGTCCGACTGCTAGCAGACTTGAGTGTTTCTGTGAATAAGTGGGAAGTTGTAGATATGGTACTGCCCCTGTTCATTGAAAGTCTGGAAGAGGGCGATGCAGCTGTTCCAAGTGTATTGCGTCTCCGTGTATGGAACCTTGTCTCATGAGCATGTATATGCTATTTCATTAGTTGCATGTCTACTTTGTAATGTTTCCCTTCCTTTCTTTTTGTTTAAATCTGATGTTGCATCTTGACTTTCCTGAAAACTATAATTTGGCACCCAATCTTATGGATATTGAAAAAAATTGTCAGCTACTGGATGCAGTATCTCGTATGGCTTGTTTGGGTTTCGAGAAGTCATACCGTGAGACGGTTGTTCTGATGGCAAGAAGCTATTTGGATAAACTTAAAACTGTTGGATCAGCGGAAAGCACAACACAGGCTCCAGAAGCCACTACAGAAAGGGTTGAGGTCTGTTTGTGAATTGCATCTTTTGATTCTTTGGCCTTGAAGAATGTTGATGATTAGGGATTCTTTTCCTTTCTTGGGTATTATCTACTAACTACTTCAATATTCTAGACTCTTCCTGCAGGGTTTCTTCTAGTTGCTTCTCGGTTAACTGGCTCAAAATTAAGGTCCGATTATCGCCATCGGCTTTTATCATTGTGTTCGGATGTGGGACTTGCTGCAGAATCAAAAAGTGGAAGGTAGAGACACCCTTTTTTCTTTACATTCTGATTTTTTAGCTTATGCAATGCTGCGGGACTAAATCCAGATATATTTGGTTATTTATGGAATCTTCAATTTTCAGTGAATGATATATGTGTGTGTGTGTGTGTGTGTGTGTGTGTGTGTGTGTATATATATAACGTCCTTTCTTGTTGACATGGTATTATGGTCTTCTACAGAAGTGGCGCTGACTTTTTGGGTCCATTACTTGCTGCTGTTGCCGAAATTTGCTCCGACTTGGATCCAACATCTGATATGGAGCCTTCCCTGCTGAAATTATTCCGGAATTTGTGGTTCTACATTGTTTTATTTGGTTTAGCACCTCCTATACAACCAAATCAGATTCCTACAAGATCAGTGTCGACATCATTGAACAGTGTTGGAAGTATGGCTGCAATGGCTCTTCAATCAGTGGGTGGACCATACTTGTGGAACAACCAGTGGTCCATGTCGGTTCAACGTATTGCACAAGGAACACCTCCTCTGGTCAGTATAAATTGCAGTCTGTGACTCTGTGTACCCTTTTTTTTTTTTTGGAGTGAAAAAGTTGGAGCTGGTGTATATGTATATCATACTGGAATCTGCTCGTCTCTTATTAATAATCTGTCACATGCTGTGCTATTGGTAGCATCGACATTGTTCTATGACAGTTCCATTCGATAATCTCTTTCACTAAAATGGTTGTAATGCCTTCTCATAGAGAACACCCAGCACTATTTTTGTTAATCACTTTATATCTCCTGGTAGATTAAATCTTCTATCTATTCTCCTTTGAGACTATCGCCTAGTCCATTGCCTTCACTTTTGTTCAGTTGACAAGTGTATTTTATTTGGCAACTTTTGCTATATCTTGAATATCGAAAATCTCCACCATTATGCATGTCTAAAAGCGAATGGAACATTTTGAAGCAGATGGGATATAAGCGCAAAAAGTTGATTATTACTGTTTTTGCATGGAAGTTGTCCTGTTGGTTTGGGCGTATTGAACTAAATCTACCTGTAAAATCACTTCCCTCGACTGCTGTCAATTTCAGAATCCAGTCTTTATAGCTATATACATATATCATGTGTGCATTACTCTATCACCAACCATTGCTTAATTTAGGGTAGTTTATGCTTTTAACCGCATTCTGTTGAAGTGGGTCAATGAAGCATAATTTTGCACAACATTGTGTGGTATCATAACAGGCCAAGTGAAACTTTGCTGCATTTTAGCATATGCTAAGGAGCATAACAACAACAACGATCCAGTAAAAAGTCCGTCTGAGTGGGGTTTGATGAGGGTAGGTATGTGTAGCCATATCGAGAAGGAGGCTGTTTCAGAAGGACCCTTGGCTTGAACAACCGACAATCAAGAATTCAGGCACACAAGCATATAAGCAAACAAGTAAATTTAAGGAGCTTCAACTGTCAAATTTGTTCAGTTATATACTTGTGTGTTTCTTTCTCCATTTTACATGTTCAATCCATAGAATTTAGCATTCGGAGATAATTGTATGCATCCAAGTCAGTTGAATAGTTTTAGCGTGCTGCTCGGCACAGCCATTTCGTCTGTGCTGCCTGGCACGACGCGGCTCGATATTTTTCATAAAAGAAACAGAAAAGAAAGGAGAAGAGAAGATGGAAAAGTACATACCAATAATTGTCTCTATCATCAGCATTATCTTCGCAGCTGTTGTCGCTGCCACGTCTTTTTCTTCACCTTCTTTTTTTTTTTTTTTTAAAAAAAAGGTAGGGTGAGAGCCTAGAGATCTATGAGAGAGGAAGAGTCGAGAGAGAGCTGAGAGAATGAGAGCAGAAAGAAGAGAGAGAGAGGGGGGGGGTAGAGAAAGAAGTTAAGGAAAGAGTTGGGGAGAGGGGGGGGGAAGGAGTTGAGAGCCTTTAATTATTCTTTTTTTTTTGTGTTTTCATTTTTATGATATAAAAATATTTATAACATTATTTTAATCGGCTCGATCGGTACGGCACAGTCGTAAGCTTGGCACGCCTCGATTTCGGAGTTAAAACTCAGCTCGGTGTGGCATGGACAACCTTGGTTGCCACGCCTTGTTCCTGATATATAAAAAATATATAATTATTCCCTGTAGAACGATATATTGCCCTAGATAGGTCGAGCAATGTTATGAATCACCTAAATTGGTTCCTTTAACTAAAACACGAGGGAGAGCCTAGTGTAAACCCTTCTTTTTAAATTAAAAAAATTTTGCCCACACTTTCATGGGATTCTCTCAGCTGGTTGCGCGAATATGCTAGAGGATAATCCATTTAAGCAAGTCCAGTACTAAGCGTGTGTCTATCTTAGGTGATCATGTGTTAACTTTCCATATTTTTCTTTTGTTCTATGGGAATTTATTTCAATGTTTTATGGTTCCTTCTTCTGATTCCGATTCGCCTATTCAACGCTGCCAATGTTTCCAAAACTGAATGGTGTTTTGGCCAATATTGATACCACTTCACTTACAGTGAACCTTGATTGGATCCCCTTTTGTGGTTGTAACACCAGTTTAATGTTGCAACAATGTGGTAGAGGTTTGGATAGTTATAATCTTTCTCTCAAATTTCTGCGTAGGTTGTAAGCTCCGTCAAGTGGCTTGAAGATGAGTTGGAATTGAATGCTCTTCTTAACCCTGGCAGTCGTCGAGGTAGTGATAATGAGAAAGCAGCTGTGGTTCAGAGGACTGCTCTTTCTTCTGCTTTAGGAGGGCGGGTTGAGGTCGCAGCTATGAGTTCAATATCTGGTTTGTGCTCACTGAAATTAATAACAGTCTTTCTCAGATAACTAATTTGAATGATAACTATTTTACAATTTTGTGATTTCTCCTGTTTCTCTAGGTGTCAAAGCAATATATCTGCTTGCAGTTGCCTTCGTGGAGATAATAAGATTTAGCTGCAATGGTGGTGTTCTTCCTGCTGATGCTGCTGCTGCTACTGCTGTTCCAAGGAGTGCTTTCAATTGCGTATTCGAGTATCTATTGACTCCAAACTTGATGCCTGCTGTCTGCCATTGTTTGACAGCTATTGTCTTTAGAGCATTAGAAGCTGCAGTCTCATGGCTGGTAATGTATTGCCCCTAACATAATTTCGAAATTTGATTCCTTTCATGGTTGTGCTTTTGGGGCTTATGAATTTCTAGACATAAATCTTTTTATGTATGATCATAAGCTGTCCCTAGTATTGCCTTCTGTCCAATTTGTTTTATACCTTGATAATTTAAACTTTAAAGTTCCTGCCTGGTGAAGTGAGCTGTCAGCCTTACATGGTAAGCTGTATTTTCCAAGCTTGGAAGTCAAATAGACTTGAAGGCTGATATTCTAATGATTGTCATTAAGTAATGCCTACGCCTCTCTTTTCCCCCATTTCATTTTCAAGCTTAATGAATTGATGATGTGATAACTGTGCTGCTACCTTAATGTTTTACTTGTTTTGTCGGTTTGTTTTTTAACTTTAAACGTTCAACTAGTCTCTGAGTTACATAGTTTATGTGGTATTTTCCATTTGAATGCATCTCGTTGATTTTCTGGCTTCATCATGTTTTGCACAATAATGAGCTCTATGTGAGGCTAATTTTTACTTTTTAAGTGATCACCTATGGTGATATTATTAGTTCACTACTCACTGTTATGTGTTTCACCTTTTTCATTCAGTCATCTAATTTGAATTCCTCCACAAGCTGTCTTCTTGCTGGGGAACAAGTAGGCCCTTTTTTTTGTGTCCAACATATGCTTCATTTTTCCTTTACTGTTTCCAATTTCAGTTTTCATTGCAGAAAGTGAAGTGCGTTGTTTACAGTTAATTAGGGATATTAAAAATATATGGTTCTTGCTTAATTTGATTTCCATGAGTGGAGACATGGATCTGAATAGAGCGTTTGTTGAATATCCGTTTAGACATGCCACTTAGTGGAAAGGCTTGTTCTTGTTGTTTTCTCTCTTAAATTCGCACTTTTACGTTTTTTGCATAAGTTGCCACTTGTAGAGATCCATAGTTTTTTTTTCTTCTTCCTGATGATTTTGTCAGTTTAACATAACATCCATGCAAGGTTGTACACAGATTTGAACCTTCTTTTAATAGCCCTTACTAGCAAGGCGAATGTAAAGTTTGAGATAAATATGAGTCCAAAATAACAAAAGATATGCATGTGATGTTCTAGAGTCTAAAGAGATAAATAAATTCTAAGGCAAGATAACAGAAACTTTATGTCAATATAATTAACATTGACATTGTAATTTGTATCTCATACTTTAAAGAAAATCCAATTAAAAACAACATTCATATAATTTACATTGTATCTCATACTTTGTGTCGCTGTGAACTTGCAATTGGTCAGTAAAATACATATAAAACGTCTGCAGTTTACAGAGTAAGTGGAGTCCTAAATTTCCCAAAGTGCTAAATTATGAGATGTAATAAATTTTTTAATCCTAAACAAGCAGTATGTGATTTTAAAGGAATGAAAAATGAGATCGTTAACTTATGTATCTTTATTCGTTGCTACTATTAGAAAAATAAAGGAAAATGGAACTTTATTGTATCTTTTTATTGGCAGGGTGCGTATTCTAATGCTGCTCATTGACTCTTTATACTGGTGTTAATACTCCTTTGGTTTATTATCTTTGATTTAAACGTTTTAGTGAAAACTCTAGCATAATTGTCTGCTCAAAGTATTATGCTTGACATTGTTATCAGTGCTTAATAACAAGATTATGCAATGCTGGTAAGCTTCATGGAACTTGCTTCTTTTTTTTCTTTTAATACGACATCAATTGTACGGGGTATGCCTAAAGATTATTTTCATCATTTGCTTGCTTAGTAAAAGTGTTGAAGCTAAACTGACTTATTCATTAACAATAGGAGGAAAGGATTTCTGAAGTAGGCAAAGAAGCGGACAATAGGGAATTAGTTCTTTCTGCCCATGCGTGCTTTCTCATAAAAAACATATCTCAGAGGGATGAACATGTCCGTGACATATGTATTAATTTGCTGACTCAGTTGAAAGACAGATTCCCACAGGTTAGTTTGTCATATCTAGAGGACATTGACCTTTTTATGCTTCAGTGATTTGCTGATAGTCCCTTCTGACATGGCTATATGCAGGTCTTGTGGAACTCGTACTGTTTAGATTCACTTCTCTTTTCAGTATATAATGATTTACCATCTGCTCTTGTTAATGATCCTGCTTGGGTTGCCACTATCCGTTCCCTTTACCAAAAGATAGTCAGGGAATGGATAACAACAGCATTATCATGTGCACCGTGCACAACTCAAGGCCTTCTACAGGTTTGTTCGTATTAGGTTTTACATCCTGAAGCTAAGCATGAAGTTGAGATAAAAGATGCCAATTTTTTTTGAGAAAAAAATAGAATATGTCAATTTTCATTATATACTTCTTAAGCTCTTTTTTTTTTTTTTTTTCGTTTCCTAGCATATGAAGACTTGGCTAGTTCCATCCGTATATTAATTTTTTCTAGATATCAGCTACAAATTGGTTGCGAAGTCTAAATTTCCTCCAAAATACTACTAGAGATTACTAATCTGTGTACAACTGTTATGGCCAGTGAACATATTATAAGTTGGTTACTTGGTTTAATTTCAATGAAGTGTTATGGCCAGTGAACATATTATAAGTTCGTTACTTTCAATGAAGTGTTTTTATTGTTTACTTTAAGTTAGTTGAATCATATGGGTTAGGTTTCTAAACTTACTTCTTCGGTAAGGTCCTTGCGAAAGTGATTAATTTATACGCATACAAATAAAACTATATATCACCGTAGTTTCATGTCACGTGGCACCACCCATCTAAATTTATGCATGTCACTTTCTCTTATCCTAGTTATGCCACATGGCACGTAAATTAATGTCTTGAATTAAATTGAAGTATTTGATGAATACAAAAGGTCACAAACTTAATTTAGGATAATTCGAAGAGTCCTGTGATTATAATTTATAGAATATTATTCTTAATTGCACATTTTATACGTACATTATAAAGAAGATATAAGAGTTTAATAATATGAATAACGCATATGCAGAAATTATAAAATATACTATCTTATTTTGTTTTCTGTGTAACACAGAGAGAAATTATGAAAGGCTCAAGCCATTGGCTCTTCATACACCACAATTCATTCCAACCAACCATTCCACTTTGAGATGAGAGTTGGTGTGAGGGGATGGTTAAATGAGAGGCACTTAGCGTATGATAGTTGGTGAGCGTATTACATTAGAATATTACCAAAAAATGCCGGTGAGTTAAGTTTATGTAATATTTTCTTATATGTATAGCTATAGAGAAGAAAAGGTAAAAGTGCGAGGCAGAGGAGAGATAGATAACACATAAAATTACTACTGAGTATCAATCCATATAAACTTGCTCACCAAAGGTGGGTGTAGTGTGCGTATGGGTACAATTTTAAGGATGTGGGAATGGGTCCAAGGAATAGCTGGGTGTTTGGGAAATGCAAAAAATGATGGATTATTTAGCATTTGACAGTTTGGCATTTCTGAAGGAAAATGATGTGTGATTTCGAATTTTAACCTATATTTATATAATATATATAATTAAGACTTGTGCATCGCACGGGTACGAAAGAAGTGTAGTAAAGACGCTCACACAATTGATAGTTATAGTTAAAGTGGGTTCTGTTTGAAAGGACGAATCTGGTGTATGCTGATCCATTTTTTGGTAAATAGAATTCTCGGCAGTTTTCTTCTGTTAATAATTTGCAAACTGAGGCGTCTAAGACTAATATCTGGTATCCATGCTAAATCAACCTTTGCTATTTCAAACTAAATCGGGATTTGATTACAAACACAATTTATGCTTTCACCATAAATAGATGACGTCAGTCTGGAACAATTAGTTTATTCTCTATTTGGCAAATGGTATCTACTCTTCTATGTCTATTATCAGAAATCGCTATAGCGCTTAGGTTCAGAAAACTATTCATAAGTCGCATTTTCTGATTATCTTTAAATTTGCATTCCTGGTCCCAGAAGATTGCAAAGACATCTCCCACTTCCTGTTCTCCCTTGTAGATGGGCTTTTATCAGTGTTAGGCTTACTGATGTATTCCTTTGGACCGACTCTTAATTATCGAGCATTCAGATACAATTCCTATGTGGTTGAATTTGTTACTGTAGTTGCATATGATTTGCTGCTCTTTATGCATTTATACTCGTAACTGCTGCTTTATAGGAAACTCTCTGCAAGATAAATGCAGGGCAGAGAACACAACATGCAACAGATATTGTTTCTCTTTTGTCTGAAATCCGTATATGTACTGGGAAAAATGACTGCTGGTCTGGCGTTAGGACAGCAAATATTCCTGCTGCAATAGAAGCTGCAACAGCAGCATCTGGAGCTAAAAAACAGTTATCTGAAGGGCTTGTATTGGAAGTGCTTTCCACCGCTGTAGTTAGCGCAACAATGAAGTGCAATAATGCTGGAGAAATTGCTGGTATGAGAAGGCTGTACAACAGCATTGGGGGCTTTCAGACAGGACTTTCACAGATAGGTTTTGGACTTGGTCTTGGTCCTCAGAACGCTAAAGTTGGAATGCCCTCTCCCCAGTCGTTTGATGAAATCCTTCTCACGAAATTTGTTCATCTTCTGCAACAATTTGTTGGTATCGCAGAGAAAGGTGAATTAGTTGATAAATCTGTGTTTCGTGAAACGTGTTCTCAAGCAACTGCACTACTTCTTTCACAAATGGTAGGTCCCTATTGAGAAATTCAAGGTTTTATGTTTTCTCCAGCACCAGACCTTTATAGCACTTCCATTTAGAAATGATTTTTTGCATTTCAACATTAGCTATTTAACGGGGTTGTTGCAGGGTTCTGATGCTAAAGTTCATGTTGAAGGATTCTCTCAGTTATTACGACTTCTATGCTGGTGTCCTGCTTATATTGCAACACCAGATGCACTGGAGACTGGAATATTTATTTGGACATGGCTTGTCTCAGCAGCACCTACTTTAGGTCCTCTTGTCCTTGCAGAACTTGTTGATGCTTGGTTGTGGACAATGGACACGAAACGTGGGTTATTTGCATCAGAAATGCGGTACTGTGGACCTGCTTCTAAGCTGAGGCCTCACCTGGTTCCTGGTGAGCCAGAGATGCAACCTGAAAAGGATCCTGTAGAGGGATTGCTAGCTCATAAACTCTGGCTTGGCTTCTTTATTGACCGTTTTGAGGTAAATTATTGCAATGCTTTTAAAGTCAAAGTTATTATGAAAACTGTGGAACATCTTAGATTGGCAAACAAGAGTAAATTACTGCATTATTCATGACACGCCTTAAAATTTATTTGATTTGGACTTAAATCCATCTCGAATCTGGCCTTCTATTTTTAAGAATGAAGGTGCCGAAACATTTTTTATTCTCTCTTCAAAAAGCATTTTCTTATAACCATAGTAAATTTCGCTTGACTTGCCTCATGAATTTTATGTGTTCTTGTGCAGGAAACTTTGACTTCATTTGTTTTTGTTGTATTTTTTTTTTTCATGCTACTGAGTCTGTTCTGCTAATACTCTAAGGTTAATTTTCTTTTATCTTTTGATATTTTAGGTAGTTCGACATGATAGCGTTGAGCAACTATTGCTGCTTGGTAGGATGCTGCATGGGACCCTTAGATCCCCGTCACATTTTTCTCATCATCCTGCTGCTGCTGGTACTTTCTTTACTGCAATGCTTCTTGGGTTGAAGTTCTCCTCTTGCTATTGTCAGAGTAATCAGCAGAACTATAAAACAGGACTTCAACTACTAGAAGACAGGGTGTATAGGTGACTTTTGATTTCTCCGCCTCAGCGCTACCTCAGTTTTTATTGACCATGTCTCTGAAGAATTTGTTGCTTTGCTTGACATTTGCCAATTGCTATATTACCAAATGCTGTGCTCACAAACTCTTTAGTGCTACTGTTATGTACCAAGTTAGAAGGTTTGAAACTCCTGGAGGGCTAGATCATTAGTCGATTCATTAGTTGTTAGAGTTTGGGATCAATCATTGTGAACCAACTAGGTTGGCTTCCATCCGCGGCCCGGACGCATTGAGAGTAACACCTGCGGCCCCGTGGTGGCTTTACTGTTATCCTATATTTACGAACTAAATTATCTAAATTAACTATTTTTTTCTATAATAAAAAAATAACCAATGCAACACTATTTATAGAAGTAATCCTCTAAACTTCTACTACAATAAAGCTCTTTCTAAATATAAACTATTAACCAAGCGAGAACTCTTACTAAATAATCTCATACATTATTTTCCAAATAATAATATTCCTACCTAATACAACTCTTATTAAACTTAAAACTCCAACTCAACTAAAACTCCTAATCAAGATCATAAACTCTAACTCAACTAATTGACTCGCCTAATGATCCGGCTCTCGATGAGGCTTGAACCCTTCTATCTTGATACATAACTGCTAGTTTGGCTGATGATAAGCGGAGAAAGATGTATTTCATCTAATTGAGAGAATAATTGATGAATAATAGCCTTGACTACCTTTTCTGCAAATGAGAAATGAAATTGATTAACCTCAAAATCATTCTTCTTCTAATAGGAGCTAAGAGTCTATTACTGCGGTAGTTGTGCATGCTCTTTTGTTTTCCTTTTGTTTTTTTTTGTGGAGAGATGCCCAAAATGGAATGTCCATCGCTTGTGCTCATTTATCACTACCTGGAGAGCTGGTATTCGTACCTCCAACTTTTAGGTTTGGGTTAAAGTGTCCTTATACACCTCTAAAGGATGGATCATTGTGCAGGCAGTTCAAGCAAGCTTATACATAGATAATATGGGTCCGTAGAATTATTTTGTGGTTATGCTGCGCCTAGTTGTTTCAAGCACAATCTTGGATATTTACGCACATTTAAATAGACTTAGTCTATATGACTGAATATTCTTTGGTACACTGATCTCTTCTTTTCTTTTATCATGTTAGAAGGTAATATGCATGAAAAGTGTTTTGTTGAATCGTGATTTTCAGCAGACTTGTTAGTAGTTCATTGCTTTTATTTGAAGTTGTTCCTTAGAGCATTTTTCTCTTCCTTAGCTACACAGTGACTGATTTTTTGTTTAACTTCTACTAGTCCTAAGGAAATGCATTCTTTGTTCTACAGAGCTTCTCTAGGTTGGTTTGCACATGAGCCTGAATGGTACGAGAGCAATAATAAGAGCTTTGCGCAGAGTGAAGCTCAATCTGTTTCTCTGTTCGTCCATCATATACTAAATGAGCAGTCAGATGCTGTGCCATTTGATTCATCTTCGAGAGGAAGGATACGTGAGTCCGAAATAAATAACATGGTTAGTTGGATCTTGATCATATTTAACATGTTATTTTGATTGAGAGGTACCCGTTACTTATAATGAACTTTTGTATGTATATTCTTTTTCAAAGCATTAGAGGTTACGTGCTTAATCCTCTTGTTCCTCGATCTGACTGGTGCACATGAAATTCAGACAGATTTGTATCATCCTGTTTGGGGAAGGATGGAGAATTATGCTGCTGGGAGAGAAAAACGAAAGCAGCTACTTGTAATGCTATGCCAGCACGAGGCAGACAGGCTTGAAGTCTGGGCACAAACTTTAAATACGAAGTAAGATTTGCTAACCAGATCCTTTCATTTTTAAAAAAGGACTTGTCAAGAGCTTTTTTAATATGTGAAAATTTCTCTTTATGTCATTGGACAGAGATAATACATCTTTTCGCTCTAAAGTCAGCTCAGATAAATGGATTGAACATATCAGAACTGCATTTGCTGTTGATCCTCGTATTGCTATTTGCTTGACCTCAAGGTTCCCAACAAATTCAACTATTACAGCTGAACTTACTCAACTGGTTCAGGTCTAGTTATGCTTCATACTTGTTTTTATTTTGTTGGATTCAATTTCTTTTCTCGTCACCATTTTAGTTCATCATCTCAACGTTCCACCTGTCTTATCATTTTTATGTTGATGATTTGTCTATCTATATGTTCTGTTACATCAATTTTTTATTATTTATTGCTTGGAGATATAACTTCCCAATACAAGTAGGATGAGATTAGTATCTTTGCTTCGCAGGTATAGGTTGTACCTAACATATGAACACAATATTGTGTATACCTTTTACATGATAGATGTTAAAACTATAAGGTAGTCATTTATTGCATTGGAATCGCTTCAGATATGAATAAAGAACTTTTGTATGACAAGCTCTGTTGAATTAGTAGAATTAAAATAGCTGCAAAGCCGTAAGGCTGTGTGATATGCTAAATTCCTCAATTGCTTAAATAAGTCCAAACTCTTTATACTTTAGAATATAATTGTGTAACCTGTACAAGTAACTAATCGTGGAAAGTGCAATATTTTCTCTTTTATTTCAATGAAAACACTGGTACTAATGTATGCACATTGTTATGCGTAGTATCCTACCAGCTTTCCAGATTGCATTTTGTATATGGTTCTTTTATTTTAGATTTTTTTTTTCTTTCCATATTTTATATCCATTTAAGTATCACGGATGCTATGGATGGCCATCATGAGTGTAACCAAAAGAATTGGATGTAGTGCATCGATCCAACTGAGTAGTCAAATTAGCAATATATGTACTTTGGACTGTGAAGGCCATTTACCTCGTTAAAGTCCTTTGTTTCAAAAGCGCTTTCAAATTCAGATGCAACAACAACATCCTAGTCAAGTCCGCGGCGGGGTCTAGGGGTTAGATGTACGCAGCGATGCGTCGAAGGAGGTTGTTTCTCTAGGACGTTAGCAACTGAGTAGTCAAATTAGCAATATATGTACTTTGGACTGTGAAGGCCATTTACCTCGTTAAAGTCCTTCTTTTCAAAATCGCTTTCAAATTCAGATGCAACAACAACATCCAAGTCGAGTCCGCGGCGGGGTATAGGGTTTAGATGTACGCAGCCATGCTTTGGAGGAGGTTGTTTCTGTAGAACGTTCGGTCCGAGAAAGCAAATCGAAGACACACGGATAAGCATGCACATAGGTCATAGGATAAGAAATCACACCGAGAATGCACAACACAAAGCACGATCCACGCACTCATAATATAATGGTAAGAATAAAATTGAGGAAATATAGATGAAAAATTAAATAAAAGAAGTAATAAATTGTTTATCTACTTGTTCTAGTAGAAAATTATTTAAAATATATATTCAAAATTGCAGATAAGAGAAAATTGAATGCTAGAGATGATAAATCCAATGGCAATATATTGAGGTGCAAACTTGTTTGTGAATCTTAATTGTTAATTTTGCAAACAAAACGAAATCAATCTAGTATAATTTAGTGCAACAATCCTGTACGGACATAGATTTGACTTCTTTTACTTGGCAAAACCATAATAGGTTGTTGAGCATTATGAAATTATCTGATCAATTCTAATGTTGAACAAACATGTTAGCCAAAATCTTATATGTGCATCAAGTTTTTCAAATTTCAATGCCTCAAAGCAAATTCTATTATTGCTTACAATGTCTTTGATGGATACCTTTTTACCTTAGTGTGTCCGTAACAGTCAGTTAAGCTGCATGCTAAGTGCTAGACGATTTCAAGGCCGTATTTTGTCTTATGTCACTATGTTCTTGGATGTCTGGAGAGTAATAATGGTTGTTCTTGCGCATGCTTGCTTGTATCTCACAAAAGCGCCTATTTCTTGCAGCAACATATACTACAAATCCGTACCATACCTCAAGCTTTACCTTTCTTTGTTACTCCAAAGGCGGTTGAAGAAAATTCTGTATTGCTGCAGCAGTTGCCACACTGGGCTGCTTGTTCGATAACTCAGGCTCTTGAATTTCTAACTCCTCCATTCAAAGGGCATCCACGTGTTATGGCTTACGTTCTCAGAGTTTTAGAAACTTATCCGCCTGAAAGGGTCACATTTTTCATGCCACAACTAGTGCAGGCTCTCAGATACGATGAAGGGGTGAGCTCTATCTTTTTAAATTTCAAACCTGCAGTGATTCCACATGGAATTATTGCAGGTACTTCTGCTGCACTCAGTATTCACTTGGCTTCCACCGCTTCTTGCTTATGCAGAAGTTAGTAGAAGGATACTTGCTTGGAGCTGCTCGAAGAAGTAATATCTTTGCTCATATTTTGATATGGCATCTTCAGGTTTGTGCTTACGTTTTTGCTCTTATGTGGCTGGATCGATCGCAACTCCAGTTTGTTCATTTGAGATTAACTGGTGTAACATAGCAGTCTAGGGAGTTTTCATCATTCATTATGGAAGTTATAATTTTATAATTGATGATACTGGTATCACAGGGAGAATCTTATGCTGAAGAATCTGGCAAAGAAGCAGTCGATGCGAAGGTAAATAAGTTGTACCTAGTTTGACATGCGAATGAGTTTTAGATGGTCATATATTTGGCTTTAAAATACCCTTGCTGATTAATTTGAATGATCTATGTTAGTTAAAATTTGTGGAGGAAACTATACATAGTTGTCTATACACTATATGTGGCTAATTCCAAGTTGGAGATGCAAACTTAGCACGCGGCCCGCATGATCCGTGCGGGCAGCCTGCCTGTTGGCCAGTCCCGAAATGTCAACCCGTGCCGGCCGCACGGACTGAGCCGGCCGCGACACCAATTATTTTCTTTTGTTTTTATTTGTTTTTTGCCCTGCGTGTGATGCACACCACACGCAGGTAGAGCTCCCGAGCTCCCTCCATTTACTATTATTATTATTAATTTTAAAATAAATTATGTCCCTGCGGGCCCGCTAGCCTGCATAGGCACCGGCTCGGCGGGCCACCAGGCTGAGTCGAGCTGATGTGCGGTGGCTCGGCTTGCAGTTTCTGAATCTCTATTCCAAGTATGGTATAATAGTTTTAGTTACATACTGAAATAAGCTAGTGATTTTTTTGTTGATTCAGAACAAATCTTTCCATGCAAAGCTTCCAATTGTCAGGCAAAAAATTATTGATAGTTTCACTCCAGAGGCTCGTGACTTATTTCTAAGAGAATTTGAATTTTTTGACAAAGTCACATCTATATCCGGTGTACTTCTTCCTCTTCCTAAGGAAGAGCGTCGAGCTGGTATTCGGAGGTATCGTAGCACTTCTAATTTTTTCTTTTCTTTTTCTTCGGTTATTTCTTTTGTTAGTTGGTTCATTAATATTTATAGGGAGCTGGAAAAAATCAATGTGGAAGGTGATGATTTGTATCTACCTACAGCCACAAATAAACTTGTTAGGGGCATTCAGGTGGATAGTGGTATTCCTCTGCAGTCCGCTGCCAAAGTGCCAATAATGGTTACATTTAATGTGGTGGATAGGGATGGATATCCCACTGATGTAAAACCACAGGCTTGCATCTTCAAGGTCAGTTTCTTTCACAAATAGGTCTTGATATCTTTTTGAATTTCTAAATAGTTTGTTTTCTTTCAGGACAGGATCCAATTTCTTTTCTTTATAGGCCCTAACAGTTAACATTATTCCTTTATTACGTGGGTCTATGCCTTTGTACTGTTGGTTCATGTGTGGAGGCATGGTACTTTCTAAACATCACTAAAAGAATGTGGCATCAGACTGATTGTGAGACTGTAATTCTAAGAATGTGTGTGACGCTCCTCATAAAATCATTGATTGTGTGAAAATGCCCATTTGTAGTCATTCATTCCCACTTGAGTTGTTAAATCATTTTCCAAAACATTCGATAAGAAAACTGTAAGTAGATTCTTTGGCGAGTCCATGTGAAATCATTGCTCCTTGGTAGTCCTTGATACTGAAATGGGAGCATTGAAACGTCTTGTATGACTTCGATCTACAAACCACCAAAACTCAATCCATCAAACAATATATTTCAACATATAATTTAGTAAGAAATAGGCTAGAGACATTTTCAATCATAAGAATATAGAACTTAGAAATTTGTCAAATACTCCAGTACTAGGCATGGTTTTCAATGCAGGTTGACACAGCCCGTGCCTGTTCCAACAGTTGTCGGCACGGCATGTGCCCAAAAATCTTATATTTGAATTTTTTAAACTAATTTTATATTTTATTTTTATTTTTAAAATAACAAATAAATATATATCAGCACGGTCGGCACGTCTTGAGATTTGAGTTTACCGAAACTCAGTTCGGCTCGGTATAGAAAACGTTGATACTAGGTGCTTATGAAGCATTATCAGAACATGCGGAATGTTAGGATAGTTAAACAATGTTTAATCAAGATTCCAGAAATTTGAGTATCCATGTTTTAAAGATTTGACAAATCTTTATGGTGGCAGTCATGCTAACTGAGCCCTCCTCCTTTATCCGGGCTTGGGACTGGCTGTACAGGACGGGCTTTTTTTGAGAAAAATGTGAAGACAAGCTTTCCAGAAATCTAAGAAAATGTTAACAAGTTTTCTGTTGTTCTGTGAATGTTTACTGACCAACCCGGGATTGGTGCATACTTTTTGTAGGGAGATAGAGCATAGCAGGATTAGCAATTACGATAAGTGTCGATTATTTCAAAGGATGTTGCCATATGATATTGCAACACGCAATCATACTGTCAGTTGTTTCCTCCAAACCTGTTGCTGACATGGTGTGATTCATACCAATTTTTTTCTGTTTGTGCCATTATAATGTGTTTAACCCAGATGTTGACTTTGCATCACCCCATTCGCGAGTTTGAGATTGTCTTAACATACTTGAGTAACTTCATAGAAGACGCCTTTTACTTCGTGAAGGTTAGCAAAATCACTCATAAGTAAAGCAGAATCAGATTTTCAATGTAGTTCTGATTTGGTGTTAATTGTGCTTCTCTTACTGCTCCCAACTCCGTTCTATTGAATCTGTTCAATATTTGTGAGATGCTGCATCTCAAGCTCTCATATTGTATTGTCTCATTCAGCTTTCAATAGGATCTGAACCTTCGGACAGGAAATCTGTTTAATATGTATAAAAGTCATGCCACTCTAGGTAGTTATATTTCTGTTAAGCTTAAAAAGGGATATTGTGTTATGGTGACAATATATTGTGGTTCCAACAACGGTTATTTCCGTACTATCTTCTCCTGATGTTAACCTAGTCTATGTTCTTTACAGGTTGGTGATGATTGTCGACAAGATGTTCTTGCACTTCAGGTTATTTCTCTGTTGAGGGACATCTTTGAAGCAGTTGGACTAAATCTCTATTTATATCCATATGGTGTTTTGCCAACTGGACCAGGAAGGGGAATAATTGAGGTGAGTTTTGATGTGCTTATTTTTAAAATAAAAAAGAAATCATATTGTTCTAAGATTGCCCTTCAGCTACACCTTCATCTGCTATAGAACTTTAAATTGAACTCTAAAGAAATCTCTAAAGGTAGGCATGTGCAGTTTCCACCACATATTTCAAATATAGATCCCACAATATACTAAAGTACTGGTGAGTGTTCACTCTCTTCACCGATCAAGTTAGAGGTACAAAGCATATATGTATTAGTGAATCCTCTAATTCTCTTTGTGCTTTGGCTTTTCCACTAACAACCTAGTAAAAGGAGGCTTGGAAAGCATGTTACAGTCCAAACCATAATCCATAAGAAATATAAAACTGCCATGGAAGGTAAATCTTCGTGAAGTATATTTTCTTGTAGTTTCACCCAACGTTATTGTTTTTTATGCTTCTATCATCATAGGAGCAGAAGATTTCTGATTTCAATTCCATGTATCTTCAAACTAAGTCCATCTTGATAAGCTTACTACTTTCGACATCAGTATTCTAATGTTGTTTCCTATCTTATAAAGTCCCAACAAGTCCTGACTTCTTTTCTTAATCTTTTTCTAGGTTTGCCCTAATACGCGGAGCAGGAACCAAATGGGTGAAACCACTGATGGGGGCCTTTATGAAATCTTCCAGCAAGACTATGGACCTGTTGGTTCTGCCACTTTTGAGGCTGCCCGTGAACAATTCTTGATCAGCAGTGCTGGCTATGCTGTAGCTAGCCTCCTTCTTCAGCCAAAGGATCGACATAATGGAAATCTTTTGTTCGACAAGTAAGCCATTGCATTAGTGCAAAGTTTGTTAATTAGGAAAAGAAGCAAAACTATTAGGAGAGAGGCTATTCTCAGGTCGACCTGAAAATAGCCTTTGGTAAGCTAACATCTCAGCCGTTGATCTGCTTGATCTAAGATGAGATTTAATTTTTAACACTTAAAGGTGCCGTTAAATACTTAACGGCGTGAATCGTTATTCCGTTAAGTGTAAAATTAATCTCAGCCGTTAGATCAAGGAGATCAACGACTAAGAGTTAGCTTACTAAGGTTATTCTCAGCTCGACCTGAGAATAGCCTTTCTCAAACTATTAGATCTCTTTTCTCATATATTTTTTTCAATCATTTTAACCTCACTTGATTGCATACTCTCACACCATGTCACCCATTCATCACCTACACCCATCCCGAAATTGAGCACCTTCATCCGGAAACAGAGTGGGGAATGTGAATAAAGAGGGTAACAGTTGGGTGGTAGTCTGCTAGTGCATATTCCCATTGCATCATGGTCATTTTGTGAATAACGTACTCTGTTTTGCAGTCAAGGTAGGTTGATACATATTGACTTTGGGTTCATATTGGAGACATCACCTGGAGGCAACATGAGATTTGAAAGCGCCCAATTTAAGTTGAGTCATGAGATGACTCAATTGCTCGACCCTTCAGGTTCAATGAAGAGCGATAGCTGGACACAGTTTGTTAGGTAATATCTTATCATTTGAGTAGCTTCATTCTAAAGTTGCAAGCATAATTTCTCTATCAACTAGGAAAGCGATCCATGCAAAATCTAGTCATGTCATGCATGAGCATACATGAGATCAATTTATGTTTGCGTGACATTTTGACCATGTCTTACGAGGATATACACCAGTGTGTTTTCTTAGTAGAGGCCTAAGGGGATAGACTGAACTCACTAATCTCAACTCTGAAATTGAACTCGCTAATTCTCAGAACAAGAAAGAGATTAGTGGGTTTAGCTACGAGAAGTTTTATAATGCTCCAGGCATAAGTTTCGAAACTTGCACCAAAGTCACTAGAATTTATATTTATAGACATTTTTTTGAAAAATATTTCGGCTTCAAAGTTGTTCAGAAAAATAAAATATGTAACTTTGTAGTTAATAAAAAAAAGTTAAAAATTGTCAAATAAATAGATAAGAATATTATGTACAAATAAATTAATATTTTTATAATCATTTTTGAGACATCTTATAATATATATTTTTTTTAAAGAAACTATTTTATTTTTTTGAAGAACTTTTTATTTGAATTTTTTATTCGAAAAAAGTATAACTAAATATAACTTTTTTATGAATATGGTGTAAATTTTAAAACTTATGCATGGAGTATTATAAATTTTTCCCATGGCTACAGGGAAGGCGCTAGAAGGGACAGTCCCAACATGTTCTCCCTCTTATCTTCATCACAAAACCTTATGCCATAATACCCTGCACACCAGTCCCATACCCGTTACATTGCATACATCCTAACCTAAAGTGAATCCAGTGCACGCAATGCTCCCGAACTCAGTCTCGGGAGAGGGGGTTAAATGTTCGCGTTTATATTGTTAAATAGGAGGACGTTTTCTTATTTGTTTTATCATCAGGATGCGAATTCACATCAGTGCGCTAGGAGGAGTGGGCTATTGTCAGTGCGTAACCTAATGGTCTCATAGTTTGTCGTCTGTAAAATAGCAGCCTTGATCCCACCCGCCCTCTTTGGCCTCAATATTAACTAGTACTGCTTCTTTTGTCGCAATCTTATGTTTTTTTTTTTTAATTATTCTTTATCGACGGAAAATGCAGCTTGTGCGTAAAGGGATACCTTGCAGCTCGGCGGCATATGCACGGGATTTTAACAACGGTGCTACTGATGATAGATAGCGGGCTCCCGTGTTTCAGCAGAGGAGATCCTATTGCAAATTTGAGGAAACGTTTCCACCCGGAGATGAACGAACGTGAGGCTGCTAATTTCATGATTAGAACCTGCATGGATGCCTATAACAAGTGGACTACTGCTGGCTACGATTTAATCCAGTACTTGCAACAAGGCATTGAAAAATAAGCCCTCAAAATTTATGCAAAAATTCTCCAAACATCGATCGATCAAGGGTATAGTTTCGGTACGCCTAGCATTTTCTCGTTGGCCTTGTTGAAGCCGTCGTCGAAAGAAGCATATTATTTGTTTCTTGAATTATATTATATGTTTATTTCTTTCTTCAAAGACAAATTCCCTCTTTTATTGCTTTTATCAGTAGATCCGCGACTCCAAATGCTTTTGCATCTTTATGTGAATCCAAATCTTCTGGCCCAAATATTTGTACCATCTTCTGTCTTATTAATTTGATGAATGACATATATATTGTTTTTATTATTTATAAGAAAATTAATGCGTCATTTATTAAAGCAATGAAACAGAGAGATTTCGACAGAAAATATGGATTCTCCTTATGTATGGATGCTATACAAAGTGATAGCTGTTACTGAGATGCTATAGTTAGTTGGTTTAGACTTTTATGGAATCTAGTGCCCAATTAGACTCTAAAGTAGCCGAGTTCAATCAAACTTTATGATAAATTGATTCGACTCCCTCGTACGCGCACACACACACACACACACACTACTCACACACACACATATATATATATAATATATATATATATATATAGAGAGAGAGAGAGAGAGAGAGAGAGAGAGAGGCTATTCTTAGCTCGACCTGAGAATAGCTTATTCTCAGCTAACATCTCAGCCGTTGATCTGTTTGATCTAACGGCTGATATTTAATTTTAATACTTAACGGCGTGAATCGTTATTCCGTTAAGTATTAAAATTAAATCTCAGCCGTTAGATCAAGCAGATCAACGGCTGAAATGTTAGCTGAGAATAGGCTATTCTCAGGTCGAGCTGAGAATAGCCTCTCTCTCTCTCTCTCTCTCTCTCTCTATATATATATATATATATATATATATATATATATATATTCTTTCTGTTATCAAAATTGCTCTTAACACCTGCACATCTTTGTCCAAAAAAAATTGATTTCCGATATTAGGATTGAACGTGCTGATCATTTGAGCTGGAATTTCATCTTAGATGATGAGGCACCACATATCTCAAGAGGTACTCATCCCAGATACCAAATTTTTCCTATTTGAATTGACAAAAAATGGTGCATTTGTATTTTATTATGCCTCCATAAATTAAAATTTTTTTTTTTTATATCCCCTATTTTGAAATACCGCATTTATATCCACTCCTCCAACCTCGTGAAATAACAAAATTGTCCTTGTCAATTTTTTTTTTAAATGTCATTTTGAATGAGGATGTAAATTGCAATTTCAAATTATTAGAATACATAAAAACATAAATACGTCTCAAAAAATCATAGTGAGTACAATGAATATACCAATACCTAAATTTGGGAATTTATTGCGCCAAAATGAATTTCTTTACACACTTGTAAGTAGGCCTCTTGCAATTTCATGAAGAATTACCAATCAAATTCGATCCTACTCACACCCAGGAACACATTTTGAATCTGACTAGTACATGATATAGGAGGCAAACAATATAGGAGAGTTGCGTATCGGCCCTCATTTCTAAAAAATTGCATGCTGTCCCGTCAGCACACTTTTCCGCTTCCAGGGGTGTGTTGTCACGTCAGACATTTTCCTATTACAGAGTCCATAAAATATGAACAGGGGGCTTGATTTGTACAGTCCCTGAAAATAGGGAAGCTGATAGGCAATTAACCAGAGACACAATAAGTACTTAGCTCGCCGCAGAACGTCAAAATAGAAGAACGAACAAGGTTGTAGTATGATTTAAAATCTATATTTCCTTAACTAGTCGATTATTTAATCGGAATGCGAGGAACTAGAACCGGAGCACCGCGAACCTTCTCCAAAGCAAAGTTGATCCTCAAAGGTCGGCCTAGTAATGCCTGTGCAAAACGAAATATCATGACACATTTGGCAATAATGTGCAACTTCATAAGAACTTTCAAAGCTCAAATTGCATATTTTTTCGGCGGAGAAAAAGTAGTCATCTTGCCTTTCCATCCATAGCCTCTTTGGCACATCTGGCTTCATAATCGCTTGAAAAATGAACAAAGCCGAAGCCCCTTGACCTCCCCGAATTCTTGTCGTACATGATCCTCACTGGCAAATATTTGAAAAACAAACATATATTAAGAAAATTGCTAGTTATTAGCAAGATTTTCTGTGCCGAGCCGAGTTTCGGTAAACTCAGATTCGGGCACATGCCGACCATACCGATAGTGCCGATATATAGATATTTATTCTTTTTTAAAAAATAAAAAATAAAAATTAATTAAAAAATTCAAATATAAGATTTTTTATACGTGTCGTGCCGACAACTGCCGGAATAGGCACGTGCCGTCTGACACGTGCTGTGCCAACCGGCACAAAAAACTATGGTTATTAGTTAGAATACTTCGTAAGAGCAACGAAACATGTAGAATATTGTTCTAGTATTAGCGTAAAGATGTTTTGAGTGCGGCACCATTACACCGACAAGGTGCGGCTCAGTTGGTCAGCAAACTGAGCTCAGGAGTTGAGGCCTCTAGGGTAGGGGTTCGAGCCCGCATGAAAGCACATGTTGGTAGAGACGGTAACCGAAAAAAAAAGAAGATGTTTGAGCGTGGCAACGTACCCTTCTAAGTGTACATATGTTGTTCTTATTAAATCTCCAACTTGAATAAGATTCACTTTTCATTCAATTTGATGCAACGGATATAGAAATGGAGGCAATTGAGAAGAACAAAAGGAGAACATGAATTCCGTTTCACTTCCATATAAAACTAAACATGTCAAGTGAAAAGTTTACGTCGTAAATTCGAAAGTAATTCCACGATCCATAATTAACATTTTGCAACTGTCACAAAAGCAAATTTCAAGTGAAAGGGTAGCCTTTCACTTTCAAGATCCCCCACTTTCGACGTAAACCAGTGACTTCAACTAGCTTCTTGAGCATTTCACACACAAAGAAGATATCGAAGTCAAATTATGATAAAACCACCCACATTTTTGCTGAATTTACGACAGATGATTGTACGCGATACGCTAAATTATCCACCTGTTGTGGAAATATATCAAAAATCAAAATGCTCTGAGAATTGTGATCACCCTGTTATCTAATACTAAATGTAAAATCATCGCGCTTTTTTCCTTCAGCTGATAATCACAACGTCCATAACTACGAAATAGAGAGTTCGATATGGACCAATTGCAAGTCACTATCTTAAATCAATAAAACTAAATTAAAAGGTAACCTGAAAAAGCAAAAATTAGCCAAAAAGATCTCTTTGTTTTCTTATTGCTCCAGTTGTCTAATCACATAGTAATACCTACTAGAGAGATCCAAAAAATTGTTCCAGATAAGGCACGAAAGTCGTACCTGAATTAGAATAATGCAGCTGATTAATTTTTGGGTGCAAGTTTGGATAATTTTTGGGAGTACCTTCAGTAACATCTCCAAAGGCCAAGAATGCATCTTTGAGCGACTTCTCATCGACGGACCACGAAAGCCCTGCTCCAAAATTACATAAACCTCAAACCCAAAACTCACGTAATCTACATATATTCAACAATAACACCAAATAGAGAGATACAAAACCTCCGACGAAGAGCTTCGAATTAGAGGGAGGAGACGGAGTCTCCGTGGAGTAGCGCCGCAGTTGTAGGTCCGAATGGCGCAACACTCGCCGGATGAAATTCATCTTCTTAGGACAAAGTTGCTGATTCCAGAGCGTGCTCTCGGCGGCGATCGAGCGCTGCGGCGGAGCCGGCTGCTTGATTTAGTCTCTAAGCTATATAAGAGGATTCGATTCAGATTTTGGGTTCGTTTGTCGCGTCCAACACCTGTTTAGAACTATTTTACTTGCAATGCCTATTTTAATTAGAATTGTAAAATTAATAATAGTTTTTCATTTATTTTTTTTCTTAAATTCTAAAATTTATATCAAACTCTTAAAAAAAAATATATACAAAAAATACCGTGGGCTTTACCACGAGTGGCGCTTTACCAAAGGCGTTTAGGCGTTGGCAAGCTAACACATCAAGAATTAGGATGAACGCAGTTTAATAAAGATAGAATTTATTCTTGTTATCTAAAAAAAAATTTGTAGTAAATATACAAAAATTATATAAACTCCATCTCAGATAAGAGTGAATTATCTCAATTATTTAAAGTAAATATTCGAAGTTGGTGTGACTCAAAAAATATGATGTGTTTTGGTCTAGAAAATTTAATAATATTTTTATATTAATATAATTATTTAATAGTTAGAATATATTTAAATAATATATATTAGTTATTATAAATATTCTATGACTTATTAGATGAAGTTATAAACCGTATAATTTTTCTCTCAACTGTGTCATCTTTATATTTTCAGATTAGATTCATTTCATTTATGGGTTTATATTTCTATGATTTAATTTTTTTTTTCATTCTCTTCAAAAAGTAACTGTCTAATTAAAATTACTTTCTAATTATCAATTAAAAAATATATAATTTGACTAATTATAATTTAAAAAATTATCTTAAATTTTTTTGAGATATGTATCGCTGATGTCAGAGGCGGAGCCAGGATTCCAATTTCGGGGGGGCCAATATATAAAGATAAACTTAAATTATTTTATAACTATTTGTACAACTAGATTTGGACTTACTCATATTTACGCGTATGCCACCCTACTTGCTTAGTGAAATACCTATAAGGTTGGACATGTTTACGGCAGTTACCCTTAAATGGATTTAGAGCCACATATATTCTACTAACTTATATAAACTTTTGTCTTCTCTTTTTTTACATTTGTTCACGAGGTATTATTTAAAGTATTCAAAATTAATCATTATACATATAACATATATTAATATATAATATAAATATTTACACAAATACAAGACTTAAAAATAATGTTAATAAAATATACACATGAGTGTGAAAAATATATTTTTCACCTAAACTAGTATATGAACTATCTATATTTATCTTAAAAAATGCAAATTTTATAAAATTTGAGCATGCATCTTATAACATTATTTTAGATATTATATAAGATGCATCATAAAGTATTTGATATTAGAGAACAAAAATCAAATGTTGGGTCAAAAATAAATGTCCAAGTTCAATTAGCTGGATCCTCCATATAAGTCAATGTCCTTATGGGCCACAAGATAAGTGTCCGAACCCAATTAGCTTCACAGGCCTTCATTTGAGTCAATTCCCTGATCATCTTCAAAGCCAATTAGCCTCAAACCCACTCTCCATATCATCTTCTTCCACGGGACTGAAATTCTACCTCCCTTGATTGCTCCGCCTCCAGCCTCCGACTTCTAATTCTGCTGCCCTCTCCAAACCATCTTCTTCCAGCGGACTGAATTTCTTCCTCCCTTGATTGCTCTACCTCCGGCTTTTGATCAATATCGGAAACTCTTTGAGGATCCCGCCGCCGAGCGAGGTATTATCACCGCCTGGGTTCGGGGGGGGCCATGCCCCCCCGTGCCATAACGTGGCTCCGCCCTGATGTATCGAATGCTAGTATATTTATATTCACACAGCAACTGAATATATTAAAAAAATTGCCCATAATGTTGTGTTACCATTTTGCCCCCACGTGCAACGCGCGTGATCACTGGACCCTAGAATCCTCGGATCGACATCAACGTGTTATTCTTACCCAACCTGTGGCCAGCCCCAGCCAGCATTTATTTCCATTCCTCTCCAATCAGTCAATCATTCGTTCATTCTCTCTCCTACCCTCATCGGCGCGCGGCGGCGTAACGGCGGAGATGATTCTCGTTCTGCTACTGTTCATCTTCTCTCCAGTGGCGGCGGCGGAGTTGATACCCGGCGGCGCATACGACGTTCTCGAAAGCTACGGCCTTCCGCGGGGATTGCTGCCGAAAGGCGTCACAAAATTCAACTTCTCTTCCTCCGACGGCAAATTCGAGGCTCGATTAGCTTCTGCGTGCACGGCGAAGCTCGACGGCGAGGTTCATTACGACGTCGATATCAACGGGACCATCAAGTTCGGCGAGATGGCATATTTATCGGGAATCTCTGCTCAGGAACTGTTTCTTTGGTTCCCTATCAAGGGGATTCGCGTCGATGATCCTCGCTCGGGGATTATTTATTTTGATGTAGGAGGGCTTGTGCGCAAGCAATTCGCACTTTCGCTCTTCGAGACGCCGCCGGATTGCTCGCCCGGACCTTCCCCCTCTCGGGAAGGCCGAACAATCGCCCGAATTTTCTCCGAGGTATAATTGAATTATTAGTTTCTAGTTTGTTCTCTCAGGATTATAGATTGTGTTTCTGTCATAATAAGATTTTACAATTAAATCTGAAGTGTAAAAAAGGTTAATTTGGATTGTTTTTTACGTTGTTTGTTGGTTGTTATGTAATTATAATTGTTCCCACTGCGATGCTGCTGTGGTGATTGATTTTGTAGATTTTAAGACTTCCACAATGAATTGTTTCATAACCTGGGTGTTTGGTAATCACCTATAAAACAATAAATATATGCTTGGTAATTAAATATTTATATTTTTTAAATTCTTTTTTTAGATTATCGTGGAAAACTCTAGCGATTACAGCTCACTTTATGCGACCCTAATATACCACGTGTGACACCAATCTATGTTCCATTAAACAACGACAGGTCTGGAGGTCTATGTTATTTTTCACAGTATATGGAGAGCATAAATTCTTTATTTTTATATTTTCAATGTATATGCCTAGGATGAATATAGCTTCTATAATATGGTTAATATAGGTGATCCTCTAGGCTGAACTAAGCATCTAATAGTACTCAAACTTGACGCTTAGGCTTTGCCTGAATCTAGCCGCGGATGGCACCGCTCTTTGTTCCACCATCTGATGAGTTCCAATCTTTCTATCGGACATGTCGAATATCCGTATTATCCTCCACGGAATACAGTGAAGATAAATTCTTTATTTTTATTTTTTAAAAGATTCCTACTAGGATGAATATGGCTTCCGTAGTATGGTTAAGATAGGTGATCCTCTGGTCTCTAAGCATCTGACAAGACTCAAACCCGAGGTTTAGTTTTGCCTGATTCAAGCTGAGGATTGTAATTTTCTGGCTCTAGCAATTGTAGAATTGGTGTTAACCACTTCTATGGTTCTCGTACAACAACAATCCAGTCAAATTCCGCCACAGCGGGATCTGAAGATGATAGATATACACAGCCATGCCCTAAATGAGGTTGTTTCTGTAGATCTCTGGTTCCGGTGCAATGTAACTATATAGCTATGTTTTATCAAGAATTAAGATGCAAGGGAATTTTTTTAAGCTTTCATTGTCAATCTGATTTGCAGAGCAACGAGGACGGGAAGCTACGATATGCTCCGAGTCTGGACGGAGAGGATCACGAGCGAATTGCCGATGCTGCTGCTCTGTGAGGTGAACTTGTTGAATACCTGTGTTGCCTCGTTTGGTATTTTAAACCTGTTAATATACGGTTATACGGTTGGATTTACTTCTGTCCGAGTTTAGTTATATATGTGTTTGCGGCATAATACAGAGTCGTATTGCCAATTATAAATTTTTCGGTGGACGTAGTCTGTTAAATTACTTGAATTTGTACATGATCCGTGATAACAATTGGGGGATGTGGGGGTTGTTGATGTGGGATTTTTTCATGATCCTTTTATAAGAATAAATGAATAATACTTGCTTTTTCTTTGTAAAATGTCGGTATCTTCTTATAATTATGCTTTACGATAGGGTATTTAAGGCGTTTTACAATTATTTATACGGCCTTGGAGGTGAAGAAAAGATGCAATTTTCTAAATTTCTAGCAAATAGAAGCAGCAAAATGTTTTCTTGCCTATTTATTCTGCATTTAATTTTCCGCTCGATCACTATTTTTTAACTGACTGGTACAGTTCTCTTGAGCAGAAATCCTCTGCCCTTTTCTGTGTTCACATTCTATATATATATATATAGTATATATATCGTAGATTTTGATAAAATCTATAATATTTATGTTAAATTTTTTTAAAAAGGTAATTCTAAATAAGTGTTCTAAGGTTCTAAAATCTTAACATCTTGATGGATTTTAAAAATTATTTTTAAACTTGTTAAAATTTTAGAGTTCTAGAATATTTATTTAGTAATTTTTTGTTGGAAAATATTTAATATAAAAAATATAGATCTTATTAAAATTTATAACTTCTATATTAATTTTTTTTTTTAAAGATATAAGTAGATATGTATTTGGAGCGTAAGATATAAGAATAGAAGCATAGAATTTGTCCAATTCTCTCTGATTATTGATAATTAACCATGATCGTCTTTGCTTCACCGAGTAAAGAGATGCTCCATATTCTCATGATTGATACCTCAATCAAGGTAGGCATACCAATAAATTCATTTCATAAAGCAAACAGCCCTACCAATAAATTCATGAATAATAAGTTTTATGTTAATATTAACGCCGTCGCAAATTTAAAAATAATGAAAATAAACATTGCATCTTGTTATATATATAGTACATACAGCATCTGTAAGAAGGTTGATTAGCATGTTACAAGACAACCTGCACACCCGACTATACAACACCCACGACGTATACAGTCCTGTTCGTCCATTTCGACTTTGTAGATCCTACCTTTTTGAATTTATAAACAGATCTAGCTTTTGTTTATGTCGCGTATCCCAGTCGAAAAGAATATCATCAAAGTGAAAAAAAAAAAAAAAAAAAAAGAAGAAATTATGTGTGCTTATAGTTAGTAAGTTAGGTAGTAGACGGTTGCTATCAGCAATAAAAATGCAGACTTTGCCATCTCCAATCTGCATGCAAAAGAAAGATCCTGAGCATTGACGGTATACGTTGATCCACTCTTATCACCTGCAACTTTTATGCTCGAGGAACCTGAAATCAACCATAAACAAATATTTAATTTATATCACATTTTTTAGATAAATTAGCGTCGTTATATCAAGCATTGTAAAGATAGGTTCGATGCTTTGGTGCCATGACCAGAAATGAGGAGTTTCGCTCCATTGTCTGCCACATAAATCACCAGCAGTAGGTGCAGCAGCTGTAGATCCACTAACTATGAGCCGGCGACTAACAGGCAGTGGCTTGGTTAAGGGAACTCACTGGAGCCATAGCGAAAGCCAGTCTTCATAGGGCGGGCGATTGTAACTTATTATGGACCTGGGTGATCTATCCATGACCAGGATGAAGCTTGGGTAAAACTAAGTGGAGGTCCGAACCCACTGATGTTGAAGAATCAGCGGATGAGTTGTGCTTAGGGGCGAAATGCCACTCAAACCCAGCAGGTTCTCCCCGAGATGCGTTGAGGCGCAGTGCATTGCATCGGATACAAGGGGCCTCCCCAGTTTTTTTTTCTTTTCTTTTCCTATATATATATATATATATATATATATATATATATATATCCCTCCCTAGCCCCCTGTCCCCAGGTGACACTCCCCCCCCCTTCCCCCCCACAGGGGTCGAACCCGGGCCGCCTCGGGGGGAGGGGAAAGGGGTGTGCATGCCACTACGCTCCACGCGCTTGGCAGTTTAATTATGTGGGTCTTGGTCCACGCGCTGTTTCTTGTAGGGTATTCTACTGCAGCTGTTCCAAACTCAAAACACTATAGAAATTTTTTTCTTTTTTTTTTTGGTCATTCAATTGTTTAGAATGCAATAGCAGTGGCTCTTGTTGGGGTATCTCAATCACCTCCATTCTCACTCATCTGATTCCTTTCAGTTACATAAAAATAAAAGGAGCCTGAATGTCGAGGAACTTTGCTGCTCTACCACAACCTTGCTTCCTTTTTCGGCAGCTAGCCTCAAAAGACAGCTGTAAATTCGATCGGAAGGACCACGCATAGAGGACTTTTAGCAAAAACAGGCAACTACGCATATCAAAGCATAGAATAATTAAAAAAAAAGTCCAAATTATTTGTAGACATGCAAAATATCTTTTAAGAGATTAACTGATTGGTTTAATCTCCATTGACAGATAATGTGGCATCTCTTCTGAAGTTGGATAAATAGTAACTCCGCCGGTAGTTATAATTATTACATCTTGATGTCATCTATAATCCTATCTTCCATATTGTTTGGGACTTCCTTTCTTATGCTATCATAAATTTTTTATGAGGCATCCGATTCTTCAAAAGTGCCGATTAACCAGCTAGTTCACAGATTAAGGGTTATTCGCTGCATTTTAATTCACTTTTTAAATTCCCGTATGCAACCTCCTTCGTGTGGTCGAGTTTGTTGTCGATGTTCCTCAATAATAGCATAAATCATGACATTACTCATAAAATTAAAAAAAAAAAGTCGAAGGAAAGAGCTACATGATACTCACAGTTGTATTCTGTCCAACCAATAACCTGGTTTTCAAGGTCATATACAACCAATTTGTTTGACAAAGCCATATCTGCAAATACACCACCATAAAAGGAGTGAGTGCGAACCACTTTTGCAAATATACTAGTGCTCCCCCCTAAAAAACAAAAAAAAAAAAAAAAAAAAAAAAGGAAACACAAACCTTCGCCACCGAATTGCTAGTGCTATGATTATCAAGAATATTATAATACCTTTATTCAAGACTATCACATTCCAAAGTATTTCGGAGAAGGATCGTTGTGTTCTAAAACCCATTACCAATCCTAATTGATAAGTTCCAATCAGATGCGTTCTAGTGTTATAAATTGGATGTCTTAGTCAAAACTAACTATGAAACAAATAATTCCATGTCATATCAAATTGAATCGTCCACTTTCTGCCCAATTGCATACAACTGGATGTAATTTGTTGTTGCATATATATACTAAATATCCATGTGACATTGACATGCATGCTAGGTATCACCATTGAATTTTCTTAAAATCCGAGACTAAGTTCTATACTATGTCAAATGTAATGCACTATATGTCCGCTTCATATCTATGCGTGGATTGCACTAAGAACCTTATAAATCTCATCTATATGCTAAGCAAAGTATTTGTCTAAAGTTATTGAAAAGTAGTAACAAGGAACGTGCAACAGCAACATGTTTCCTGACCCTACTCCTGCAAACTCTATGAGTTCTGTTCTTGGAGAAGAAACTAGGAGGTGAAGACAAAACATATATCAGATAATATAATTTGAAATCCATGTGTCATACAAAGGGACTGCAAATAATAAATATGTAGCCATAAAAGTTGTTGCAAATTGGCCATAATTCAAAGTCATATTTTTGTTACTGCACATTGTGTACTTGCACATCCACTAGATACTATCTTTGCGAATATGCGTCGGGAAAAAATGCCACTTTGGCCCTAAATAGCATAATATACATAACATATATTCGCTTAGAGAAAGAAAGGAGTGCACATATTTTCAAGGTTATCATAAAAAGACATTAGTGCACTATTCTGGAAAACATTATTTAGGTATTCAGCAGATAGAAACATTAAACAACAATAAGACAAACAAAGAGAATTTAAGATGAATTACTAAAGTCTGCATATCTATGGTTTACCTCCTAAAAGAAAAATATCTTTCCCATCTCGAGTTTGCACTCCACCACTTTGCCAACCAACACAGTATTCATTATCCTGGATATATACATCAATATAGCTTATGAATCTCTAAAACTAACATGTCCATGAGGAAAAGATAACTAAGAATTAAAAATGATAAACAATAAATAAAAACCATATGTTAGACGATGTTTCAAATGTTCTGGTAGAATGTTTGTGGGCTGTTCCAATTCGTAATTAAATACCCACATGCATATTACTAATGCGCTGCAACGTATTAGCAGATTGTATGACTTGATACTTAAACCATATCTAAAGTTCACAAAAAGAATTGAATTTTATAAACTACAAAGACTATTTAGTATTAAGGAAGCAGAAATTTTTTCCTGGAAATTTAGTACCTGATTCTCAAAGAGATAATCGTGGGGATGGACGGTCAGTGAAAGTGAATCTGCAAAATGAAAAGTGACTTTGGGAAATCCATCATCCACACTGCAACATTAGGCATCAACAGCAACTAAGTACGAGTGAAGAACAAGTTCTACGATATAACCACAATATAGACAAGTTAAAGTAGCTGCTAACACTACTGACTTGGAAAACACGAGGAATCATGAGAAATTACTAAATTATATACAACAAAAGGGCATAGTAGCCTAATGAAGACTATAAATAGTGACCGGTTACATATACATACCTCTGAGTATAACGGAAGCATAAATAATTTTGTACATTATGGAAGTTGACATCCGAGACGTGTGAAAAGATCTGGGGAGAAAAAAAAAGGAAAGAAAAACAGCATGGCATAAGAAGTAGAATAGTAGATACACAAAGAAAGAAAACATTGATGTGACTTTTGACAAAGAGTCAAGAAAATCATCAGTACCGCACTCATTAGTAACCTATAAACTTGCTCTGGAAGATAAGCCAAGGTTGTGCCACTATCTATTATGGTTCCTTTTTCTGAAGAATCAAATACATCAGTTGGAAGCTTCAGAAAATCCCCGTCAACATCTATTCCCTTCAACTCGACATTATAATGTGGTCTGCAGGACAAATGAAGTCCATAGCATTATCAATTAGAAAGGTTATAACTAAATCTAACTTTGAAAGATTCTCCCATCTCTTGTTTTTCTCCACATGAGTAACATTTATATAGCTGATTTTTAAATGAACTGTCTTATATAAAAAACCACTAAGCATACAACATCATAAGGTACTTGGCAAAAGCTAAATCATTTTTTTTGCAAGTATATAAGAAAAATCTTGGACCTCATACAAGTCAATGAGAAAAAAAAATGCAAAAAAATAGCTATACAAAAAAAGAATAAAAGAAAACAGGCTTTAAGGGGTTTGTTGTTAGTAAGGCATGACGTACTGATTTGGTACTATTGGCGTGGTTTTGAATTTTGGCTGCACTACATCTCCAATTGCAAAGATTCCCCCACCATTCACAGTATCTAAGCAATGAGAAAAGATCTTTCTCACTTTACCGCTAGAAGCTAGCTGTGAAATGACGGACGAATTTGATTGCCCGAAACCAAGAATTCCATCGACTGCTTCACCTGAAGAACCTAAATCTCCAGACTGTTGTGCACCGCACCTATAACATAAAATCCACATTACATAAATAAGTGGCAGATCTTTATATAACACCAAAGCAGTAAAACCACATCAAAACCATAAGGAACTATTTAGATAAGCAGATAAGACATATCAAAGGGACACAACTCTCAGCTGTTTTAGCAAACTTGTCTTTTGAACACATATTAGCAATTTGCCTTAAGCTTTTTTGGCTATACCCAAGTTGGATCAAAACGCATTAATATCATAACTCACCCAAATGTAATGACTGCATTCACTGCCTTAGTCTGGTTATTACCGGTAACTTGTTGATACTGAAGAACATCTGACACAAAGAATCCTGCTGTGGAGCTCCCATCACCATACGACACACTATATTGGCAGAGCACACTCGGGTTGCAACCAGGAAATTCTCCATAAGTTGCAGCACAGAAGCTCTGTTCGCATGTCACTGGGTGCCCACTGCCTGAGCCCTTTGGGTCGTATAATGTCAATGGAATCTGCAACAGCCAAAAAAATATAAAAGGCTTCACTAGATGATCCAAGCATGCTAATAACAGAAAATCGATTCCTATCTTCAATCAAATGACAGAAGACAAGCTTTACTTTTGTTATTTGTGTTAACTATGAGGTTTTCAATAAACCGTCAAACTGCATTATTTGATTTGTTTCACTGCTATTCCTTTCTCTTTTAAAAGTCCTCTTTTTTGCTGGAAAAAAAGGTAAGATTTTGATACCCCGAAACTGCTCTTTTTGGGGCACTGCTTGCAGTTAATGCAGTTGACCCATAGGATGTCGCTTCCTGTATCAACCTGCACATAGAAGTCCTTGGGAGGTGTCCCAAGTGAAATCTTAGTATAGTACAGCCTGCAATCAGCACACATCATTATCATGTAAGCTAACATGATTTGAGAAACATAATGCGTCACATAACGACAATACAGTGAAACTATATTCTATGAAATGAAATAAATGAAAAGTGAACAGTATTTGGTAACATTTTTCCTTGTTTCATGCTAACGGCACATACATCACATAGTGCTACCCACAAGTAACTTACAAGAACGTCCAGTCTTCCACTGTTCTCAGTAAATTACAAGATCAGCAAGTTTGCATCAAGAGAGGATAAGAAATAACAACGCATCATGTAAAGTAGATAAATAACACAACAATGGTGCAAAAAAACTAGATACACCAAAATGAAAAATTAATTCAGATTCAAGGCAGGGAAACGACTTCGAAATATTGCAAGAAAAGATTTCCCAATTTTGAACAAACAGATACAGGATGTTTATGCAAATCAATAATGAGAATGCCAAGACAGAAATAGCCATATCGTATACCTGAACCTCAGACCGTGAACATACTTATTATGCATGATTAGTGATATCATGAACATATTAACATTAGACACTAACACAACAATAAGCAGATCAATGACCAGCACTCTATGGCAGCAACAAAATAACCAAAAGCAATCGATGAAAATCGCTTTTAAGTTTCAAATCACGAAGTTCACGTTTGAGCAACGCATTGCTGATATTTTGCGACAAGTTGGGTGCTCTAGCGTTTTTCTATTATAAACGAATCCCAACCAGGCACAGCAACAGTCAACAGCAATGTCATCTCAGAGAAGCAATAATAACAACAAATTGAAATGAGAGAGCGAGATTGAAGAAACATATACCCAGTTTCAGTGGGCAAGGCGGAGCCGCCGAGAGGAAGTTCAGCAGGAGCTGCGGCAAGCAATCGGCCATGGCGGCGAGCATCATGTGCTCGGAGATCCTCCAACTTCCTCCGCCCCAGCTGACCGCCGAATCGACTCCTCACCCTAAAAACGCCGGCGCCCTCAGTCTCCGCCGCTGCAGCCATAGTCACAAAAGCGGCGACAACGACGACCATGGCAAGGTGGATAAGGCGGCTAAGATCCATGGCGAGCTTGATTTGATCCAATCTGATCAAATATATATTAAGATGAATTCGAAGAAGTTTGATTTTGGCCGGCGGTGAAGACAGCGACGGGCCGCCGGCAACGGAGGGAGAAACAAGGAGAAGCTTTCTATATATAGAAAGGTTGACCAGGAGAAGTAGCTTTGTTTAGCCGCGTCCACGTTACTAATTACTAATATATCAATAATTATTTATTAATTTAATTATTTCTCTGAGAGTAATCAGTGAAGGATGATTATCTACGGAGCACTGCCATTTATGATTGCTCAGACGCAATCTTAAATTAGAAAAATGTTTGAGAATATGGAGCGGTGCACCGATTTAGACGTAAAAATAGTAAAAATATATTTTTGTGATTGTAAAATATGTTTTATAATTAGAAAATCGTAAAAAATATGTTTTTTACTATTTTTGTAAATAAATTCTTACATCTCTCCGTGCTTTGAAAATTGTCCCTTAAATTATCAAAATTTCCAATAAATAGTATATTCTTTTTTACATATTTGTGCATGGAGAGTTTGACTTTTCGTCTGGGCTGGCTGACTAATTACATGGGCACCTAGAAGAATTCAAGAAAAAGATAACCGATTGTGCATCAAAATTGTAACTCTGGGAAGTACATTTTTTTAACATTTTGAACTATTATAGTATAACTTATAGTACAATATCATTTTTTTTTAATTTTATTCTTTTGAAATTAACGTGAAAATATTATTTTCGTAATTGGTCCAATTTATATACCATCGTAACAGATAATTCTATAAATACTTCGGTTTATATTCCGTTAATCAATAAATCTCAGCCTTTCGATTTGAATATCCGTTATATCCACGGCAGAGTACAAAATGATAAATTCCAATCTATCCATGCAGACAACGTCTACTGAATTCGAATCTGAAATCTTTGCTTTGTGAAGGTGAAGAAATAATTGTTTTCGTTCAAGACACTCTAAGCTACTTGTTAAAATTATTAAATTACAAGAATTAACAGGTTTTTATAAAATAATGTAATAACAATAAATGAAATATTTTGTTAAATTGCAAAATATTGCAAGGCCGTGTCAAATTGCCTAAAATAACAGAAAAAATATTTCGACAAAAAAAAAAACCAATAAAAAAATAATAAGAAGAGGTAAATCTGAAAGGAGTTGACTTCGATGAACACGCGGCTCTCGCTGGCGTCTTCGGCTGCATTCTGTTGGAAGTAGCAGTCAACAGATATACATTTGCAGCTGGCAGGCCGAACGGTTCGTGACGCAACCTCCGACTTTTGGCTCCGAGCGGTTTCACCGAAATTCAAGGAGATCTGGTTTTATGTATTTTATTATTTTTAAAACATATTATTATATTTATTAATTTAAACGACATTAAATTAGGTCAAAAGTCTCAAAAAATTACTTCAATTTCAATATTCTGAATATATTATTTTGGAGCAATTTAATAATTATCAGGAAAAATATAGATTTATTTAGAAAGACGACAATAAAAGAATTAATTTTAACATTATTCCAAACTATAATGAGATAATCTAGTGATATTTTTTATTTTTTGAGAAGGGGTGTTGCAATCGTTATTTTCAATTAACTACTATCGTTTGAATCTCATCTATTATTTTACAGTAGTTTATATTAAGTAATATTTATTATTTAGTTGATAATATTTAATGAAAATTTTAAAAAAAAAACATGTTATATTATTTAATATATATTTTAGCTTACTAAATTAGCGAGCTATATCTAACACTTCATTCGAAAGCCATATCTTTTTTTTTTTTTTTTTGCCATTTCTCTGGATCTCTGCTAACTCATGAACCACAATTTTCTACGCACACCTATAGGACCACTTTAAACCCAGATACGTGGAGGAGAGTAAAATCCCGACTTGACGTCCGCCTCCGGACTAGACATAGAGTACTGAGAGTTATCCAACCACCAGCTTTCCCGCAACCGCTGTAAACTCGCGGCCACGGGCACATCCGCATCGCAGCCACCCGCAGGGTTCGAACCCGAACGCTCGCTTCTTGAGACGAACGCCCCGGCCGACTGACCCACGGGCGGGAGGCAATTCGAAACCCATACCTGATCAGTCGCATTCGACAATTTGGATACCGCTTACATTGCTTCGGAAGGCACTGGCCAAAGATTTCACAAATTTCAATAATACCAAGCAAAGATTTCACAATTTTACAGGATCCAAAATAAACATAAACAAAATAGATAGTATATATCGTAAAAGTCGTGCATTCGTCTTTACCAATAGGATCCGAAATAAACAAAATAGGTAGCATATATTCAGCCCGTTACACAGAATGTTATTATACTCGGCGATTCCAAAACTATTAGACAATATAGTTAAATTCATCGACGGCATCATCAGGTGGAAAAAAAATTAAATAAATAAATAATTACATGAGGAAGGAAAAGTTGGTCAAAACTAAGGAGCCTTATAAAGAATTGCTCCTGCATGCATTAATCTAATTCAGATGGTATGAAAGTGGAAACACTAGAAACCCAAGCCAAAGAACACAAAATACAGAGATAAAAGAAACAAAATTGAAAAATCTAATAAAAGAAATTAGATTCATCCAGCTGAAAGTCTTTTTTTTTTAAAAAGTTACATCAGGACAGCAAAGTTGGCGAATACTAGAATTGATCCAAAATCTGAGGAATAAAACTCTAAAAAGGTTGCATTCAGAGTGCATTAAATAATATAAATTACCAATTAAAACTGTTCAATTACTATGAATCAGGACTAAGTGGTCTTAACACCAAAAACTATCTATCAAAATAAATAAAAGGCGAGGTCTAATTACTGATGCCCGATGAGAGCTTGGGCATAGTTGAAATAATGATGGTTGAATTTAGTGAGCAGCTATTCACTTCCAAGAATTTCGCAGCAATTGGTGTGAAAATTATTATGTTTCAGTGTCAGTCTTCATGCTCATCTTCATCTTCCGAATCTGTAATAAGCGGATGCAATATTAAGACAATAAAGATGGAATACTCTGAGAACAGAAATATTCAGCATAAGAGGAAGATTTTGAGTTTTGCATAAGCTGTCCCTAATCCTCACAAATTTGTGCAATGACGGATTTACAAATACTTGAGTGGTGTCCGAGGACCCCGCTCAACTTGAAATGCAACTCTGCTAAGCATCAGAACAATTGCACACCTTAGATCAAGTGGTCAAGAACATAGTGTTTAGTAGAATTAATTTTTTTAATCCAACAGTAACAAAAGAAAATCAGTTTGACTAACTTATGCAGCTACTAGTACTATTTCTCTATGTAATACCGAAAACGGACTTCAAACATAAAACTATTTAGCATTATTATTAATAAAATTGTAATATGTTCTTGTTGTATTTCTTTTACAAGGAGAACAATAAAGGCGTAACTTAATAAGGAATCCAGTGGAAAAAATTTCTGGTGTAGGTATCGAACTTCTTTTTTAGAGCAGTGACCCCTGGACCGATCTTTTAGATCCTACATCCTAACCGATCTTTTAAACCCTACCTCCTAAACGTATATTTAGGGCTATTCTATGAAAAACTTATGAACTAAATACAACATAATAAAATACACTATTTCTTGGTTCAAAGTTTTTTGAAAAGAATGTTAAAAGCCTTGTCAAAACTCTTTTAGGAAAAGAAAGTAAACTTCTTTTTTTGTGAGAGTTTTGACAAAGTTCTGTTTTGTGACAACTTTTCGGTTTTTTTGTGAGAGTTTTGACATAGCTTCCGCCATTTTTTCGAAAAATTTTGAATTAATAAATGGTGTACATTATCAAACAACTTTGTAGTTCAATTTTTTTCAAAAAGAACCTCTAAACATACATTTAGGAGCTACGACCATAGGATCCCAGTAGGAATAGTCCCAAGAAATTCTAAGAGGACTGTCCAATGGGATCAAAACTCTTTATTTTGACCAAATAGGTCATAAAATTTTAATTTTTCAAGTAGGTAGCCAAAGTTTTACTATTTTCAATAGATCCAACGCATTTTAAGATTTGTACAGAAAAGTGCATTTACTTATTATTATTAAAATGAATGGTAGAAGTGAATTAGACTCGGTAAATTGTTTTTGCAATTTCACTGACCTCTTTATAACAAAGTAGAAGTTTACAATCTACTTAACAAATATGAAAATTTCACAACATCACCATTCTATCTAGCCCCCAGCTCATACGCCAGATTACGTTTATGACTTTCTATCATCGGTGACTAAGAAAATAATAGACAAATTGAAGAGATCTCTCAAAAAACTAAAGATATATTGGAGAAGATGATTGAACGAGAGGCATAAAGGAATAATTCGTGCCTTCAAGACCTTCGCGCTCTTCGATAGGATGATTCAGTGGCACAATACTGGATCAAGTTTTCGTGGTATGGAGGCTTCGAGTCTGACCCACAAATTATTGACGTATTTGTTGATGGTCTTAAAAGCGATATGCAACGGAAGTAAAATGAGCCGGTACTCACTGCACTACACTGCTTTTTACTTAACGGTTGGCTTCATTTTTCAATCTATACCAAAGTGGATATTTTGAAGACATAAAAGATGGTCAGAATGACGAACTAGTATATCTCGATTAAGTACTTCCTACAGCTGCCGGCACTACTCTTTAGTGGTTACATTTTTATGCAGGCTTGCATCCCTTTTTTATCCGTCACAAGCACTAGCAATTTATTAAACATATTTATTCTTGTGGTTTGGATGACATCAACATTCGGAAGTATCTAAGCATGCCAATCTCGCGGACAATGTTGTTTTCAGATGGTGAAATGTTATATACTAGGTCAAAGAAGTTCGAGCTGCATGAAGACATAGATCAAGGTCAAGTCCGTAATTGAGTCAGAGTTTAGAGTTTGTATTAAATGTATATTACAAGTATTATTTGGAGAATACCTAATACACAATATTTGTATTAGAAAAAAGTATTATTTAATATTATATTAGGAAAATATTTATGAGGGACATATGGTACCAGTCTAAGAGGGTAGCCTTTATAAATATGTTATGTATCCTTTATTTTTAATCATGGAGATCAATAGTTTACTTTTAGATAAATTAATTCGTAGAAGTAGAACCACTACCAAGAAACCGGGGTTTATTCAACGCGCTCAGGCCCCATGGGAGCCGACCTAGTCAGTTCATAACAGAGTTGTACAACTGATTGTGCACTTGAGCTATCACCATTATGGTGAAATATCTAGTTACTACCCATAGGTTGATCTGAAAGTCACCAAAAATAGGAGCATACCTGAACGAACATCATCACTGAGATGACCTCTGTCCTTTATTTGCTTCACAAGCATACGGAAGATCAAAACCCACCAATAAATGTGAAGAACCAGCAATGAGAAAAGAAGAGAATTGAATATGTAATAGTATATGGGTCCTTCCACCTTGTGCTTCCCTTTGTCTAGAGCTTGAACAACTTCATAACTACAAAGATAGGTGGCCACAAGTCAAGAAATCAGATGTAACATCACTTCATACTTTAAGTCTACATTTATGAATTTCATGTTTAACCATTAAGAGTTTAATCATTATTCTCATATAAATTAAGTTACTTTAAAGCAACAACAAATTTCCTAGCACCATGCATACAGAATATGCAAAAGCTGAAACTTTAATGCATGCTCAAATTACATTTTCACAAGATGAACCACTCTGATCGAAGAAGTGTTTAATCTCAGAAGCACCAAACATTTGGAACATAAAATGGCAGAGGATGGCCAGTATAAATTTCATGCGCATTTGTCTGTACCATATTTACTGACACAACCTGATAGTGAAAAAATACACAACCAGATAGTGAAAAAATTTGTATCTGAATAACTTCCATCTAATTTATCAAAGACCATCTAAATAATTTAATGCTCTAAAAAGTGACAAGTCCAAAAAATTATCTTATTTTTTCTAATTATCAATTATGCACAAAACAGCCATGCTCCTAAAGCAATATTGACGTATCACCTGCTATAAATCAAAGTAAATAACTCACCTTGTACTCCGAAGGATCCAGAAAGGGAAGATCATGAGACGAAATATGATCCACGAAACAACAAATAAAATGAAAGCGAACGCTGCAAGCCCTTCACAGCCAGTATACTTGGACATTTTTCCTACCTCTAGGAACACATCACTTGCATCATGAAGGGCCAAAACAACTGAACCAACTCTTGCAAACCTGAAAAAAGTATAGAAAAATTACTGTTGATATGTGATTTGCTCGAAAACAAGATCCACCTCTTAAAAGAACACAATGACAAGCAAGCACGATAGCACGATATGTAGCTGAGCACATACGTCTGGATAAAAATAATGTTACGAATTGCACCTTTTTTTCCTATTGTTAAAAGATTCTAGAAGATTACAAGAACATATGCAATCCATTCATATTCGTAAATTTAGCTAATGAAGCAAGAAAAACTAAAAGCTATGCAGTCACAAAGACCCACAACGTGATCAGCCAATCACTTCATGGAAAAATACATTAACATATAATTCCTGAATCAATGAGAAACAATAAAATTACTACTCATAAATAATTACATTAACAAAAATCATGTGATTGAATGTTATTTACTAGTGACAGTGATAAAATAGGAACAAATATAATCTGTTACAAGTTGAAAGCAATATTTGAATACTATTTACTACATAATAGTCGAACAAGTGTAAAATTAATTGTTAGCAAAACTTGTAAATTCTCTCCTAAGTTCTAACACAACATCAAGTGAATTTTAACGAATCAGATAACCAAAACGGATTGCAAAGAAAACAATTATGTGTAAATTTAAATTGTTTACCTAAGAAAATAGATATTTTATTAAAAACATGTAATTATTTAACAAAACGTGGATTGCACTAGCAATATTACTTAACAGACCATGCACTGCACTAGCAATATTACTAGTGAATACAATATGCACGGAGAACTCTCTGATATATCCTGAGAAGTTCATCATTTAGCTAATTTTTTGCAGCTGAACTAGCAAAATACTTGTGGTTGATAATGCAAAATGCAATATGTTTAAGACCTGCATATGTAAGATAGAATAATGAGTACAGCAGTGGCCACGTGATGGGTCATCGAAACGCCAAAGTCCGACCGCTTTGTTTCCCAATACATCAAGGCAAAAATTGAATATGTATAGAACCCAGCAGCATACATATAAACACCCTTAAGTTTAAGCCTGCAAATCAAGGAAAACTACTTATATTATATAGGATATCAGATTAAAAATAAAAATAAAAAAAGGGTTCTAGCAATGAGCTAGACCACATCCTTGTAGTGCTCTCTTACTTGTACTTTTGATCAGGCCACACTTGCTCTCCTGGGCCAACCCAGAAGTATCGTGAATTCGCAAACCATGGCTCGTCATATGTAGCATAAATAGAAATAATCTCTGCTGAAAGAAAATAAATGCATTTCCAAGCGGATTCCTTGAACTTCTTGATCTTTTTGCTTCTTTCTTTTGTTTCGACATCAAGCATTTCATGTCCCTTTCCAAACAAAGCTCTCCTCGCCAGCCACTATAGAAATGATATAGATGCGACTTAGTAAATATAAAGGACTCATGAACATTCTTCTTTCTTCTATAAATCACAATAACAAAGTACAAGGAATACTATAAGGATGAAGACCACATATGCAGAAGGAAAAGGATTGACACATAAAGAAAAAACATTAACATGTATTAGTAGTTGCATACTTTTGCCCACAGTAAAATATATTTTTAGGAAGTGGATCCTCGGCAAGTGAGAGCAATTCTATTTCACATTCTAATCACCCAGCATCTACATAAACCAAAGTTTAAGAAAGTAGCTCCTGAAAATGTTTCTTTTGATGTAGTTCGCAAGCTATAAACCGACTTTAACAGAGTGGATGGATAACTATGCCAATCTTTGCTGCACGACAAGACTGCAGGCATCACAAATTCGAAGGAAAGCTAAATGCTTGTAACTTTTGATGTACTTCCCATCTGATTCAATGTTTTTGTACTTCTCCTCATCCTCAGTCTCTTCTAGTACCAACAGATCAATTGGCAAAAATTTACAATCCCAATTCACAAATTATGAGCATAAGCACAAAAGGTCTGGTCCTTTCATATCACAACACCCACCAATACAATATCAAGATACAATAAAAGTCAGAAGAATCTTTCACTAGCAAAATATAGCGATTTTATAAAACACTACCCACTTTCAATCGAGATAATATACACTGGACAATTAGACAGTAAAACCAACAAAGAACATCATATCAGCATTAGATTTTTTTTTTTTTTTTAAAGATAACGAGGATAAACCCAGTCTTGGGATCCCCACATCCACTTGAAGACGGGTCGTACTGATGGGAACTAAGCATAACCAGAAATTAACCTTCTAAAAACGAAAGTACGATATTAACTAAAATTAACCAAAAACTAACGTTAAGAATTTTTTTTTTTTTAAAAAAAAACAACAATCAATCAATCAAACGAAGATCCAAATGACTCAGTTGGAGAACAACTTACTTCGAAGACGTATCTATCTAAGATGAATCTAACAGTTGGGAAAAAGAGCACGAAGAAAGGAAGAGCAACGAAATCACTGTAAAAAGGGTACGATTCTTGATGCCAATCAATTGACTTCAACTTCTCCATGATCGTCGACACCATGGCGGGACTATGATCGGATTCAAAGTTTTAGATCGAGACCGGGGGTTTCAGAGGTGTTTTTATTGGATTTAACGTCCAACAGTCCAGCGGAGAAGGGATCGGAGAAGGTCTTCGATTCCCTTCCACTATTGAAGATGATGAAAACTTGATTATTTTTTCAATATTATATTATATGTATATATATATTTATAAAATTATAAAGATATAGTAGTAATTGTAAAACAGTAATAATTTAACCGACATTTTAGAAAAATAAGTCAAAAAGCGGTTGTATCCAGTCCGTCTATCTATCAGTATATTGAGAGCAATAAGTCAACTGAATAATACCTTATGCATTTCTCTAAAATTAGTGTATAATTTATGTTAAACATGGATATATATTTAAAAATAGAAAATTAAAATTAAATAGTATGAAAATAAAAAAAATTCTAAATTCAATTAAATTATTAAGTATTTTTAGCATTACAAACCAACCTTATCAGTACTAGTCCAATTAAAAATATAATTTGCACTAAATAATTTTTAAGCTTAAAGTGGAAGATAAATAGATTTTTTTTTAATTTTAAGGGAGAAAGTTGATTAATTTTTTATTATTAAATTGCAAGATGAAGCGTAAAAAATTTTGAATGAAGTGCCACGTGATAAATAACCGCGGCAAATAACTGTGTATTCTCTTTAGTTTACACATATTAATATAGATGTATCAATTTTATGAATTGCGATCATATTACAAAGGAATATGACATGTTATAAATAGGGCTGAGCATTACCCGAACCTACCCGAAAAATCGAACCGAACCGACCCGAACAAAGCAAAATTTCGGGTTCAGTTCGGGTCGGGTTCGGTTCGGGTCGGTATTTTAATAGTTCGGGTCTATATAATTCGGTTCGGATTCGGTGGTCAAATTTCGGGTCGGTTCGGGTTGGACCCGAATTATCCTTACGAGTCATCTATTAGTTAGTTTTCGTTGGTTTTTATGTGTTAATTCTTTCTTTTTAAACAAAATATTCATGTTACAACTATTCGGGTCGATCCGAACCGACCCGAACCTACCCGAATCCGAATTGGTATTAAATAAAAATAATTTATGATATTTTTTGGGTCAACCCGAACCAACCCGAACTGATCCGAATTTTAGTCGGTTCGGGTTGAAATGAAATTCGGGTCGGTTCGGGTCTGAAGGTATTCAGTTCGGGTCGGCCTTAAAAATTTCGGTTCGGGTCGGTTCGGGTCGGGTTGATCCGAATGCTCAGCCCTAGTTATAAAGTGTTTTGAGGGGTGATTATTTATCTACTTTTATGTTTATTCTAATGTTTCCATTTAATTTTAAAGCAATTGTTTTATTAATTTACTCAAAATATATTTATATCTTTTGATAAATTGTCTATAATGCTTTAAGCTAATTTAACATCCATAGTTGTTTCTATTAATAAGATCTAAACATTTTGTGATATTTTATTAATTTCAAATTTATATTGAATAATTGCAAATTAGGATAAGTTGGTGGATGTCACCTTTGAGTGAGGTAAGGAAATATAAATGATTAATTGAGAATGATGCTTTCTATTTTTTTTCTTAGGGTCTTTATCAACTGGGTAGTTGATATATTTTAGTTTTATTAGTTTAAATATTTATAATTTCCTTTGATAATAACGAATTTTTAGTTGATAATCAGCGCTAATTTTGTCTCGGGATTTTGACAATTGTAGTAGCGCTCTCTTTTATCTATGTATTTTTTGACATCGCAATATAGAGAATATAATAAAAATTATTGATTTTCATATTAATCACAAGAGTGAATTAACACAGTTTCAAATAAGATATTAGTAGGCCATAAAATCACCAAAATACCCACCAATAAATACAAAATTACTAAAATTATTATTTTAGGTTGTAGATCTTTTCCAAGTGTATTGATTTTTTTTTAATAATTATTGTTAGTGTTTTTATTATTATTGATGTCATCTTTATATTATTATTTTAATATAAAGATATATTAAAATTATGGAGAGTTGTATTTGGGTCCAAACTTGCAAGTTACATTGCATTTGGATCCTGAACTAAGTTTCGATTGCAGTTAAGTCCTTCCGCGGAGGGTGTCAAAAGTTATCAAGAATGTGTTAAAAGTTATCAGAAAGGTGTCAAAGTGTTATTTTTTATCAGGAGGGTGTTAAAAATTAACACGGTGGTGTCAAAAACTTACTAAAAGGTGTCAAAATATAAGGTGTTGGATGCATGTCGGAGGTGTCAAAAACTCATCGGAAGGTGTTAAAAACTCATCGGAATGTGTCAAAAGGACTAAAGTGTAAAAAAAATTAGAAAGGATTTAAGTGATGTTGAAACAATATGGGAGGACTGCAGAGCAAATATCCGTTAAAATTATTTTTTAAAATAGTCCCTTTAAATAAAATTATTGCATGGGCCAAGCAAGTGATTTAATGGGGAAAGACAAAAGGTGAAGTTTTCAGGCAGTAATAAATTATTAGAGTTTAATATGAGATTCTGTTGGGCCCCAAAACTGTACTTCTCAAAAATCATTTATTACTTTATTATACTTTCTTATTTGTTGAATTAATAGGTCCACATTATTTGGGAACCGTGCTATCATAACCATCCTATGTCGTATTTCGAAATATATAATACATAAATTCTAATATATGGTATATAATTTAAATTATATCTAAATTTAAATAGTCTGATAAATAACAGTGCTATATGTAGAAAAGAAAAAAAAAAATCTATTTAATATTGATAAATATCGGAATATTCTAGTATTTATGTAAAGTACCGTTGAACGAAGTGGGATAGGGCTGAGCATTACCCGAACATATCCGAAAAACTGAACTGAATCGACCCGAACAAAACCAAAATTTCGAGTTCAGTTTGGATTGTGTTCGGTTCGGATCGGCATTTTATCGGTTCGGGTTCGGTGGTCAAACTTCGGGTCGGTTCGGATTGGACCCGAATTATCCTCACGAGTCATGTATTAATTAGTTTTCGTTAGTTTTTATGTGCTAATTCTTTCTTTTTAAACAAAATATTCATGTTACAACTATTCGGGTCGATCCAAACCGACCCGAACCTATCCGAATCCGAATTGGTGTTAAATAAAAGTAATTTGAAATGTTATTCGGTCAACCCGAACCAACCCGAACTGACCCGAATTTTAGTCGGTTCGGGTCGGTTCGGGTTGAAATGAAATTCGGGTCGGTTCGGGTCTGAAGGTATTCGATTCGGGTCGGCCTTAAGAATTTCGATTCGGGTCGGGTTGACCCGAATGCTCAGCCCTGAGTGGGAGAAGCACCATTAATGAAATAATTAACAAGACGGTTATTGAAGCTAATATTAAGGAGATATTTGTGCAATTTTTTTTTTCTAATTATATATTTAGTTATTTTATAAGATCTAAGATCTTGGTATGGCTATAAATACATGTGAACGCCGTCTAGTTCTAGGCTAGACACTAGTAACTCTTCGAATATATATGATTGTCCGTGGACGTAAGCGTTCTCGCCGAACCACATAAATTTATGTGTTACCCCCATTGTATTTATGTGATCCTATTCTCTCTACGTAATTGCACTGTATGAGTCTCATCCTTTGTATAACTCATGTGTGAGTCTCATCCTCCGTATTAACCCTTTCGTAAAGTACTAATCATATCAGATAAAATATATTGCATGTGCGCGCGCACACACACACATTCGAGCTCCTGTCGAGTGAAAATTAGTCTATTTCTATATGAGAGATACTAATCTCCACTCGACAGGAGCACAGCTCGTTCCTGTCGACTCCGCAGCCGTCGGATCCCGGTGATCCGACGGCTGAGATCATACGCGTATTTTGGAAGAGCTCGGGTCAGTTTTAACTGTCGGATCGCCTAGGCGATTAGACGGCTGACATCACACATATATTTTTGAAGAGTTCGGATCGGATTTCAGCCGTCGGATCGTCGCGATCCAATGGCTACGGAGTCGACATGAGTGGACCGTGAGCTCCTGTCGAGTGGAGATTAGTCTATATATATATATATATATATATATTATATATATATATATATATATATATATAATATATTGAAATACAAACAAAGAGAAATGCCACGTAGGCCTCTTAAATCCATCACATGTCAGCCCTTGCTCCTTAAACTTTTTACAAATCACCCCTCAATTTGTGTATAACTTTTTAATTACTATATAATAATTTTATTTATATTCTCGTAAAGATTTTATTTTAGTTCTAGAAATTTTTAAGTACACATCTCTGGCTGCATGATAATTGTCACGGAAAATTACGGATTAATTGGTTAAAAAATGTCTAGGTGCCCACCGATTACACATCCTTAAAAAAATTACACATGTCTCTTTTAATTATTTTTTTTAATAACTATAAATTAATCTCTAAATTCTTCCCATACATATAAATTAACGTCAAAATTTTTTAATTACTATTTAAATAAAAAAAAATCTTTCTCTATTTTTTTTCTTCCTCTATTTGTGGAGGAATTATTCTAACTATTGTATAACTATTTTTTGAAAAACTTTTAATATAAAATTATACATTTTAATTAGATCTGTAATTTTTATATTTAATAATTTATTTTTTAAAAAATATTTTCAAATAGGTGGTTTGAGGTTTCAAAATTTTAGTAAATTTTAAAATTAATCCATAAATTTATTGAATTTTAGAGCCACAAAGCAAATATTACACTATTTTATAAAAAAAAATTTAAAAATGAAAGGAATTACACTGGGTAGAAAAACATCAAACAGGCTATGGTGTCCCGATGGTGGAGCGAGAAACGTCTATCCTCAGATGTTTGAATTACTATGTGGGTACGATAAGGATGTGCCGATCTAATTGGAGTTATCGATCATCATGAAAGTTTCTATCTACATCTGTGTTTTTCTAAGACTACGACGGCGAAAACTTTTCCCGAAGTTTTACGTAAAATCGATCAGTTCACTTTTATAAAATTGACACAAAAATATTAATTCAAAGAGCATAAAATGCCCCTCAATATGCTATATTCACTCGTTATCAAAAAAAAAAAAAAAAAAAAAAAAAAAAAACTATATTCACTAGAACAGGCCCACTTTATGTTAATGGGCCTTCATTAGGTCTGTTAAACCCTAAGCTCTCTCTTGAGTTGGGGTCAGTTTTCTCTTCCTTCGTTCCTAGCTCTAAACTAAGCCTGTCTTAGAGAGTAAAAATAAAAATAACTGAATAAGTGAAGCTTCAAAGAAGAAAAAAGGGCGGGCAATGCCGACGGCTGCGGCGGAGGATATCGTCACCCCCGGCGAAGTGCTCGGTGACGCCTCCCTGTTCATCGCCGGAAAGGGAGCTTACGTGAGACCTGGTAGCCGCACCGTGCGCGCATCTCTCACCGGGTACCGCCACTTACGGCCCCCTCCTAACGATTCAGCCGACCAGGTGCTCGATCTTTTGTCTTAGCTACTCTTAATCTTTAAAATTGATTATCGTTTGAACCGGTTTATTTTGTTTGATGCTGCTTAGAGATCGATTATTGAGGTTGTTGGTCACAATGCTACAGGCGCCGTACCAGAGCCCGGATCAATTGTTATTGCTCGGGTAATATTTTCTGTTCTTTTAGAAACTATTCGATTGTCTATAGTTTTGCACTCTCGAAAAGTACCATTTTCTGTTAATGTTGTTCTTTATGAGATTATTGAGGGCAAACTGTATGCATCTGCCCACATCGGCAGGACCCTCAGGACATGGAAATCCTCAGTTGGCGTGGCACCTACTCGACGTTCCGAGTAGCTCTTGATGCAGATTATACATGCTGGTTACCAGAATAAAACCACCACCGTGAATGGTTAACTTGTTATTTTCGGTAATTATGATTATATATATGATGGTAATCACTTGTCATGCTCTGTAGATGATAGGCATGTAGTTACCAATAATAGTATGTGACCACCTACAAACTTGGTGCTAAAAGAATTTAAGTAGCTTTTAAGTATAGGTGAACTCACATCTGGGCTTCACATACGGCCAGGGATAGAAGGCACATGATCTTCTTTGTTGATTTTTTTTTTTTTAATTTTTTTAAATAAATTTTGGTGCAATTGCAAAGACCCAACATAGGAGATGATGCTGCATTTTTGCTAGAGTTTTAACATTTATACTTTGCATAATTCACAAAGTTGTCAGTCAAGCAAATAAGTTCGTTCCTTTCTGAATGTGCTTTCTTTTTGTGATTCATCATGTCTAATCTCTCTCTCTCTCTCTCTCTCTCTCTCTTGTGTGATGCATAACATTTTGATTCATCTTTTGGATTTACTTTGGTAAAAGAGAGATGTTGATAATGCGTCTGAATTGTTTTCAGGTTACCAAAGTTATGGCAAGAATGGCCTCAGCAGATATAATGTGTGTCAACTCAAAGTCTGTGAAAGAGAAGTTTAGCGGTATCATCAGGTGCATATGGGAATATCAAATATATGTTATTAAATAGTAATTTTTTTTGAATAGTTGCTTTCCAAGATGCTATGATATGTTAACCTTCCGGTATGGTTATGCATTCACAGATATCCTTTTTAGCATCAGGATCATATACATATAACCGTGGGTTTTGCTGTATGCCTTTCTGCTATACGTGCTTTGTAATAACAAGCCTCTGTCCCAATTTCAATTTTCCAACAACTTAATGTTCTATCCTTTCTATCCTTTATGAGTTGCCATATGTGCAATATAACTTTCTCGTATCCTTTATGAGTTTCCATATTTTATCTTAGTTGATAAAATACAGTCTCACGAACTTTGTTTTTGTGCTGCTTAAGATTGGATGTGCTCCTCGTTGAAGAAATAAGCTAATGAACATTGACATTACTCAATCAGCATCCACTGCACCAGTATTTATTTTTTCCTCCTTTATTAGGGCTAAACAGGCAGTAGAGAGCCTGTTGTCTGTATACTCTGCATCTGAAAAAGAATTAGTGACTGCAGATTTCTAATCCCTGATGGTTATGTTTATAAACTAGTAACCGCTGTTTTGAATTTGCAAAGCAGTCAATTTCAGCTATTTCATTCACACTCTCCAGTAAAGTTTGAGGAACCTTGATTCACGTATACTGATTTCAACCTCTTTATGAAGTATAATATTATAAACGCAGGATCTGTAATTCTGTATACATGCTCTTAAGTTGGATTTGGTATCTATAATAGATATAAATTACTAGAGTGCTTTTTGATTCCATAATACTTCCTGTCATGCTTGTGCTTAGTCAATAGGTGATGACTTGCTGTTTTTGTGCATGCAATCAACAGGCAACAAGATGTCCGGGCAACTGAAATTGATAAAGTTGATATGTACTTATCTTTCCGCCCGGGTGATATAGTCAGAGCTGTGGTTGTATCCTATGCATATGTTCCACATTTTGTTCGTTGGAATAGTTGATGATTAGATTTTATTTTATTTGTTTTTTTCATTTTCTATAATTGTTCTATTGGCAATATTTCGTCAACGCCAGACGACCTTGACTGATAGCTCGCATTTTCCTGTCACAGTTTTCATATAAGTTTGAAGACTAGTACAACAAAATTGATGTCTTCACAAGTTTCCTCTCCAGCCTTCAGTGCTCTTCACCACTGTCATGCTTTCCTAAAATGTATAACTTTTTGCCATATTATGAGCAAGTTAGTGGGCTATAGAGAAGATGAACAATATGCTACATGATAACGATATATATATATATATATATATATATATATATATATATATATATATATATATATATATAGGCTAATCTCCAATCGACAGGAGCGCAACCCGCTCCTGTCGACTCCGCAGCGGATGGATCGTAACAATTCGACGGCTGAAACTCGACCCGAGCTCTTCTAAAACATGTGCGTGAAACCTGACCCTAGCTCGTCCAAAACACGCGCGTGATCTCAGCCATCGGATCGCCGCAATTTGGCGGCTGCAGAGTTGACAGGAGCGAGCTGCGTTCCTGTCGAGTGGAGATTCGCACCTCTCTCTCTCTCTCTATATATATATATATCTATATATATATATATATATATATATATATATATATATATATATAATATATATATATATATATATATATATTTATTTATTTATTTTATGGGCTTCCTGCTTGTATTTTACTTGTATGAATTCCATCCAGTTAAGGCATACATAGCTTAGCATTAAAAGGATACTTCAGTTGAACTTAATTCTTGCATAAGCTATCTCTTGGTGATGCAAGAGCATACTACCTTTCAACTGCACAAAATGAGCTGGGTGTTGTATCTGCACAGAGTATAGCAGGTATGTCTTCTTTGCACAAATACCATTGATGATTTACGTTATCATGTCTTGCATTGTTATTCTATCTGTTGCAGTAATGCTATGGTGATTGTTATATATGCAGAAGCTTCAGCTTACATGTTTTGTGTTTTAAAATTTTTCTTTGTTTCCAGAAAGTTATTAGCACGAGTGATGGAACACATAAAGTCCTATTTATGTAATGCCATCTAACAAACATTTCAGTCCTAACATATCAGTACACCTAATTGGAAGTCCTCAGAAGTAATTTCATGAAAACTGTGGACATTTGATTTTGTCAATGGTTTTTGGTGCCGGTCGGCACAGTCCGTGCCCGGCGGCACGTGCCTGTTCAGGCAGTTGTTGGCACGGCACGTGCCAAAAAAGTTTATATTTGTATTTTTAAATTATTTTTTTATTTTTTAAAAAATAACAAATAAATATATATCGGCACAGTCGGCACGTGCTGGAATCTGAATTTACCGAAACTCGACTCAGCTTGGGACATAAAACCTTGATTTTGTCCCCTCCGGTCTGTCCCTTTGTTTGTTTTTGGTCTTCAACGTTTTTTTTTCTTGGGGCGTAGTGCAGTTTCCATATTCAAAAGGTTAGACGGACAAGATGCTTATCTGCATGTATGTTCAAGCAAGACAAAGCCACTGCTAGAATTCGTCCTATTTTTGAAGTGTTTGCTTAAAGTTCATCTTTCACTGTTTGTATTGAGTGGCCACCATGTCGCATGCATACCCTCATTTCCAATATACAGATAGCCGTCGGCTTTGGCTACTAACTTTTACTTGAAAAGTTGTCTTGAATCTGCTATAAAAACATGAAAATATTGAAACCAGCTTTATCTGTTTACTTGCTATCTCTGTACTGGAATTGCACTACTTATTATGTTGGTTTTGATCTGGACATATTTCAACCAGAACATCTGTTAGTTAAAATGCTAAGAGTTCTCAAAACTTCTTGTACAATTTCTCTAGAAAGTTGCTGCTTGTCTCCATAAATTGAACTCTGTGCTGCACAAAATTGAATCGTTGATGTTCGACAGTAAACTTGATTGTGTTTGCAGTCATCTTGGGAGATTTCGGGGATATCTGAATTGTTTGTACTTTTTTTTTTCTCCAAATTCTAAGAAACTTCCGCGTTATTTGGTGCATTCAGAAGAAAATTATTTCGTTATCTTTTTGTTACCCTCAATCTAATATCTGAATTGTTTCTACTTTTTTTCTCCAAATTCTAAGAAACTTCCGCGTTATTTGGAGCATTCAGAAGAAAAGTATTTTGTATATCTTTTTGTTACCCTGAATTTTGTCGTCCCTGCTCCAGGTGTTCCCATGATACCTATCAGTTGGACGGAGATGCAGTGCCCACGTACTGGCCAGGTTGAACAGAGAAAAGTCGCAAAAGTTGGTTAGTCGATGTTCGTGTATTCTGTGGAAGGAGATACCTACCTATATAATGCTCCATATGGGCAGGTACCAAGTAATAAACTCTTTTTTTTTTTTTTTTTTTTGTGTCTGCAGTGGGAATATTAATAGTGTAAAGATTCTAGTAGTATGACATCTTGGTATAACTTGTCTCAGGTAAATGCCCCATGTACCAAAAAATTCCACTGTTTTTAAGAATCAAATGAATTATTGAGGTTAGCAATGGTCGCGATCTGCATAATGGGGGGGAACATTCCATGTGCTTCACGAAGAGCTCCGCAATTTTCATTAATATATTGATTGAATTGCTTATTATAATTTAAAATATTGCTCATTCTAACTAATATAATTCTAATATGTGCTATATACGCCTCTCTTTTTTTTTCCAAATAGGTGGAATGGAGTCTGTGTGCGCCTGTAGTTTATGTTTCGCATGGAATTATAATTTTTTTTCTTCTTTCAAACCGGTGGTGCTTCTCTCTCTCTCTCTCCATCCATTAATCGTGCTGTCGTCGAAAAATATCGTTTTCATATCGTTTTCACTTCATACTGTCACTGGAATGCTCATCGACGTATATGTGTAGTTTATGTTTCGCATGGAGTTATAAAATCGTCTCTTTCTTTTTCTATTTAACTGGTGGGCGCTTCGCTCTCTATTCTCTCTCACTCTCTCTCTCTCCCTCTCTCTCCACTGTTAATCGTGCTGTGTCAGCGAAGAATATCATTTTCACTTCACACTGCCACAGGAATGCTCATTGACGTTTCCGTCCAACTCTGCGCTGATTTAAAAGAGAAGCTCACTTTTGTGAGGGAAAAACCACTGAAAGTATCAAATATCCCAGTTTCCGAAATTATTCTTTTGAGATTTTACGATGCCCTTTCGATCATTCATCGATATGCTATGCAATTTCTCTTTTCTATGATTTCAGATTAGGCCTATTTCATTTTGCAGATTTATGATTTTAGATATCTTAAGATCCTTCTTTTATTCTTAAGAAAAAATATAATATTTAGTAAGTCAGTATAATTGAAAAAATTAAAATTATTTTCTAATTATAAATTAAGAAAGTTATGAATTTTGTTATTATAAAATTTAAATAGTTTTTAATTATTTATGATGGGTGCGTTATCGGCTTGTAATTATAATTACATAATGTAGATCTTTAAATTAATAAAGCAACAATTACTTTTTTTTTTGAGTGTTCGATCGTTAGTTCAGTTTTTATCTTATATTTCAACTAAAATTGAACGAAATGGTAGTACCTTTTAGCTAGCATTAGTTGGAATTCGAACTCCCTACTTGTCATTCATGAAGGATAAACCGTAGTCGCTTTTCATCATTTAGTTCTACTAACTAAATGGGCCGATGCTGGTTCGTATAACTCAACGGTTGTTAATATCGGAGAATGGGTTTATATTAAACCAAATAGTTCGTTAACATTCCGGTTTGATTCTATTGGTAGGATGCGGATTTGGTACACTATTCGCTGACCTAGATCTGAAACGCATATCACGTTGTATTTTTTTGAAAACTTTTCAATAGAAAAATTTTAAATTTTAGTATTATCAATAACTTTTATATTAAATATTTTTCAAAAATACTTATAAAGTTGATAGGGATCTAAAGTTAATAGCTGCAACGGGTTTAAAACGGGTTTTACGATTTCAGAATAGATTTTAAATACTATTTTAAAATTAGTTAATTTGGAGTTCTAAAAGACCATTTTAGAAATATTTTTTTAAAAAAAATAATATAAAAATTATAAATATTATTAAAATTTATAATTTTTATATTATATATATAATATATATATATTTAAATATGTGCATCACTTACTGAAGGGGATGAGGGGCTCCGGGCGCGGCTCCCCTGATGCTGAGGCATCAGGGTGTAGGAATTCGGACGGCCGAGATCGGCCGATCCGTAATAATACGGATCTCGAGATTTCGTATAAAACTTTCGTCGACTTATTTGACCTATGTTTAAGCATTTTTGAAAAAACTTTGAACTACAAAGTTATATATTTTGATGAGATCTACAACTTTGTTGTTGAAACTTTTTCGAAAAAATGCCAAAATATATACCGAAATGATGATTAAAAGTTTGAATCATCATTTCGGTATGTATTTTTTTTTTTTTTGAAAAATTTCAACTACAAAGTTGTAGATCTCATCAAAACCTATAACTTTGTAGTTCCAAGTTTTTTTCAAAAATGCTTAAAAATAGGTCAAATAAGTCGACGAAAGTTTTATACGAAATCTCGAGATCCGTATTTTTACGGATCGGCCGATCTCGGCCGTCCGTTTCCTACTAACCTGATTCGGCCGAATCAGGGGAGCCGCGCTCAGGGGCTCCCACTACCGGCAAACCAATGGAACTTTGGTGGAGTTGATGATTGGAAGAGATGGGCTGTAGAATATTGTTCCTATAAAGCCACGTGTCTTATGTTTGCGTAAAATCATGAAGAAACGGCAACGTGCGCCGTAAATTCCGTCCATCAAGTCCATCGCGTCGGCGCCACGCTTCACTGCTCCACGGAACAACCCAATTCCTAAACCTGTCCTACAGTGGAATTAATGACAATTTATCCCTTTTAAATAATTCTTATCCTCTCATTTTTGCCATTTTTTTTTTAAATAAATGATAGTAATTGATATCGCGGCGGCCGTCTCTCTCTCTCTCTCCTTCCCCCTCTCCCTCCTCCGCCTCTCTCCGACGAAACCCTAACCATAATCCTAACAAAATCTAATCTAATCGACGAATTGATCGAGAGCATACAGAGATATGGGGGGAGTGACGTCAACAATGGCGGCGAAGTTCGCGTTCTTCCCGCCGGACCCGCCGTCGTACAAGTTGGCGGTGGCGGCGGACGGAACGCTGGAGATTACCGGAGTGCAGCAGCGGCGGGAGAACGTGGAGGTGAGAAAGTTGAAGACGAGGAAGGGGAACGAGATCGTCGCAATCTACGTTCGATGCCGAAATGCGAAGCTGACGCTGTTATATTCTCACGGGAACGCAGCGGATTTGGGGCAGATGTATGATCTTTTCATCGAACTCAGCTCTCATCTCCGTGTCAATTTAATGGGGTAAATATTTCTTTTATATTTTCTGTATTTATTGTGGAAGAATTTTTATAGATATTATATTGGTGGTGTAAAATTCTTGATAGATGGAGAAATTTGTGAATTTTTCGACGAGGGGGGATAGTAAAAATAACTCGTACTTGTCCTCCACCATCTGAGTGGGAGAGATTTCCTATGCCAGATTTTATCTGTGTCAAATGTTTAATGGTCGGTTTATAATGGGGTTTTTTAACTGTTCATTTAAAAAATATTGAAAAAATGTTCTTTTAATATTTGTTGTACGTTCACTTGCCTAGGACAGCACTTGTATCCGTACAATTCGAAATTTTTGTTTTTGAGCTTGTTATGAAGAGTTCTGGGATAAATTTTCCGTATATCCATTTCCGTGCCAACTTGATTTTGGATACTTCGCTATCTGTCTGTCTGTCTGTTTGTCTTTTCCTCTTCTGAGTTTGCTTCGAAGTGAATTTTGTTTAACATATATTGCTCGGGATCTTCCTAATGCAAATAAGGATAAAGTTTGGAACTTCTTTATATTGTTTTGGAGCTCGCAGTCGTCTCTGAGAAATCCGCTCAGATATCAGAATAGTAGAGATAGAGACAGATATGTTTGATTTCATTTTGGATGTGCAAGTAGAGATTTGCTTGTTCTTTCTCTTTGTCTATTAAGAGAGTTGTTTGATTCTTTATGTGTGGTGATGCACGGTTCCTTATCGATCTTAACGCCTGCCTCTGCATCAGCTTCATGGAGTGACCTCCTTTCCTTTCTCGTCTCTCGACAGGGTTAATAAATAGAAGTGATCTTTGCTCTTCACAATTGGTTTGTTGTTGGCATATCTTTAGGTGGTTGACAGGTAGAAGAATAAGTTTCTCTATGTGCGTATAAATTCTTTACAGGGTGATCGCTGCTCTTTTTTTTTTCTTATTTCAGGAGGCTGCTTTTTTCTTGGCTTATGTTTTGGTGGTTGAATAAGAGGAATATGAATTATTATGTGGGCTAAAATTTTAAGATATTCCGTAAATGTATATCATACATTTTCTTTGTTTTTATGGATGCTGGACCCCTGTTTACTTGTGGGTTTGGGATGTGGGATGAATACATTTTGAGCAGATGCATCACGCATGACCCATGTATAGCTCACCGGATGTCGTCATGCCTATGACTAGGTGATGATGATAGATTGGCAAAAAAGTCTTGTTTGAGTCTGGACTTGCTTATGTTGCTGAAGAAAATGCTTTTGACAATTTGACATTAAGTGTATTGTAAACAAGTTATAATGTTTTTAAATACAAATCGTAAAGGGCAACCAATCCTTTTAAGCAACTCTTTTGCTAATTATATGTGCAAAGTCCTTGTTTTCTTCTTCTATTTGTTTCCTTATATGAATCTTATGAATTGATAGAATTATTAATTTCCTCAAACTTTTAATAACGAGAGTGTCGACATTCTATATCATCGATATGTTGTGTCTTCACGGTCCATTCGAACGAAATTTTGATCAAGCAAAAATAAGTTGAATAAAATAATCAGTCTAAAGTTTTCGCGCCCTAAAGAAGGAAAGACAGTAAGCTTGAGCTGTAGGTAATAGAAGAGAAGAAAAATAGACACCAAGGTGTACTTCATTTTTCATTTTTACTGTAATGTTGACCTGAGGATCCGTTGGGTAAGAATTTATTGTTACGTTTTGCTTTCGTGAGAATATGATAACTTCAATAATACATTACCTTAGGGCCTGCCTGTTTACTGGAAAGTTGGAAAGTCAATTTTCTTATTTACTTTAAAAGAAAAATAAAATGTAAAAAGTTGAAAAGTTAATTTTCTTGTTTAATTTAAATGCAAAAGTAATAAACTGAGAATTGACTTTCATTTTACTTTTATTTTTCTATGTAATTTTTATTTTGTTCACTTCCTTATCAAAAGCTAGTAAGTGGGAGGAAAGTAAAAGTCATTAATATTAGTAATGATTATTAATACTTATTATTCTAAAATATTAATATATTATATAAATTAATTAATATATTTATAACTAGCAAATGCTATAAATTTATCTTATAGACATAAAATAATAAATTATTATTTTTAATAAATAATAAAAAATAAAAAATTTATATTTTTATGAAAATAAAAAATAATAAAATATGAATAATACAATAGTAATAATAAACAAACAAATAATATTACTTTTTTAATTTATAATAATTAAAATTTATTACTGTTTCTAAAAAAAAAAAATTACTAAATAATATTATCTAAATTAACTAAATATTATTTTTTTAATTATTAGTAATAAATTAATAATTAAATAGTAATTATTTTTTGGTTATTATTAAAAATATTTATTTATAAATTATTATTAAAGAATATTTTTTGATTATTATTAAAGCATATTATTAAAAATATTTTTTTATAAATAAAAAATTCTACTTTCTTCCCACTTTATAATACAAAGCAAATAGAAAACTCAAATATACTTTCTTTTTACTTGTTTACCCCTTTCTTTTCACTTTCTTACCATTTTCTTACCATTTACCACTTACTTTTTTACCACTTTCTTACCACTTTTCTTTCACTTCCATTTTACTATTTTCTTTTCATTTGTTACTTTTACTCAAAGTAAACAGCCCCTTTTGGGATTCCTCATAAATTTTGTTTATTGCTCTAAAAGAAATTGGAAGTAAAAAAATTTATGACAGAATTTAAATCCTCTAATTTAAAATGGAGAATTGAGTTAATGGTTTCGCTTGATTTTCATTTCAAGTTGTATCCATATGTCTTAAATTCATTTGAAAATCATCCTTATCTCTTTTATTTTGAAAATTGTACTTATCAAAAGCATTAGAATGGAGGTTTTAATTAGAAAACTTAAAGAGTTTTATGGCAATTTCCATTCTTCTCGTGCTTCGAATGTTTATATGTTATTCTCTTTTCACAAAACATCCATGAGTCCATGCAAGATTGTAGATCGTTCAAGCTCCTTTTCTGCATTAACTTATGACCTTTGTTAACTATTTACCAATATTTAACTTATTTCGCATTTTTCTCAAAATACACCTATAAACATAGTTGATTGTAAGTTCTTAATTTTTTTTCCAGCTAAACTGCTGTACTTTCTTAATTACTTGTGTATATTTTAATTACTTCTGTTGGAGAAATACACCATTAATTTTAAATTTCCAAAATTTTCGACCTTTTTGTGTCTCTTAAATACTTGTTATAAAACATAGGTCAATGAACTTGCTGTAAACCTTTTTTTTTGAGTTGTTGTTGTTGTTGTCAAAGGCAGTGATTGGACCAGTTCATTTATCTAATTGACAATAGCATTATTCAGTAAATAATTTTTAATCATTCTATGGAAAAGTATGTAAATGAATGAAAATAGGAAAATATAATATTTGTTTCATACATAGAAATTTTGTATTACAGCCAAATCATTGAACAATTATATTTCCTGAATTGCATGTGCAATATGTTCTAATTACCTTTCGATAGGAGTTAATACATACTATTCTCTAGGGGTTTCCTAATACATCTTTTTCTTTATTTCTTGAAAAAGAAAGAAGAACTACGATTAAGGTAAAACTGAGTTAAGAAGAATAAGTGGTATGAGTGCATTAGAGTTGCATATGGCAAAGAGTCAGAATTTCATTTGTCGGCAAATTGTGATGAAAGAATAACCTATGGAGCACTCACTTCCAAACTTCTTACATGTTTGTATCTGATATGTAATGCACATGGATTCGCCACAGGCACGTCGGGTATATATATCGGCACACCCGGGTAGTATTTTAAATTCCGGTTATTACATGGACCGGACTGGGCCATGCGCATACTCAGTCTGAGCTTGTTATGGTATGGGCGGGCCCATTAAGGCGTTAATTGCCGAGTGTCATAGCAAGAGATAAAGTGTGAAAAGACAGAGAGATAACGGTCTGATTAATTGTTATAGCGGTACGATGCCAATATGGACAGGGTGCTTTTTACAGATGATGTGGATAGTGATGGTGATGTAGTCATATATGAAGATTAGATGAATTGAAGATGGCTTAAAGGGTGGGAAGGGGATTTTCTAAAACTTTCTTGTAAATAATGAAAATGCTATTGCTTATTAAGTTTTGTTTTTCTCTATTTGTAATTTGATAGATAATGGATAATCATAACTAATGAGTATAACTGTATAAGCACAAAACATGATTCATCATCATGTATGTTGTATGTTTGTTTGTAGAATAAAAATTAAAGGTGTTATGTTCAGTATTAATGCAAATAAACATATAATAGTTAAAAATATTTATTCTTTCCATGTCTTGCAATGTTCAAGCTTTTAGAGAACGAAATGATATTATTCTAATTTGGGATGTTCAATGCAGTTATGATTATTCTGGTTATGGGCAGTCAACCGGAAAGGTTAGAACTCCACCTTAACATGTATTATGATTTGTTAGTTTTAGTTGCAGATTGAATGAATATAATTAATATGCATGATTTTTTCCCCATTGGATGGCAGCCAAGTGAGCAAAACACTTATGCAGATATAGAGGCTGCTTATAAATGCCTAGAAGAAACTTACGCAACGCGCGAGGAAGACATAATATTGTACGGCCAATCAGTTGGGAGCGGACCTACTTTGGATTTGGCCAGTCGGTTGCATCATCTAAGAGCAGTTGTTTTACATAGCCCTATTATGTCTGGTCTCCGTGTCATGTATCCGGTGAAGCATACGTACTGGTTTGATATATATAAGGTAAGATTATCACTTTTGTAAAAGTTACAATTTTTTTCCTTTTACTGCATTAAATTTTTACACTGGTTTCCTTTTCTTTTGCAGAACATTGACAAAATCCCACTGGTTAAATGCCCTGTTTTAGTCATTCATGTAAGTGATTTCTAAACTTCTATTTATTTTAGTTGTATCCTATCCGAATTGAAATCCTTGTGCTGGTTGCTATAAATGATATGGCGTTCTTTACGTCTTTCTTCTTGTTGCCGATAACCCTTCACTTGATGGTCAATGGTTGTTTTATTTCAACTCGTTGATCCTGGTTGTAATCTGTTCATCATCAAGCTTTGTTACCTACGTTTGGTAGAAAGATCGAATAGATATTTTAACCTCGAAACATCTGCTTTGTTGTGATATTCATTGCAACTCATGTTTTGCTCGTGAAAAAGATAATAGAGTACACCATTAGGTGGGAAACAAGGAAATTGAAATAATTTCTTTTGTTTTGGGTGTGTAAACAACTCCTTAATATTGCTGCCCCCCGCACTTGGGCCGCGTGGTTGGGACGTTGCGCCTCGGGAAGCGTGCGTCCCACCCGGGTTCGAATCCTGCCCTGCACATTTGTGGGTGCGTACCCCGTGGAGTGCCTTCATGCGCTCCTCCAGTTGGTGGGGTTGGGGACGGGACCGCCCATGGGGGTTTACCCACGAGTTTGAGGTCCCTTCAGGGGCGTGCGACCACGATAATCTCAACAAAAAAGAAAAAGAAAAAGAAAAAGAAAAAGAAAACTCCTTAATATTGCTAACTACAGCACATATGCAGATCCATCAATTGTTGCCGTTTGTGATTCCTTTTAACAGTTTGGCAAAAAAGTTTATAGATGAATGTATCCGACGTATGTAAATCAAAATAATTACTTCTTTTTCAGGGAACTGCAGATGAGGTTGTAGACTGCTCACATGGAAGACAGCTTGCAGAGCTTTGCAAGGAGAAGTATGAACCTCTATGGATAAAGGGTGGAAATCACTGTAATTTAGAGCTCTATCCAGAGTATATAAGGCATCTTAAAAAATTTATTTTGGCGGTTGAAAAATCACCCTCAATTAGATCTGCACCTCGCGAGGGATCCGATCACTTTGAAGACCCTCGAGTAAGCTCTGACCGAATAGATTTACCAAGGCAAAGTGTAGATCACAGAGAAAAATCAAGACCAAGCACGGATCACAGAGAAAAGGCAAGGCAAAGTACAGACCGGAAAGAAAAACCAAGGATCAGCACCGATAAGCGAGAAAAATCTAGGAAGAGTGTCGATCACGCAGAGCGATCAAGAATCAGCACCGATCACGAGAAACCAAGGAACAGCATTGACCGGTAAGTAGTAACAGCCAACTGTTCCCCTAGTTGTTTTTATTTATTTACAGCTGATTATTCCTTTGCAACTTTTCATTTTTGATTTTATACAACAGGTTTGGAGATATGTTTAGATCAGTCAGCCTATGCAATATCGACTGTTTCAAACCAACTGGCTCGAGGTCCGAAGGATAGGAAAGCCGGCGATCAAAATTGACTTGTAACTTATTTTTTTCATTGGATTGGCGAGTTGCGTGGGTTTGTGTGGTGAATGCGAAATGCATATCGGTAAAGGTAAAATTGCTGACAAGAGCCAGTAACCCGAAAGTTTTAAATAGCCCAGTAGGGACGGTTTCTCCTCCATATATCAAAAAAGACGAGCGTTCTTCAGTCTTCTTTCTGTTCCATGTCAGAAGGTATTGTTTCGAATATTTTCATTTCACCAAAAAAAAAAAAAAAAGATATTGTTTCGAACCTAGTTACTCAATGGGGCTGTTTGTTACCTCTTGTCATCGAGTATGGGACGATGGATAATTTTAAGTTTTAGTCTCTTGCAGTAATATAGATTCTTTTGTCCAGGTTATTAAAGAAATCAATGTATTTCTGATGATAATTCAGTTTCATAAGCTTCAATTGTTATGGAGAAGTAGTTGGTTTTGTGACTTGCATTCTTGATGTATACTGATTTGCGTTGAAGTTGAGTACAATTTTTTGCATTCAAGTTTGTGGCCTATTAGATCGGAGGACATTCCGTCTACTAAAAGTAAACAATTTGTCAAACAAATGACCAAAAAAAAAAAAAAATATGATCTGTAATTTGTACTTGTAGGAGGATTTGGTTGGAATTCTTATAATGTTTTACATGTGGAAATGACATTTTCATATGTTTTCATGTCTGGTTTATTGAAAATATAGAAATTCGACGTCGTTGTGGTTGTAAAATTTCTATACTGATAAATTATTTAATATATGTTTTCTATAAATATGTATTATAGAAGCCATATATTAAATAAATATAAATATATTTATATCTATATAAATCAAATATAAATATAAATATGGCTTAGAAGCCATATATTAATTAAATAATATAAATATTAGAAGCCATATATTAAATAAATATAAATATAAAACATAATGAATAAAATTATAGAAAAAAAGAAAGAAAATGGAGACACCAAAAACACTTGACGAAGCAGTAGTCACTCAGCTCCCTTGTTTCTAGAACCCTTCTTTCTTCTCTCCTTAAGCCCAATCCTCTCAACGACGACGCCCATTCTTCTCCATCGCAAGCCTCTCCTTTCCTGTCTGTAATTCTGAGTAGATAGCTAGAGTTTTTATCCATGGCTAGCAGGCTCAGGAGATACTGACTGCTGGAGTTCATGAGAGGGAGGAGGATTCTTGAAATCAATCCCGATCATCCGATCATCAAGGATGTGAATGTGAGATATTCGAATAAGGTTGTTGTTCTATCATCTAAGCTGACTTGGAATCACGAGTTGTATATCCTGTGTAGCCCGCGTGCAAGAATGATCCATGTAGCACCGAAGCTACGGGATCTGTAGATCTTCTGCTCGACCCTGCTCTTATTTCCGGTGGATATACTGTGAGTAATTTAAAGTTCTTGATTGAATATCCCTTTATCACTCGCTTTAATTCTCAATCATCCTTATATTAACACCCATCTCGATACTGAATCTCACTAGTGTCTGAGCAATGCTATATGACTCAAAACATCTGAGAAAATATATCCAATGCATGTGATCTTCAAGATAATCAGTTGTTGCTGCTTATCATATTCTGAAAAGTATAATTTTGTTTGCAGCCTGACAGTACGGCTGAGTTAGGTAGCAAAATCTATGAGATGACTCGGCGGAAGATGGGGGAGGTCAGAAACCGAAGAAACAACTGGAGCTCCGGACGCAGAAGCAAGCTCAGAGCGAATGATTTCAGAGTCCATGGAGCCTGAGGTGGTAGAACCATCAGAAGTTAGAGATGAAAGTGACCCCTGGAAGGATTAAACATTGGGGAATTTGCTAATCTGCCCCACATTTCCCTCTATTCAGGCTTCAGCTCCCGGAAACGTGGCAACGCGCTCACATGGCGCACAACTCCGGCAATGGGGCAACGCGCTGCGCCAGCATATTTTTCCGTTTTCGGGGGCTGAATCGCACAAACCCAGAATTTCTGCCCCCCGCGTTTTCCCGTTTGCGCGATACAACTCCAGAAACGTGGCACCGCACTGACGTGATGCAAAACTCCGGAAACGGGGCAACACGCTGCGGTAGCGTATTTTCTTGTTTCCGGGAGCTGAATCGCGCAAACCCAGAATTAGGGATGTGAAACGCAATTTTTTTTTTATTTTAAACAACATTGAAGTTTTTTTTTTTTTTTTTTTTTTTTGGATGTGTGCTTTCAGGTTTAAGATTTGAAGTATGCTGCATGCCAACACTGATCTTATGGGTGGTATGTACCCAGTTTTGTAGGATAAGTAACTGGTTTTATCCAAACACACACAAAAAAGGAACGGTTCTTTTATTTATCTTTTTTTTTTTTGAATGTCAAAATTAATCTGTCTAAAACAGATACCGTTGTACTGTAAGTCTGTAACAAGCTTATGAGTATAATATCTTACATATTCTCAGGTTGATTGAATTCTTGAGGTTACTTTTATCACTTGCATAGCATACTTGCATTGATCCTTCAACTAAACTCCTAAGAATGAAACAACTGTTCATGGGTACAAGTCCATGGTGCAAGCTGTTAAAGCAGCATATATGATGGATGTAGAGATACAGATTTGTTCCAAAAAAAAAAAAAAAAAAAAAAAAAGAAAAAGAAAAAGAAAAAAAGAGGTCAGTTTTTTTAAATGCATGTGAAATTTGAAACTTTCGATTTTGTAAACAGTACAATTCTTATGGTATAAGACAGATCTTACATCTTCTCAAAGCTCCAGCAAACTTCTTATAAGAACTAGTAGATTGAAGGCATAAAAAACCCCCCGAAGTCGATGTGATCTTACATCACTCGCTGTACCTTGATACAATTCCTTCAAATCGCTATTTCATATGATCGAAGATCATACTTCGAGTCAGATGAATCCAAGTCTGCTAGCCATTGAGGTCCCTGGAGTGAAGTGCCTTTGGCTTGATGCTGGAGCCCGTGAGCTACCTGACGGTCTTGTCTTTGCTTGCTTTCACCAATTCCATTACAATGCCAAACTGCAAAACCCTTGAGCTACCAAAATTATACCGAAAAATGAAATGTCAGATAAAAGTCGAAGTTGATGTTCTTTAGGGGTGAGATTTGGGTGCTAGCATTACTCACGAAACTGATCGAGCTGCCATGTCAAACAACTTGTGCTTTTTTCAGGTACCATGTCCAAGATCTGAAGAAGATCTTTGTTGTGCGGTATTCTCGATCTACAAACTATGGGCTTTGCTATGCACCCCCAAGAAACCACACAATAAACACACATGCTGACGTGGCACAATCAAAACCACACATCACAATGGGTATATTTATAATTTTCATTTTTGTGCGGATCACGAGAAAACTATGCGGATCATGAGATACGTGTGTGATTTTTTGGGTAGTTTGTTGGGGGTGAGTAATTTTTTCCGCAAACTGTGGATCTTATGAGCTACGCTGTCCTCCGACATCGAGGTCAAAAATGAATAATCGAAACCAGGAGGAGCTGCTATAAGAGTAAATTTAACTCTGTGTATGTCCCTTGTGAACCATGAACTTCTTCGTTTTCTTGCGCTTTGTCGATTGTCGGCATTCCACCACTTGGCCTTGGTATCCACAAAATGATATTAGCTCTAAAGAACTGTAAATTGTAGATTAAAGGAAATCGATGCTAAGTTAGTTGAAGAAGTATGTTGAATCCAGAACATCTTTTAGATCGAAATCTCCCCTCTCGGGCAAGGGAGGGAAGCTCAATGTTGGAAATGATTTCTGAAAGCTCTCCAACAGCTGCAAAAAGCTTATCTACATTAGACATAAATGCTGAGAAAAACAGACCAACTAATATACTTTTTCAAACACCTAGATATCTACTGTAGTAGTATGGAACGAGCAGAAAGTTTATTTAAACTAGTTATAATTTTAATTTATAATTAATTCTAGAGACGGGGTTATTACTATGATAATTTGAGATATATTGGGTGAAGCAATATATAATTATGGGTCTGCTACTTACACTTTCTAGTATAGGCTGCTCGTAGAGTTCTACAAATTTGTCACGGAGTATTACGTTCATTTGATCAACATCACATGCATGCGTCCAATACGAATCATGAACTCCTGAACAAGGAAATCAGCCATAAAAAAATCTTAATACCTTCCAAATCTCTTACCATTGATTGAGATGAGTAACTAACGCAAACACGCAAACCTGCAAAATTTAGTCCTGCTTCTTTACAAGCGAGTGCGGTCATCATCATGTGAGATCCATCGAGGGAATGCACAAAATTTGGAGGAAAAGCTGTTCTTTGCCGCTTTACCATAACCTAAGAATTAGAAAGCATCTAAATATAAGAATCTGATACAATATCATAGAAACTTTATAACCAATATTTAACATTTATGATTTATCAAGAAAAAAAGTTGTTGGAATTTTTTTTCATTCACCAACCTTGTCAGTTTCCCTCCGCAAAGTCAAAACTTGAAGAGAAGTCTTGACCTGCAACAGAACACCAAGTACTCTCAATTAAAGTCCAATCTAACATCTTGGACATGAGTAACACCAAACACAACAAACTCTAAAATCCAAAAAAAAAATAAAAATAAAAAATAGATGCACTTACAAGATGCTTTCCTTGTTTGCGGTAGGGTTGAACAACAGGAAGTCCAAGTGGCGTAGTCCACCTCACAGGCCGATTTTCTGACGCAATTACCTGTCGCCCCACAAGATTAGAGGCTGAATGGGTGACATAGGCAGCTACGACATTGCTGTAACCATAAAGAAGCCAATGAAAGCAAAGGAACTAATTATTACCGCAACGCAAGTTCACACCAACTCTTCATGTAGAGGTGGTTACTATAACGGTCTTTATTCTAGAAAAGTTCTGCCAATTTAAATTTCAATTTTAGCACAGAAAATATCAGAATATGCAGGAATTTCCATTGAGGCTGTTGTCATTACAAAAGCAAGGTTGCGTAGAATTTTCAATGCATCAAGGCTATTCTCTAAAGGCGTGCTAAATTTCTGAATCTACTATCTAGCCTGCTACCCAATGCCTGTCCAAAGCATAAAAGCCTCCTCACAATCCTACCGACGAAACTGTCCTCACTTTTCCGAATGTAGCTCCTGCCCTTGCATATTGCTCAATAGATACAGACAACCCCAAATTCTTCAAAAGAGATGCTTTCCCAAACAACTTCTGATAATACTGACAATTACCATCTGACAAACACATTGTACTTTATCAGCCACTCCACCTTCAAGTTCGTATGTATTCAAACCAAGGTTTTAAATTTCGTGCCGTGCCGAGTTTCGGTAAATTCCAAACTCGAGACGTGCCGACCGTGCCGATAATAAAATATTATTTTTATATTTTTTATTAAATTTAAGTTATTTTTAAAATTTTTATTAAAAAAAAAACAAAACGTCGCGCTGTGGGCGCGACTATTCATCTTCCTCGCGAATTCGCGAGGAAGATGACTATTAAAAAAAAAAAAAAAACGTGGCGGCCAGCCCGGCACCGTTCCGGTGCCGGCTCCGGCCAGCATCGAGACATTCCGGGCGGCACCGAGCGTACCGCCCGGAACTTAAAACCTTGATTCAAACTACCACTGCCTTTTCGAGTGAAAAAAGTTATAATCATAAGCAGATACAAGCAATTCAAGTTTCTTATCTTTATTCATGGACTACCGCAGCATTGAGGACTGAATGAAAGATCATCGCAGGTGCATATATAAAAAAGAATACCTTTGCACAGTCTCCTAACCAGTTCATGATACTGCGAGCAGCTTGAAACATCTCCCCAAGAGCAGTCAAAGTCGTCTGTGCAGACAAATGTGTTATCATCTCATTCTAGACTAAATGTAGTTTCAGCAAGTCTTGCTTTTAGCATTAGATTATTCGCAGGGAAGAAAGAAGGAAGAAGAAAGAAAAGAGTTATCCCCCTTACTTTGGCAGCATAACAAGATGCACTAAATAATTCCAAATCATCTGCAATAACACCTCTTTCTTTCAATCTTTTTTTCATTTGTTCACGTGCACCAACATAAGTAACACCATAAACAGATGTCATAACAGTCTGTTTAACCAACTTCCTGTCAACCTGCATCCAGTCAAGAAGTAATTAACAAAACTGTTTTCCTTTTTTTCATATTCGTGCAAGTGCAAGTCTTACTTCACTTGCACTTTCAAAACTTGATAAAAACTCCAGTTCAAAATGGCCGCTACATGAGGTCAACAAGAAAATGTACACAAGGTTCACTCTCTTACTTGATCAATCAAAATCCGAGCACGATGTGCATTTGGGTCAATCTTAGGATCCTTCTGTGCGTCTTGCTTCATGATTTCAAGTACCCTGAGTGAACATTTATATGGGATTAGTACTGCTTTTTAAATGTTCCGATATAAATTAAGCAAACATCAACCAATGAGTGATGCAACTATCATTTTTTGTTCACAGCAGTTACAAAGCATGGTACTGAATCATCAATATTCAACGCTTCAAACTTCTTGGACAAATATGGGGAATTGATTTGATTATAAGCTTCACGAGACTTGACAATTTTTATTTGCAATCCCTGTGTCCAGAGAAACATGAATATGCTCAGAAGTGTTCGCAGATACAGTAGATCATGTCAATTGTTTGGAATATCACAGCAAGATCTATCTCTAATCTCAGTCGTAATTCAAAATGTTGCAAGTTTTAAAAAATTGTAATGATAAACCATACAAAATAAAAGCAGAATGCTAAGTGTAAATCATCTCTACAACTCTGAAACCACAGCAAACCCATTATAATGAAAATTGCATGACCCAGGTATGATCACCACAAGATGCAATCTAACAGAGCCACAGACAATTATGTTTGCAGAGTGTTGCTCAAAGAGCACTGCTACAGTGCACAAAAAACAATCCTGAGGTGACTGGAACTTGGTGCGAAATATGGTCTCCGGATGGGTGCAAAGCTGAGTTTCATGTTCAAGTTCATGGTATAAAGCTTTTTCTGTTGCTCAAATAAAATTCCAAAGGAAGTAAGCTTAACCAGTATTATTGGGTATAAATTTACCTAGCAGCAATTCCAGAATAAACATCTGCAGGTTTATCTCCAGCAACCAAGTTCACTGCAGTAGCCCCAAACTATATATATGAATTAGAAACACATGAGAGCCCCCCACAGCAAAAAAAACATGGTGACTACCCATTGTGATTAATAAACCAACGGACACAAGCCATAATGCTTCAATAGAGCTGTGGTAATAATAAACACACACCTTATCTCTCCCAAGAGCTGCATAATGTTGAAGCCCATTACATGATCCATCCTAGAAAAAAAGGGGCGGAAAAGTGAGACAAGCATATCTAGACGGACATACCAAGGTGCAACAAAAAGGTACAAATAAAGGAGTCACAACTGTATATCTACAAATACAATTACAGTTTCCTATATACTGTAAGGGCCCATTCAAGCTTTTCCTCTAAAGCTTAAACATTTTATGCACACTATGTTAGATGCAGAAAAGTATAGTTCAACAGTTTCAGCGTCTTTAGTTTGTCCATTTGAGGGCCAACATCACATTCAGCATCTTTAGTTATCCACCTAAGGCCCATTGTCACCATGAGTCACGTCTTGCATGATGAACTTAAACTAATCAAATTGGAATCTGAAATAAGATTTAGATTTTTTATGTAAGCTGTATTTGATTTCTAAGTCAAAATTTCAAAAACTTCCAGACATTCTTAAGTCTACAGCAAGTGTTTCCTTCACTTGAGGATTTTATGCACTTCCACAGTTCCACTTACCATATATGCTCCAGCAAGGTGTTTTATCGAGAGGACAGAAAATATAAATCAAGGGAGGGCTATATTACCTGATGAACAGGCAGATGAGAAATTGTTTTTTCAGGTGATGAACTTCTTAATGCTTCAGCAAGATTAAAGCAAACTGCCAAACACTGGAAAGGATCCTCAGCATCCAACCACCATCTCCTACCCTCAAGAGGTCTATCCGCAGAGTCAAATATATCATCCAAGTGATTCTCTGTAAATGCTACCCGACCATCATATGATAGCTTGTCTACACCTCTAGCATATAAATTTGCCACATGTATCTTCAACCAGCATAAGCCCGACTTCCCCAATGGACGTCCCTCAGCAAACTCCAGAACCCCGCGACACAGATCAGAACCAAGATGGTTCAGGTATGGATGCATGGGATATGCACGACCTCTGAAATCAAGATTGTGGGGATAGTAGAAGCCTTCCTCGTCCTTCATTTTTCTAGCTACCTGATAGAAAGTAGGCAATTGTGTTAGAATCTCATAACAGTCACATAAAAAAGAGTATCTTGGTAGAAATAAAAAAAAAAAAAAAAATTCTTACAGCAAGTTTAAGTTCCACATCACACTGCTGAGAATGTCTTTCACTATTTTCTTTCTTTATTGCTTTTAATTTCCACTTCCACCTTTTAATCAAAGTTTCATCTTCAGTGTCTGGCTTCGCCGGGAGAGGAACCTGCAAGACAACTTCCCATTACTTGTAGGCAAAAAAAAAGCAAGTATATGTTAACATATTTCCTTTCATTTAAGCAAACAGCAAGTATAGCTATCTTCTATAACAAGACTTATTATTAAAAATAGAAACAAGAAATTATCGCCTACCTGCTACTTTTAAGTTACCTAATAACATATACTACAAATGAGCTTAGAAAGGCAAAGAATGACTCACATCTTCACGATCAACTAAATCTGCGAGTCTGCCACCACTATACCATATCCTGTCCACAATACTTAGAACTCTCTTGTTGATTCTCCATTTGGTATTGCCGAGTGTATCAAGGGCCTAATTGAACTAAAAAACATGAAATATGATGAACCAAAATATTGAACTATGACATTTAAATAATAGAAGAAAGTACATAGACCAACTATGACTTAATCACATGATTGAAGCTCAAGTATCTAATACAAATGATATGGATCCGCCCAGGGCGCCTAGGACAGATGGTTGGGGCTTTCACCTCATGAAGTGGAGGTCTCAGGCTCGAATCCCACAAGCGCCACCCGCAAAGGTGTGAGGGATTTATCCCCTCTGTACCCCATAAAAGATAATACGAGCCTTCGGGCCTGCCCAGATCGAAAGGTTGGGCCTCTTCGGTTAGTAAACATAGGTTGGGGCCACTCATGAGTTTATCTGTTAGATTGTTACGACGATCGTAAAAAAGTGGGCCGGTTACGAACACAGTTTCCCCACAATCATCTCCCAAAAAAAAATATATAAATAATGACCCAAATTGAGAATAGGACAAACTATCAAAGCAACATAACTTTTGATAAATTTTCTTTTTTGACTAAAACAGCATAGAAATGTATCACTTGCAAATTGTATACAAAGAGTAGTTCAGATTATGCCTCTATAAATATATAGTGAACAATAGAAATTCATGAGAACACATGCATTTCTTAGTAAGCAAGTAAGGTATTCTATACAAATGAGAACCAAGACAAATAAAAATGGATCATTCACGAACATACCCTTTTAACTGTCCTACAACTCTTAAACAACGAAACAAACAAAACTTCGAGGTAAACAGCTCGAACATATCGAGATCATAGAATACAGCAGGACATGGTATTAAATTGGGACGCATAACGTTACTTTCTTAGTACATAGCACAAAGGAGATAGGATGTGTTACTATTTAATCCTGTTTATTCTGGTAATTTACAAAAGAGTGAAGACTAAATATATTTTCGGTAGCGCTTTCATGGATGTTATATATAAGCATTAAATGTGCATAACTAAGTCTTGGGTTGGTATGATTCAAAGCTCAAACATGATTGCTTGAACATATTCAATAACAGCCTAAATACCAGTTCTAGTAGCTGAAACCAACTTGTAGTCCTGGAACTTCTTACTATCTCCTAATAAAGATAACCAAATGCAAACCTGCCAGCCTGTCACACAGCTGAGCAGACCCTTTCTTAAATAAGATTTAGACCTATTTACATGTTATTCTTTTGCATGTTCCCTAATTCTACCTTGTTATCAGGCTGCTTTGACATCAGATTTAAAATTAAGTGTCAGATACCTAAGCAGCTGAACTTTGCACGTGGAACTGGTTTATCATTAAAGATGAGATCTAGAAACGAATAAGGGAAAAAAAAAGACAACTCCAAGAGCATAGACGAAACAGTAATTAGAGCAAAGATATCCTATTTACTACATATGCAGGTACATTAATAGGGATTAGAACATTAGATGGACAAACCTCAAAAACCATTTGCATTTGCATTCGTGGTGTCATTTTGACTGCCTCACGTTGCTGTCTTGCTCCATGTGTACGCATGACGTATGAAGGCAAATACAAATGGGCTCCTTTGTCATAGCTGTCATGCATTACAGGTTGTTTAAACCTCAATCCAAGCACAACTGGTAAACAATGACATCTTAACAAAGATATGAAAGCTGGATAGATAAGATGTTGTTATTCATAAGAAGAGGGAGATAATTACTAAGATGTCTTCTCAGCAGAGACAGGTCAAGATTCAAAGGCCAAGAAATCAACATATGTTTACTGCTAAGTGCAAACTGTATATTTGAAAGATAGACCAATAGAGCGTACCCTTTCCAGTTTATTGGAGGCACCAACATTGGCATGTATGGAATAACCATGTGTCTAGCCTGTCATAACGAGAAGAGCTATTCGGATCCAGTTAAGGAAGAATAGAAGAGATCCGAGAGTCAAAGTAGGTTGTCGGACATACAGTTTTTTCCAGTCCTTGCCTCACCAATGGATCACACTCAATCAACCCATAACGCCTGCCATATTTTCTAGAGAAAATAGGCTACTTGTCAGTAAACATGAATGTCTAATAGGATTACATCCAAAGACAATTTAAGATTTCCTACTGTTGCTCATTTGTCACTATCCGTAGTGAGTGTCTGAATGCAGGGCGTATATCAGGAGGACCTTCGGCTACTTGATCAACAGGTTGTTGTATATACGCTGTCTCTATCAAAAGTTCAATCAAACGGCTTCCCACCTAAGAGGATGAAAGAAACCTAATTCATTGAGTTATGTGACAACTACAAACATCACAAGAAAGGAGGCTACAAGCAGTAGAGTGCAAACCTTGGCATATGCATCCAAGCCCCACGATTTTGTGTTGTCTTGCGCCTTGACTATCTTCCTTATCTGCCGCAATTGCTGCTTCTTCATCAACGTTGTAACTTTCTTCCTCAATAATTGTTGATCTTTAGTTAGAGAAACATCTTCTCCATCTTCATCACTCCTATCTTTGTCAGTCTTCTTTCTTGTTTTTTTCAGAAGACTGTGGATTCTAACCTGATGAAGGAATGTATGATAACATAAAAAAGTAGCCTACAAAGGTATTAAATGATGACTTTTAACCTACAACTTGTTAATAAACTGAAATATAGAACAAAAAGGAATAGTAAACAAAGAAAGGAGTTGTTTAAAACATTAATTGAGTTTCTGTCATTCAGGAAGAATATAATACAACAAATACACAAGACCACAAGAACGATATATAGTAAGATAGTCAGCTGATATATATATATATATATATATATATATATATATATATATATATATTATATATATATATATATATATGTATATATATATATATATAGTGAGATTAGCACACAAAATTGAACAAGCCACATGAATAATCTGCAATCTTCATGTTGTACGTCCATCCAAGCTACTAGCATCTCCTCTTAGATAACATACTCTATGAGACTAACTATTTCAAACACATAAGAGAACTTTCTTCTAGGAATCTATGTTAACCAACTCATCTCGTAAAAAATATTCAGGCTTTTCATATATGTGTCATATTGCAAGTAATCTGAATATCTGCAACAGAGATTCCGTAGATGCATGAACAAAACCAGGTCAATCAGGTTGACAATTTCAAATTACAATTTGTTAGTAGTTACTACATGTCAAAACTTGAAAAATCTTTCAAAACCGAAAAAGTCACAATCATTAGCACAAATACACGCTTTAGACTTCAAGATAAGGTGGTAAGACAACATCATCTTCTTGGACCGTGTTAGACATATTCGAAGGTTTTGGCACGCCACTGCATCAACATAAGGAACAAATACAGGAAATTATTTCCTATAGGCACTGACTAATCCTGTATTTTCTTTGATCCACGTTTATGGCCATCCCTAACTTATGTAACATTTAATTCAATGGGGTAACTTACATATTTATAATACCATCTTCTTGACATCATGTGGTTAAAAAAATTATTTAAAAAAAAAAAAAAAAAAACCTAAGTGACAGCAATTGTAAGATGAAGTTCCATTATAAATAGCATAAGAAACCAATAAGAGGTTGGAGGGTCAGTAAGATTGTGAATAGGCATTTTCCTGATATTCTATAAGCACTCATCACATTTCAGACACTTCACTCCTGGTTACAACTAATCCGTAGAATATTCAACATCAGATGGTCTGGCCTCTACTTATTTTCACCTATCCTCAATACCTGAAGGCACACTGTTTTAACTTCATATTTCTTGTTGCTCCTATATCTATCAGTGTTGTTAATCATTACGCTTAATACATTTTTCCAAATATATATAAGATGTATGTTTACTTACCTTGCCATATTGTGTCCAACAGGTGAAAAAAATTAGCAATTCTAGTCCATCACTCTTCCCATATTAACAATAATGGTCAAAAGTTTTAAGCTTGTTCAAGTGCACAAAAAGAAGACATTGCAATATTGCTAGATTGGTCAAGCTCACAAGCTCTCATAAACGTGATCAAAATAGCATTACTGATCTGAATATGCACATCTCATCTATAACACCTACCTAGCCAGAATTAATTTAAAAAAGGTCAAAAGGATAAAGCCTAAAATATTTATGAATTCCCTCGGTGGTGAGGACCCACACATACGACCCTTATTCCACTATCTTGTGAAGGCACCCCTGGCCGGGGTAAATCCCCATGTCGAACCGTCCAAATGGTTGTCAAAAGAAGAAGTAATACTGTACAGCTTGTTAATTGAAGTAGCCTCATCGCCCTGAACTTTCAAATAAGTAAGAGATAGCTTCTGACTTCTCATAAATTTCAGACCCATTTTATTCGGATTTACCCAGCCGTTAGTGTCGGACGCATATCCAACACTTCAAATGGGTACAAGTACTTAGATATGGTTCTTCAACTATAGAAGAAAACATCAAAAAAGTTGACATGCCCATGTTGGACACTTCTTAGTCCGATACTTCTAACAAGTCCAAGTTTAAGACTGACAATTTTACTATCTTAATAATTGGCTCTAAGCTTCAACTGTGCTTTGGCTGACTACACCGCAGTTAAGTCCAAGCTCCTCCTGGCATCATGCTTACCTATGACACATTTTGAGAATGATATACACTTACATTCTAAGTATTAGAAGTGTGGAAGCAAATAATTCTACTCAGAATAGCAAGAGGATTAATTTCGACATAAAAAGAAATTTGAATTGATCCAACAAACCTCCTGTTCTACAGCCTCTCCAATCTGGCAAGCAGCATGTACAAGCCTCACGCTGCCACTCGCACCTCCAGTCATCAGCAAACTCATCAATTTGTGCATCGTTATAACTGCCATCATATCAGCAGGGAGATGGTCAAAGTAAGGAGCATGTGAAGTGCGACTCTTCTGGTCCCTGCAAAGTTCCTGCTCTGCGGATATCGCATCCCTCAGTGGCTCGAACCATCCTAGAAACAAGGACTTTATATACGGTAAATTAGGAGCTAATTTTTGCTTGCACATATCCTCTAACAATTCTTTATATTCCTGTGCTGCTTGTTCCCACGCCTGCGTCTCGATCTTCACCTGCCGTCGCCGCAGCGCTTGGTACTTCCCAATTCCCATCCTTGCTGGCGGTAGCTGTAATTTTCTGTTAATTTTACTGTCTGCGGCGTCTATACGGAGCTTAGCAAGCATTTCATGACTCTCTTCGACCTTGTCTGCATCGCTGGAAGACACGGCTTCTGCAGCCTCTGTAACGCCGGCAAAGGCCCGTGGCAGTGGCGGGGACCAGTTCAGATTATTTAAAATTGGTGTAGAGATTAATTGCGATCGGTTGTGATTGAATGATTTCAGGGATGAATTTAATTGAATGGGATTGCGAAGTGTAGGGGGGTAGAGGATGGCGGCGCGGCGGGCGACGGAGCGGAACATGCCAAAAGTGTTCGCCGGAGAAGAGAAGCCAACGGCGGAGGCGGAGGCGGAGCCGGAAATGGTCGTTAAAGCCCCGAGCTTAACCCCTTCCCTTTTCAGCTGGGCCTCTGATAGAAACTTCTTTCGTAGGATCTCAGGGGTAAGATACTTTTGAGCACAGCGAGTTAACCCCTTAATTTGAACTCTGAAATCACTAAAAAGTGGGATGAAAGTCTCAATACTATACATACTCTGAAATAAGCTAGTTTTATATTTTATCATTCCAAATGTTTATTTCAATAGCAGAGCTCAGACATCACAAAAATGAGAAGGTTTGAAAGGCGAAGGGGCAAAAAAAAAAAGAATGATAAATTGAAAAGTGTCATATTTTAGAAGTATATAATAGATAATTTGTACCTCTAAAACCTTATTTAGCACAATATAAACTCTTTTCTTATCTAATTGGTGTGAGACCAAAAATAAAAGATAAAAAAATATATTCAAAAGAACTTTATTCTATTTAGGATTATATAAAGTCACATAATGTATACAAATTGGTCACACTATGGATTATATATATATATATATATATATTATTCTCAGCTCGATCTGAAAATAACCCTCTGTAAGGTAAGTCGTGAACCGTTTGATCGAACATCTCGATCATGATCAATGGTCTATATTGCATCTTTCAAGATATGATCTGGATCATTGATCGACGGTCCATTTTAAAAAAAAATAAATACATCAAAAATTAATTTTTTGGCATTCAAGTTTTTTGAAAATTTTTTTTTAAAGCTCCAAAATTTTAACTGTTTAGCGGATTAGTTTGTAAGCCCGCTAAGCGTTTATAGTTTGAAAATATATATTAAAAAATAGTTTAAAAAAAAAAAATTACTTCTACATCTAATTTTTATATTTAATTTTAAAATATATTTATATAATAGTGAAATTGACTTGGCATAAATTTTAAGATCAGACTGATTTGCAAAGATTTGGAATTAAGGGCTGATTTATAAATGCTTTTACAACCCAGGGCTTATATGCAAATTCCCTTATTTATTTCAATGAAGCCCCCTAACGGGCAACTCGTTTGAATTCATTTGAACTCCGGCATCTTAACTTTCTCGCTCGTTCTCTGAGCTCCCCATCCATGGAGGTTCCGGCAGAGGCGGTGGCAATCATGGACCCTGAGGCGGAGTTCTTGGCGTCGGGAAAGGTCACCGGGAACGAGTGGGAGGCATACAAGGAGAACGTGCAGCCGCTCAAGCGAGGCCGCAATGTCGAACTCCTCAACAACGCTCTTAAATCTTGCGCTCAGCCCGCCATTAAAAAGTCTCTCCTCGAGACTCGCAGGTATTCTCTCTCTCTCTCTCTCTCTCTCTCTCTCTCTCTCTCTCTCTCTCTCTCTCTCTCTCTCTCTCTCTTTTCTTTGTTATGTTTTTAGGTTTTATTTATTATTTTTCTTGTTGAATTTATGGCTTCCAGACGGATGATCGAAGCAATCGAAGAGTACAAGGGTGAAGATCCCCTTCAACCTTGGCTCGAGTGAGTTTTGCAAGTTTTTTGTTCAGTTGTTGGGATGTGTTATCTATTATGCGTAGTTTCTATGTCAGATTAAGCTTTAAAACATTACTAATAGTTTCCTATCCTTGTAAAGGTGTATCAAATGGGTCCAAGAGTCGTTTCCGAGTGGCGGCGAGTGTTCGGGCTTAGTCGCAATCTACGAGCAGTGCGTGCGCACCTTCTGGCACGACGAACGTTACAGAGATGATTTACGATATCTTAAAGTTTGGTTGGAATATGTAATTAAACTTTATACATCTTAGAATTTTCGAAATTGCTGTAGTGGCATGTGAAATTCTTTGTTCTTGATTTAATTAACATAATAACATTCAACAGGCTGATAACTGTGCTGATGCCGAAGTCATCTATCGATTCCTCGAAGCAAATAACATCGGCCAAGGCCATTCTGTATACTATAAATCTTATGCCTTGCACATGGAATCCAAGAACAAGCTAAGAAAAGCTGATGATATCTTCAACATTGGTATAGCTAGGTGAGTTTATGCTATCAAAGCCTTGTGCCCTTTGTTTCTTTTTGTTTATTGCTACAATTTCCTTCTCTATTAAGTACCAAGCTCCAGGTTCATGTTAAGCATTAAACTAAATGGATGCAACATGAAGAATAGATTAGAGCTATATAATTCTGCTAAATCCTTTCATTTGTTTCCATGAGAGTATTTTCGTAGTTACAGACTAGTTGCGCACTTGGTTGTGAAAATGCAGTACATTGGCTTAGTTATATTTGGAATTGTGATAGCTACTCCGGATCGATATTTGTTTAAGAGATGTCTTTTGAATTAATCCAAGAGGAATCTTGATGGAGGCAAAGCAAGGGTTTGAATTATGTGGAAAAGAATTGACTTGATGAGGGGTCAGCCTGGCGGCGCAGTGGTAATGATTATCTCTCTCCACGGCACTAGTGTGGGTTTGAATCTTATCGAAGGCAGGATGAAAGTATCATTTGCTAGTAGCAGATGTGGGTGCTTATGCCGTCCCTCCAAAGCTGAAAAAAACCCTCGTGAGTTACAGGGGCCCGGGTGGCCTTGTGCCATAGTTTCGCCTTTTTAGAATTAATTTGATGATTTTAGCAGGTCCTGTTGCTGATTTGTCTTAGCAGTTATATTTGAATAACACATATCTTCTCAAGTGCCTTCCAAGTTTTGCAATTCCTACAGGATTGAGTTTGGATTATCTCTACTTCTTGTATTAGTAATTTAGATATTAAGCCCTTATAGCAAATCCTACAAAGCAAATGTCCACTCTGTAAGCTATCTTTTGCCACTTTAGCTCGATTTATTCATTTTCTAATAAATCCTCTTAATGCAGAAATGCAAAACCTCTGGAGAAGTTCGAAGCCGCCTACAAAAAGTTCCTTGTCCGCTCAACAATGAAGAAGAACATTTCTGAAGTATCCTACACATTTTTTTCTTAAATTCTTTTCACATTTCTCATTTGTTATTTTGAAGTTTATTAAATGTCGGTATGTTTTGTATTGAAGGAGGAACCGATCAATAGTCATGTACCTACCCGAAGCTTTGGAACTGTTTTGGCTGGTACAGAAACAGCTAGTGAGTTTCATCGAAAACTATATGGTTGTCTTTAAACTCTTCCTAGTTACATTATGTCTGTTAATCTATTTTTATTATGTTTCAGGAAGACCATTGGCTCGAAACTCTGATCCCTCTGCGGGAAGGCCGAAGCTTCAAAAGTAAGTATTTCATCCTTATTTTATCGAAATAATAAAGACCTGATGTGTACCTTCTAGATTTATGAAATTCAGCAAGTTTGAAGTAGTATATTGGATTATAGAACTCAAAACAAGATGCAATATTATGGTTTTACATGTTATGCAGGATTGACACCAATAGGCCTCTTTGCATATACAATGATAACAAGAAAGTTCCAAGCTCAGCAGGAATTAATCAGCCTGAGAAGCCAATGGACAATGATAGATCTTGGCGAAATATAGGTCGACAATCTGACAGGAATAAGGAAAATACTTCAGCACCGACCAAGTGGACAACATTCAAGGTTTGATTTGTAGTGACTTTGCAGCACATATCCTTCAGTTATCTACTTATAATCACTAATTTAGTCCTGAAATTGTTTCTGTCGACCAGGTTCCGCAGAGAAGTGGAACTAGAACAGCTATTCCAAGTGCTCCAGTTGAGGTTTTTGTCGACGAAGAATGCGCAAGGTATGATCTTTCATAACCTCCACAGTTGCACCAATTTCATCATCTAACTAAAAAATAAAGCAAGACTATATCGGTATCGGCATCCAACTTAGAAATTAGATGATCTAAGCCAATCAAATAGTGACTTTTCCAAAAAAATTTTTTAAGTTTTTGGTATTTTACAGTGCTAGATTCATTAATAACTTGTTTGCACCGCGATATTTCAGTTCAACAGATGTTGAAGCTGCCAAGGGTAAGGCTTCTAGCTTCCAGCTGAAGGAAGCCAACAGCAGCAACCTGAAGAAGTATGTCTTCATTTTCTCGCGAAATTCATTTAATTTCTAATTTCCGTCGATTTATTTTTTCAAAATGCATTATGCAGGGAGACAGAATTGCTTAAAGAGAATCCGCTGCGTAATTTTCCATTGAACAGTCTCAGGTAAAATATTGTGCAATTGGTGTTTGTATAATAAGCAAATCACATTGATACATTCATACATAATGGCACCTGTTGTAATTTTAATGAAGTAGTGGAATATTAGTACATTTCTTTATTCACCCAGCATGTCGGCCTGGTTACCATGGCCTATGAATATGTGGTTAGAAAATAGATGTTAGAGAAAAACTATCCACCATGTAGAAATATATGGCAGTAAATAATAATTTTATTGAATAGTAAACTGCAACTTACAACGGAGGCAGTGCCTCTAATTTATTGAATTCAAAACCTAACTAACTTCTAAAATTATGGTAACAAATCCTAAATATTTTGTAGTAAACTTATATGGTAATAGATCTTAAATATTTAGTAGTAAATTTAGACATATTCTTCAACACTCCCCCTCAAGCTTGAGGTGCAAACCGTAAGCTTGAACAAAAAAAGAGTACGCCAAAGCACGATCGTGGTTCATAAACGGCGGAAGCTTGCCAAGAAAAATAGTCAACTAGCTATAGGTAAAACCCAGAGAGCTATAGACTAGGTATGGGCAATGGTATAAGCCAAGAAACGACCAGGGAACTATAGGCCAGTTATAAGCAAGGGTATATGCCAAAAAATGACGGAAAGCTTGCAATGGGTATTGGCCAAGGAGCTATAGTCAAATATATGAACACACGATCAAAAAACGGCGAAAATAGTGAAGAACCAAAAGACAAAAAAAATGTCACGATTGTTTATGATAGATAGTGGCTGCATCCCCCTAAATTGAGGCTCCATGGTAGCTAGTTCTTCCCAATATCCAGAGAGCAGTGAGTAGAAATCTTGGATGCTACGTTCTCCTTGATAAGCGGTAGAAATGATGTGACGGCGAGGTGATCAGCAGCACCGACACACAAAACTAATGATTCAATGAATTAGAGAACAAGGGCTCGACAACGGCAGCAACAAACTTCGTCGGCAGGGGTGAGCAACAGATCCGGCGCAGTGGAGGCGAGCGGCAGGGATCGCAGGAGCGGTGGCGAGTGGATCTGGAACTGAGCGGCGCGGGTCCTACTTGCTGGACTGAATTTTAGGGTTTAGAAGATTGAGAGGCTCAGATCTAATCACTTAAATATTTGAACGGCTCAGATTCGTTCTGATATCATGTAGAAATATATGGCAGTAAATAATGATTTTATTGAATAGTAAACTGCAACTTACAACGGAGGCAGTGTCTCTAATTTATTGAATTCAAAACTAACTAACTTCTAAATTTATGGTAACAAATCCTAAATATTTGGTAGTAAACTTATATGGTAATAGATCCTAAATATTTGGTAGTAAATTTAGACATATTATTCAACACACCATGATCTTATATTTTTAGAAATATACGAAAACTTAGCTCTTGATTGAGTGAGACGACGGCGTAGAATTAGCGTTAACGACATCATGATTTAGATTATGTAGTGAATTTACTTTTATCTTTATTTTCTCTTCTTCCAAATTTATACCTTATTTATAATTATTTTTATATTTATATTTCTTCTATTTTAACCTACTTGGGACATGACAACGAATATCTAACCTTCTATACCAATCCGCAAGGGAACTCGACTGAAATATTATTGTTTATACATCTTGCAAGAATTTATATTACTTAGTTCAATGCCCAAACTTTTAAATAAGAGTGTCAAAATCATAAAATGAATCTAAGTAATAAAACTTGAAAAGAAGTAGCTAAAATATAAATTTTTATTGTCTTTATTACTCTTATAGTGTCTACTAGTTATTGTAACTAGTATGCTTGACTTATATATATATATATATATATATATATATATATATATATATATATATATATATATATATATATAAATGTATATATATGTATGTATATGTATTGCTCGTAGCTGTTGGGATGACCGACTTGAGCAGGACATAGTTCAGTTCAACGTATTTTTTAGGAGAAGTTATGGGACAAATTTTGGGAGCTCCAGCATTCCCTTAACGCCAAATAATAGCAAAAAAAAAAGGTCTGCAATTTTATATTGAAAGGTTAGAGACCTTTAAGCGGACCAAGTAAACCAGATAATTTGATCCATTTATGCAGTGCAGAAGCAGATGAAACAAAAGCCCGAGCACGTCTTGTAGTTAATCCTTTTTTTTGGTATCCGACTCCGTTCGGAGTGACAGTCCAGACCAAAGCGACATAGTACTAATTTAAGATAATTCATTCTCTCACAGTGATTGTGTGGGGGATCGAACTCGATACCTTTACGATATCTAGCCGCACATATTATCACTAGACTGCAACCATTTGGTATGTAGTAATCCCTTATTCAGAAAAAAATAAATAAATAAATAATAATATAACTGTACGAATTAAACAAAGCATTAGCTCCATGGCAGCAATAGCAGATACATCAGTAGAGAAGAATAATCCAAATTTTTTTTTTTTTTTTTACTTTTTGAATATTTTGTAAACGTATCCGATCGTATATGTATTAGATATTATATGGGCATTTTAATTTTTCTGTACTTTCTAGCCGATTAGCTAAATCTATAATATAATTAGAATGTCAACTAAGATGGAGAATAGACGAAAGACTATTTTCAATTTTGGATTCCAAACTTGATTCATTTTTCATCTCTCTATCTCCAATGCGGAGGAAAAGTTCCCTCTTCCATTATGCCCCAGTGTGAATTTGGCGGGGATGTAGCATCTCCCATTTTAGAAAAAAAAAAAAAAAAAAAAGAAATTTATTTTTTAACATATTTAGTTAAAAACTAAATTATAAAATACTAACAATGCATACAATCAAAGTAAAAGTTAAATTATTCAAATTACAATAACCTAAAAGTATTATAATTAAACTTCATAATATAATACTTAACATAACAATAATATATAAAGTTACATCGCTGATAAAATTCGGAGTCCAAACTTGGCTAGAGGCAGGATCTCTATCTCTGTCCCCGACTTCAACGAATTTTTTTTATTATTATTTTCCACCTCCGCTGAGAACTCCCATCTCCGAATCGGTCCGGAATAAATTAATTTGTTATTATACTTAACAAACAATTAAATTTTCAGTCGGATCCGGAATAAATTAATATCCCTAAATATAATTTGGCAATGCGCACCGTGTAATTTCATGTTCGGTATTTAGATTAACGTGTTGTGTAAACAGTGTGGCAATGAATTGGCCCACGTGCCAGAGAGGGTGGTCGCCGGTTGGTGGACGCGGTGGACGACCCAGCCAACATTGGGCGGTTCAATAAGCAGCATATCCGGTGGGCCCAGGTAGGTGATACCACAATTGGACGTAGGGTGTGTGAAAACCCACTTTCTTGGACCTATAATTATATATTATGATATTTGTTATATAGGAAAAAAAAAAAGAGAAACGTGTTCCCACTTGTTTATCGAACTTTTCATCTCTACTCGAAAAGATCCTAAAACGAATAAAATAAAATAAAATTGGATTGATCGACAAAATGACTATTACTCAAGCTGTCCTGGACGCTTGGGCCCAAGACACAATGATACGACATATTATTGAACATATATTTACGGTACATTCGAACGTATAGAACACATATATAGAACTATTTATTGAAACAAATTTTTAAATAATAATTATAAATTTGGATAAAACTTGTAATTTTTAAAATGTTTATTTGGTAGTATTTTTTAAAATTTAAAACTAACTTTTATATTATTTTTTTTTTTTGTATAAGTTTGGTACAATCCAATTATACCTTAAGATAACAGATCAAAATTCGATTTATAAAGCTCGTCATGTCAGGATACTTTTTCCTTCGAAAGACTAAAAAAATAATATGAAAAAAGCATATATTATATCAGATAGAACCATATATGTGAATGTAATGACTTTGATAGAGTTATGAACTGAAATTGTGCCAAACCCTACACTAGACGAATGGAAATAGCGGTCAAAGTCAAACTTCATATTAGAATAAGTCCACCATGGAAAAAAATAGTAATAATCTATTTTCTAAACAAGTAAGACTTTCTAGAAGAAAGTTGACCCTTATTATTACATCAGGTCGTCTTCAAGCTTGAGACTGAACGCGTCCGCTTTGTCAACCTGCAGTTCACTTTTCACGATCTTAGAATCCTTTTATCCTCTATAAATAAACAGTATTCGTTGTTTCATATAGATCGAAGAAAGGTGAGACTTGAGTCGTCGGGGGAGATATACATCACCGGAGAACACTAGAATAAGATGGCAACCGGCCGGAAATCGATGCCAGCGTGGTTTTTGGTGGCAATAATGGTGGCTGCTATGGCGGCCGCCGGCGTCAGGCCGGCAGCGGCGAGTACGAGCCATGTCGTCGGAGGACAAACGGCATGGACGATTCCATCAAACGCATCGTTCTACTCCGACTGGGCAGCCGGTCAGACCTTCGCCGTCGGGGATAAACTCGGTAAGCGATAAATTAAACTCGAAATATCTATAAACGGAATAAACAGCTAGTAGTATTCTATAATCTTTATATGTTTCATCTAAGTGTTCTAAACATTATAACATGACATTATATTTTGCAGTGATTAGATATTAGGATTGGACACTTTATAATACGTTAAATTAAAAAATGACACTTGTTTTCCAATTTATTCACCAAAAAAGGTTATCAATTAATAATTTTAAAAAAAAATTAAAATATAAAAAATATAAAATTTGGTTAGATCTATAATTTTAATATTAAATTTCTTTTACAAAACTATTTCTAAAATATTTTAGAACTCTAATATTTAGCGAATTTAATATAAAACTTATAACTGACTTTAAATTCAGTTTCAGCCATTAAAGTAAAATTTGATAAAAATTTTTAAAAAAATTATAAATTATCTCAAAATTTAAAATTTTAATATTGTTTTTTTTTTAAAAAATTATTTATAATTTGTTTAACTATAATAATTAAGTAAATTATTTGATAAATATGTTGCTGCGCGCGTCATCACATATTAATTTACATGTACCAACTATTTACGTATGTAGTATTCACCTTCCCGGCTGGACAACACGACGTGATAGAGGTTCCAAAATCGAGCTATGATGCATGCTCGTCGGCGAACCAGATCGGTGCAACACTGTCGAGTAGCCCGGCGACAATCACCATCTCCTCCGCTGGAACACACTACTACATCTGCGGCGTCCCCAGCCACTGCTCATTTGGCCAGAAGCTCGCCATTACTGTCGCTGGTAGCAATAAGCTGGCTCCTCCGAGTCCGGCACCGACAACTTCGCCGGCGGCAAAGGCAGCTCCGACTCCGGCGCCAATGACCTCTCCGGCAGGAAAGGGAGCGAAAACATCTCCGACTCCGTCACCGATGCCCTCGCAAACGGGCAAGGGCAAGCAAGATCTAACCCCGTCGTCGGCACCCTCGCCAGCACGCATGGGCAAGGCAAGCCTAACACCGGCGCCGGCGCCCGTGCCGGCGGCAAAGACAACTACGAAGAGCCATGTAGTGGGAGGCCAAATTGCATGGTCTATACCTCCTAACTCATCGTTCTACGCCGACTGGGCGGCCACCCAAACCTTCGCCGTCGGAGATAAACTAGGTGAGCATTATATTCTTTTCAAATGTAACAATTAAGCGTTCTGAATTTAATATTTTGGTGCAGTGTTCAACTTCCCAACCGGACAGCACGACGTGATCGAGGTGCCCAAGTCCAGCTACGACTCATGCTCATCGGCAAACCAGATCGGTGCAACATTGCAAACCGCTCCGGCGACGTTGACCATCACCTCTGCCGGAACACACTACTACATCTGCGGCGTCCCCGGCCATTGCTCCGCTGGACAGAAGGTTGCCGTCACCGTCGGAAGCTCGTCTTCTTCCCCAACCCCGGCGCCGAACTCCGTCAATCCCGGAAGCGGAACACCAACCACCCCGATAAGTCTGCCACCCACTGCACCGGCAACAAGTAGCTCCGCTGTAGCGTTGTCTTCGGTAGCCGCTGCAGCGGTTGCATTATTGTTTGCCGTGATCTTCCATTAGCGCGCTTGTCTCTTTTGCTGGAGAAATTTCTCAGTTTGTTCCATCATTAATTCGGCTTCAGAACTAGCTCTGGCATTAAACACAATTCTTTTTCGAATTTTTACTTATACTGGATGAGATTAGGAATTTATTTTATTACCAATAAATACTACGAAATATGGATTTGGTTACAAGAGTTTCAGTTCCTCCTCTTAGTAATTACTGGATAATTGAGTACACATTGCTAGAACTCAAAATTTGTTGACTATTTGGATTAATTCGGAGCAAGTTCTTGACATAAATTTTCAGAATGGTCGTTATTTTGTGAATTCAACCAAATACTTGTAGGGTTTTATCAAAAAAGTTCATGCTTTCTAAAACTACAAAAAAGTGACTTTTTTTAACAAATTATAAAATTACTCTATAAAACACACACACACACAAATTGTGTGTGCTCTACAATTTTTGTATTTAGTTTTTTTTTTTAAAAAAAATTTCTAAATACAAGCTCCAAAATTTCAAAAACCAGTAAAACATTCAGTGTATTAAGACATCTGTTATAATTTGAAATTTTTTTAATAAAATAAGTTATTGAGAACATATCAAATATTTTCTATATTTCAAATTGTTTAAAAAAATATTTATATATTTATATTTAATTTTAATAATTATCAGAAAAAAAGGCAGGACTTTCTTAGCCAATTTAGAAAATAGGGGTGTCTTTAACATTATCCCAAATTTTTATCAACTTGTCCGGGATCGGTAGGTAAATCTGGACTTTCGTACTTCAACGTCGACTGCCAAAAAAGTAGTCGGAAGTTGATTCAAATAAAGTCAACTAGTGACAACCAGGTAGGAAAGCGATCAAAGTCAACATAAAGACTGAGACACACAATTTGATAGAAGAATTTAAATTATCATAACAAATATAAATTATATATCTCAATATCAAAACCACAACCAAGATTCGTGGCTCAGCGGTAAGGCAGTGGCGCTGAATGGGAAGTCGCGGGTTAATTCGAGGCGCAGAAACGTCTCGAGTTCTATGGACGTCCAACACATCGTGGAAGGGGATTGTCCTACGTTTAAAGCCACTCCATACCTTTGCTATGAATTATTCTGAGCCTAAGACCTTGGACACCGGGGGCTCCCCCCTTACAAGTGCTGAGCAAAAAAAAAAGGACCACATAAACATTTTTATTAAAACCCGGAACAAACATTTCTCTAAAATAGCAAAAATTCACCCTCGAACAAATTCGTTGGTGAAGTCTCTTCGAGATCTTAATCAGTTCGTTTCGCTAAAGAAAAACAAAAGAATTAAAAATCTATTTCTGGAGTTTCATAATCAATTTCTACTCCGGTAAAGGATGGCAAAATATCACAGGGGATGGATGAGCGCTCAAATCCTTCCTATTCAATTTTGAAAGGTGTTTTAACGAGTCGAGTTCGAGTTGAATACCACTAAATTTAAGCTCTACTTGATTGGTTTAGTTTGAGCTCACTCTCGATCTCGAGCTCAATGAGTTACCAAGACTGAGCTCAAACTCGACACGAATCGAAAAATCTCAAGCACGAACTCGACTCGAGCTCAACTCGATTGTATCAACTAAGCTGGCTTTGAGTAGAATCGAGCCGAGCCGAGCCGTGCTCTGCTCGATTACATGAATTAGGCCAAAAAATGAGTCAAGCTCGAACTCGAACTCACATAACTAATTTTTTTTTAAAAAAAATATTTAAATAAAATAGAATAGCTCGTTTAGGCTCATGAGCCAATGAGCTGAGTAACACGATGCTCAGATTTGACTCGTTTAATTATTCAAGTTTGAATCCATACTCGAACTCGGCAAGACTCGAACTCGAGCCGAGCTTAAACGAGTTCGAATCCAAGCTACTCGTGTGAGTAGCTCGGCTCGTTTTCATCTCTATTCTCACATATATATAGTGTTGCAAACCGTGCGGACCAGAGCCAGCCCGCATGGTTTGATGCGGGCCAGCCCGCATGGTTTGATGCGGGCCAGACCGCATGGCTACTATAGCAGGCCGAGTTAGCCGACCGCAATAAAAAAAAAATGAGATAGCATATTATATGCGGGGCGGCCCTCCTCGCCTAGCGCGAGCGGGCTGGTTTTCCCAGCAGGGCTCGTGCGGCCGGTAAGGCAGGCCGGCGCACAGCCCGCACGGTCGGTTTTGCGGGGCGGGTCAGCCCGCGGTCCAGCGAGGCGGACTGCAATACGGACTACGAGCCGTGGGCTAAATTAGCATCTCTACTGATACAACGTATCCTTTCTCCAAAAAAAAATAAAAACAAAAATAAAAAACCTGCCTCTGTAATGGACACAATTGACGTTTACGACTAATATCGAGACGGAAGACACGTAAACCAGGATTTATCCATTGTTTAAATTAAAAAAAATAATTTACTCAGAAGGAGAGTTCCGCCATTGATTGCACCGTAGTTCAGCTATTAATAATGGTGCAGTGCTAGATAAATATGCAAGAGCTTTCTAAACGTTCTCCCAATGTTTTTGCATGAATTGCACCTCAGATTCAGATGATCGCCGGTGCTACAGTCCTCGTCGTTTGTCGTCGTCCGTGTACTGTCACTTTAGAGGTGGCAACAAATGTTTGGAGAGAGAGAGATAGAGCGACGCTTGTGGACAAGTGGAATCGATCGATAGTCTAGATGGCTGCCGGAGTAGCTCAACTATTTAATATTATATTGTCGACCAACCATTTTATGATGAGCACTACGTTTCGTGAGGGACACGAACCGTGGTAGCCAATCGGCATTCAGTCCGCTAAATAACTAGTCCAATGTTAACTCTATTGACTACATCAAATAAAAATAACCATAGCATCTACGTGGCATTACCATAAATTCTTTTGTACTTTACATGTATTAGTTATTTTTAACCCATATGGATATGTGTTGTGATTTATAAAATATGAATAGATAATTTAGATATAGAAAAAACTATTATGCCCATCTACTTTACAAAATTTTTTTTATAGAAGTGCATGATTAATCAGATAACAGACAAAATTTAATTATCATACCTAAAGAGAAAATTACTTTGCAAGGTGAATGGATCATGGATGTAAAGGATGCACTAAATAATTAAAGTACTTCCGTAAGTGAAGGGTGTAAAATATGCAACACCGATAATAGACCAAATTTGTACCGAGAATGAATCAAACAAAAATATAGAAACATCCAATATATGGCAACAGCTACAGCAACAAAAGGTACATGAATTAGATCACACTTACGTAGAAAGTGACTGTAGCAATTCCCCTAAATTTGCCAAATTTTGGGAGCTTCTTGCAATCGACACCCGTGATTGTAGAAGCTCCTTATATCGTCTTCGTACACCTTCACAGCATTCTCCTAACTAAATAAAATTAGATACATTGTAGTTTAGAGAAAAAAAAAGCCAAACACACAAGAAAGATAACCATACTATAGCAATAACTGTTACAGATAATCATGAGTGACCAATTCTTATCTTTAATTAAACTAAAAGTACCTACGACATATTTCTAAATTTCTAACAACTGAAACAGCAAAAAGATCAATCAAATTTTCTTTTTGCAAAATCGAAAAAAGGAATGATTTTTACCTTTTGTCGACATGCAAATAGCTAGACTGTGGATGCCTGTTCGTTTTTCTCTCTTAAACATTCTTCAAGTCAGCTTTTTGAGTCTCTCTAGTATTTTTCTTCACAATGCATGAATATCTATTAAACCACAAATTCTGTATATTTGACAAACAAAAACTTGCAATAGCAGGAAGCGAATACAGATACAATTAATAATTAATTGTGTTCTTAAAAAAGAGAGAGACTTCCTACTCAATTCACATATATAATTTCAATATTACTGCTAACACTTACATTGCGAAGAAATTCAAAAAATTTCCCTAAAAAGTAAAATATCGCCTTCCTCTCTTCTCCATATTCTAAAACCTCCAGCATCATTGTATGTATGGTGTAAGAGAAAGAACACCTTTAATCTACCTTCTGCCTGAAGGTGCATCCCTCAGTGAGCCTGGCCTTGCTAGAGGACGACTCGGTGTTACCATACGTCACTGCAGACTGATGGTGATTGAACACGGTGGTGATGTTGAAGCAACCTGGCATTTGACATCCATAAGGCTCTCTAGATTTGGACCAAGGGTCTAAATAAAACATAATACATACTAAAAATTCAACTTGATTCCACAGATATTGTATCTATACCGTAGTCAGTTGATCCCTCGGTTCAGTTAAATCGTTAAATCTAAGCTAAGATTAGAAAACACAAATTAAATAATACTGTTGACGCAACCAAAGAATGCGAGATCGCAGGGTTCCAAATGCTCTATGATGAAGCAGGGGAGCTCATCAGGAAGAGAGCAAAGATCGCCGAGAGCATCCGACCTACGATCATTCCATTGCTGTTGCTGCTTTTTAATTGGATTTGTGCATGTATTGATTTAATTTCAAGTGATACTTCGCGGCGATCAAGCTATTTACTGGAGAATGAACTCTCATTTTTTAATTCACGGGAATGTGGAGAGGCAAGCCTTAGAACCTTCATTTTCTGTTGTAAATGCATACCATAAATGCATACCGCTTAACGCTAGAGCAATTAAGACCCTTCATTTCCCTTGTGCGATCTTGCTTAACATTTAACCCTTTACGACCATTTAACTCTACCGTGTCTTTTTATCTACCATTCCACAATTCCAGCATACGAAAAGATCTTATGGCTATTATGATCGGTAACACGTGGCGAATAGCGAGAGCATATAAAAGTGCCACATGGCATAATTTCGAAGATTATCTTTACTTTACATATATTATAGAGATGGATTGGTTGTTTGATATACGTATGTTATATCACATAAACTTAATAAATCCAGTGGATTCGAACAATATAACTAGAATTATGATGGGTATCATAATAATGAGATATAGTACATTTTAAGCTCAATTTCGAAAGTTCCTGACGAGAAGCTCAATTGAGATGGAGATCAATTAAGCTGCTAATATCGGCGCATATGTTACCTGCTTGCTAGAGGAGGGTGGAGTCGAGCAATATCGATAACAAGATTTGATTCACTTTTGTCGAGGTATGTCGCAAATTATCTAAAGGTTCTTACGTTTCAGCCCCCTCGTTTTCCCATTAGCTCGGTTCAGCCTCAGGAAACGGAAAAATATACTAACATGGTGAAGCACATTGCGCACCACATCAGCGCGTTTTTTCATTTCTGAGCCGAGCAACAGTGGAATTAAGGGGGCTGAAATGTAATTTCTTAATTATCTACACTAGTTATTTGTTTAAATTAAATACAAGCGTATGATAATTAACTGGATTAACTATTATGTGAACTAGTAATCGTCATAATTAATATGATTATTGTAAATTACTGGGTGACTTTACATGTCACAAAAATTTTAAACAGCTAATTTAACATTCCCGGCTTACTCGCGATGCTCGGAAAGATTTTAAACTTTCGGTGCGCGCGCCGCCGTCGAGCGGCGTATGTCCGGGGTAACCCAACAGTAGAACACCTGAGATTATAGCATATAATGGAGGACTAATTGGTAGAAAAAGTAAGCATTTTTTCAACGGGGCTTTAATACTATTGGATGACAAGATCCAGAAACTAATGACACATAATAACTCACCAGCTGACAAAATTAAATAAATTAGAGCAACAGATTGGCCCCTCTTCTTTCTTATCTTTACGTACATAAACGAAGAAATGCAAATAAATTTGTCAGAAAATGAGCTCATCTCTCTTAAATCAATGTACGTATGTCTAATCTTTAATCCCCTATCCTCAGTTTGAGTCCCCCTTTGCGTTCCCTGAGCTCCGGCGAGTGTGCCACGTGTTAATTCTTCATTGTAGCATTTGGTGGTACCGTATACCCCCGACTATGGTAATTTGCTGCTTCAGCTGACAAAAAAATAATAATATAATATAGTCGATTTTATCAAATAATATAATATAGTCTATTTCATCTAAATTTCTTAAAAAAAAAATATCCAAATGTCATGGAATTGAGTTATATGATATTCAAATGTGAACTTGACTATTTTTGGAAGAAAAATATAGCTCATTTTGACTGATCAATTTAGTTTAGTTAATTAGCGAAGAAGATTATATGTATAACTCGTTTTCATTTTTACAAAGTGGGCCAAAAGAGTTTTTTTTTTTTAACAGCTCTCTATCGCTCCTTCAGTCGCTCCCATGATCGCTCCTTTTCTATGGGAGGCTGTCATCTGGGATGGGTGCAACGAAAGGAGAGCGACGTCGGGAGTGACTAGAAGAGCTGCATCCACTACTACTGCATTGATGAGAGAGGGAGGGGAGAGAGAGAGAGCGAGATGATCAACCTGGAACAGTTCGTGGAGCTTGTTTTTGAGATAGCAGTGCTCGTGCTCTAGCGCCTCCAACGACCGGCGGCACCTACAAGTCCACGTACCACATAGAATTTTTATAATCAAGATCAAATTAACCATGCACGATCAGCTACGATGCAACCTGAGAGAGAGAGAGAGAGAGAGAGAGAGAGAGAGAGGAGAGGTGGGGCGGGGAGAGTGCAATCCCGTACAATTCTAACCTTTTTTCTCAAACAATTTGAAGAAAGAGAGCATGCAAAGAAGCAGGTACCAGGGGCAAAAGTACATAGGAAATGGTGTACAGGTTTCTAAAGACGGCACAGAAATTCAAACTTCTGTGTCCGTTACTTATGAAGTTTCCTCACTAACAACTAATTTAACCATGCTTTTCACGTAAATCCAAAATTTATCCCAAAATGCTACGAAAATTGATCCTGCTCAAGGAAGTGCAATTTTCGGAGACAAATTTGGGTGCACTGCAGAAGAAAGTAGTATATATGTCGTTCCATCGGTCCCTTCATCCTCTCGGGATAGGTGCGAGGAGATGAAGGTGGAGATGGAGCTTACCCGGCCCAGTTGGAGTGTTCTGAGGCGCTGCGAAAGGCAACGCAGACGTCACGGACCCGGCGAGCTCCGATGCTGGAGCTGCTCCCCGTCAGCTGGTTCAAATGCACGCTCATCCTCCCATAGTCCGCTAACTCCTTCTCCGCCCTGCATTTCCATCCATCAATTATCCATCAGAAACTTATAAATTATCTGCATGCAGATCTGCTAACACTAATTTAGAATACGATGTACATACAGCATTGTTCTGAGATTTCTGAGAAGCTTTTCAGACTCGCGGAAGTAGATGCTGACGACCTCGTATACGAAGTTGGGAGATTCCTCGTCCTGCAGCTGCTGCAACTCAACAAATTGCTCGTCCAGCACCCCCTGAACGCCCACATAATTTTTAATCTCATTGATAGAATCTATTCTATATATTATATAAAAGAAGGAGAAGAAATCGGATATACTTGGTGGAAAAGAAGATAGAGCAAGCGATTCATGTCGGCCTCCAAGCGGGAAGCTCCGAGGCCGAGCAACCACACCGGCAGACCCGTTTTGATTAGACTTTGATGAGCTCTCTGCTGGATTCAGGCTTTCTTCTTTCAGTCTTTCTTCTACAGCTAGCTAGAGCTCTATATATCAGACGGGCGTAAGCGCGGCCATTGCTGAAAAGCGAAAAGCTTGATAAGTAATGAGCTGACTTTAATGTCCGGAGAGAGACCATGGATTTAAAGCAAAGCAAGGATCTGACTGTAATAGGACCGCCCTCACGCGCCGGGAGAGAGAGAGAGAGAGAGAGCATTATTCATTAATTACTGCTGCTGTCGTTTAAACACGAAGTGTACCTTCACTGATCATCACACTCTCATCACGCACCTCCATTAATGAATGAATAAACAAATCAAGCTCGCAAAATTAAGCTGCCAACTTACACATCTATGATGATTAGCTAGCTAGCTTACATCTAGGTGCCTTAAGCAGTTTGGATTCTAATTTTTAGCGCCGCACCAGGAGGGCAGCCATGCGAGCCTCCAGACATACGTTCGACTCATGATGATAAAAAAAAATAATATTTTTTGAAATAATATATGATGTATAATTTCTGTAAAAAACCATAAGTACTCTAAAAAATTCAGAAGTTTTTAGTTTTTATATTATATAGCAATATTTTTTAAGCACGTAAATCGGATATAAATTTTAAAAAATATAATCAAAATAAGCGCTAAACGAAAACTTATGTATTACCTTTTTTTAAAATCTTTAAAAGCAAATCTACCTTTTATGCATAAAAAATCTTGAATTATTAAAAAATATTAAAAATTTTAATATTCTACTTAAAAAGACTAATGGATTTGCTCAACTGAGCCTCCTCCGGTCTGCCTTCACTCAAATTATTCCTCAAATGATAACATGTAGGTTAATATTTGGCAACATTATCTTAAATAACTTAAATTTTACTTTTAGAAAGCCATCATACTTTATATCATAGACAACAGCATGTTGCTATATTATCAACGCTAATATAGCTCGTCCGAATATCCAACACAACAATATATTGCTAGCAATATTACCAATTACTACTACCAGTATTATACTAGCTTGCATGGAATATTAAAAAGTTTTGGATCATGTGCTTATTTTAATAATTTTTTTCTTATTGGTGATTGAATTAGAAAAAATATAAAAAGCAACGGCTAATTAATGATTTACCCAAAAAAAAATAATAATGCAAACTGTATTTTTTTGTGAAATTGCAAGCAGTGCTATCAAAATATTATCTATTATATAAGATCGAAAATATCTATACATTGAAAGAACTAATACAAATACATCTTAAAAATAAGACTTTTGCCTTCATATTCCAAAAAGAAACATCTATAAAAATAAACAACAACATTATTAACCATAAAAGTTTTAAATTATTAAGCTTTTAGGCTTGATAGCAATATAGTTTCTCTAAGGGGTTTTTGCATATCAGCCTCCTAGATTTCAAACCTAATAAATCAGCCCCTAAAATTAAGTTTCTACGGACTGATTTGTTTGAAAATCAGCTCCTGAAAATACGTTTTCAGAAGCTGATTTATTCGGACCCCGAAATAGAGAGGCTAATATGCAATTCATCGTTTCTCTAACCGCTCATAGATTTTCAGTCTAGTTGTAGACTTTTAATTATCCAAAAAGAAAGAAAATAGTAGGGATAATTTCGTTTCAGCCACCTTTTCACGTTTTAGCCACCCTTTTTTAGCCCGGAAACAGAAACGTGACGACGTACGCGTAAGCACGTAGCCACGTCCACATTTTTCCATTTTTGGAAATTAAACCAAAAAAAAAATGTAAAATTAGGAGGACTAAATTGTAATTTTTAAAAATAGTAATATTGTTTGAAGAAAATTATGTTTCAGGCTCCCTAAATTCATAGGTTACAATTTAGCCTTCCGAAACGCGTTTCTACACAGCGCGTTTTTGCATTCGGAATGCTGAATAGCGCGACCACGAATTTGAAAGTGGCTTATTTGTAATTATCTTATTTTTTTTGTTAAAAATCTATAATACGAGCACATATTTTTATAAAAATTTTAAAATTTTAAAATATTTTTACATTAATTTTAATCGATATTTTAGAATCTAAGCAAAAAAATTTTTAAAGTGGGAAAATGGAGGGTGCATTGGGAGAAGATGAGGGGGTAAGTAGGCATGCCTGCCTGGTTTCCAGAGGACCGCCGCAGCTATTACTTGTGAGTGAAACTTGTCGTGCGCATTCCTATAAACAGTACTGTTTTTCACTCTCATCACGGAAATTGAGGTCCATGTTATCATCATCCATGCTTTTTATCTCGGGACTTTGCCGTATCAGCCCTCCATTTCTCAAATTTGTACAAATTAGATTCCGAAAATACGTTTTCGAGGGCTGATTTGCTTTTTTTTTTCGCAAATCAGCCCCTCGAAAATACGTTTCGGGAGGCTGATTTGCGCACTCCCGAAATAGGGGGGCTGATACGCAATTATCCCTTTTATCTCTCTTTTGTTGGTGTCTAATAGATGTTAAGTACTTCACATACATACTTGTCACATTTTTTAACATTGCATAATATTTTATGTTTTATTTTTATTTTTATATTTTCTCTTATTATTGTTATTATTATTATATTATATGTATATGTATATTATTTGTATTTGTGTTTTACATGTTCAATTTGATTTTTTATTCGTAGACTTGTCTTTTTAATTGCGGGCATGTCTTAGATTTCTTTCTTAGATCGAAGGTTTACAAAAAATAGTTTTCTTCATATCATAATTGTGTACATTTACCGTTCCAGATTCTACCTAAAAATAAGATCGCATTGTCCAACCTAAAAATAGAGTGCTCATATTCTCAAAAACACTCAATTTATATATAAATGCATTATCCTTTAGGGATTATTTTATACTATTCTATTGTGTATTTTTCAAAAATCACTTGCCTACCTACTCTCCTAGGGATTATTTTATACGCACAGTATCCAACATAAATAAAACTAATAACATAAAATTATGAGTAAGTTCTTTGATTTGTAGCGAATAATGCTATTAATTTCTATCACACCTTCATCTCGTGATCCAAAAAATTATCAAAATTATAACTATATTTATTATAATATATGATCATAATATTATCGCATATATTATATAATTTACTGCGTAATTTTTTGAATAAATATAGTAAAACTTTTTCTTTTATCCAAAACATCCTGCAGCATGTCTCCTCAAAGCACGGCCGTACAAGTCCTATGCTACTGTTAGTCCCGGACTCGCATGCGTGCGTGCGTGCGTGCGCCTAATTATTTCTTAATTAATTATCTCCGCATTAATTAATATTTAATTGTTTAATCATATATTAATTATATAATTATTTAATTATGATGTCTGTTCTCCTCCTTCATTTCTCCGACCGACGTCGCCTTCCACGGCTGCAGCTGTCGCTCAGGCCTTCTCTTCTTTCTTTGGGGATCGTAAAAAAAAAGCTCATTTTCGGACGAATTATGAGGAATTACCGCGCTTTCTTATATTATTATATATTACAACGCTTACTTTCAGGGGATAACTGCATATCAGTATTCTAAAGTTTACGTCTTATATTCAACTCCCGAAAATATATTTTTGCGCTGACGTGATGCATACGAGGGTGCCACGTCGTGCGTTTTCGTATATCTGCAAGCCGACACTTCGCGCATTTTTATATTTTTAGAGCTGAAACGTATGACTGTTATTTTTAGGAAGGATGATACGTAATTATCCTTATTTTTTACAACCCACCACCACGTTAACAAAAATAGAAGTTGAATGATTTAGTCCGGTGTGGTTAGTTCGACCGAATTGAACACATTATGAAACATCACTATTTGAATTCGAAATAAAGTATAATAAAATTTTTGGCAAAATTTTTGAATTTTTTTGTATACTCTATGGACTATGGCAAGACTTTCCGTTTATAAAAAATATGTATTCGGATCCCATAATATGGATCGGAACTGAACGTAAGAATTTTCTGCGAGTTTAAAATTCGTACGAGAATATACACTTATATTATGAGTTATAATTTTAAAAAAAGGAGGGTTGATTTATAGTAAGTTTAAAAAACTATAGTTGACATGTAATTATCCCTTCTCCAGTCTTTCTTGCCAGACTTTCATATCGGCTGCTCCCAAAACTTAGTTTATAAATAAAAATCTCGCTTACAATTTGTTATTTCGGCGATAAAAAATGTCAAATTAGAAATACTTTTTAAAAAAAAATTAAACATAAAAATTAAAATCATATCAAAATACATATTTTTTTTATATTTAATTTCTTTTAAAAAAATATTTTTACATAGTTACTTTAGAATTCTAAAATCTTAACATATTAACTTTTAAACTCATTACAATTTTGATACATTAAAATATACATTTAGAAATATTTCAAAAAAATATTTTAAATATAAAAATTAAACCAAACCAATATATATATATATATATATATATATATATATATATATATATATAATATATATATATATATATATATATATATATAAAGAATTAAGACTGATTGGAATGGTGAATTTATCTATGGTTAATTACGCATTAGCCTTCCTTTCCGGGAACTTTCTATATCAGTCACTGAAAAAGGATAAACGTGCGTGGCAACGCACGCATCGTCACATCGGTGTATATTTCATTTTCAGAGACTGATAAATAAACTTAAGGGAGATAACTCCACCATTAATCTATATAAATCCATTTTGGCAAAAGCTCCTAAAGTTAATGATTGATGGAAAACTCCTTATCAAGCATTTATAAAATCTAAACCTTCCCATGTGTACTATGCTTCAAACAAAAGCAAGAAAAGTACATTAATCTGGATGTAATTTTAAGCCTTTCAAATGGATCATATGGATCTAAACAGGCCTGACAAAATACTGAATAAGTTGATATGTAACTCTTTTTAAAAATAAAAAAAAAAAAAAAAGAGGACGTTCATCGCTCGTAAAAACACATACTTAGAAACGTTCTTAAGTTACCTGCACCAGTGTTAATACACCTTCCAAGGAAGGCAGCAACGGCCCGAAATTAGACCACTTTAGTCGGATTCATCAGTGGAAGAAGCGGCGTCGAGCACGAGCAGACCCAAGCTCTTCATACTCTGACTTTGTTATACACATGGACTCGAAGTCGGGACTGGATGCCAAAAGCGACCCGCCCCTCCATACGCCTAAAACAGGGCTGCATAAAAATAGAGGTGGTATCAAGATAGGGCATAGAAAACACGAAGTGACGAACACACAGCTACGAAAACAAGGAGTGGTTACTCTTCTTGAGAAGTTATTTTCACTTCATATTCATCGGGTATCAAAGGCCGAAGCTCTCTCTCTCTGTATCAAAAAGGATCCGCGATAAAAACAAGGGTATGCATTAATGAAGTTTAATAAACTACTGCAAACACATACAATCTCTCTGCAAATTGTGGAAACAATGTGGTACCGCCTGTTAAAATGATGCTGCACAAAGAATAAGCAATGTTATCATAAGCACACATTATTTTTATTTATTTTTTTAAAAAAAAAAAAAAAAAGACGAACCCAAGGCAAAAGGACAAAGAATAAGCAATGTTATCATAAGCACACATTAAATTTTTTTTTTTTTTTAAAAAAAAAGAAAAGACGAACACACGGCAAAAGGACAAAGAATAAGCAATATTATCATAAGCACACATTAATTTTTTTTTAAAAAAAAAAGACAAACCAAGGGCAAAAGGCCACTTGCGGCCCCCACTAAGCGAGGATCTTTTTCAGGCTCTAGGGTGACAGCGTATGCACCCATGCCCGCTACTCGCAAAAGATGTCTCCACCCCGGCTTCAATAGGATTTGAACCCACATCACTGCCGTAGTGAAGGATAATCCTTACCACTGCGCCGCTAGGCTTGTCCCAACCATATACGAAAAATAATAATAATAATAATAAATAAACACAGAGAGATGTCCAATTTCACTCATTTAGACTAACCTATATAACTTTGTCTGCATGATGTTGAGTAATTTGCGCCTTATGAGTTATGATTCACTTGACTATCAGAATTTGCATGTGTTTTTGTATTAAAAAAGTAGGCACACCTCTCACATATCTCTCACTAAGTGGCCAAATAAACAAAAGAGAACGGAGAGGGGAATTTTTACACTAGAAAGTGGGAAATGTGTTTCTTTCTCCAAGATGATAACGGAGAGTGAGACAGAGTATTCAAATGGTTGACAAAATGACAGCTTGGAATTTTACGTGTTAAGAGGTGAGGTTGGCCCATCTCTTGGGTGGATTTCCCTGAATATTAACACAAAGCATATTGAACTGTTCAAATAGTAGAAAAAAAAAAAAAATTTACTTCTCATAGAGTACTGGATGGAGATGAGGATGGCATGCGTTAACAGCTTGGACAATGCATTCTGGCAGCCCAGCTTGATTCATACCTGAATAAAGATTCTTAAAAGTCATTTCAATAAACTTTAACTAGCAAGATGGTAATGGAAACTCCCAGAATGAGAAATCTGCACCAACAAGAACCTAATGACCTACTAGCTTCTATGGTATCTCTAAGAGATTCTTGTTTATAGTTTAAAGTATATTTCGAATGTTAGTTAGAGTTCTTAATGTTGTATGTTTGGGTATACTCTGCATTCCTCTGAAGTCGATTTTTTTTTTTTTTTTTTTTTTGATGAAAAAAAAGGGCTTTGCTATTCATCCCCAAGAAATCACACAATAAACCACACATGCTGACGTGGCACAATCAGGATCACACATCACGATGTGTATATCTGCAATTTTGATTTTTTGCAAATCACGAGGAAATTGTCGGATCACGAGGCACGGGTGTGGTGGAGATTGATTGTGTGTGGTTTATTGGGTAGTTTGTTGGGGGTGAGTAGTTTTTTCCAAAAAAAAATCTCCAAAGAGATGTGCTGTATGCATGTACAAACCCAGCCATTAAAGCTACTGCTATATAAAAATGTGTAAAAAGAAGTGCAGTGTGCCTTCTCTAGAGTTTAAACTACATCACCAGCATATTTCCTTTTGCATATGCTAGTGAATCATAAAATTTATTATATCAATCCATCAAATGGATTTATGCTAAAACATAATCGTGCCAGGGCAACTCAGAGTTGATCAGAAATCCAAGCTTAGATATTAATTGTCGTTTAATTGTAAAAGAAGGGATTAGACGATGAACGCTAGCACAATGAAGTGCAATACATTCTGACGTAACCCTAGAGTCTCTTATTTGTATTTCCCTCACTGATGTCAAGGTAACGCGTAAATTTGTCCCCTTTACGTCGCGTCTGTCAACTACCGACCTAGAGTAAGAAATTTTGGCATATAAAGAAAAAAGGCCACAAATTCGTAGTTTAATAAAACATTGGTAATATTTACATGCTAGCAAAATGCATCACTTTTAATCAAAGTTCACATCCACCCATTTAAACGTACATTAATTGAGTAGTTATGTTAATAAAATCTTGACGAAAGTTCATAGTAGATACCTATATCAGCAGGATGAAAGATCATCTCTGGTACAAGAAAACGCTCATTTGTCAAGTTAATTTCCTGAAGAATGAACAAAATTAAGAAAAATCAGCCTTGACGAGCAGAACGCTTAAGAAATGACAGGTTAGAAATTACATTTTCAGGCATTTCAATCCTCTTTCTTTCTTCGGGTTTTTCACCATCAGTGTGAATGTCAAGTGCTTCCTTTGTTCCCGATTGAGGACCCGAGTTTGCATCTGCAATAGATGAAAATCTCTGTGCTTCCTCTATATCCTTAACATAGCCTTTTGTATGTGTTACACCATCAGGAAGAACATATGTGCACTTAAGCAGGTTGCTTTTTCCTTTTAGCCTGCCCAAAAATAGCTAAATTAACGGGGCCATTGTAAACAATCTACAAAAGACAAAACTTAGAACTGAGTAATCATCTTCAAACTTAGAACTGAGTAATTGAGAAAAAACAGTAACTTAAGAAGCTTAAACCTTGCAATCCTGAGATCGCGGGCAACGTCCAGCGAGACGAAGCACAGCTGCTCTTTCGCATGATCAATCAACATGGTCTGATCCATCACATTCACCGATCGATACGAAACCAACTCCTTGAGATAATTAGTGAGAGCTTTGCCTCCGAGATCGAGCCTCCTGACACCGTAGTTGACCACGAAGTTCTGCAACACCGGCGACGCGTGGCAGAACGAGAACCCGCAGTCGACAATCAGACTCGCCGGGATGCCGCGTGGCAGCGGCCTTCGGCTGGCCTCGTATAGGTGTACGAGCGTCGCTGCAGGGGCGGCGCAGAGGGCAGCGAAGCCTAGATCTTCGAAGACGAGCTCGTCGGTGTAGCGCTGCACGAGTGGCGGGGCGAAGAGGGGCTCCGTCAACAGGAGAGATGATGAGGTGGCGTCCACGTGGAGGACGGAGCTGAGCACGCGGTCCCAGATTTCGCGCTGGAGGTCCGGGTTGACTAAGTAGCCCCGGTCAATGGGGCGGCGGATGGAGAGGGAGGTGGGGTCAACGTCGGATGCGGCAACCTGGTCGGCGACAAGCCAACCGCCGCCACCGGTGGATTTTTTGGCGGCGGCGTAGGAGGAGGAGCGAGCGACACAGTTGGGGACGACGGCGGTTGGATCCCTTTCGCCGCCGAAGCCGGCTTTGAGGAGGCCGCCGCCGTTGTCGATGACAACCACCGTCGATGGCGGCGAAGATGGCATTGTTGTTGCTTGCTTGCTTAGCACCACCCTCCCTACTAGCCGAGTGCCAAAACAAAGGATTCGTCTAACTCATGTTCTACCCTGGACATCAAGGGCATTTGGTCTAGTGGTATGATTCTCGCTTAGGGTGCGAGAGGTCCCGAGTTCAATTCTCGGAATGCCCCTTTTTTTTCGTTTATTGAAATTTTCTTTTCATTTTTATTTTATGTAATTTACTGCTTCCATTCAAATTTTTCTCCTTGTTTTTACTTGTCAACTTTTCTCCTCTTCCATTGCTTCAATTCAACCAGGTCCCTTTATCGATTTGATTTGTATTAAACAAATATTGCAAAGTCAAAATGCCGGACGACAAAATCGGTTAATTCTAAAAGCTAATTCTGTTTTTTGTCATAAATATATTGCTATTGCTCTTTTTCTTTTGTCTAAAAAATTTGAGATTCATCTTATTTTATAAAGTTCACATTCATATATATTTTTTTTTCCAAATAAACTATGCTTTCGAAAATATTACTCAGTTCAGGCATAAGGGTAATATCAACAATAGCAATAGTAAAAATTCATCCCTAGAGGAGATTACTTAGCATTTATATCATTTACCAATGGTTGTATCATATATCTGTGTTATATGCGCCTGTAGCTCAGTGGAGTCGTAGGTTTGATCCACCCCTGCCTTGCGCGATCATAACTATCTTAATCTGTTATACACGTCACTTTTTTCTACCTTCTCCTTCCTTTTGCTGTTCTCATTGCAGCATCTAAACCAAACTCTGCATTTTCTCATGGCCCCATGACAAAAGCAACAAAGCGTCAACCGTTAACGACCCATGAAACTAAATTGTAACATGAACTAAATTGTAACGTCATGTTTGGATGGTCGGTGGGTGTTCTACCCTATCAATGAAGAGTATGATGAGAACCATAATTTTTGGTATAGGTCGGCACAGTCAGAGCCGGACGACACGTGCCTGTTCCAGCAGTTATCAGCACGGCACCAACCGGCACAACACTTGTCAAAAAAAGCTTATCTTTGAATATTTAAATTTATTTTTAATTTTTATTTTTATTTTAAAAATAATAATTCGGCATGGTTAGCACCGCACTATCGGTATGGTCGGCACATGTCGGGATCTGAGTTTACCGAAACTAGACTCGACACAGAAAACTTGATGAGAACTAGAGTACCAGCAGTAAGCTCTCATGATGGGTGGCTGAGATTCAAGCCTGTGAGAGGGAAACAAAAATAGAGAAAAAGGAAACAAGGATAGATTCATTTACATCATAACTGGAAGTGTGTAACAACTACAAATCTAGCAAAATTCACCGGTAAAAACAATAATATCCCAAAAACTCAACAGCAGTTGTAATAGCAAAGTTAGCGTGAAAACCCCCACATAGTACCCTTAACGATACTTACTGCTTAGCGTAGCAAATGGGGAGACGGCATCATCGTCCAGAGCCGTAAGTTTTTCCATTAAAGCCGTGGCAATCTGCATTCTTTTTGCTGGACTATGTTAGTGGTTTCCACCTGCACCACATAGGGTTACAAGATCCATCAATGTAGCATACAGCTGTTCAAGAGTTAAGTAACCCAGGAATCTCCTGTTTTCAGAATCGATATTGCTAGCAGAGATTTTTCCTTCGTCAGCGGATCCATCATCCATCACTACCCACCATGAAATGTAACCCTGCTCGTCATCAGGATCCACATGCGCTAGAAGTCCAAGAAGTTCACCTTGATCCAGTTCAAAGTATAAGCACTGGAAATCTTTATTAACCTTTATTCCAACTTGCAGAGCTTCCTCATGAAGCCAGCAAATGACCTGACTGGCAACCTGTTGATCGAAGGGCAAAGGCTTTTGCTTCAATAATAAAACTAACACGGCTAGAAGAAGCAAGGGTTAAGGCAAAAATAAATTAGATTTTAAACCAAGGATTAAGACGAAAACCTACCACCATATAAGAAGAAGCACCACATTATGTTTTCATTTGGGTCCATTAGTGACCCAATCTGTTAGTTATTTTGTCTGATTAAATTTTTTAGTCAGTCTAACTTATATAGCAATAGTAAAGTGCATCATATACCATAAAGACCCAGTTTTCACCCAGGAACCGTAGCCCAGTGGTAGCGTAGTAGCGCTGGTGGGAGAGGTCGCGGGTTCGAGGCGCTGAAACGTCTCGAGTTCTGTGACGCCCAGCACGCCCTGGGGAGGGGGATTGTCTTACCCTATGCTACTCCATACCCCCGCTCCGGATTAGTCTGGGCCGAAGGCCTAGGACATCGGGGGCTCCCCCAGACGGGTGCTGAGCAAAAAAAAAAAAGAAAAAAGAAAAAAAGATCCCAGTTTTCCCAAACAAAATATTCTAGACATCCTCGCCTTTGGTACTCCAGAAAAAATTATAGCTATCACTTCAAAAGAAGCCTTGCAGTATATAGCCATAGAAATCTAAAGTTACCTATGAAATAATTATAGCTATCCCTCCAAATTTCCTCCCCCACACACCCCACCTCACACCCATCCCCATGAGTAGGTTGCACCATCCCCACTGCTGTACACCAAGGAGGGAAGTTTTTAGGCTACTAGGCGTAGATATTAGTATTGTTATTATGTGCTTGAGTTAAGAGACAAACTTTACATTCCGTACCTGCTGCAGAAGGATTAATGGAAGATCTTGCAAGTCACAGCCATAAGAATTCACAGTTCGTGTGTCTGTTGGACTGCCTTTGAATGAACCAATGATGCTGGGTGCACCTTCTCCACTTATATCAATTTGGTCATCATTGACTACTACCTTAGTCCGGAATTGCAAACTGCTTCCACTTTTCGAATCATGAGCATCTGAACACCATCTGCCACGAAGGATCGATAGGGGAACCTTCAAAATGAGCGACCAAGAAGATGTTCGAGAATACCAAGATGGATGTGATAATAAATGGAGATATGGAACTCTTTTTACCTGCAGAAAGTAGAAGGAAATGCATCAACCCTAATTCCAATCTACTGACATATTTAGCCTTCAAAAAAACTATATTTAACATAATGCTTCACATCCGGCCTTTCGCCCAGAACTTAATTTCGAAGTTCAATTTGGGATTACAACTTTATGTGATCAAGTTAGCTTATCAACAATTCAATTTAGACAAGCTGTGTCAGGAAATCTAGAAATGTTTGTAATATATGGCAAGAAACTTCTTACCAAGCGCTCTAACTCCAAAATCACTTTGTTGGAAAAGATTCTATGAGATATTGTCATGCAAAAGTGACCAAGTAGGCCGTGTCCATCATTATGCTGACTAGACGCTTGAGTATGGGTGCTCAGAGTATGTCGATCCTTTGCTCTAATAATGTTATTCTCATGAAAAATGCTTTGTAGGTAAATTTCTAGGCTGACTGGGCTTGGAAGCCCTAGCACACTCCTCTTTAGTTCATTTTTTGTTTCCACAGGTATTAGTGCTAGGGAATCTGATATCTCCCCAACCTGCGACGGGTGTTTAGAGTTAATAGTATCAGAGCTCTCTTCTTTGCCTCCAAGGTGCAGAGAGACAGATGTCTCCTGACCAATGCTCAGCTGTAGAAAATCTTCTCGCATACCCGTAACATTCACACCCTGTGATTGATTGAAGGTCTCACGGTTCAACATATCGAACACCTGAAATTCGAGGAACTTGTAAGAAACATTACGCAGGAAAGGTCAAAGTTGAGATGTTTGATCATTACCTGCTCTTCAAAGATGGATTGATGAATTCCACGAAGCATAGAATGTGCATATCTAATGCAGTTATTGACATCATCATCAGTCAAAGATTCTTTATCCAACTCTCCAGTATGCACAGGTGAGCCGGATGTTTTACTAAGGCTGTTTGGCCTGAGTTTTGGATGTGACCCAGGAAATCTTAAATGTAGGAAGCGGCATGACTTGGCTGGTAATTGTACAGCCAAGATACCTGCAGAATCTTGTTCAACACGAACTGTAGACAGCGAAGACGGCCGATATGATACTGCAGGATCCACTGATGTAGTATCTAGTAAGTCAATCATGAAACCGTCGTTGCCAGATCCAGAGACTCCTAGACGCTGTCTTTTCACCTTCCAATTTTGTTGCAGCCTAAAATTTCCAATAACTAACCATTATAAGTTTTTTTTTCAGAAAGTTTATACTAGCAATATGCAAAGTTAAGGAATTACCTAAGCAGCGAGCCGTAGAATCTAGCCTCTCTTGCAACCTGCTTTTCCAGTGCTTTAGAAGATTGTTTGAAATACCTTCCCAGGTGCTGTTGAGAAAACAAAGGACAATTGAGCGTCATAAGTTCAATGAGTGAGGAGTTTGACGCAAAGGCAAAAAACTTAAGATACGAAATACCGTTAAAAGAAACAGAAACTAGGGGCTGCATGAATTACCCGAAGACGTTGCAGCTTGGTTGCTGCAGAGATGGCAAGGTCTGACAACTGCTCACTAACCAGTTGCTTTGGTCTTTGCATTCCAGCCACCGTCACAGCATCATTTGCTTCAACCTAAGCAGTTTCAATCAGCAGTCTGCAAATCAGTGTGACAAATAGACAGGGGGAAGCACACATGTTCTCTAGTGACTCACAAAAAGTTGCTTGGTCGTTTGTATCGATTTTTAAGAGGTCACTTAAAATTCAGTATACATTATAATTGAGTGTCACTATGTTGTTAGTAGAATGATAGAAAACTATTTATACTCTCCAGCAACTTGAACAATTAGTCTCATAATTCGTCAACAAACATGCATGCATTCCTGCTTGCAATATGGGGATCTAAATCTAGGACAAGAAAGAATATATATATATATATATATATATATATATATATATATATATATATATATAAAACTAGTTGAACGGAATCTCAAACATCATGCAAGTGACTTTTATATGATAGGAGTACTTCTATCAAATATATAAATCCGATTCAGAAATAACAATAATGAAATATTTGATACACCATAATTTGTTGCTCAACTGAAACGACCATTGGAAGTTCAAGTATAACCCTAATCTTAGCAAACTCCCATATCTCAATTCTACATAGCTAATAAGTTATAGCATCAAATACAAGAAAATTATAACGATGTTATCACAACATGGGAGACCACCGCGTTAAGCCTAACAAGACACTAATGGTTTGAATGAAGATGCCGGCGCAGCTTGCGAACCCTGACATACCATACTTGTGCCTCCTAGCATTGTATCCATGCAGTGTAGCTGGGAATTCACATTGGTATCTCACAGAAAAAAAAAAAAAAAAAAAAGAGAGAGAGAGAAAGATATAATTGAACTAGGAGATTGAATTACGTCTCTTACCGTGCCGATGATATCAATGATAATTGAGAGCTCTTGCTGGGCCATCTGTAAGTTCTCAATAAGACCCTGCCACGCTCGCCCAGCCGACTCTGCCTCCTCTTCTTTCTTCCCCCTCTTCTTCTTCTTCTTCTTGTTCTCCCTATCTTTGTCATTTGTATTCAAATCACTGATGTCTCCGGCACCGCCGAAACCCTCGTCATCCTCTCTGTCGAGAACCCATGAGAAATCGACGCGGCGGATCATCTGCAGCCGCTTCTCCTCGTATCCTAGCTCCCTGAAATTCAATCAATTATACAAAATTCAACATTCGAAATATAGAAGCAGAGGGAATCAACTGGATCTTACGGAGGGAAGTGTTCGTTGCCAGCCTCGTCAATGGCGTCAAGGCGTTTGATTGGAAGCCGATCCAAGTCCACTGATCTCCCCGTATTCACCTCCATCGTCTTCTCCAACGTTTAACCCAGCTGCGCTGGCGACGGCGGAATTTGGAATCTCCTCCGGCCTCTGCCGGTCCGAGTGTATTGGATTGAGCAACCTCTGTCCGAGACAAGGATCAAAGAGCTCTGGAGGCTGTCGGCCTGTTGCCGACGGTTTGGGTCCGAACTAGAAATTAAAAATTGAGCCAGACGTGAACCTCGTGGTCCTCATGTTCTTTTTCTTTATTTTTGATTTTATTCAGACTAATTTTATTTAGTGAAGCAATATTGATAATTTTTTGACTAATAAATATTTAGTGTTGGCATAAACTCCTTATCTTTTGTATAGCCTCTTAACTGCATAATCTAATATTATTATCAACTGGGCTGATATTTATTGATATGATGCTTTTGTGAATAAGTTATTCTTTAATTAATGGACGTGAAACTAACCAAAATTTGAACCACCCCTTGCTCAACGATGGTACTCTGTTAGAACTTTACTTTTAACCAATATTAAATCATATTTTTACTTTTAGTTCCTACATCATCTTTCTATAAATATAAAGTATACTGTCATGAATTGCGATACCTTATTAATAGAATAATTCACAACATCCTGAAATTTGAAATTTGCAATTTGTAGAATGATAAAGTATATATAACATGATTTAAATAATATGAATTTTTAAATATAGATTTAAATACAAAGTTGCCATAGATAAATCATAAATGGCAGCGTGATACAACGATGCTGCAATAGAATGCGGCAATTAACTACCTCACGACACCTTACTGTCTAGAAGTAATTCAAACGGTAGTCAACGCCGAAAATAACCTCCGAATTCCAGTCCGACAATCATAGTGGCATTTTGGTAATTGTAGCAAGTGCCCTGGTCGTATAACCTACGTCTTAGTATCTCGGACAAGTAGTAGAATCGGACCAAAGGTGTCTTTCCTTGCACGAAAACACTGCCTCGCGCTGTTCCTCATCCCTTTTCCGCTTAAATCTTTTTGTTTGTTGACGTTTCTTCTCATCCCGTCTTCATTTTCTCATCACAAATTCCGACCCAAATTTCCTTCTGTCCTCTTCGGATCGGTCTAATTTGAAGCTTAATTCGCAAAGTTTTCGATCGCCATCTGGCAGCCATGAATCCGGAGTAGTAAGATCTTCTTAACTTCAAAGTTAATTTGCTGCTTTTCTAGTATTGATTGTTGATTTTCCGTAGACATTTGATTGTTAGATTTTAGGGTTTCGATTTGTTGTTGCTGAAAAGTGAGATTAAGATGATCGATGGATTGCTTGAATCAGATTAAGAACATCAGGGAGATATAAAACTCTATCATAAGCTCAGTTATGATGATTTTGAGTTAGTCTGAGCAAAGGGGATATGCGAGCCTCCATAAGCTTAGGTAGGATGCATATAAATGAGTTTCGAAGCTTGCTACTCATGCTTGTAAAGGGGAAATATAACTCTATCATAAGCTCGTCAATGATGGTTGTAGCCAAGAAATTGGCATCTGTAGTAATCGGCATGTACAAGATGCTCTGTATGTAACATGGATGATGTGGTGTTATGCACCACGCTCGGTGTTGTTTAGTCATGTTCTTAGTAACCACATGCTGCAATACTGGGATACATGCTGCCCGAGCTAGTGACCAAGGAGACATGCCTCAATCCTATGATTGGTTTACGGATTGGTTAGCCAAAATATGTGCAGAAGATACATAATCTTTTATTGAAATGCTGATGAAACTTTCTAAAGGTCGTTTTGCTTTGGTGTATATTTTTTGGATAATATGAATATTTGTACAACATAGTACATGATGATCGTAAATAGCAATCAATATGAATCTTTGTCTATATGTCTTTAATGCTAACATTCATAGAAACTAGTAAACACATTATAAAAAGGCAGTTTTTCTGCATCAAGGATATTACAAAATTAACAACCTTACAAAATGAGACTAAATGCTTCAGAGCAATTAAAAGAGAGGAAAATTGCTGATATAATAGCAGAATTGCAAAATATGATATTTTTTAATAAGTTATGGACGCCTTATTAGATCTCTGAACGTCCTGATTGAAATGTTACTAGTTCAGGTTAGTTTTAAAACGAAAAAAAATAATTTAAGATAATAAGAAATTCCTGTAACATACTGTAATTTATGGCTTAATGAAAAGGGTTCATCAACCAATACAAATTCAAGGTTATGGTTGGTCGAACCACTGAGCTCACCCTTTACAATACTCTTGTATTGCTTGTTCAATTTTCATATATTTGACTTTGAATGGCCCATTTGAAAATCCTGAAAAGTTCCCTTTTGCCCGACTTTGACGTGTTTATTGCGTATCTCTATCGTTAAAGACATCTTCCTTGTTTGCTTTACGTCAGTTAAGTTTGGCGTCAATGCATGCAATGCCTTATTCTTAAATAAAGAAAAAAAAAGAAATCGTTGGAGGCATCTTCATAAGCAGAGATGCAAAGTATGACGCCTAACTTATTTATGTTGCAGTGACTATCTTTTCAAACTTCTACTGATTGGAGATTCTGGGGTTGGCAAGTCATGCCTTCTCTTAAGATTTGCGGTAAGCTTTCTACAATGTCTAACTCTTCACGAGTCAGTGTTATGCCTTTGCTTTATGCTTGAATTCACCCAATTCAGGCCCATTGTCTACTTCCATGAATCAAGCCTCACTTATTGTAATGTCTCTCTTTTCCACTCGTTAAAGTATATCTTCATACTACAAATCAGATTCAATTTCTTCTGGATTAACTGTGGAACAATTCTAGTTTTTAGTTGGATAAACTTTCAGTATCATATTGCACCATTTTGCTCTTATTAATCTTCTGAAGAAAAACATAAGGAAAAGCAAGTGATATGCTATATTCATTATTGACACTTGATCCCACTTCTCATCTGCTAAGTTTGTTAGGCGTACATCCTAACTTGCTTGAGAAAGACATATGTCAGAGGAGTTCTTGAGGAAATTAATCTTTGGTAACGTCACAGAAATAACTAGAGATTTGGGTTTTTAGTGTACGCTTCATTAGCAGAAAGGAGCCTTTATGGATTGTATAGTATGATTAGTAGTTGCCTGGATTTGTTTGTGATCTTTGATGATTTTATCGATTTCTAAATGGAACTTGAGAAATTTTATTCCTTGAATTGTGGAAGTTCTTTATGCGTCATTAGTTTATGTGAATAAGTAGAAGTCTGCTTGTATTCGGCAATGTATAGAAGGCTTGCGAAAATGTCGCTGCTCATCCTCACACCTAGCTGGATTAGTAATAATCTTGATTGCTGTATCGGCAGCAAGTTCAAGTGTGCTTAAATCAATTAGCTAGCTCTTCCAATGTTGTAAATTCCTTTTTATGTTTGCTCTTAACTTTCTAGCGAGAGAAAGGGTTATGTGCTCTTTTAAATTTCCAGTGAGAGATAGGGATTATTTTTTTTTTTAATTATGCAGGATGACTCTTACTTGGAGAGCTATATCAGTACCATTGGAGTAGACTTTGTAAGTGCTCCTCTCACATATTCAAATGCATTTATTCAGTTTTTCATATCACATGCAGCATGATAACCGTTTCTGCTACCTTCCCAGAAAATTCGCACGGTGGAGCAAGATGGAAAAACTATAAAACTTCAAATTGTAAATGTTTCAATCCTTCTCTTACATTCCCAGATATACGATGCCACAATATCTAACCTCCTAAGAATCTGTTACAGTGGGATACAGCAGGACAGGAGCGCTTCCGCACTATCACTAGCAGTTACTACCGCGGTGCTCACGGCATAATCGTAATATATAAACTTGCCTTTAATCAAACTGCTTGGTTTCTATGATTTGAAAATTATGCAAGCCATGAAGCCCCTTTTCTGCAGGTTGTTTACGATGTTACTGACCAGGAAAGCTTTAACAATGTTAAACAATGGCTGAATGAGATTGACCGATATGCAAGCGAAAATGTGAACAAGCTGTTGGTAGGAAACAAATGTGATTTAACATATAAGAGGGCGGTCTCTTACGAAACCGGCAAAGTAATGTTCTTTGAGCTCTCTCTCTTTTATGTATGAGTTCTTAACTCGAACAAGTATTTTAAATTCTAAATTCAATATCTGATAATATTGCCTTCCCTTCTGCTTCTTGAAGGCATTCGCTGATGAGATAGGGATTCCTTTCCTAGAGACTAGTGCAAAAGACGCTACCAATGTAGAACAGGCATTCCTGACCATGACGGGACATATTAAGAACCGGTGAGTCAGTCGTGACACTTCTTCACTTCATTAAAACCAATCATTTTCACTTTGAACTCATAGTTCAATTCTGAACAGTTCAATTTCTTCCCAAATACTCTTGTTGGGAGAGCTTCTTTTTGAAAAAAATCTACTTTCATAGTTGGCCGCTACCCTTACATGCGGCCGTTTCTGGCATGATCTTGCGTCAAAATGTGAGACTTGGCGAAAGTATAAATTGCTAAAAGTTTTGCAAATATTGGCTGCAGGATGGCGAGCCAACCAGCAACGGACAACCGGAGACCAGCAACCGTGCAGATCCGTGGGCAACCAGTGGCTCAGAAGAGTGGCTGTTGCTCTTAGATTCAAGTTAGGCCATCGGATCTGGAGAAACACGTTTGTATCAACTATGATTCGTGTACATAAACATGAAAACATGCATCTAAATGTCGCTACACACTGGTTCAAACATTAAGAAGGGTCCTAGACTATCCATTACTGCCTTGGATTCCAGTTTATGTTGTAATGCTTGTAGTAAGACACCGTCTTAGATTAGAGCGTTGGGTGATTCAACAGTATTCATCCAGAAACTCTTGCATGTTGAACCGAACTGGTCTTATGCTAGGTGTATAATTGCTGACTCAACTGCATATCAATAATATATAATGTTGCAGGGGTCCAGTCTCAACATCCCGCATATCTCCAATTCACTCAATTTACCAGTATCTAAGTACATTCCAACTCACTTCTACATAAGTAGAGCTAAGCTCCAGGTCGTTTTTCCCCCTAGATAACTATGGCATTACCACAACCACCTTTTACAGTTTTTTTTTTTAAATTATTGTGGTATACTCTAACCGACCATCATACAAAATAAATACACATAGTTTTTTTTTTTATTTTAAATTTTATAATTGATTTTTAATTTTTTTTTTAAAAAAAAAATAGGTCAACACGGTTAGCAAACTCGGTGCAGCACATAAAACCTTGCTCCTATCAACCACCAATCCAAACATACTATTAGGAAAAATTGAACAAGTACCGACAAAATAAGTTCTTACCAAAAGCCACATCTTCTACTCCAATAAATACCACAATTCTACACAAGTTCAAACCAAAATAAGAAAAAAAAAATATGACATGCTTTCTCAGTATCTTGTTCTACTACTTAACTTCTCTTCCTACAAAGCAAGCAGAAAACAAAAACAGAACTCAATAGGGCAGTTTTTTTAATAAAAGCGACGGTATAAACTACTTCACTTTTTAACAGCCTGTCTGTTCCTCTTCTTGGGACCGGACTTGGCAACCCTGAGGCTACGGTGAACAATGCTCAGCCTTGCAAGAGCAGCCTTCGTCAGATCTGGTCTGTAGTGGTTCTCCTCAACCTACACCAAACCAATAATTAGCATGTTAATTAGATAAGGATATCAATTCTACAAGGCAGAAAAAGATTCTTAGTTTGTCAAAACTAAGCCAAATTTACGACGAAAAATAAATTTAAAAAAAAAAAGACTCAAAACCCAAAGCCATGCTTGCTGCAGCAAGAGCAACATAAGAAACAGAACATGGAGCGAAAACAATTTGATGTATCATTGAATGCCTGAGTTCAGAAGCCAAGCGTAACAAGTATATCTCATTGAGGACTCACCATCTTAGGAAGAGTCCCCTTACATGTTAGAAGCTCATCACAACCCAGTCATCCATCTAAATATAACTAACAAATAAAGGCAAAGCTTCAGAGCAGTGAATTTGTAAAACTTTAAATGACTGAGCTTAGAGGACGAATGATTTCCACTTGTTTGTTAAAGCTAATCAGAACCTAATCGTGCATATATTACTAGACAATAACAATATAACAAACTATAAACACAATAAAAACCAAATGATAAAAGGCTGAGTAGCCGATCAAAGTAGAGAAAGCTTACCCACTATAGACAACACATGAGCAAAGAACAATGATAAGAAGCACATTAAACGGAGAATGATGTGTACCTGATTAATTACAGCCTTGGTCATCTTCCGGAATTCCTTCTTCATGACTGACCTGTGGTATAGTCCGCTGGGTTTGTTCTGCCTCTTTGTCTTGGTGGTGGAGAGCACAATGGAGAGGTCCTTGCCTCCGGGCTGGATTGACACAGTTTTCTTGTTTGCCAGCCCTGCAGCAAGTTATAAGCACCCAATAATTAGACATGTAACAAAATATAGAAAAAAAAAACCAAACACTATGATCTTAAGGGTGACATTATGCCTACAAACTCAACGCTAATTGCATTGGGTAAAAACAAACACTATGATCTTTACCAAGTTTAAAAGACAAGTTCCAAACTCGGAGTTCATATGTTCTATAGTCTACTTTTTAAGGGAATGTTTACTTCGATGTCGGGAGAAGTCACTTCCATCCAACAGTGATTTCTTTGAGAATCCGCTTCCTCAATAGCATCTCTGAAATCTAATTCTATTTTAGTAACATTGGTTTACACGTCTAGATGTCCTCATTTCGTAAACACTCCTTTAGAACTTGCTTTCCCCGTTTCTCACCCCTCCCGATGAAGTAAGCTTTGCCTTTCAGGAACGTACAAGTTACTCAAGATCCAACAACTTAAGTTTTTCCAGAAAGTGAATATCAACAGTCAATGATAGTTTCTACAAACTCTTAAAGATCTTAGTGTTCTTGAACTATACAGCAGACTTTATGGAACACCAAGCTCCGTGCATGAACTCAAATATACATATTTAGAAAGCTTGAGGCAGCAAAAGGTTAAAGCAGCTGTACAAAGCATTTATACAACAAGAGAAACATTCACACACACATTGGCGGGAATCAAGATTACCATGGGGAGGTGGTCATTTAATTCCCACCAATCTTGCCCACACTATCTGACTTAAATACCTATTTATAGAGAATTTCCAGTAATATAAAGAAATAAGAATATTAACCAAACTTAGAAATATGCCATTCCCCAGATCTAACACGTACTATTCTGGGCTCCTGTGAATGTGATTCCCATGGGAATTTCTCGGATCTAACACATACGATTCTGAGCTCATGTGAATGTGATTTCCATGGGAATTTTGCAATGCCATGGCCCAAAACATACCAAAAAGCAATTCTCGATACTCTATCAAATAACACAAATCAAAATTAATATCAAACTCATCCAACAACATGATTCTGAAATATAAATATCAAACAAAACTTGTGGAGCAATTAAGTAATCACCAGAATGCTTGTAGGAGTTGAGATTGTAGAGGTTGTTGGGCTCCTTGCTGAACTGCACCTTGGCAGTGCTGTTTCCAAACTGCTTTACGAGGAATGCGTTGTTCTTCTTCACGATCTCCCAAATCAATGGAGCTGGAACCGTCGCCATATCTCCTTCACTGCTGACCGTAACTTGATCTACAGCACAAATCAATAACAACAAAAACAATCAACAACTGGAGATCTAATGCATGTTAATACAATATTTTGAAAGATAACTCCTAAACTGATAAAACAAGATTTTGGGAGTAACTATCGCTGATTATACAAACCTGATCTGCAGAAACAATCAGTAATAACAAGAACAATTAACTACTACTGATCTGAGACATGTTAATACAAGATTTTGAATTAAGTTATTTAGTATAATCTGTAGAAATGCGGTTAAATCAGGTAAGATTTATGTACTATTAGCAGTATTGATCGAAGAACAAACCTGAGCTTGAGTGTACTAGGAGAAGAAGCGAGGATTTTAGGGTTAGCACCGCCGATCATTTTATACGCAGCCGGGGGCTAGGGTTCTGCGTCTGAAGAGAAGCTATACTGAAATCTGCACCGTTCGACTATAACGCGTGATCTAACGGCAACGTCAACATCGCAAGTTGTAAATGGACTTAGCCAAAAGCCCATTTAAACGTGGTCAGGGGACCCGAGTGCTTCTTTTTTTGGTCAAAATATTTATTTTTTAGCCATAATATAACTTAAATCACGTAGTAATATTCGAGATATATTTTTTGTCAAAATTCTAAATATATGATTTGACATAATATGAAAATTTTAACCGTCGAATCTATTTTTGTTATACATGTTTATATACCAAATCTGTGATATAGTTTTTCCTCTGCTCCACCGGACTCTGCTACTTATATCAGGTTATGGACAACAATTAAAACGTCAGACAGCTCCAAGCTACGCACCCTCTTAATTTATAGATTTAGAGAATAAAATAATGCACAAAATGATTCGAATGCAGCAGAATTTTTATTTGGGAAAATTGCGTTTCAGCCCCCCCGTTTTCTAAAATTGACTTTTCAGCCCCTCGAAACGCGTTTCCCCGCCGACGTGGCGGCGCGCGCGCGCCGCCACGTGGCATTTCGGGGGGCTGAATCGCGCGACCCCAAAATTAGGAGGGCTGAAACGCAATTTTCCTTTTTTATTTTTATGTTTTATTTTTGTCTGTAGGAATTTTTTCGGGGATTAATAATTTGTTAGAAAATAATTAAACTTTAATGGTGATCTCACTCATATATCACATGCGCATAATATCTACCATACACAAACCAGTGGGAAGAATGCTCTCATCATATGTACTAAAGAAAAAGGCCATCCAGCTACCTGAACAAGTGACATCATTATACCTTTATCACAAATAAAAATAAAAATTAAACAAAAAAAAAATCATGAAACGAAAGAAAATTGTTTTCCGAATAAAAATGGGCAAAATTTACAAGAAAGGAAATCATGAAACGAAAGAAAATTTGTTTTCCGAATAAAAGTGGCCAAAATTTACAAGAAAGGATTTTTCTCGAAATAAAAATAAACCCTCCCTGAACAGGCCCAATGATCAGGCGTACAATTTAACAGATCGGTGCATTTTTAACGAACTCCGCAACCAAGGGCATCCTTTAGTCTTTGAAAAACAAGCTTGACCGGTACATGGGAAATGGTAGATGAAGCCAACTGTTTCACCAAAGGTTTTCTCTGTCCCTTCTTGCCTCCGCGAGGAACAATCAATGATGAAAGGCTGCGGATCTTCCTCGGAGAAATTCTTTGTTTCTTGGCACCAGGCTGTTTCTTCTTCATAGACGAAGATCTGGCCAACAGGTGATCTGAAAATCTCGGCGGTTTATGCACCACAGAAAACTTCTTCATGTGCAATGACTCGACAGCCTCGACTTCTACGGGATAGCCTATGATTGGCTTACCGTTTACCTTACTAATTAGAGAGACCAGAGGCACATGGGACCCGCCATAGCATGTTTGTAATGTTAAGTCAACTTCATAGATAGTGGAAGATGTTGACTTTCTTCTGTGAAAAGTCAATCTTCTACGAAGAGCATCCTGCTGGCTGGACTCCGTGTTAGTGAGTTTGGACAAAGTCGAACGAGGTTTATCCAGTACTACTGCAAACACGGGTATATTCCCTGTAAATAATGATTCACAATTGTTTCCATAGGAAAGGCCGTTCACAGTCTCAGCAGATTGTAAGCATACATTTAGAAAACATCGTACTTGAAGTTCAGTCGCATCCTCGCAACCTTCTGAAGCAGATTCAGTCTCAAGATGTAGACAATCACAAGCCCCACTTGATTCCATATAAGAGCAGTTATTTATTTTACTATCAACAGTTTCAGGCATCCCGCCCTTCAGCACCCTGTCCGTCAAACTTACATACTTCGGGCTCTTCTTTCCTTTAGAGGTCTGTGGCGAACTATTTTTATATATATCCTGTCTAATATTATTAACCTTTGTTGCAGAGTTAATGCCACTTCCGTGTCCTTCATGCTTAGAAATGAACGCGACTTGAACAAATTCACTATGTTCATGGGACTGCCTTTCTGCTGAAGAGAGTGGATTAGAGGACGAACTTTGATCTGATGTGCACGGTGAATCTGGTCAAGGGAAAATACCAGTAATCAGTAAATATAGGGAAGGCTAAGCTCACATGTTAGGTCCACTATGTGAGACCAAGAGCGTGTGTTTATGTATTTAGATACTATGAAACCCAACTACGCTTATAAATTAAAGTAGCTTACTGTTTCATACACAGAGATTACACATACTGCTTACAAAAATACAGACTAAAAACATAATCAGATGATAGCACATAAGCAAATTATAATGTGGAATTTGAAACTACAAGTGAGAAGACCAAAACATAAATATCAGATTACTGAAATGTTTAGAAAGTTGTCCTACGAAAGCTAAAGCTTATCCAACTTGAGCATTATTGTCAGCGAGAAATATAACCACATGTAAGATATATGATTCTAGATTCATCTATGTATTATTCGTCCAAGAGAGACTGAAGCAAACGTTTAATGATGGGAGAATTAGGAATTATTTTCTCATATATTCTTTGTCCAAGGCCCATTAAGAACAAATTATGTAAAAACGAAAATAAAAAATTAACCAAAAATAAAAGAGAGAAACAACCGACTTGAGTAAGGCAAATATGAGCTTCCCTAGTCCATGCAGGGGTCTTGAGAGCTTAACCTTGGGATCAAACCTAGAAAAGGGATTCTCATTTCCAACTCTAGAAGTTTTGACACAATAAAGTTGCAAACTAGCGTCTATAGAGATTACTGTCAGGGATGGTGAGGTTGTCCTTTTATAATGAACAAACATTTATCTATCCTTAACTGGTCTATGATGTAAGAGAGGCCGCAGGAGTCTCCTAGTGATTTTATCAACCATTATGCCTGCAATATCTTGCAACAAGGTCAAAAACTCAGAGACGCAAGCTAGGGAAATTTTTTCTGAAATCCGATTTCATTTATAAGCAATACATAGTCATATACTAGCATCACTAAAACCCCAAACACACTAAAACGAAGATGAAGATATGATTACCTAATTGCTTGAAGGAGTTGATTTTGTTATAGAGGTTGCTGGGTTCCTTGGGGAACCGGTTTTCTAGAAAAGGGTTGCTTTTCTTGGCAGTGCCCCAGATCGCTGGAGCCGAGGCCATTCTACGTCTTCTGCGTACAGAAAATTAATAATTGAAAAAGAAACTATCACATCAATAAATCCAAGCAGTAGCAACTAGAAAGTTCAAGTACCATCAATATAATACCAACATAAGAAGGTGATTATGCGCCAAAACTATTATCGGTTCATTATGGTCATGAAAATGGTGGCGAGATATACCGTTAGCACTTAAACCAATTAAATTAATTTACTTATTTACTTCTAAAATGCTGTTGTCAAATTTCGAAACAGGAAACAGCATAATATTCTACAGCACATGCAATCACTCTATAAATGCTAGGTTTGCTTTTACAAAAACATAAATAAATAAAACATACAAGGGGTGACAACGCTACAACATTAGAGAAATAACATATAACGTACAAATAAATGAAATATTTGTAGTTTTGTTAGCTCTTCACGTAAAAAAGCATGCAAAGCTTGTTGCTGTTACATTTTATAATTTTGATCATTGAATTGATGTGTCGTTGATTCCTTTTTCTTTATATTCATTTGGAAGCACAAAAAGCAAGTGAGGTCTTAATTGTCACGAACTGGTTTGCAAAGTTGAAATTCGTATATGTTTTTTGAACTTGAATAATGTCCTCCATTGTTGAGACAGTGTTGTGGTAGGAGCTATTACTTAAGGGGTCTACAATCTCTACGAATGTACTGTCATATTATGCGAAGTACAAGGACAGAATTGCCTTAGTACTTCACTGCATTACATACTTATCAACAAATCTAACATATATTTATTCCAACAACAGCAAAATACAAAGATCTATTAGCTGTATTGTTGGTAGTATCTACACCATTATAAGGCGAGCAACTGAAAGTTGGTAGCGATGATAGCTATATGCAATAACTGAATATATGGTAAGACTTATTAAATGCATTTACAAAAACCAATATGTTGTGAATGCTGCAATTCCTAAACATCAAATCACATGTTTTGGGTAAGGAAAACAATATACATTACAATAAAGTAAATTGATAAGGGTTATGAAATAAAAATAACACACAATCAGAAATCTCCATTGTAGGTATCATTTATTTGATATATGAGAGCAAATACTGGGATTGATGAGCCCACGATGAAGAGGGCTGGTAAGAGCACGTTTATAGAAGTTGATTGGAGGCTGAAAAACTAGATAGAGGGTAAATGAGATGGATAAAGAGAAAGCAGAGATCACATGGCAAATCAAGCCGACAGCGGTGATGGTGATACTAGAGGAGAAGAAAGGGTGTTGGCCATTGCATAAGCACCATCATTGGCTATGGTGGCACCATCAGAGGAGACAGCAAACTACTTTTTTTGGCAAATATATTAGATTGGTAGTCCAGCATACGGAGGAAAGACAGTTCCCGGGGTGTGTATTGTTGGGATGTTGGGATGAAAACGTTTTCTACTTTTTAGGTGGAGGGAGAGAAAACAGCTAACTAACAAACCTATTTTTCTCATCCTTTTTTCTTATTCATCCTAGTGTCAGAACAACTATAAATATTTTGAATAAATCACCATTAAATGAATAAGTAAAAATTGAAATAGAGAAGTAATTCAATTATCTTCACATGACTACAAAAGTCGTAATAGAATTACAAAAGGAAGAAGGAACGTTATGCCCAATGAATCTATTTTTGGGTATTGGCTAAAGGATACAATGGGCAACGAAATCGGAGAATTTATGTATGGGGATAGGAATCAAACTCTTATTATGTTTGGTTCACAAAAGGATGGAAACGACAATTAGTATCACTCGTGATTGAAAGGGAACTCGGAATTTAAAAAAAAAAAAAAGAGAGTCAATAACGACCATAATCTCATCTCCGGTGAAATGAATGTTTCTGCAATTCTCACCGGCCAATTAAGATACACATTGCTGACAGTTAAAATGGAAACCCAACACTAATAAAACTATCTAGAGGAAAACTCGTCAATGAATTTATGAAGTGGAAAAATTGAAACAGCAGTAAAACATAGTATCATATAATTCTTCTGCTCTCCTAAACCACAATCTCATATATCATTTGACATTTCAGATCTTAATCATTCAATACGGTACAAACAAATCTTATAAATTACGGACAAAAATATGCACGCAAAGCATGGGCATACGATTAGTGAAGCTTAGAAATACAACTACTCTAGGCGCCATTTGTAAAAACACAAATGCCTTCCGATGATTATAAATGGCAGGAAAATTACTTGAACAATGGCGGATCTAGTTCAGAACCATTGAACGCCACTCAAATGTTGTCAAACTAGGTTACCGTGCTCGACGGCGTTAGCCGGAAGCAGGAGGCGGCGCGATCGAGGATAAAGAAATCTCAGTCGGCCAGTGCGGGGCGGCGTGCCCTATCGTCGGAAGTAGATGGTGAGGAGATGGGAGTGAAGAAAAACAAGGGTACAGTGGAACTGGTATTAGGAGTTTAATTTTGGGGGCAATTCGCATGGAGTGCTTTCATAATATATTATTTATAAATAAATAAATAATAAATAAATATATATATATATATATATATATATACACACATACTAACAAACGATATATTCGTGGTACTTATACTTAAAATATTTTAAAATTATTTTTAAAATTTAAAATTATTATAATTTATTACTAATAAATATTTTTAATTTTTTAATTATATTGATCTATTTATATCATATTTTCTATAAATAAAAAAAGATAGAAATTAAAAAATCTAATCCACAAATAAAAATAATATAGTTTGAAAGTCTTACAAAAATATAAATGAGAAAAAAAAAAAGTAACTTCCTACATAAAATAAGCCATATAAACTTTATATATAATTTAAACTTAATTTCACTGTTAAATAATTATATTTAGATAGACGCCACAAACCACTCGTATTATATATATATAAAGATTATTTTTAGCTCGACATGAGAATAGTCTTAATAAGCTAATATCTCAGCCGTTGATTTTCTGGATCTAACGGCTGAGATTTAATTTTATATTTAACGGAATAACGATTCACGCCGTTATATATTTAACGGCGCCGTTAAGTACTTTAAATATGAATTTTGACATTTTAGGACTTTTAAATATGAAAAATAACGAAAATACTCACCTTAAAATTTTCAAAACAATTGATATAATTACCGAGGCAGCTTTCCCACTCTGCTAGATTTTTTCTCTCTTACTCTTTCTACTCGGAACACCTTAAAACATAAGAATATCTAAATTTATTTTATAATACATCATAGCATCACTTACGTGACTCGGAACACTCAAAAAAATTCCATAAAATGTAACAATTATAATGACAAATGTGTTCTTACTTAGATCTAAGTTTTTATGAAGCATGAAATAATATTTTGATGAATGACAAACCAAATTCTATATGTTTTGAGAGTCTTTTGCAGTCTCTTCCGCCTTGTTGTTCCTGTTTTCGAACTCATTGTCGAGCACCTACATGATCTTTTACAAAATTATAGAATATTCTTTGTAATATATATATATATATATATATATATATATATATATATATATATATATGAATAAAATTTTAAGTGTTTTAAAATATCTTCGAACGGTTTCATGGCACCTCAAACGTGTGATAAATAAAGTCATAGATATTTTGGGTGTTCTGAGTCACATATATTATGATATATCATAAATCTAATTTTAGATATTTTCATATATTCTGATGTGTATGTAAAAGAAAGAGGGATTCTAAGAAAGAGAGAACAACTATAACACATGTTTAGAACAAGAATCTACATCTTGTAAATTAGACGATTCGTAACAACTAAGAACATCTTCATCATAGCAAGGTGTTTTAAGATATTCTTAGAAGCTCTGAATCACGAAAATAAATATTATGATGTCCGACAAATCAAATTTAGATGTGGAGTATGTGTTCTGAAATGATCGTAGAAGGAAAAACATAATAAGAAGAAAAAGAAAAAAAATCTAGAAAAATGAAGAAAGACAAAAAGAGAGAGAAAGCTGTATCGGAAAATTACGTATCAGCCCATCTATTTTGGAGGATTTGCAAATCGCCTCCGAAAATGTATTTTCGGGGGGCTGATTTGTAAAAAAAAAAACAAATCAGCCTCGCGTTTTCGGAAGCTTATTTGCGCTAGAAAGAAAAACGGGACTGATACGTAATTGCCCCAAGCTGTATCATTATCACATCAAATATTTTAAAAATTAGTACGAAAAATAGATAAATGAAGTAATCCAATTGTCTTGACATCAAAGCTTTTTGGCATATGCCTTATTATTTGATATTTTTAAAAAGAAATTTTAATTATAAAGTTGTAAATTATATCAAAACTTATAACCTTTTAATTCAAATTTTTTTATAAAAATACTTAAAAATAGATCACATAAATTGATAAAAATTTTATATAAATTTTTCTAATTTGTGCCATATGGATGGACGGTCGAGGTAACAATCACAAATCCCTTATGGTTTTTACCACAGAGAATTCGCTCTCCTCCGCATGATCACAAATTTGCGGGACTTGTATATAATGTGTGAATTAATTAACAATCATAATTATTTAAATAATATCAAATTAGATTGTTTAACTAACTCATATCGTCGCACTTCAACATTAAAAGCTTTTTTTTTTTTTTTTGAGATTATCGTGGTAGAACCATAATACGTGCGCACACCTTCGCATAGATATCAAATTTACAAAAAATCTCCACGTCCGACTTCGACCGACGCTTTCGAATCCGAATACAGACATTCTATAAACGAGAATTTCAACACTAAAAACTTACATAACAAAAACATTATATACAATAACCAACAAGATGTGGACAGCAGCCAACTGGTTAAGCATTATAAAGCATTTGGTTATGAGGCAAATTCTATTATGCGCGCCGCGCAGATAAGCATATATGCGCGGCGCACATAATTTGTTCCTCGCGTCTTTTAAAGACACGTGGCACCATCTTCTTCCTCCTGTAATTAAAAGCCGTGTCAGATTCTCTGCTTCTGTTGTCTCTGATCTCGACTATCGCTATTTCCGGTCGACGTGATCGTTGTCCCCGACATTCGCCGCGCTCGGACCTTCCGCTACCGCTGCTCCAGCGACACAATCGTTGTCTCCGACCCACCGATGTGCTCGGACCTCCGCCATAAATCTCATTTCCTCCGCCGGCCAGACACGAGCACGCGGAGGGGGGGGGGGTGAGGTTGGTGGAGAGAACACGTACGGCAGCCGGAACTAGTACGGTGGAGCAGAACGAAAGTCGACGGATGGTCAGCAAAGAGAGCGCATTCTGACGGAACGAATGAGATGCCGCCACGCGCCCGCCAAACACGTGGCAGCAGCTTGGTGCGCGTCGCGCACCATAAAATTACTCAACTAATCAGATATAAATCACATAATATTCCGAGATATTTGGACGGCTGCGATCCGAAGGAAAAGTCAAAGTAGTGTTTGCCATCGGCCCAGAGCTATAAATAAACAAGTGAAGCGCATCGGTAACCTCCTTTCTGCCCGCAGCACAGTTGCTTCCCGAACCCTAAGGTGGGTGAAGCGAGGTTTTCAGATTCTCCACACTCCGCCACCCAAAACCCTAGAAATTTAGAATTAGGAAACCCTAGATCCCAATCTTCCATAAATTAGCAACCCTAGATCGCGACCCACAGCTCTCTTATCCATTTATTGTCTTGCAGTGCCATCGAATTCTCGCGGATTAATCTTAGCAAGGTTTAGCGTATCGTATTCGAAGTAAGTGATGGAGATTGTGTTTGATTTCTGGTCGATTTCGTGTTTTGTTTTTCGGCTAATTTGTGTTATTTCGTTGCATAAGGATGGGAGAAGTTAGAGAGAACAACGAGTACGAGGAGGAGCTTCTCGACTACGAAGAAGAGGAGGAGAAGGTCAACGACGCCGCAGCCGCTAAGGGCACTGGCGAAGCTGTCAAGAAGTAAGTTGATTTCTAGCTTTTCTTATTTTAAATTGCTTATTATTCACTTTTTTTTTTGCTGTGTTAGCTTTAGATCTGGCGCCAAAAGTTTCACTTTGTTTGTACTAGTGAAGTTTTAGCTTTTTTTTTTGTTGCTAACTTTACATTTGAACGGATTACTTTGATTTGGTTGTTTAATAAGAAAATTATCAGTGGCACGTAAAGAATGAATTTTTGTGCTCTTGGGTAGAGAATATTGATCGTGTCTGTTAGTTTTTTATTTATTTGTGCCCGCGTCTTATGCTAGTTCAGTTTTTGGCTTTGTTGTTGCTAAATTTTAACTTTCGAAAGAACTGTGTTGGTTAATTGTATAGTGAGATGTTTCAGTGGCGCTTAAGAGATATCGAGCTTTTGTGTATAATTCATCATTGGTTAAAAGATGATTATTGAAATTTGATACGGTAAAGAAAATGTTATTCTTTTAGGTTAGAAGTGTTTTTTGCATGTGTGCTGTTTTTTGAAGTTTGATTGGGTAAAGAATGTCAACTTCTACATTAGTATTTATTTGTTGTTCTGAAGCTAGCTTCTAATTCCAGTTAGCATAATTTCTGCTGTGTTTATATGTCCCTAATTGAATAAATTTGGTAATTATCTTTAAGTACTAGTGCTCTTGAAGCATATGTTGATTATATGTTCATGGTTCTAGGATTAGATTACTTAGTATCATGAAAGAACTGCATTATTTAGATGAGAACAAGGAAGTGTTTAGTTCCTATATTCACATCTTTAATGTACCCAAGTTGGAACAGATAATTATGAGCTTATGAGACTAGAGGCTAGTTAGATTATAGAACCTGTTCCTTACTTACTAACTTGAGAATGAGAGTCTGAATAGACTGGTATCTTATGTTTTCCATGTACAGTACTGTGTTTCAACAGTGCAAGTTGGAATTCTAGTCATCTTGCTGATTGGTGTTTCAGTTTTTCGAAAGCTTTAACATCTGATAGATGGTATATTGATCCATTTGCATGTCTTCCTGTGCTTTTAGGGGCTATGTCGGAATCCACAGTTCGGGTTTCAGAGATTTTCTTTTAAAGCCTGAGCTTCTTCGAGCAATTGTTGATTCAGGATTTGAGCATCCCTCAGAAGGCAAGCTTTGATGATGAATCTTTTTCTTAGAAGTATTTGCGATAGATCATAATCTACTAATAATATAATATAACTAGTTGGTTACTTGGTCTATTTGAAAATCTTGAAAGCTATGGTAATAATGCATTCATTTAATAATCTGGTGCGCAATAGATGTGTGCAAACAGAAACCACATCTTTTATAAGCTAATCAATCCTCTTAACAATTGTTTGCATGGAAAATAATTACTACATGTAACCATGAGTTTTAAATTTATTTGTTAAACTTGTAGTAAATGAAATAAACTTGCTTTCCTGCACCCTCATCCTAACAGCTCTTCTCTAATATTTGGCCTCATTACGGTTCTCTGTTTGTACTTGATTCACGTTATTTTTATTATTTTCAGGTAAATACCACTTCTAATCTTACTGATTTTGGAGGAGAATGTTGTAAGCATTTCCCTTAAAAAGGATCCAGAGGTTGTCTTTTTACTTACGGGGAGTTGTACGCTCCAATTTTGTTTGGTTCCCTATCAGTGCAACACGAATGCATCCCTCAAGCAATTTTAGGAATGGATGTCATCTGCCAAGCAAAGTCTGGTATGGGTAAAACTGCTGTTTTTGTTCTATCAACTCTCCAGCAAATAGAGCCTGTTGCTGGACAGGTTGCTGCACTTGTTCTATGCCACACAAGGGAGTTGGCTTACCAGGTATGTTTCATCACATGTCTTACACAGTAACACAATGCATATTTTATTGCGGGTGTCTAGGAACATGGAAAGTAATATTCAGAAAATTACAATTGCAGATTTGTCACGAGTTTGAGAGGTTTAGCACATACTTGCCTGATATCAAGGTTGCTGTCTTTTATGGAGGAGTTCACATTTCAAAACACAAGGATCTGTTGAAGAATGAGTGTCCACATATCGTGGTGGGAACACCAGGAAGAATTTTGGCTCTTGCACGTGATAAAGAATTATCACTGAAGAATGTGAGGCACTTCATTCTTGACGAGTGCGATAAGATGCTAGAATCCCTTGGTATGTTTATGTTACTAACCCTTGTTTATGTTAGCTTTTAGATCATTTGCTGCTCCTTTTTTTCCCTACCAGAACCATGTTTTACCTTTTCGAGGAGCGGACCCTCAATTCTTCTTCTTTCGATGTGTTTGTAGATATGCGGAGGGATGTCCAGGAGATATTTAAGATGACACCTCATGATAAGCAGGTGATGATGTTTTCAGCAACACTCAGCAAGGAGATCCGCCCTGTGTGTAAGAAGTTCATGCAAGATGTAATGCTCTATATCCAGCTTTATTACCGTTTTGCAGTCGTCAGTTTTATTGCTTTTTTTTGTTATTTCCCTTCCACACTGTCCCACTAGGCTTCTTTGTTTTTTCTTCTTTTTTTTTTTTTAATTTTAATTGTTTGTTTACATTCTATTTCTATCACTTGGTTGGGTGGGGATGGTAGTGGTCTTATAAGGATGGAATATCTTGCCTTTTATTGGCATCGCTGGCTGGCAAGAATGTTAGAAGGTCTCATCATGTCTGCGTGTTAGATTTGCTTCAGGTTGCTGTCAAAGGGTGTGGGTGATATTGTCTAGTGCCAGTTGGGTGAAAAGCTATGTATGCCAGTGGCTCCTGCACTCTGTATGTTGGTCATGTTATCGGTGTCAAGGCAGGACTTTCACTTGGAAGCTGTTGAGGGTGCAATTACATGCTTTCTGTGTTATGTATGCAAGCACAGAGAAGGAATTAAGATGGACAAGAATCTTACCGTCGCCCCAACAGTTCCTCGAAAATCATTCGTTTGGTTCTGGATTCAGTTACGCTGAGGACAAGCTCCTAATCTTATTTAATCTGACATTTTTCAATTTCAGCCTATGGAAATATATGTGGATGATGAGGCCAAGCTGACATTGCATGGTTTAGTACAGGTAAAGCTGGTGGAGATTGTAAGTTTTCCCCTAACTGATGTTTTTCTCAAACTCTTCTGACGTCTTTTTTTTCCCTATTGTGAAGCACTACATCAAGTTGACCGAGTTGGAGAAGAACCGTAAACTGAATGATCTATTGGATGCATTAGACTTCAATCAGGTCGTGATTTTTGTCAAGAGTGTCAACAGAGCAGCGGAGCTGAACAAGTTATTGGTCGAGTGCAACTTCCCGTCAATTTGTATCCATTCTGGAATGTCGCAAGAGGAAAGGTAATTTGCAGCATTTTCGCAGCCCAATCTGTTATTTGTTGTTATCGCATACTCTCCCACTTTGGCGTTATTTTTATCCTTGGTAATTGGTGCTTCTGAAGTGATTTAAAGTTATAAATTTTAGTTGTTTTTGTTGATGTTTATCTTGGCCTAAGAGGGGGCATCTTAGGTTCATTCAATATTGAAGATTTTTGCAGCTTTGCGTTGTTGTTTCCTTTCCAGATGCTTTCCTGCTTTAGGCATCAGCTTTTATGTGTGCATTCAGTTATCCAGTTTGTGAAAAATTTGCAACTCCGTATATATGTGTGAGAACCCTTGTGCTTATAAGGCTAGCTATTTAAGCATATTATGTTTGTCAGATCTCGTTTTATCTGTATGTATGAAACATGTTTGTTTTTATTGCTTTGCTGGAACATACTCATTTACTTGTCTGCTGGTGCAATTCTGTACTACTTTACAAACATCTAATTTGTTATAATGGAGTAGATGAAGTTTTTGGTGGAACTTTCAGGCTGACAAGGTACAAGGGCTTCAAAGAAGGACATAAACGCATCTTGGTTGCTACGGATCTTGTTGGAAGAGGAATTGATATCGAGCGTGTGAATATTGTTATAAATTATGACATGCCCGATTCTGCCGATACTTACTTGCATAGGGTAATATTATTCTCACAAGTTGTACCTATTTCTTCTTCTACTATGGTCAAGCGGAGTAATTTTATTTCTAATGAACGTAATAGGTGGGTCGAGCTGGTCGATTCGGAACCAAGGGACTTGCTATTACGTTTGTTTCATCTTCTTCCGACTCCGAAGTCCTTAATAAGGTAAAAGTTGGTTCGACGTAGTGCTACATTAGCTTCATTCTGCCACTTGTATGCTAGTAAACTTACATTAGCTTCATTCTGCCACTTGTATGCTAGTAAACTTGCTTGGTTGTTATGAGCAGGTTCAGGAGAGGTTTGAGGTTGACATAAAGGAGCTGCCGGAGCAGATTGACACCTCAACCTACAGTAAGTCATTGTTGTTTTGTTGACTTTTATGATTATTGCTGCATGTTACAGTTGTTCTTTGCATACTTTTTGTTTGTGTTTTTTGTTTTCATGAATAAGATAGAATGTAATGATGAGAGGTAATATCCTTGTTTCTATATGTTCAAATTTTAGTTACTTTTGGTGAAAAGTTCCCAGAATGCCTTTTTAGATATTCAAAGGATGTGATCTTTTTTATCTAATGCTAGAACCTCGGGATTTATTGGTGGCATAGTAGCATAATTAGGCTGCTGTAGCATTTTCGGACAGGTTAATTTAGATCGACTATTCACTTGGTTGGTTGAGTATGATTTGGAAAGAGATTGATTAAATTCTCTATAAAAGTTTGGACTCTGATTCCACTGGGTAAATGAAGGTTACTTGACATTGGTTTTTGGATGTTCTATTTTGTTATCCTAGATATTTCTAGGTAATTATTTTCTGACTTACGAGGAGTCGTGTATATAAATGTTTGCTAGTTGTTTCGTCATTTCTTGTAATATCTTTGCTATACTTGGTTGTGACGTCAAGCTCGTTTGCTTGTATTTTGAATCCAGTGCCATCTTGAGCGCCCTTCGGAGTGTGGGACCTTTTTATGATGTCTTATGATGAAGCAACAATGCTAGCTGATGGAGATTTGTCAACACTTGTGCTGCATTTTGTTCGCAGTATCTCGTTCATACTTGGTATCTTTGTACTAGATAACTTATCTTATCAGTGTAGTACTTTGACCCGGTACATATGAGGTGTATTCTATTATCTAATGGGTGGCTATGTTTGAGCTGGAGCTAGTCTCAAAATACGATTGTCAGGTTTTTTAGAATTTTATTGATCCTATATCTTGGTTTTGAGTTTGGTATATGTTAATGTAGCTCGCTGTGGTTATTTCTTGAGATCGGATATTACTGGTACCAAATATTTTAGTTAACATAGCATGCTGATGAAAAATTTGTCTATCTCGAAAAATTCGTCTGAATCAAATATGGTTCGTTGTTTCTCACATGATTACATGTTTTTGTTGTTCACGGATGTCGACTGAATATTTTGTTTTCTGCCATTTTTCATGACTAATATCCATCTTTATTGTATGTGGTGCTACTAGTTTAATGCTGCAATGAAATTATTGTTCTTACATATTGTTTATTTGTGAGATGCAGAATACCTAAGCCAATTGATTTTGATATAAATTATGATTGTTTCGTTTCGATGTTAAGTTAGTGTTGTAAGATACTGACGCTGTTAGAATTAATAACACTGTTAGAATTAATGGATCAATTTGAGAGAGATGACTAACAAAGAGCTGATATGAGGAAGAATTTCGTCGTTGATGGGTAAAGTTAAACCATGCAGCGCAGCACAATGTATGCACTAGGAAACGCAAACTAGTTATATAAATACTAGCAGATGATCTATGCATCGAGTATTCGTGATGTATGTACGTAAAATTATTAAAAGTTATTTTTAAATTTATAAAGGCAAATTTAATTTATAGTTATAAAGTATTTTTAATTTTTTTAATTATACCGATATCTTAAATATTATAAAAAAATATTTTAAAGAAATTTTTAAATACGAATCTACAAATAAAAATAAATATAATCTGAAAATTATATAATCGGTACATAAGAGAAAAAAAATGATGAATTTATAACTTTATAGAAATAACTATTATATATTAAGTCAAATTTATTTTAATTATCAAATAGTTGTATTAGAATATAAAATACCACTAAATTTAACTTGTGCTTTAATATAAATATTTATAGATGATACACAATATACACGCAATGACGGACGCACACACCCATCTTCCATGTTGCCAACTATTAAATTCGATCACGGACTTAAATTGGTGCCAAATCTAAAAGTTCTTGGAATATGATTCAAAAAAATTTAATCAGATAGGAGCCTGACCTGTAAACCATCCATTCCCTCTCGCTCGGCTCTCCCGCAGGGATCTCACTGAAAAGAAGCTAAGCTACACGCAGATCAAACAAGCTCGAATAAAATTCGAGAAACCAATTGATTCTTCCAACAAAATCGATCAACGGGAATAAATTAGAAACCCCTTCACAATTGTATAGAAAAAGGTTCGATCTACTATTAAATGTTTAATAAAAGACCGAATCATCCAAATTCAGACGATAATTAGCACTGAATTGATCCATACCGGACGGCATTGATCGCTTGATTGTCGAGCTCGTCTGCGCTGCTCTATGTTATTGCTGGAGTTCTCAAGAGTTGGACTGGCTTTACCGAGCAAGCACACTCCACACTTCAATGTCGGCCCCACTCGTCCGTTGCAAGCGTTATTTATAGGCCGCGAGGGAGTCGGTGTGGGGGCAGTACTCTATTACTAAAAATATCAGGGTTCTATGTGAAAATATAGCGAAAATTTGTGAGCTGAAAAGCCAGGACTACAAATATTTCACCCTTTGTTGGTTCTAAAACAATGCTGCTTCAGTTCAGCCTATTATCTGCAAATGATACACTTAGTTATGTGATCAAGCAAGTTTCCATTTATAATGATGGCTCATAGTATTATAATACTCGATCAGCTAAGCTATTCGGTGGATTTAACACGTCATTAATGATAATAGAACAAAAGCGATACATAGGAATTTTTTTTTTTTTTTTTGAGATTAATATAAAAAGATCTGTCCGTAATTTGATCCATTTTGCATAACTATCGTAATAGATAAATTCACAAATTATATCGGTCCATATTTTATCAATCGTGAAGTACCAACCTTTCGGTCTGGACATGCCCAAAAATTTATTTATACTTTACGAAATACATAAAGGATAATTCTCCACACTTTTACGCACGACGTTTGCGATATTTGAATGTGAGATCTTTACTTTATGACAAAAGTCCCGTATTCGTTCTAGAAGTCACGGATAATACATATGAAATTAAGTCTCGAATAATAATTAAATATTTGATAATATAGGTTAGCTTGCCAACTAAAATGCTGCATATATCTAAGTCTTTATCAATAACTTATCTTTCGTGACATTGAGTCATCCACAACAACTATCCAAATTATTTTGACCAAAAATTGATTTACCATATATATTTTAAAATATTATTTTTTATTCTGATTATATAAAAATAATCTAATAGTCTTAACTCTTAATAAATAGTAATGCTCCATCCATTATTAATGCGAATATAATAAACGCAGCCAACATAAATTGAACTAGCGCTTCGGCATGATAGAGCTATCTTATCTTGATAAGCTCAAATTATGACTATTTTGCTTGCGATATGCTTCATAATTCTTAGAAAAAATATAAGTTTATGTCTATTATTTTGGCATATTATGCAATTTATTTTTCTTTTTCCTCGTTAAATTGAGAATGTGTCATGTAGAACATACACATTACACATCATCAAAAACTAGTTATAGGAATATTTGTTTTTCCCATAAAAATATTGCACAAATCAGTAAAAATATTAGAATTAATAAGCATAATTTAATTTAGTAGGGAACACCTAATGACAAGAAAAATAAGACGCCGACATTCAAGAACTATTGGCTAAGATATTCTTATACGTTTTACCATTTCTAGGGAATAATTTGTACGTTTTTTTAAAACATGAGCCGATACGTAACTCCTCAAAAAATAAGACACCGACATTTAAGAACTATTGGCAACGGTATTCTCCTGTAAATTAGAGGTGAAACGAATCGAGCTGCTCACAAGTAGCTCGGATTCTAATTCGTTTAAGCTCGGCGCGAATATTGCCAAGCTCGAGCCGAGTTGAAGCACGAAAATAAGCTTGAGAATTTAAATGGCCGAGCATGTGCATCGTGTTTTTCGGTTGGTTAGGCTCGCGAGCCTACACGAGTTTTTTATTTTATTCAATATCTTTTGTAATAAAATTACTTAAGTGAGTTTGAACTCGACTCGAATTTGGTTTAATTCTTCAATCGAGCCGAGCTCGAATCAAGTTCGGCTCGATTTGACTCAAGTTCGGTTCAGTTGACACAATCGAGTCGAGTTCCAGCTTGAAATTTTTTGAGTCAAATCGAGTTCGAGTTTAGCCTCCGAAGCTCGTTGAGCTTGAGCTAAATCAATCGAACTGAACTTAAACTTAATGATACTTGAACTCAACTTGTTTTCACCCCTATATAAAACATCACTTTGATTAATTTTTTAAATAGAATTTTAATAAATAAAAATATAAAACAATCATAAGTAGAGCGCACAAGATCGGAAAAACGTTAATATGTTAGAATAGGTGAAAATTATTATATATTTAGGTCCGTAGTACAGTCTTTCCACGAACGGGAACTCCTACTACGGGATAAAAAGCTTTTCTGAAGCGCCTCAAGAATTTCACTCTATACGACCTGAAATTTGAATGGTGACGCTTCCTAAGACGCCCCCTCCGATCGAGCTAGCCGCGCTCGTTTTCAACCCTAAAAGGTGGATATTCATTTTATATTGACACATTCATCCAAAGGAATTTAAGTATATACATTTTAGTAAGTGAACCTAAATAAAATACACTTATGCAGCAGAGGGAGCGATCTAAATGAAATTGACCCAAAATTAAAATTTTGTCGTTTTTTAGAAAATTTGCATACAACTTGTTTTACAAGAAATATTTTTTTTAATGTTTTATATATCGAGCATAACCGAGTATCAGTAAACTCAGATTTTAATACGTACCGATCGTGCCGATATATTATTTTTTAAAAATAAAAACATAAAATATAAAATTACACGTATCGGTTTGTCTATACCGATAACTACCAAAATTGATAGGCACTAGAAACTATGTTTCTCCTTAATAGACCATCAGGATAAGCTAACTCTTGATTTTATCCCAGAATCAACGGCTGACAAAGCTACCGTCGGATGCGGTCGCTTACTTTGGATACCTTGCGCCACTCAGCACGAGACAAATCTGAGCGTTTGCGATCCGTTCTGGGTCCACACGCTCACTACCGAAAAAGTCCTAAGGTATCAAATCTTCAGACGCACGCAATACGATAGGTTATCACGATACGAAGAACAGCATTTCGCTGGGTAGTGATAGATAAGTTAATTGAGTTATCAGTCGCTTTCTATATCAACCCCCTATTTATACCCCGACATCGGTTCGTTCTTGTTCTCTCTTTCCCGTTTGATTTCCTCTCAAATCTGCAATCTCTCGGTCAAATCGCCAAGCTCTCCAATTGCCGCCGTCGTCGACTACGGCGAACACCGCTGGTTTTGCCTCGCCGGGAATCATGTCGTCTCTTAGCCGCGAGCTCGTATTCCTCATACTCCAGTTCCTCGACGAGGAGAAGTACCGCGACGCCCTCCACAAGTACTACATAACTGTTCTCTTCTATTCATTTCCTTTTTCATCTTTTAATTATTCGTTTGATGTTGATTTCGTGGGGGGTGTTAATGTGGAAGAGAAGGTTGGAGAAGGATTCGGGAGTTTACTTCAACATGAAGCACTTCGAGGAAGCAGTTATAGCGGGAGATTGGGAAGAAGTGGAGAATTACTTATCGGGCTACACGAAGCTTGAAGACAATCGCTACTCAATGAAGATTTTCTTCGAGATTCGTAAGCAGAAGTATCTCGAGGCGCTGGACAGGTTAATCAATTATCTGTGTGTGTGTGTGTGTGTGTCTCCATCGTTTTTTTCCCAATTTTTAAGTAAGAAGTAGGAAAATGCCCCTAAGCCTACTATAGGATGGTTCGAGCAGAGTGCGTCCTGGTACGTGGAGCCCCCGCCTATAACGGTCTTACGTGTGGGACTTTGGCCTCCCTGTCCACGACTACAGAGAAAATTCACAAGTTTCTCTTGCCATTGAGGGAGCAGGTATTTAAACCAGGACGCCAGTCTTTCTGATTAGTGCTCATACTCATCGACCTAAGCTTTGTGGCACAGTTTGTTCCATCTATTTTTGTTTGTGTTTTTTTATTTCTTTTTTGAGCAATTTCAATCTATTTTGATAATTTATTTTATTTCACTTGAATTTAAATGATTTTGCGGCGTTTTTGTTTGCAGGCGTGACAGGGCAAAAGCAACGGAGATTCTGATGAAAGATTTGAAGGTGTTTAAGACCTTCAACCAGGAGTTGTACAAAGAGATCATCCTGTTGCTCACGTTAGAGAATTTTAGGTACTAATATAATTTCGCATTGTCCTTCTAATTCAAGTATGATTTACAACGTTTTCTAAATGGGCTGATGTAGACATGTCAACTTGTGCATCATAGTGAGTAAGTGATAGCAAATAAATATATATTCTTTGATGCTGTAGAGAGAATGAGCAACTGGCTAAGTATGGAGACACAAAATCGGCAAGAATTGTGATGCTTACAGAGCTTAAAAAGCTTATTGAAGCGAACCCAGTATTCCGTGACAAGTTGCAGTTCCCTGTTGTGAGAACTGCAAGACTCCGTGCACTTATTAATCAAAGGCGAGTGAACAAGACGCATAAACTTCACTATGCAGGTGGAACTGTACTTATTTGGTGTATGAAACTAAGGTTGTGTGAATTTTGCAGTTTGAATTGGCAACACCAGCTGTGTCCTAATCCCAAGGCAAATCCAGATATAAAGTCTCTCTTCTTTGACCACTCATGTAGTTCAGCAAACGGAGTTTGTATGCCTTCTGCTGCTCCTGGACTCCCGAATTTTGTCCCAAAACCAGGGCTTGGTTTTCATCCGCTAGGCCCAAATGCTGTATGTACTAATTCAATTCATTTATCTTTACATAGCTTAATGGTCTCTAGACATATTTCTTGATATTTTTTAAAAAATCATTGAACTATAAAGTTCTTGAGGACATAAATTACAAGAAGTTGCAGTTAAATATTTACTAAAAACGTGTCAACAACTAGAAGTTTAGGGGCCTTTTACATGAAGCCTCTCTGAGTAACTGGCACATGAAAGAATGAGGAACTTGACAAGTTGTTTTTACCTCAGGTCTTTCAGCCACCAGCACCACCTCTTCCCACCTCCCTTGCCAGTTGGATGCCAAATCCCTCTTCACTACCTCATCCATCAATGTCAGGCAGTCATCTGGGATTAACGAGTGCTATGCATCTCCAAGGTACATTTCAAACCACTACTATTCACGATGCCTTAGACTTACATGCTTTGAAGGCAAAAAAGTGCTGTTTCCCGTTTGTTCTCTTCAACCCACCACATAAGAAGCTGCTGAAAACTGGTTTGTGATGTAACATGCAAAGCAGCATATCTTATCTACGTAAACATAATGTTGTTCATCAGTAATCATTTTTTTTGTTGATTGGATTCCCTTGTTTTCAGATATATCAGTATGTTTGTGTTGTTGCTTCATTAAAAGTTCAAGGGTGTAAACTTTTGTTTATAAGTTATGTGATAATATGCTTATACTCTGGACATTAACTAGAAAAATTTACTGTACAGAACTTTTCATCCTTCTATATGAAGCTATTTGTCAGTGAAAACTAGGTTTTCATCTCATTTCTTGATACCCTGCTACTTCTTCCTGTTTATCTCATTCTGCTTGTTAGTTTGTTTCTTTGCTGCTGTTTACGTGCTTATTAGTTTGTTCTTTGTTTTGCCGCTTACTCGTTATAGTACCGCCTCCCTTGAAGCGTCCTTTAAGTCCAGCTGCTGGCACGCCTTCAGTAGATTATCACGCAGGTGACCCAGAACATGCTCTGAAACGACGGGCTGTGGTGACAACAGAGGAGGTAGCTTCTTAATGTCCATCTGCATGTTCTTCGGCATTTTTATTCTGATGCTAAATATCTCCCTGGGGTTTACTTGCATTTTTACTTCTATTGTTGTGGCCTTCGCACGAGCAATTTCATTTGCAATTTCAAGCTTATGAAGGGGTGCTATGTCTTACTTCTCCTCATTTTTGCTTGGTTTATGTGCGTAGGTTGGGATGCCTAACACTCGTTTACGTCATGGATATAGTAACAATGCTCAAACTTTTAGACCTCCTGATGATTTACCGAAGACTCTTGCTGGAACTCTTACCCAAGGTTCTTCAGTTACGAGCATGGATTTCCATCCTGGCCAACCGATTGTTCTTTTAGGTCACTTCCAAATTGTTGCTTTCAAGCATTCACTTGGTTTGAATATCATATTAAGGTTGTCACAAATTAACACTACTAATTACTAAGTTTGTCTTCCAGTTGGGACAAACGTTGGGGACATAGCAATTTGGCATATAGCTTCAAGAGAGAGAATTGCCTTTAGAAATTTTAGAATATGGGACCTTAAGGCTTGCTCTGCCACCCTTCAGGTATCCGGATCTTCACCAGATATTTTATATGGTTGGAGATGTAGTTCAGCTTTTCTTTCATCATGTAATAGCTCTAACATCAGTTTTTGTTGTTAACAGACGACACTGTTCAACGATCCCGCTGTCACTGTCAATCGTGTGATATGGAACCATGATGGAAGTCATTTTGGTATTAATACTCTGCATTCTTTTTTTTTCTTTGGCTGAGTAATATTGAAGTTCTATTATTTTCCGAGTTATCAGAGTTGATGTAAGTATTTTTCTGCTCTTTGTTCTTGTAGGTGTGGCGTACTCTAAGCATATTGTACATATATATAAACTTAACAACCGGGATGATCTAGTGCATCACTTGGAGGTATGTTTCTGACAATAGATTGTTGTTGATAGTTAAAATTTTTATTGCTTTTGATACATTAGTGATATCCCTCTTAACACTTTTACTTGCCCCACTTAAATTGGGTTTAAAATCCTGTTGAGAGCTCTTTGGCTGACAGATTGAGGCTCATGTTGGTGGAGTCAATGATCTGGGTTATGCCAGACCTAATGACAAGGAATGTGTTGTTACCTGCGGAGATGATAAGACTATCAAGGTCTGCTTGATTACAGTTACTAAAGGTTGGGAGCTGTTTATGTTGGTCTTATAGGTGATATATTTACAGGTTTGGGATGCTGGCACTGGTGCAATCCAGTACACATTTGAAGGCCATGAAACTCCAGTGTACTCCATTTATCCACATAACAAGGAAGCGTTTCAGGTAATTCTTCCTTATTTGTGAATTACGTATCTCAGTTCATCAAACCTTTTATGAAGAACCTGAACACTCAAATTTACTTTCTAATATCCAAGTGGTCTGGTTAATGCTTATAAAGATTTTTGTGCTGATTATTTGGTCTGCATTTGTTGTTTTTGGTGGGAGTTCATCTTTTCGATTTCTGTTGAGGGGAAGATTAAAGCACACTTGTATGAGAATGGGAGTTCAAAAGTCAATTATGATGCACCTGGTCGTTGTCGTACAACTATGGCTTACACCGCTGACGGTAAAAGGTCTGTAAAAATGATTAGTCATCTTCAATATATATGAGAAACAATACTCTCACTAGTACTAATACATCCATCTAAATCTCTGAAAAAATTCCAGGCTGTTTTCTTGTGGAACCAGCAAGGATGGTGAGACACATATTGTAGAGTGGAATGAAAGTGAAGGCACCTTAAAGCGACAATATACTGGTCTGAAGAAGCGAGCAACTGGAGTTGTACAATTTGACACTTCTGAAAGTCGCTTTTTAGCTGCTGGAGACGATTTTATGATCAAGTTTTGGAATATGGATGAGCCTAATCTCTTAGCTTATACAGATGCTGAAGGCGGATTAGCGGTAATATGTCTTCCGGACCCTTCTCAATGAGAACTTTGTTTCTTTGAAGAAGGTTTTAATTTTATGTCTGTTGAATTCATCATTAATGTTTCAATTCAGGCATCACCAAGAATCCGGTTTAACAAGGCTGGATCATTATTAGCTGTCTCAACCAATGACAATTGCATAAAGATATTGGCAAATACCTTTGGACTTCGACTGCTGCAAGTTCCTGAGAACCGATCATCTATTGCTTCCAAATTACCTATTGAGGCAGTGACAAGAGTAGATCTTTATCATATCACTACTTTTGAGTCCGTTTCTTAGTTGAATTTATTACTCAAGATATACAAATTATGATGCAGGCCCTGCCCATTGTATCTACGACTTGTTCCTCTGTAAGTACCGTGGCTGTTACAGATCAAAGTGCACCTATAACAGCAGCTGATACGATGGTAATGTTTAGAACTAGCATCATGCTTTCTAACCATGACTTATTTGTTAGGATTTTCCTAATCAATCTCTATATGCTCGGATTTTTAATTAAATTGTCAGGCGCAAGTACTGTTTGCTTTTTATAACTATTTATGCATTCTTATTGCTTCAGAATGGAGATCAGAAAATAATAGAAATAAAGCCTGGAGCTCTAGATGATCCAATGGAGAAATTGAAAAGGAGGATCATTGAAATCAATGAACCGTCTCAATGCTGTTCTCTTAGACTTCCTGATAATTTGCAAGCTGGAAAGGTAACAATAATTTATCCATGGTGTAATACCTCTGGATCGAACTAGTTATGTATTCTAAGTTCTGAGCTTGAATGGACTTGTGTTTAATATTGATCTACTCGCTACACTTAGCTTTGGGTTTCGTTGGCCTTGGCAGCCCTACGAAGAGAGTAACCACTTAAGTAACAGGAAATATACATCCATTTTGTAGAACAACGCTGGCAAGTGGGCAACTAGGCACTAGAATACAGTACACCAGTCTTGTTAGTCATTAAGATGTACCGTGCAAGTTTCTTTTGCCTAACAGCTTCCAGATTTAACTAGAAGCAATATAGATGAATAGTATTTGGAGAGGCCATCTTGTCACTGAGTTGAATCAATAAGCAAAATAAGTCAATTTGCACGCTTGCCGGCTTTGCTAGCTATCACTTTCTTGCAGAAGTCTAAATCTCTCCCTCTCCCACATTCACTTTTTGTATTCTTGTAGAGAGACAAAATGTCAAGTAAGTGTCTTCCAGCAATGGGTATTTGAAACCTCTCCAATGAACGGCAGTGTTCCTTCTTGATTTGTGACAATAAAGTGGAGGTGTTACACAGTGAAATCAAACAAGATAGCAATATGGAGTGAAGCAGACTGACATTGTATCATGGACTATCTTAGATATTTCTGGGGACTTTTTGCAGTTTGCACTCATTGACAACTTAAAAGCATTCATTAAAAAGTAATGTATCAGCTCGTACTTGGAGTATCGTATTGGCTAGTTCTTACAAAATACCTCCTGGTTCAGCATTTTTATCCATTATTAGAAATTTAGAATGGCCTAGGCTATAGTCTAGCCTTTAGCTGAAATCAAGACATGCTTCTTGTGTTGATTTAATGGTCGGATCATATGATCTGGTTGTGGTTTCTTCTTATTTTACTTGAGATTTAGGGGGTTCTAATAGGCGCTATATTATCTTAGACCATTCAGCTTGCTTTTTTGTCTTCTATGATTTGACTTTTCTTTTAAATGATTGATTTTTCCTTCGGATTGATTCTCATATGGTTCTCTTCAGGTATGTAGACTTACATATACTAATTCAGGATATGGCATTTTGGCACTGGCATCTAACGCTATGCACAAGTTATGGAGATGGCACAAGAACGACCAAAATACTTCTGGGAAGGTACAGTTGATTTGAGGCCTGAAAACTTCTCATGCTCTTGCTACTTCCAGGAATGTTTTTGGTGCATTAGCACTCTAATTATGTGAAAATGCTTCGTTTGACAGGCAACAGCCAGAATTGCACCACAGCTATGGCAACCCTCAAGTGGCATTTTAATGATCAACGAATTAAATGACAGAAACCCTGGGGAAGAAATACATTGCTTTGCGCTGTCTAAAAATGATTCCTATCTCATGTCAGCATCGGGCAGCCAAGTTTCCCTTTTCAATATGACGAATTTCAGGGTTTGTTTCGTCATATTAATCTTGGTATTTTTTATGCACTTCTGTAATTTCTGGTAAACAAGGCTTGTTGTTTGCAGAAAATGACCATATTCATGCATCCGCAACCAGCAGCCACATTCATTGCCTTCAATCCCCAGGATAACAATGTGCTTGCTATAGGCATGGATGACTCCTCAATACAGATATACAATGTTCGAACTGACGAGGTTAATCTCTTTTTGTAGTAATGATGTCTTTATAACAATTTTTTCTAGGTTAACGTACAGACTTAAATACTTTTGAATTCAGGTTAAATGCTCTCTGAGAGGTCATCAGAAGAGGGTAACAGGCCTTGCCTTCTGCAGTGCTAATAATGTACTTGTCTCATCAGGAGCAGATGCCCAGGTACATTACGTATTTGAAAGTTTGTTTATCCAATAAATGCAGTTTTAATCCGCCGCCAGTATTGTGGGTTTAATATACTGGTAATGATTGTTGGTTGGTCTATTCTCTGCATTATAAATGTTTGATTTTGCTGATAATGTTGTATGTTATCTTTGTTTATGTCAATCCAGTTGTGCGTGTGGGAATTAGAAGGATGGGAAAAACGAACTAGCAAATTTCTTCAGATATCCACTGGGCCGCTTTCTGGATCTTTATCAGAAACAAGAATCCAATTTCATCACGATCAGATTCGTTTTTTGGTCGTGCATGGAAGGCTGCTTGCTATTTATGAAGTACAAAAGATGGACTGCCTTGAACAGGTAATCTAGAGTTAGCTTGTTTGTTTCTTTTTTTTTTCCGTCGCATGGGCGTCCTTTTGATGTGGTCGGTGAGGGATGCTATTTTTCTGGTGCAATAGCAATTTCTCTGTGTTAATTTAAGTGCTGCTGTAGCATAATCTTCTTTGAGTGTCAACCTTTGTGATATATCTTCTGGATTGAAGAACTCAGAAGAACTTTGAGGCTCGAAGCTTATGTAAAGGTAGTTTATCTGCTGATGAAAGACGCTTCACACTTCTGAAAGCAGGGAAAGACAACAATATATTGATAGTGAAGTGGACTTTCTCCATTTATTATATAGATGGACTATATCTATTGATGGATGGGATTAGAAATATTGATTACAGTCAGCATTTAGGGATACAAAAAGAATAACAAGAGTGAAGTATTTCCATGTGCTTAACATGAAAAAACCTGTGAAGCAGACCAGAAAGTTGATGTAATCCAGTTATTTACAAATTAAGAGGTTCTTTTTCCATTTAAAAAATCATCAACATTAGGAATTTCCTTTCCCTTTATCCTGGATATTCAGAAGTCTTGCCACGACGGTCAAAGCCCTCGCTTCTAATTATCTTCTGAAAATTATCACGATTCATGAGCTATCCTCACTTGCTGTTTTGTTACCTAGAATTAGTTGAAATTTTATCTTTGAAGGTGTTTTTATTAACAGAAATATTAGGGCATTCGGAGAAATAATCCTAGAGGTGTTGTTTTTTGTTTTCTTAAACATTATACTAGCACATCTTATTAGCCAACATCTGTTGATGGGTGAATGCCAAATATATATCAAGTTAAATTGTTTTCCTTCTAAATCCTTGTTACTATTTTGTTACCCGAAACTTTTTGAAATATAATCTGTGATCCTAAAAATACAACTAACCCCTATCTAATGGCAGTGGAGACCACAAGGGATGTTAATTACTAATGCAACATATTCTTGCGATAGCAAGATGATCTATACAAGCTTTACGGACGGAAGTGTCTGTATTTTGGATGAATGTCTTGGTTTTAAGTGCCGGATTAACCCTGCAGCCTATCTGCCTTCTGAACTCAGGTAATATATACATATACACACACATATATACACGTATATCCATTAACTATCACATACTTAACTAAACGTCTGAAATTTCTTTTTAATGTTCATCTTTGTCCATACAGTCAAAATGTTCAACCGGTGGTAGTTGCTGCTCATCCTTCAGAGCCCAGCCAGTTTGCGGTTGGTCTTTCTGACGGTGGAGTTTATATTTGAGCCCTTAGAATCAGAAGGGAAGTGGGGAGGTGAACAACCCCCGCAGGAAAATGGAGCTGGACCAAGCACCAATACTACTCAAGCAGCCCCAATTATCTCAGATCAACAACTTTAACCGTGATAGTTTTGCTGGTGTACTTACAACTGACTGCCTTGACTGGAACATCCCTATTTGCTTTCAGATGTCAATATAGCTTCATGAAGATGGAGTAGTTTTCACCTGACAATATATGGCTTTATTTGGATTGGATGATAGAAGGCGATTTTGCAATGAGGTTCTGAGTAGGTACTTCTTAAGATCATATAGAAAATACAAGCTTTTTTTTTTGGAACCGCGCGTTGCCGCGGTCCGAAAAAATATAAATCATGATGTATTTAAAAATATATCATTATGTATCCAATAATATAAAAATTCTTTACAATTTTATAGTAAAAGTTGTAGAGAGTTAATTAAAAATGTATAAGAAAAAAGAGATAATTTTCATCTTGAAAATTTAATAAGATTTTATTTAAAATAAATTTTTTGAAGGAAAAATCTTCTGAATAGTATCGTGGTTATCCGATATTAATAAATTTAAAACAAAATAAAATTATATTATGATATACGGAAATCGATCAAAATATATAATTCGATATACGTTTTAGGAATAATTTTATAATAAAAGTCGTTGATTTTGATAAATTGTTCAATTTTTATTTTTAACATTTTTCTAAAAAATATTTATAAATAAGTGGTCTGAAGGGTATAAATTAATATTTTCAATATTCAGAATATCAATTAAAAGTATTTTCTCTATTCACAAAAAGTATTTTCAAAAAAATTTTAACATGAAAGTTATAGACTCTGACGATATCTATAATTTTCATGCAGAAAATATTTTTGAAAAAAATCTTTTTAAATGTGTATTTTAGTAACATCTTAACAGATAAAATACATAAAAAAGTAAAATAGAATTTTTAACGGATTTAAAACAAAATCAAGTCGTATTTCGTTGTACATAAACGTATAAAACACATATTTATAAATATTTTTTATAAAAATATTCAACATGTTAATCGTAGATTCTGACATAATCTACAGTTTTCAAGTTATAATTTTGAAAAGAAATATCTAAATTAGTGTTCTATGAGTTTCAGAATGCCTAACGGATTTAAAACAAAATAAAATCGTATTTCGGTATAAAAAACGCATAAAATACATATCTAAATATAATTTTAAAAAACTTTCAATATAAAAGGCGTAGAGTTTGATGAGATCTACTATTTTCTCATGTTGAAATTTATTGAAAAATATTATTATATGAGTTTTCGTATTTCGGTACCAGAAACGTATAAAATATATCTAAATACTATTAAAATAGCTTTTAATATGAAAATTGTAGATCTTGATGAGTTCTATAACTTTTATATTGAAAATTTATTGAAAATATACTTCTAGGTGAGTGTTTTCGGAGTTTCAGATTATATAAAATATTCAATATAAAACATAATCATATTTCGGTATCAGAAATGCATAAATATGTGTCAAAAGATAATATCTGAAAAAACTTTTAACATGAAACTTATAGATTCTGATGAGATCTACAATTTTTATGTTGAAAAGTTTTTGAAAATATACCTCTAAACGAGTGTTTTGGGTATCCGAAATCTTGACAGATTAACAAATAAAAATAAAAAAATAAAAAGTCCGTAAAAAACTAATCGTATTTGGATATCAGAAACGTATAAAATATATATTTACAGATGATATTTGAAAAAAATTTAACATGAAACTTGTAGATTCTAATTAGATATGTAATTTTTATGTTGAACATTTTTTGAAAATATATTTCTAAATAAGTGTTTTCGGAGTTTCAAAGTGTAACGTATTCAAAATAAAATAAAATCGTATTTCAGTATCGAAAATATATAAAATATATATCTAAAGATAATATTTGAAAAAAATTTTAACATGAAACTTATAGATTCTGATAAAATCTACAAATTTTATATTGAAAATTTTTTGAAAACATGTTTCTAAATGAGTGTTTCGGATATCCGAAATCTTAACTGATTAAAAAATAATAATAATAATAATAAAAAGTTAAAATAGCCGTACGAAAACTTTTTATTTGCATATGTAATCTTCTTTTTTTGTAAATTACGTTTAAGCATTCAAATTTCAGACATTTAAAACACCTATTTATAAATGTCATCTAAAAAAACTTTAAATATGAAAGTTGTAGCTCTCGTCGGGCTCTACAATTTTCATGTTGAAAGTTTTTCGATAAGATACTTCTAAATAATTGTTTTGACCGGTATATAATGACAATTCTAAAAAATTGGGGGTGTTTTTTGCAAAATACTTTTTATCGTCGGTCGATAATTCTATTTTTGCATTTCTAACCTTCTTTTTGTTTAAATTACGATTTAAGCTTTTAATATTCGGACCTTTAAAATACCTACTTAGAAGCATCATCTTAAAAAACTTTAAAAATGAAAGTTGTAATTCTCATCGAGTTCTACAACTTTTATGTTGAAAGTTTTTCGAGAAGATACTTTTAAATATTTGTTTTGGCCGGTTAAAATTTACAATTTAAAAAAATAGGTGTTTTTTTTGCAAATCAACTATTGGAGGAATAGTAAAATCGGGGATTCTTTTAGTATATAGTATAATTTCTCTTTTTCGTATTTTTGAATTCCTCTTATTATTTGTAGGATGGGGCTGGTATTATGAAGTTGTATACATGACCTGTTCTTTGTTATTCTTATGTTATTTACATAAGCTCTGTATTAGGGGGTAACTTTCGTTCATATTCATAAATTGCGCTCAACACTTTGCTTGACTTACTCTCGACCAGCACTTATATATATATATATATATATATATATATATATATGAGTCGTGGATCGAACATCTTGATCATATCAATGGTCCAGATCTCATCTTGATCAACGGTTCAGATTATATCTTGAAAGATGCGATCTGGACTGTTGATTATGATCAAGATATTCGATCCAACGATCCACGATTTATCTTACGGAGGACTATTCTTAAGTCGAGCTGAGAATAGTATATATATATATATATATATATATATATATATATATATATATTTGACAAAGCTGTATGCATCATCCTCTTTCATGTAGATATTTATAGTCTATGTTTATAGCTACAATAGTTCATGATAAGATATGATAGTTACCATGTTTAATGATAATCTATCATGATATCATCTATGTGTAGTTGCAGTTTTTTCAACCTTGGAAAGAGATTTCATGATAATCTAAGTTTATAGCTATGATATTTCATGATAAAATATGTTCATAGCTACTATACTTCATGCAATCTATGTTTATAGGTCCTATCTTAATGATGTAGAAGAATTGAAGAGAAGTAAACCCCTGAAGATTGCAGAAATCAAATTTATTTGCGAGTTTATGAAACCAAATGTTAACAGCTGTTTCTTCAAATTGTCTCTTGGCTCGACATGATCTTATACTATTCCTACTAAACCCCATTATGAAATCAACCAATATCAATTAGAACGACATACTCCTGTTTTTATGAGATTAAAAATGAAAAATTATGTACTTAACTGGCTCACTTTGTGCGACTGTCGAACGACACAATTCGCTTCACGCTTCTAGCCTTCTACTTTGTGTAAGATATTGGGATAAATTGTAATGGCAAAAATCTTTAGTATTAGATTAATGAAAGAAATTCTTTCAATCCGTTAGTTCTAGATCCTAATTGACGAACGGTAATGGTAATGCGCACATATGTTCCCTCACGTGCGACGGGGACTTCATCAGTGTATCATATCAAAATAAATTTATTCTTATAGAGCTGGCTCTACAAAGATGGCAGTATCTATTTCTTAATAGGAAAAGATTAACGAAAGAAAATTGTATTGGGGTCATTTTTTGAGCCTATATGGACGTATAGAATGTGTTTGGGATGAGGAAAGAAAAAGTAGAGAAAAAGAAATAAGAAGAAAATAATGTAAGAGAAGGAAAAATAGTAGGAAATATTTTTCCTCGATCATATTTGAGTAATGGAGGAAAAAAAGTGAAAAAAAAAATAATTATAAATAAGAAAAAATAATATACATTATCGAATTACTATTTTACCCTTATACAAACCACAGCAAAATATCGTTTGCGATAGTTCTTGGCACACTTACATAGTTACATGCACATGCCGGCTGACCACGGGGCACCTGCAAAGTGTCCGCCCTCCAGCAAGGGCAGCGGGCGTCATGCCATGGACGCCTTAGTTCCTACTTTAGGAGCACGCACCTAACAAAGTCGACGCGAAATGCTCCACCGGTCCGTTGGGAGCAAAGTTTTAGGTAGGTAAGCTATCAGTCTCAGTTTTCTATAGTATATATATATATATATAGCTTTGTTTAACATATTATATATATCATGGCGAGTTGTAATTAATCTCCGTTTATCAATTATGTCAGCAGTTCCAATCATGCAGTAAGTTGCTTGAACTTGTAATATGTTTGGGGTCCATGAATGAAATCCAAGATGCTTCGATTTTTTTTGTTTTTTTTTAAAAAAAAAGAGATTTTAGAGCCATTTTGTAGGGAAGAAAGCCACTGGCTGTCTTTGTAGGCTAGCATTCCAAGATTGACAAAAGAGAACTGGATTTGTTGTACTTTTGATTTTTTGGTTAATAAGAGAGCATTCACACAAGAGAAATTCTTGCATAAACCGTTATACAACGTCAGCATATATCCATCTATATTTGGAAAAAAAAAAAATTTATTATCAGTTGTGGAAAAAACTTTCAACATAAATATTATAAATTTTTATGAGATATTTTATTTCTAAAATATGTTTTAGAATTCCAAAGTTCAAGAATTTGAAGTTCAAAATAATTTTTAAATACACTTCAAAATTCGTTAAATGTTAAAATCCTAAAATACCTATTTAATTTGAACATAAAAATTGTAGATCACATTAAAATCTATAATTTTTCATGTTGCAAATTTTCTCAAAAGATAATTGTAATATTTTAAATCAAATTCAAAGTAAAATATACTAACGTGGTGAAAAGGTTACATGCAAAAATTTCTCTTCGTACAAAATATAACAGCTTTTTAAAAACTGCAATCTTTTTAAAGCATTCTTACAAAGTCATTCTTTATCAATATTATTTATAACATTCAACAATTGTACATTAAAATAAATATAATTCACAAGTTTCGGAATTGGTATAAATGATAAATGTGTGAGATTTTCGGAATAAGCACTAAGTGATGAATGGGTGAGATTTACTGAGGGTACTACCAAGGCAAGCATTTTTTCTTGTCTTATAATCAAATCCATCAAGTAATCTCTGTTGAGAAACAATAACTTAGAGAGATATAAACCCCGGGAAACGTTGGTTCACTCCCACCTTCCGCAAAGATTTAAGAATTTATCCGAAATGCAGGTCAATGGGCTCATCTCTACAGAGTTCGAGCGCATAAAGGGTGCACAATCTATGACTAGTTTGAATGTTTGCGCTCGTAAGAACCGAGTGGAAAGATTCGAAATGAAAACCGGATTAACTCCACCTAAAAATTTAGGGTTAATTACATATCCGCACTTTCATTTTAAGAATCGTATAAACTAGTCCCTAAAAATAATAAATAAGTACTGATGTCCACTCTCCAAATATTTAGACATTTTGTCGAAAAAATTCTTGCTTTATAAACTTTCGTTGTAAAGTTCATGTTTTTTAACAAACTTACAAAATCACTTAGAAATATTAATTTAAAATTTTTTTGAATACGATACAAAAAAATTTTTTGGTTGTATTTAATTGTTTTTTTTAAAAAATACTTCTAATAAATATTTATAAAATTTCAAAATTTTATAATTAGTGAAGACTTTGAAACAGTAACATATAAAAATATTTAAAAAAAAAAATCTAAATATAAAAATTTATATTTATATAAAGGGATGAAGTTCTGTCAATCAACAGCATCTCATACAAAGCCCAACTCAAAATACAAAATCCACCCCCAAACTTTGCCATCTGAATTATACAAAATAAAACCAAATCCAATCAAATACAGCTCTCAAATCTACAGCCACCAGAAGAAGATTCAATTCAACTAATATAACATCATCAAAGCATATTTACTCTTAACAATTCTAGAAAATCCACAAATTGCTTATCTCATTTCTTTCTCCTTCCAAACCTGGCAGAAAACTAAACTCTAGCTAAAGCAAAATCGCTTTGCAAACCTAAACTTCGTCTCTAACTTCACCTCTAAAGTAAAATGATTCCACGCCGCTTCAAGGGTGAAGTTAGAGATAAATTTAGATTTACCTAGCATTGCTCTAGCTAAATTTTGCCGTTACTTCAGCTTACAGAATCCTTCTCCTCCGATATACCGTCTGAATTGTCGCCAGAACTGCTTTCTGGGCTTCCACTTCGTCCAGGTTTAAGCATTTCGTCGTTCTCGATATTTTCTAATTTATCCTTCAATTCCCCTTTCAATAATTCCACCACTTCTAACATCGTAGGCCTCTTCTCGGGCTGATTTTGAGTGCAGGCAAGCGCGACAAGAACCATCCTCTTCAACTCTTCTTCGACATACTTCCTTTCGAGTCTCGGGTCGGCGATTTCATCGAATTTTTGTTCTTGGGCCAAAGGAAGTGCCCATTCCACAATCGACCTCCTCTGTGTTTGGTTCAACTTCTCTATAGGCTTCTTTCCACTAGAAAGTTCTAGAAGAAGGATCCCGAAGCTGTAAACATCACAGCTCTCAGAAGCCTTCCCGAGCATAGCATATTCAGGGGCAAGATATCCAAGAGTGCCTTTCACCTTCGTCGTGACATGCGTAGCTCCGTCAGGAATGAGCTTTGCGAAGCCAAAATCAGCAACGAGCGCCTCATAATTTGAGTTGAGTAAAACATTGCTTGCTTTGATGTCTCTGTGGATTATATGAGGTGTTGCGTGATGATGAAGATATCTGCAAAGACAGCCAATATCAATATCATCTCCATGTATCATAAAATAAAAACATTCTGAAAAAGTTCGCTAAATGTTGTGCTGCTATCCAACATGAATTGAACTTATTGCCAAGTAAACTCAAGCGATTTTACAGAATTTTTTTTTAAAAAAAAAAATTACAAAACAACTCCATATCCCACATAAACCGAACTTGTGCTGCCGATTCAATGTGAAGTTGATTGATTCTGGCAGAATTTTTTAAAAAAATGCTGGATTTTGCAAAAATTCTCCAAAAAGTTGTGTGAAATAAAATTTTTGGTGCTCAAAAGTGAACTTCAGTTTTTTTTGGGAAAATTTTTGGGGCTCGAGCATTATGATGAAGAGGAAAGTCATAAGACGAATTGGAACGTACGCAACCCCTTCAGCTGCTCCAATTGCAATATTCATCCTCTTGCTCCAATCGAGAAGGGACTCTGCTGAATGATGCCCATGGAGATGAGAGAGCAAGCTCGAGTTTGGGATGTATTCATAGACGATTAGACGCTCTTGCCCTTCAGCACAGTATCCACGTAAACTCAATAAATTCTTATGCCTAACTCTTCCAAGTGTATTAACTTCCACAACAAATTCCATTTCGGCTTTGTTGCTCCAGACTTTCAATCTTTTAACTGCAATCTACACAAAAAACAAATTAGCTAAAAAATTGCCAAATATATTGTTTAAAAAAAGAAGGGGACAAAGGGACAAATTTGGCCAAAAACAAGCGTCAACAACTATAATAGAGCAAGAAGTATAACATCAGACCTTAGTAGAATTCATATGATCTATGTAGAGCCTACCAAGGTTTTAAATGCCGTTTCGTGCCGAGTTTCGATAAATTCCAAATTCGAGACGTGCCGACCGTGCCGATAATAAATATTATTTTTATACATGATTATATTTTTAAGTTATTTTTAAGATTATTTTTTTTAAAAAAAAATAAATAAATAAGTGGTTACACGCTACCACTTAAGTCGTGCAACCGGCACCAGCCGGTCACGCCGGTGGCGCAACGAAAAAAAAAGGCGCGACCGTTCATCTTCCTTGCGAAACACGGCTATTTAAAAAAAAAAAAAGGTGTTGCCAGCCAGCTCCGAGACTTTTCGGGCGGCATTCTGCGTGCCGCCCGGAATTTAAAACACTGGAGCCTACATAAATGTAATATCTAATTTAAAAAAGGTCTAAGTGTTTTATATCATATCGGCACTATTGAAAGGGATGATGTTAAAATAAATACGAGAAACTACAACATTGTAGTAAAATAGTAAATTCGAAGTTAATCAAAATAACCAAACAGATGTGGGTTATGCGTGATTATTTCCCAACGCTTCTTAGCGGTTACTACTGAACAGAGTAAAACAGAAGAAATTAACCTCTTTCGAAGGGGAAATGGTGTTGTTTACATGGAACTGAATTGGAATTTACGAAGAAAATGGTGCACCACCTAATGCTCTCCAATCTAACGGTTTTTATAAATCACACGTAAAACTTTAGTCATTGAAATCCAACTTACGAGATAAAGCACAACTATTCAATATCAAACTTGGAATGGATATAATCCAGTTACTAAGGAGTTGATATAATTCGCAGCTAAAAAATCTTGAATAAAAGTCCTTATTTGTTTCATTTACACTCAGCCACAATCCATGATCCTATCACGCTTATTAACATACACTGGCTACTCCCATCATTTTAATATCCATTCTTATCATTCACTACGATGTCGCGATCAAATCCACGACCTTCCGAACTACCACCAGGACATGACTTATTATCTTTGTCATACATGAAACCAACAACATCACAAATCATAGCATGAATAATCAAATATACATAAATAGAGAAATCTAGCAAAAGGCAGCACTGGAATTAACCAAACAAAGTAAGGATAATAAATGACCTTAAGAGAATAGACTGATTAAAATATTTATGCTAGAAATCCAGAATTTATACCAAAATTCTCCCCAAATCAATAGGTTCATTTTGCATCTCACATATTTGACTTCATGCTGGAATACTGGGAGAATTTTTTATTTCTTAACATTTTAAAGATTTTTTGTTTTTTAATAAAAGGAAATATTTTCACATTGAGTGGAATACCTGAGAGCCATCCCATAGTTGGCCCCAATATACACTTCCAAATCCTCCTTCACCAAGCTTGTTATCATAGTTGAAATTATTTGTAGCAGCTTGAAGCTCTTTCAGAGAGAAAGTTCTCCAGGAAGACTTCTTTAGCTTCTCCTCTCTCCTACACAACAAAATCCCAACTTTCCATCAAATTACCAAACCAAATTACCTCCATTCAAAACCAATGCCTTCATTTTCACCACTTCTCCTAAAAACTCAAAAAGAACAACAAAAAAAGGGCAAAAAAAAAAATGCCTCCTTGATCGAATTATCAAACAGAATTACATAAAATCCAAAACTAATGTCACACTATCGGCGTCTTATTCATACAAAACAACAAAAAAAAGGAAAAATAAATAAAATGAAAGGAAACCCCCAATAATTGGGTCACTTATTCGGAGAAATTTGCAATTTTCCTCGCTAGTGGCACGCAGTGAGCCAAAGGTCCACACGTACTTCACTGCCTGAGTGCGGAGCTCCGCCACGCCGGAGTTTATCCGTTTCCGATCCATCAAATGGACGGGTTAGAGCAGGATTTCTCATTGGAAAAAAAAAATTCCCTTGATTAATTACCAAAGAGAATTAGCTCAAACACAAGACCAATGTCGAATCTATTGATACTTATCTCATAAAAAAAACCCAAAAGAAAACCAAAAAAAGAGGGGTAAAATAAGAATGAGAAGCTACCTATCTGAACCACCCCTACAGCAGAAGGACAGAAAACTCATTTGCTCTACTGTTCAATCAATCTCGTGTAGATCTAAATCGAATTCAGATTCACTTCTCTAAAACTGAATTCAGAAAGCTTCCACTTTAAGCTACTCTTTTCTCTTTCTCTTTCTATTAGCACAGTGAGCGAGAACAAGATAAAGATGGATCTACGATGAGAGCAGAGTTTGGAGTATATTCCGGCGAACTTCTTCTAGCGGCGAGGGAAGAAAACGCTAGAGAGAGAGAGATATGGAAAAAGTAGGAAAAAAAAGGAAGTTGGGTCTTTTTCGTAGTGACGACGACCTGCTCAAGCTTTCAGTTCACATTTCAATGCAGAGATGCGGTACACTCACTTGCAGGAACAACTTAGAAACAAAGAACCTCTACGTGGCTAAAAATTAGTGGCCCATAGTCGATGAGAGTTATTTTTGAGTTTGCTTTGCAATTCGAAGAACCGATAAAAACGATTTCCTAAATAGGACTTTATGCTCTGCCTTCGCATATCTGAACCTTCGTCTGAAGCCTCGTTGAGTCATTTTTTTTGTTGTCATCTCTTATTTATACTTAAGGTGACGTGGATATGAATTTTCTATCAGATAATGTGGTGTCCCATACATATTTTGTATCGATACATGACTCATATTCCAATTGTCTACAATCCTATCATTTTATGTCATATATTTCACCATAAATTAATTATTTTTAAATATTATATATATATATATATATATAGAACTTGCGATCTGCTTCCATCAGTGACCACCATTCACATTATAGTAGTACAATATCTATGTAGTATTAAAATGTTTTATATAAAAATGGTGATAATTTTAGAGAAAATATCGTGATTTATACATAAAAAATACCACAGCATCTGACTAAACTGTCCGCAAATCCGTCTGAACATTTTTTTTTAGAGAATTTACTGTTTAGCCCTTCTAATTTTAGGGTGTCGCAAATCTGCCCCCCGAAACGCCACATTGCGGCACGCGCGCGCCGCCACGTCGGCGGAAAAATCGATTTCGGGGGCTGAACAGCAAAAAACGGAAAACGGAGGGGCTGAACAGTAATTTTCTCTTTTTTTTTTTCTGCCTCGAGATTGATTCCAAAATAGAAAGTAAATACATTGGGATAAATCTCTTGTGCTGTACTATTACTCTTTGCTAACAAAAATTTTCTTTTAATTCTTAAACTTTTTAAAGTAGCGATATATTTTTCTCTTTTTTTTTTTTGATAATATGAAATTTATCTTATGACATGTTTTTATTAGACAAATAAATATTTAATAACCACCATTGTCTTATTTTCGATATTTTTATCAGAAAAAAACTCACCAGTAATCATAAAAAAAAAAAAAAAAAAAAGATCAATCATACAGAAAATGACCCGTTGTAGTAGGTGGAATCAGAGAAGCGGGAGAAAATGCCGGAAATGGAGATCGGTGGAACATGCTTGATCAGGAGTCTGGAGAAGCCGAACTGGGCCAAATCGATTTATATATATTTAGAATCTGGTCCTATAAATAGAATAGCATTTAGAATGACGATCTAATTTTGGATACGTAAATAGTTATTTTCAATTTTAAAATATAAATATTAATTTAAAAGTCACTAAATTATTTTTTTTTGAAATAATGAGAAATTTTTTTGATATACCAACCTCCAATATTACAAGGGCAATATTTTTTAACTAAAATCTATCAATTTATACTTTATCGGAATTGCAGCCAGAAAATAAACTCTAGCTTGGTATATGTTTCGAGTCAAGTGTGAGTACTGATATCATATTCATCTATCACATTAATAATTATAGCATAAAATTTATTAAAACTGTCTATTTTTATTTCAGTGCCACCCGTAAATTTGAACATGCGATGTCTATTTTATGAAATATAAACAAGTGGTACCTATTTATATTACATAAATCGAAGAGTCATATCTTTTGACTTGGACAGATTCGGATGTTGTATTACATTATCTAGTTTATAGATTTATGGGAAAATTGCGTTTCAGCCCCCCCGTTTTCCATTTTCGACTTTTCAGCCCCCCGAAATGCGTTTCCCCGCCGACGTGGCGGCGCGCGCGTGCCGCCACGTGGCGTTTCGGGGGGCTGAATCGCGCGACCCCAAACTTAGGGGGGCTGAAACGCAATTTTCCTTAGATTTATTGATTTCTTTATTTTTTAGATTATGATTGTAGAAACTATAATATAAGCGCACGCTCCGATAAAGATCTCAAACTCACGGAAACCTCACATCTAGTCCTGACCGACGTTTTGGAATTCGAGTACAGACATCTTGTAAGAATTTGGATGGCATTCTGGTAGGAATCCGAGTATAAGCCTCATGGTGAAATCCGTAATGCGAGCGCACGCTCCCATACAAATATGGATAGCCTCCTGTCACGACATATTAAAAAAAATTCAAAAATTCAACGAAAAATTTCACCCCATACTGAATCGAATATAAACGATGATACTTTTTTTGAAATATCTTCTATTCAATCGAGCTAACCGCACCATGTATTTTTATTGAATTTTAAAAAAGAAAAAAAGCTGAAAGAGAGAGTTGGGCGCACGAAGTAGCAGAAGCTTCCGGCTACATTGTGGGCCCCCGTCATCAGCAAAAGTTGCACTGGACAGTCATGATAACTACTCCAATGGGTAATGGCCGGGCCCATTTGACATGCTGCATTTTGACTTTCTATTTATCTTTTTATTTATTTTTACTTCATATTTTCAGGAGCTCATCATTTTTTATTTTTTATTTTTAAAAAAAAAAATAGCGGGGAATCGAGAAAAAGTTCTCGAAAACCTACTCTGCGGTGTAGGAAACTCAAATTTGAAAAATTGGATTTTATGAATTTATCATTTAGTTGTGTCCACTAATTTAATAATTCAAAATTTGCAAAAGTATTTGATAATTAATTGAATTGGCAACTAAATCATTATAAATAAATTTATTCAGAATATAAAATTATTTTTGAACTGTCATTGGCTAGACCTATATATTTTGTCATTCTTTTATCAAACTTTAAATTATAAAGTATATAATATAACTAATTAAACTGAGTATTTTTTTTCTCAAGAATGAAGCGCTTTGGTGGATTTTTTACCCACCTTGAAATTTAAGGGAAAAATGTTTAGTAACCCGTCATTTTGAAAGACATTACAAATAAGGCTTTTATTTTGAATCCTCTATAAATCAATTTATATCTCCATATGTATGTTATAGGTATTTTGAGAATAGTATAATTAGTTTTTCGAGAATATTTGAATATGAAATGAATAGATTTGACTTAAAACTTTTGTATTCAACATTTTTAAAAAAATATTTTTAAATAGATATTTTGAGACCACAAATTCTTAATGAGTTTAAAAATTAAGCTTCAAAATAACTATTTAAAAGTATTCATTTTCTCCGATTTGAACTTCAAATTACTCCATTTTATATCTTATAAAAGATATTTGATTTAACAATCATTCTTTTAACTATGCCGGTATTTATGTTTATAAATAAAGCTTGTCTCAGTTATAAAATTTTATTATTTTTTTACTATTATTTAATTTTAATATAGATCCGTGCTTAGCATGGGTTATACACTAGTTACTCTATATTAAGAATACCTTGCTTTTTCTATTATTCAATAAATAGCAATTACTATTCACTGGACAAAGATTTTTTCTTCAGATGATCAAAATCGATATCGCTGCGTAATTCTCCGATTTTTCTACTATGTAAGTAGTTTTTGGTTTTTTTCTCTCCGTCTCCGTCAAAATCGATCCGGTCGTGTAACTTTTCTCCATTCAAACAGTAGCTCGCCCGTCCTATTGCTGCCGAAAGTTTTCTTGCCGCCACCTACGCCGTTGACACGTCACCATCACCTCCATATTGAACACCATATCTTTTCTTTTTTGGATAAAGATTATAAAGCAATCTAATCGTCGTCCAATTTTTTATGCACGGTGATCTTAACTCTCACTTTTCCGTTATAATTCCTTTCTTACTCTTATAATTTTAGCTCTCGATTTTTCTTATAAAATAATTCAGCAATTTTTCAGAGGCTGACAACATGTTTTGTAAGGCGAAATTATTTTTTGACGTTAATAGCAAAGTTTTCATTGTTTGTTACTGTCGGATTTTAATTGACATTCATGAACTCTTTTTTTTATCCTTTTTCATTATGTTTTATAAAAAAATACCCATATAGTTATTAATTCGTATGTATTTCATAATAGATAGTCAAATATAATATCTTACAAGTAGTTATGCTATAAAACTTTATCGATATTTATGCAGATACTTATATCGGTAAAAATATGGTGCTGTTAAACTTTAGGTAGGCTTATATATACCATATTTTTATTATTGTAAAGTTTTACCCTTTTTCTTTCTATATAGGCTGTTTTGGTGTCTCTATATGTTTATCTTTATGATTATTCTCTTTTCTTTAAAAAAAATATTTTATTTATTAATACTATATAAATAGACATACAATTATGCAGTATAATACTCTTGTAATTATATTTTTATGTTTGCAATATTTATATCAATATTTTGTTTTTGTATGACTCTATGTTTTTATAAATAATTAAATAATTTTGCCAACAACACACGGTTCCCCTTATATCACTCTGGGCCCACAGGTTCAAGCAACGGCCCAAAAGATAGATGAATGCCCAATTAGTTTCAAAGCCTCAATCTCTAAATCAATCTCCTAGCCCGTTTCGGCGGCGTAAAACCCTACCATCTTTCACCAGCCGACTGAATTTCCTCCTCCCTTGATTGCTCTGCCTCCGGCTTCTCTTCCCGCCGCCCAGCGAGGTATTTATCACCGGCTTGGTGTCTTAGTTTCATAGCATCTGAGTGGGGGCACTTGACTCCACTGGCTTTATGGTGGATCCGCCCATGCAGGAAATGATGTCTGCCGCCGAGGATTTCGGCTCCGATTCCGACGTTCCGGAGGAGCTCACGGCGCAGCAGGTACGTCCATAATTGATTTTGTTTCGTTATTTTCGTGAATAATCAACACTTAGAATATTGGCTGCCTTGATACTTTCCTAAACTGACCTTTTATTGATCATAGATTTTCTGGTAGGAATTGTTTTGTATATTGATATTAAGTAAAATCCACAACTATTGTTTCATGCATTGCAAACCAAAATAATAATGTGGATTTTCAGATAAACTATGCGATCAGGGGAAAATAATAAGTTTGACATCTAGCTCAACCCACTGTGGCCTTCGCAGAAGATGATAACGCAACAATAACCAAGCCTTTGTCCAAACCAGAAGGTGCGGTTGGGCGCATCAATGTATTTTTTGTTTTACATGTCCAAACGATCATACTTACAAACTCTCTTCATCACTTCATTTCTAATCTGATCGTCGTTTGTGTGTCCATATATGCGACATAACTTTCTCATCTCTGCCACTTTATTTCTGCACATGCTGGCATTTTTTACACCCCAACATTATGAACCATAGAGCATCGCCAATCTTATCACCATTCTATGATACTTCCCTTTTGTTTCAATGGCATATTGAAAAAGGGAAATAATTAATTACTTCATCGTTTGTTCTGCACAAGTTTGTGGTAGAGGATAGGAAGTTGTTTATAAGGTTTTGTTACAAAAATAAAGTTTCATTTATAAATTTAGTGATTTTTCTTTTACAATTCATTTACTTTGCTATTGAACATGTCATAGTGTTAGTGAAAACATGACACAACAACAATTTAGCACTAAATAATCACGTAAATATCGTTAAGCAGTTAAACAAATTAGTTTTGACATCCATGAATTTATTGATAGAAATCATAGAACCATGGTTTGACGTCTCGGTGCCGCCACTTGGCGGCACCGGAACGGCTGTTTTTCGGCCGTTTCGGCCGTCTCGACCCGTGCCGACCGTTTCGGTCGGCACGGTGTGTTTGTGTCAACCGTGCCGAGCCATTTCGGTCGGCACGGTCGGCACAATTTTTTTTTTTTTTTTTAATAATGAGTATCATCATATTTATTCGTATTATAGGTGCGTGTATCATATTTATTCGTATGAGTATCATCATATAATGAGTATCTCGAGATCTAAGTTTACCGAAACTCGAAACGGCACAGCACCGTAAACCTTGCATAGAACTGATGTGTGTTCGTAAGCTGAAGAAAACAACAAAGCAAACCAAACTGCCTTAGTTGCTGGAGCAAGTGGAGCTTTGTTGTAATGTTGCTTCCGGCCCTCTTGCAAGTGTGATCTCATCGCCAACCTCTACATACAACCGGGAAACTCCTTTGAACGAGAATTATCAATAAAATGTGAGATTATCTTAATACCAGCGGCAGTAAAACAAGAAAGTCCCATAAGTAAAATGGGGAAGGTGGAAATAGAGACAAAGAGAGCTAGATAAAGAAAATAAGGTCTGTACAAATCTCACAAGTAGTTCAACTCAATGGTGGGAAGCAATGTACAAACTTCTCTCATGCACTGTTTCTGTTTCTTCCTCCATGGCTTCCTTCGTGGAATGTTGTTTTTATTGTTACTGGCATTTGACTGTCTCGTTCTCTTCCACGAAAGAAGCTCATAAAGAAGTTGCTGGTTGTATCTTGGGTGTCATTGGAATCTCCCACAGGTGGACCAGAAGAAACCTTAGGACGGTGCCTTGCTCACCTATGGTAACTGACATGGATTAGTTGACTTTGTTTTTTGCTTGGTTACAAGCGTGCATGGTTCAAGTGATGAATTAATGTCTGCCTAAATTATTGTTATGTTATTTATGTTAATTATGACATGTAGTGTGTGATTGTTATATTTCGTTACTTCAAAAATAAAAAATCTAGAATATGTAAGTTTCATCCAATATTGTGGTCAAGTCACCATGAATGTTGTTATAACGGAATATCTTGTTTTTATTTCTAAGCTTTATCTTTTTCTATCATAGAATTTCATGCATCTGTTTTCTTTGTTCTGTTTATTGGTCTTTCGAAGTTGGGGTTATATTTTGTCAAAATAAGATGACCCTGATTGGATATTGCTTTTATCAAAATAAAATGACTCTGATTGGGATATTTCTTTTTAGGGTGTTGAGCAAGATGAAGAAATCCGAAGAGTACACAAAGAAAATGAGAGGAGGTAGGTTCCATTTGTGTAAGTATAATTTTTGTTTACCTGCCTTGTTTTTTTTCGCCTTCCACGTACTCCCAAGACTTGTTTTCTGGAAGTGCAACAAAAAACACATGCTTAATTTCCACATTTAGCTAAGTGCATGAAGCAATCCTTGATGGATCTTTGCTTTGTGAGGACATGTGTATAGTCAGATATTTGTTTTCAAATCCAGTGGTAGTCTAGCTATGCTGAATTGGATGATAGTAATTTCTGCATCCAGTAGGAGTTTCTCTATTTTGATGGAAACACATTTATTTTTGATGACCTAAGTCTGTAATATGCACTAGTCCTAAAGGGAAGATTTATCATTTCCTTTGTGTGATTGAATTCGTTATACCCACGGCTAGGAGGCTGCTCACCATAAGTTATTAGAAACATGCCTTTTTGAGTCTATTCTTCCTCTATTGAGATCATTAATTCTGCTAAGTCACATTTTAAGTTACTCTTAGAGTCACATTTAAAGGACCATGTGTTTTAAAAAAGTTTAGATATTAGTTTTTATACTTCTTCCTTAAAATGTGCACATAATGTTCAAAGGGTAAGTTCATGTAGACATGGTGATTTCATCGTAGAATTTGTCACATCTTTTACCAATTTCCTCAAACCAGTTGAAGAAAATTCCTCTGTCAAATTGTCTGTGTAGAGTTGCTCAAGAAGGAAAACAAAGGAGGAGACAGCGGGCACAGTGGAAGGCTGAAGCGAAATTAAGAAATGAGGGGGTACCAGATGTTATAGAAACTGAAGAAAAGATGGTGAAGATCAAACTGATATACCAAGTATTCCAGGGATGCTTCCTAGCAACATCGTCAATCTTCTTGCAGCTCGTGAGAAGTAAGCTTCTTTTTTTTTTCCCTTTTAATCTGTATGATAAAAACTCTTGGTCTTAACCACTTAAGTTTTAGAAACTCTAATAGGTTAAGGTGTTTGATTGATTGTTGATCTAATAGGTGAAGTTGTCATTATTTCACTGGTGCAAGATATTTTCATTATTATTTTTTTCTTATGTTGATTCCCCAAGATTTCTTTTCATGGAAATACTATTTTTTTTTTTCTAGTAAGCTTCCCCAATGATTGATGGAACTTTTTTTTTTTTTTTTTTATTACTCCTGGATGTAGACCGATTACTGGCTTAAGGAATTGTTTGTTTTATTCCCATCAAGCTCTAACTTGCTAATTAATACTATAAGATTTATACTATTTCTTGCAAACACTTTTTTTTTTGTTAGTACATAACATAGGTCTACTACATGTTTGCTTGAGTTTATGGTGCTATGATCGTCTGTATGTTTCAAGTGAATTATTTTTCCACTAACAAAAAATACTTGCAAGTCTTAAGTCCAACTTACCTGTTCTTTTGCTGCTTACATTATGTTCCTAGGATTATCCAGAGGAGAAGCTACATGTCCATGTACTTGAATTTGTGTTCTTGTTAATCGTAAGAATAATCTTGTAGTAGTATAGACTCGATTACCAGTAACTGGGCTTTTGTTTTTGTTACAATTATTCTGTCCGTTACCCCAACGACTGTTATCAACTCGCCTACTTCTGTGCAGGCAAGTCTTTTCATCGGACTCGGAAGAAGAGATAGTTAATGTTAGACCCACAAAGAATAAGAAAAAGCAAAAATCCTCCGGGTACCTGTTCTTTTCTCATTATCGTTGCAACTGACTATGGACATATTTTTATGGATCACTGATCCTTTGGTGTTGCTACAGGCCTGAGACTGTGATTTTAACAAACATATCGCAGCCTCAATGTGCTCAAAACTCCATGGAATTTCTGAAGAGGAGAAAAATGCAAGTCCCGAGATCCACTGCGGTCTTGAAGAACGCCGATCAAGCGTTGCGCCTTTTAACTTCAAAGGGAGGCTTGCTGAGTAGGAACTAAGGCAAATTTCTAAGCACCCCCAAGAAATTATATATAAAAAAAATCTGATGTGATACAATCAAGACCACACATCACGATGGGTATATTTGTAATTTCGATGTTTTTTGTGGATCACGAGGGAATTGCGGATTACAAGGCGCGTGTGTTGTAGAGATTAATTGTGTGATTTGTTGAGTAGTTTGTTGGGGGTGATTAGTTTTTTCCAATTTCTAATAATATACGCCATCAAACTGCTAATTGATCCAAATAGCCCAAAAGCATCCGAACGCGACTTGGGATGTGTGCAAAATGAGATTCTTTGGATCATGTTTAATGGTTCCAGGAGGTGGTTTCCTCGTACTCAAATATGTAGTGATGTCTATGAAGGACTTTACATTTATATGGCAAAGAATAGTTGATATTAACACTATTTTCCATCTAGTATTTCTAAGGATTTTACTTGTCTGTAGAATGAAGATCAAATTTCGCTGATGTATTTTGAGTACGCAGCCATGCCCCGAATGTAGGGATGTCAATTTACCCAGGACCCGACGGAGAATCCGATTTCCGCCCCGAAAAAATCGGGTTTGGGGTCAGGGATTCCCGTCGGATTCGGGGACGGGGAATAAAATGAATTCCCCATTTGTTTCGGGGTCGGGGATGGGGACTATACTCCCCGCTCCGACCCGTTCTAAATCCGAAATGATATTTCTAGTAATGATGTTTTAGTATTTTACTGAAATATTATCATGCAATGGACATGAATAATGAAGAAAAAATATTATAAATTTTTATTTTAGTTGTCTAGAATACTATTACATATCATAAAAAAATAATTTCAATTAATAAGGAATTGGAGATTTCCCATCTCCGTCGGGGACCCGACGGGGCGGGAATGTGGAAGAAATTTTCCTCCCCGACGGAGACGGGGTCGGGGATAGGAAACGGAGATCAAATTCGGAGATGGGGATGGAGAATAGTCTTCCGTCTATTCCCTGCCCCGTTGACATCCCTACCCGAATGAGTATGTTTTGTACATGTATTTGAAATAAACCGGCTCCATTGCTCAAATTGTCATTAAACATATGTTAGTCTGTTATGTCAAAATAAATTTTGAACTAAACAAGTTGTAGTTGTTTGTCGAGATGTGTTATATGATCCTGTAGTTCAAAATTTACTAAAATTAAATGCTCAAAGTGAATCAAATTTGTCTCATAAAATATGTTCAAAAAAAGAAAAAAAAACTTCATTTATCTTTGAATACGCAGTACTATGTCATGAAACGTATGATAGCAGTTCGTAGTATCTCATTTATAATCTGATTCGCATTATTTTATAAAATAAATATATGACACTCAAAATAGAATTTTGAAGAAAAGATTTTATAATAAATTATAAAAATTATAACTATATTTATTATAATATGAGATATTAATATTATCATATATATTATGTAATTTATTAGGGATCTATCTATACGAATTCATACTACTAAAAATTACTAACCTTCAATAAATCACGCTAGCGGAAAAAACTGTCTAAACAGACACTGTAATGCTGGCCCACTGTCGGGCAGTAGAGAGGACCCACGGCGGTAGATCTTAAAATTAGAGCTTACACCGCTCACTCGCAATGGCGGAGCTCCGGCACACGCTGTCGATGGGGAATCGCGTTTCCTCCTCTCCCGTCTCCCCATCCGCCGCCGCCGCCTTCGCTGCCGCTTCGCCGAAGAAGCGTGACGACATCGTCGACGACAGCGTCCCTCTCGTCTGCCCCGCGGCCGAACGCCACCGCCACCGCTCCTTCCTCCATCCTGAATCTCTCTCCTCCTACAAGAACACCTTCATTGCAGTCCTCACGCTCGTCGCATTCGCCGCCATCTTCTCCGTCCCCTCGATCTTGACCCGCCTGGTAAACCATGTATATTCGATTCCATCTTAGTGTTTGTGTTTGTGTCCCTCCGAGGATCACTTCATCCATGTCGAGTAGATCTACAAGTGACCAGGAGCGACCTGTACTATTGTTAAATTATTCAGACCGTAAACGTTCATTATTAAATTTGATTTTGATATGTATATTTGTATACTACACTCGTACTTGTCTCCATTACCTGAAATTTTGAACGACATAGTAGACACCATTTGTGTTGTTTAATGAAGAAGTGCATATTCAGTTATTTGTTTGATTGTTTTGACCTTTGCATCCTGTGATCTAGGTTGAGGAATTAGTGGGTCATGTTTGGTTCTGTTTAGCTTGTTGAGCACATCTATGCATTGAGCTCGATGGAATCATGCCGCTGGTTTATCAGGATGTTTGTTTAAATTCTAGAGGGCCTTGAAGTATAGATTGTATCAGGATGCTTAGAAGCTCACACTGAACTGTCGTGTTGATATGGAGATTTGGATTGATGGAGTGGACAGAATTTGGCATGTAATGGGATATTTCTAATAAGAACGATATACTTTAGTAAGCAACCTGATTTAGTGATGATGGAAGTGGCAAATTTTCAAATCTAAAGTTGCACTGTTTTTGTATAACGTGCTTTTTTGCATTATTAACTTACACAAGTAGCTATTTTACAGTTTACAAGAACCTAGATCAGATGGGGATTGTGAAATCACTATCCTACAACAATTTTCATCACACTTTTACATCTTTATTTTTGCAGAATGCACCATATTTATGCACAAAGGAGGGTATTGTCCTTCGTTGTCCGCGGGTACGTAATGCTGCACAGAGACAGAACTAATTGATTCTTGTACCTATGTTTGCATTTCATTTTTTCTTTATTCATAGTTATATTTGGAATTTTATTATTATTTAGCTTTATTCTGGTAGGTGAAAGAGGCACCATCATTATGGGAGAATCCTTACTCGTCAACCACATCTTGGAAGCCTTGTGCTGAGCGACATGAGAATGCCATTTCAGGCAAGTAAGAATCTACTGAATCTACATTTTGTTGAATTACTTGGTTATTTACTTAAACACCAGCGAAAAAGCAAATCATCATCATATGTAATGTGTATTCATGAAAGGATATAGTAAGGTTGACAAATATGTTATATAATCTACCTTATAAGAGTTGTTAAATGAGGTTAATGCGGTGTGCCTGTTTCGTTAGAGGACATAATTTGGTTGGTAATAAATATGAAGCAAATGCCTTTTTCCGGGTCTAGTGAAGGCTTCTGGGGAAAATGTATGCTTTTAGATACTTATCAAGTATAAGCCCTTGTAAAATTCCCGAAAACGCCATAGACTGAGACCAAATTGTGTGTGCTTGAGATGATGCTGTAGGTAACTTACATTAACTTAATCAAGGTACATACAGAAGGTTTTTTTGCGCTACACTTAATTCAAGTTCTTCTTTTTATGTTTATTAGGTTGTTCTGGCATTTATTGTGTTAAGTTTCTTGGTGGTGAATTTGCGATGTATTTTCTTGTCTGTTTCCTATTTCACTTCATGTGCATAACATCTTAATATCTTTTCAGATCTGCCTCCTGAAAATGAAACAAGTGGTTACATCTTTATTCATGCTGAGGGTGGGCTTAATCAACAAAGAATAGCTGTATGTATGCATACCGCATCCTCCTTATCCTATATGTACATGATAGTTATTCATGCGTTTTCCTGTATCCTTGCCAACCACAGTGACGTAATGTTTTTCTGTCATGCTTCTGTCAAATAACTTCATCGTCTAAATAGACTGTCATCTTGATATCTTACTGTTTCTGTAAATGGATTTTACAGAGAGTAAGATATCCTATTTGTCTTCTGTGTAGCCATGTATATTTTTCTGAAGTATTTCTCTTTTGTCAAATGCAAAAGGTAAATCCTTTTATAATCAACCTCTTGATTACCTTCATATGTTGGTTCCTCCTTGTTTCCTTGTTTAAAGTTCTTAAAACTATGTAGTCCTTCTCTATTCTTTTGTTCCTCACATTTAAACATTTGTTAACTCTAGCGTAATATCTTTTAAGAACTTTCGTACCATGGACTTTCAAACACCTATTTTCGCATTTATTGAATTGTATGCCTGTGGAGTACCATAAGATTCTTTTTTGGAACTCTGTATCTTTTGCAGATATGTAACGCCGTTGCTGTGGCCAAAATAATGAATGCAACTCTCATTCTGCCAGTGTTGAAGCAAGATCAAATATGGAAAGACCAATCGTACGATTCTGTAATACTTTGATGGCTTTACCACTAGGTTTTATGTTGATTTACCTGCATGCACTTTGAAGCTTATGGCTAGCTAGTGATTATGGCTACCTAACAAAAGAAAACTTAAGCAGGAAGTTGGAAGATATATTTGATGTAGAGCATTTTATTGAGTACCTGAAGGATGATGTGCGGATTGTGCGTGATATTCCCGATTGGTTTGAGGATAAATCCGAGCTTTTCTCTAGCATAAGGTGCTATGCGTATCCCATTGTTTTTTTTATCTTCGATGGTTTAATCTATCTTTTTCTGCATCTGGGCAGCGAAACGTACTCTACCACTACTTCGTTTTCTAGCAAGTCTCTTTCCAACTACATTGTGCTCGTTAAAGTATTTCTAGCGGCTCATTAGATATTGTGATAGCCGCAACTTTTAGAATCATGATATCTATCTTTCTCAAGTTTTTGCACTAGCCACAACCAGTTTAATTTCTTCCAATCGTCAACGTATCAAATTTCTTATGATTTATGAAAACTTTATCTCTTGCTCTTGCGTATTAATCCATGCTTACAAATCCTTATATGTTGCAGGCGCACAGTTAAAAACATTCCAAAATACGCTTCAGCACAGTTTTATATTGATAATGTACTTCCAAGAATCAAAGAGAAGAAAATTATGGCTCTAAAGCCTTTTGTTGATCGCTTGGGGTAGGTCATACGTTTTGTGGCGTACTATGTATAAGTTTCACATGCCTGCAAATATTGAGTCTGCTCCTTGGCTGTGTTTGCAGGTATGATAATGTTCCGCCCGAAATAAATAGGCTTAGATGCAGGGTCAACTATCATGCTTTAAAATTTTTACCCGAGATAGAAGAAATGGCTGATCTATTGGCTTCAAGGATGAGGAATCGCACTGGCAGTCAGAATCCTTACATGTAATGCCATTAGCTATGTTTGCTTGACTAGCCTTCACAGCTTAACTTGTCTCAAGCATTTTATCTGAGGCTGCATATTAGCGAACTATATTCTTTGTTTTTGGCAGGGCCCTTCATCTTCGATTTGAGAAGGGAATGGTGGGACTTTCCTTCTGTGATTTTGTTGGGACAAGGGAGGAGAAAGCCATGATGGCGGCATATAGACAGAAAGAATGGCCGAGGCGATATAAGGTAATTAAGAATAGTATTCCTATATACAAAATTTGCTTCCCCACGTAATTGTGCTGTAAAAGGTTGGAATCTAGATGCTTGAGGAAAATGACTGTGTAATCTTACTTGATACTTTTGCCACTCAGAATGGGTCTCATCTGTGGCATCTAGCACTACAGAAAAGAAAGGAAGGACGTTGCCCACTTGAACCAGGTGAAGTGGCCGTTATATTGCGAGCAATGGGCTATCCAAAAGAGATACAGATATATGTTGCTTCTGGACAAGTGTATGGTGGACATAACAGGATGGCCCCGCTGAGGAACATGTTTCCTAATTTGGTGATTCTTATTTCTTTGCTTGCTACAATTTCTGAAAATGAAATCCCTTTTTTCCTGCTTTATTCCTAGTCTCTTTTCGCATTATTGCATAGGCCCCCATTACTGTTGTTGTTGTTTATGTTATGAACCAGCAAGATAGGTTCTTGTGGGGGATGATGGTGCCTCTATGATTGATCTATTTCTAGGATCCAAAAACGTGATGCTTAAATAAGTAAATTATTTTGCTCCATGTGAAAACAGAACGAGTACATCAGTATTAATAAACATGACTCCTACCAACGTAGGACTCTAGTAAAAACTCGTACTCAACAACAAAACTTTCCTAATAAGAACTTCGTTATAGCAGTTCATTCTTATTGATGGTTACAGTAAGCCCTTACTCTAGCTATGCCTTTTCTCTTGATCTGATTTGGGTATGCACATGGCTTGGACCGCTCAATCGGGTGTATAACATTGTTAGTGGTGGGAAAATCTTCTGCAATGATTTAGTGGCATAGCTTCACATCTATTAAACTAGTTGTTTCTATGCATGGATTCCAGCTCCTTAATGTTATTCTCCGTGCCTATAATCTTTAGATATTTCTGTAAGTACTTATGCTTAAAAAAAAGAATAAGCAGTCCCTAGTATGGCGAGATATGCCAAGGTACATCTTTTAACAAGGAATCCTACTCTGCACCCAAGTATGATAACTTCTTGTTCTCAGGATTGTTTGCTTGTTTTATATGTAAAATGCTTATTTTCCTTTTCTTGGACAAGTATGCCCAAGCATAGTTTTCTGTTTGAGTTAATGAAATAATAGCACTAGACATTTATGAGCAGCAAACTCCGCCCTTTATGCTCAAGACGATGTAGTTTGCATGTTATTCTCAAAGACGAAGAGTTTGGAAATGGGTAATATATGCCTTCTGTTCATAAATTTGTGGAAGTCTTTATTTGCCACTAGCTAGTACACAGTCTTTTGAGCTTAAAAAATGCAATATAGCAAAGCGTATTGCGTTTTTTTTTAATACTTACTTACTTAATTATTGCATACTTCATGCAGTTGTATGCACTGTACAAAAAATTTTATATTTGAATTTTTAATTAGTTTTTGAATTTTTATTTTTATTGTAAAAATAACAAATAAATATTTTCGGTACAGTCGGCACGGCATCATCGGCATGGTCGTCACATGCCGGGATATGAGTTTACTGAAACTCGGCTCCGCTAGGCATAGAAAACCTTGGCACAAATACACCATAAAAATTTTGCGCCTAAATGTAGTAAATATACCTTACTTCTATGATAATCTCTGATGATACCCACTACAGTATCTCTGGTAATACCTTATTTATCTCATTGCGTTCTTCTTTTTAGATCTTCATATAGCTATATGCTTCTGTAGGTCACCAAAGAGGAACTGGCAAGCAAAGAAGAACTAGATGGCTTCAGAAAGCATGTGACAAGCCTGGCTGCCCTAGATTTCTTGGTCTGCCTGAAGTCCGATGTGTTTGTCATGACCCATGGAGGTAACTTTGCGAAGCTCATAATAGGAGCTCGAAGGTACATGGGGCACAAACTTAAATCGATTAAACCCGATAAAGGGGTAATGTCAAAATCCTTCGGTGATCCCTATATGGGATGGGCAACATTCGTAGAAGACGTCGTGATCGCTCACCAAACCCGAACCGGCCTGCCCGAGGAGACCTTTCCCAACTATGATCTTTGGGAAAACCCTTTAACGCCTTGCATGTGTAGAACTTAAGCTTCATTCTTCATCTTTCTAGAAATCTTATAACATCAGGACTGTTAAGTTCTAGAGACATTTCATTTTAGATCCTGCATGATATTCATGGTACTGTTTATATTGTTGTATGTGGGGAATGGTTTCTCGTAGACCAAGTGCAATCTCCACCTTTTAATTATAAATTTGTTAGTTTTATTAATCGTATTGTAGCTGACAGAACGTTATTCTGCTGGAAACGCGTTTCCAATTGCGCATTCTAGAAAGGTTTGATGAGATAATATTTTTGAGCAGGTTCTAAGGAAGGTTTACTCGGAGACTGTTTGTCATATTATCTTAAAAAAAGGTTTGCTTGCTAATCACGTTTCTTGTTGTGCTTAAAAATAAAATTAAGACACATGGTAACCACATACTTTGTCTTCTCTATTAGAAAAAGAAAATAAGAGATAAGGTTAGAGATAAGATACTTAGCATGCGGAGATATTTTTTTGATCTGGAGGCCCCACTCCACTAGACTGATCTGATCGGATTATATAGAATTTATACTAGTTTTGCACCCGTGCGATGCACGGATGTTAGTCATAAATATAAAATAATAATATATTTTTTTTTTATAATTTTATATTTATTATTAAATTTAATAACTATTTTTATTAAATTTTATATTTTATTTATCACATATTATTAGAGCAAGATAATTATTACCTGTTATATATAAAATATAAAGTATTTGAGAATAACGTAAAATGATTATAATATCCAGTTGTATATATAATTTTTTTTAAAATATGAATAATTTTTATTAAAATAAATCTTATTATAAAATTTGTATTATTATTATTAATAGTTACGCATGTATGTAGATCATTTTTTATAAACTAATTATTATTATTTTTTTTAAACCTTATTTAATCTTTTTATATTCTTAAATTAATTACGTGAACTCTTAACAGATAATGAAAATATTATGTGTTTTTTTTAAAGAAATACCAATTACACACCGAAAGTCATTAAGATGCCACATGGTGAAACTTTTTGACCACCTAATTTTATATATTTATAAATATTCATATGTTTTTTAGCATATCTTTAAATAGAATATATATATTTGTAATATTTTTTAATATATATGTATATATATAATTGATAATATTCGAAAGGTTAAGTTGTTTTTTTAAACATATTAATTTTACATAAATTAATATTTATTTTATTAAATATTATATTATATTCATCACATATTTTTAGAGCAAAAATAAATATCAAAATAACATACCGAAAGTTACAACTTTGATCACCCCTTATATATATATATTACTATATATAATTATTGAGAATTTGATAATGACATTTCAAATTCTTTGAAATAATTATAAGTTATATTTAATATATGACTTTGATCACCCCTTTATATATATTGTATATAACGATATATAGATTATTGTGAATTTGATAATGACCTTTCAAATTCTTCTAATATAATTTATATTTATATAAGTAAAAAAAATATTTTTTATACATTTTTTGTTTAATTTATTAAATTCTATATATAAAAGAGTTTTGAGTGCCATGTGGCACCTCTTATAACTCACAATATGCCACATGGCATCTCTAATATCTCACAATTTGACATGTGGCACATATTTTTAGAGCAAAAATAAATATCAAATAACATACCGAAAGTTACAGTTTTGATCACCCCTTTATATATATTGTATATTACTATACATAAATTATTGAGAATTTGATAATGACATTTCAAATTCTTTGAAATAATTATAATTATATTTAATATATGACTTTGATCACCCCTTTATATATATTGTATATAACGATATATAGATTATTGTGAATTTGATAATGACCTTTCAAATTCTTCTAAATAATTATAATTTATATTTAATATAAGTAAAAAAATATATTTTAAATTATACTTCTTTTTATGTTTAATAATATATTAAATGTGCATGTGCATTGAATCAAAACTCTCATTAATAATATGATTAATTACATATTTATTAGATTTAAATGTGCCACATGTCAAATTGTGAGATATTAGAGATGCCATGTGGCATATTGTGAGTTATAAGATGTGCCACATAGCACTCAACTACTTTGATAGAGAGTTTTCTATATATATATATAGATTAGTAGATCTATCTATAAAAAATTTAAAAATATATAATTTTTTATTTGATATATGAATATTATTAAAGCATATAAGTTGGGTTCAAATAAGACAATGAAACAAATAAGTGCTATCTAAAGAATTATATTTTACGATGGTAGTGTAAAATAGGTTTATTATGGTTATAATTTTTTCGTAAATTTCAAACAAAGAATCTTGAACCAAAATTAGACGTGAGGGGCATTGTTGTAACTTCATATTACTAGATAGCCGCATAGGAAATTAAAAATACGGTCACTCTTCGCCGAGCAATCTTGGAGGTGCATATGCTGCCACGTTGCATCATCCCAACCGCAGGAGGCCTCTTTCGTGCCTATAAAGATGCTACGACCCCCCTCGGCTTCGACCACACAACTCTCTTTTATTTTCTCGAAAATATTTTCATCGGCGTTCCTCTCTCCTCCTCAAGGTGAGTTTAGGGTTTCCTCTGATATTGATTTTTTCTATGTATTAAATTCTAATTGATGGTGCTTCGATGGTTTGCTAGTTGATTGTTTCTTCGTGCTTTAATTGGTGGATGCTTTTCCTTTTTTTTTTTGGGTGTTTGATGGTAATTATAGATGGTTACTAATTTGATGATAGTATCCACTGATTATTGCCCGTTCACGATCTTATATGCTCGAATTTGGTTGATTACCAGTTTAATTCATGTCGGTGTTGTCGCCTATGGTAGTGCATATTTTACTAATAGTTGCTATTCTATTCTGATGCTGATTAATTTAAAGCATGAACAGATCTAACCAGATCGTTGATTTAGTTTATCCATCCTCCAGTAGTTTCTGAATCGTAAGATCTTCATATTGCAATAATTTACTGTTTTTCAATTATTTATCATGTTTGGTATAGATTAAGGTTTCTAATAGTATCATGTGATTTCTGCTATTGCATACGTAGTTTATAGCTTCTATACACAGATTTACTTGCTGATCTTGTTTGTCCATTACAGATGCAAATCTTCGTGAAAACTCTGACAGGGAAGACCATCACCCTCGAGGTCGAGAGCTCTGACACTATTGACAATGTAAAAGCTAAGATTCAGGACAAGGAGGGAATTCCTCCAGACCAGCAAAGACTCATTTTCGCCGGGAAGCAGCTCGAGGATGGCAGAACCCTAGCTGATTACAACATCCAGAAGGAGTCTACTCTTCATCTGGTGCTACGACTTCGCGGTGGGATGCAGATCTTCGTGAAGACTCTCACCGGAAAGACAATAACCTTGGAAGTCGAGAGCTCCGACACGATCGACAACGTGAAGGCCAAGATTCAGGACAAGGAAGGTATTCCCCCTGACCAGCAGAGGCTGATATTTGCTGGTAAGCAGTTGGAGGACGGCCGTACCCTTGCTGATTATAACATCCAGAAGGAGTCCACTTTGCACTTGGTGCTTCGGTTGCGTGGTGGCATGCAGATCTTTGTGAAGACGCTTACTGGCAAGACAATCACTCTTGAGGTGGAGAGTTCGGATACAATTGATAATGTCAAGGCCAAAATTCAGGATAAGGAAGGTATTCCCCCGGACCAGCAGAGGCTAATTTTTGCTGGAAAGCAACTGGAAGATGGCCGCACTCTAGCTGATTATAACATTCAGAAGGAGAGCACTCTCCATTTGGTGCTTCGTCTCCGTGGTGGTATGCAGATTTTTGTGAAGACCCTTACCGGAAAGACCATCACCCTTGAGGTGGAGAGCTCTGATACGATCGATAATGTTAAAGCTAAAATTCAGGACAAGGAAGGGATCCCTCCCGACCAGCAGAGGCTCATCTTTGCGGGGAAGCAGCTGGAGGACGGCCGCACCCTCGCGGACTACAACATCCAGAAGGAGAGCACTCTTCATCTGGTGCTTCGTCTGCGTGGCGGAAAGATGGAATGAATGTCGTGAGAGTTGCGTCTATGCTATCCTGCTTCTATGAAGAGCAGTATATAATATAAATAAGTGAGCTGGTACTTTAATCGTCGTATCCGTATCGACTTACTATGTGTGTTTTGGATAGCTGGTGATGGCAGTGTGTCCGAGTTTGTATGCAGGTTCCTTAGTTACTAAATATAATCAAACTTTGTTCAACTCTATTTGGTTTGAATGAACTCTGTGATGAATTTGCAGTCATGTGATTTTGATTTGGCGTTTTTTCTGCGTACTGCCTGTTATTTAATGCATTCTGGGGGTATGTTCATATGTTTCGGGTTGGCGGAATTATGTGGATTGCTTTATTATGGCATTATCGTGATTATGCTCTCCATGTATGGTCTAGCAGTATGACATGTGTTTTATAAAGCACATGTGTGTTTGAATTTTATGAGTGGTCTTGAATGAAAATTGACTATGGTTTAGCAGTATGACGTGTTTTTAAAGCACACGTATGACGTGTTTTTTAGCAGTACATCACATTAACGTGATTTTTTTGAGAGGTAATTGAGGGTAAACATGAGACGGACGTGGGATCTCCTAGCTCTTATTAGTTGCCCGCGCCCTTCTTGCGTCGTTCATGTGATCGTAGATTATTAATTCACTACTCGGTCACGTTCAGTTCTTTTTGTTCCATGTTAAAGCTGAGGCCAAAGTTTCTGAACTTGGTTTGATTATGGCCTTCGTAACTGTTCCTCTCAAAACCATAATTGGGGTACCGATATTTATCCAGAAGTTCCTTTTTTTAGAACCATATTTCACTTTTTCTTGCTGCCATTATGATAGAAAATATATAAGCTATAGCTAAAGAAGAAGAGAAGAGAGACAAATCCAGGACACATTCCCACTCCCAGCCTCCGGTTAACTTGCTCAGAATTTTTTTTATAAGCTCTAGAGAGATAATGTATGCACCAGTATCCGCTACTAGCAGAAGATATTTTCATATTATCTTCGGCAAGATTCAAACCTGATTCAAACCTGCAATAGTACCACTTGGCTCGCCCCAAAACTAAGCAGTTACAATTTCGTGACAAATTTAGGTCGATTCCCTCAGACGAGGAACATTCCTTTTTGTTTGTTCCACTTGTATAAGCAGAGAGTTTTAGATGAGCAACACAAGCTTACTTCTCAATGGAACTTTAAGAAAGATGGATAAATAAAAGCAATATCACAAGCCTATACAGCATCGTAGAAGCCGCTGGCTTTCTAGAATGCTCTAGAACGTTCCATGTCAAACAAAGCGAGAGTACGGATACTACTGTGGAGGCAAATCTATCTACTTCCACAGTATACAGTTCTTCTCATCCAAAACACGATAAACAAACTACTGACCAAACCTCCATGCGATTACGACGTTTGAATTCTCATACTTGGTAGCGACTCTTCGCGCTTCTGCCGTGTTTCAACGCGTCGTCCTGGAGAAGAAAAGAAGAACACAGCGAATAAATAAATTTTCACTAGGCAAGTACAATATCCAAAGGGTGCAGAATTTACATGAAGTATAAAGCCGATAGGCTCTTTGTAATCCAGAAACTCCTTCCACTCCTTCCCAATGCTCTCCTGTATAAGAGAAACTTTTACTACTCGAAGTAAATCAATCGACAAACCATATTTTCACGATTGATACCTGAACAGCTTGATTATGACCATTTTTGGTCCAAACAGAAAGTTTTTCTTGCTTAGCTCGAACATTCACGACTGCTCCACAGATATCATCGCCATTGTCGAATTGCTCGCCGATCATTGCCAATAGCTAGATAGAGAAAACAAAAGAATAAGGCTAATAACAAAGTTTTTTAATTTAGCAGCCTCTCTTGTCCTTTTTACAAAGATGAAGAAAAGATGCAACAAACAAGTAGGATTAAGGACTTACAGTATGCAGCCACCATGTATCGGACTTGAACCTTGCACAGTTTATAGTCCAACTGCCTCCATTTGCGCAGATTGGGTCTTCCCATTTTGGCTCAATTTTGTCCTTGAAGCAATAGAAGTCTGCTCCAACAGCCAACTTGCTGGGCTTATGAATATTATTGAAAAGACTGAAGAAACATAGGCCACAGATGGTTATGTTCTTCTTTTACAAAGCATGGCTACTTATATCTCTAAATCATCATATATAAATAAATATTGAATATATATATATATATATATATATATATATATATATATTGTTGTGTACAATAATACAGAAGAAAGAAAATAAATAAAGAACTATAGGCCAGAAAGGAGGCAAAGAGGATGATGATGATGGAGAGAACATGTAGTGAATAAAGGAAGAAGAGAAATCGTAATTAAAATCCAAGAGGGTGGACAACTAAGGACCGTACTTTCATGTCTCAATGGGAAATCATGGCTGGCTTTCAGCAAAGTAATAAAAAAACATGAGTGGGTATAACGATCCCCAATCGGCTGGTTACCAGCAATGACAGTCGAGTTTGGCTTCCTGTTTGGAAAGTATTAAGGCAGGCAGGACAGGCAGGCGAACTATGGATCAGAGCAAGGTCTATCATGAGCATAGCTCAAACATGTTATACAAACAAGCTTATTGTTATGGATTGGATTTGACGCGACCAAACCGTATTGGATTCACTTTGTAATCGAGTATGAGTCCAAGTCGATTCTAATTTAATTATTATTGTATTAGGAAAGCGTTATTATTTAGTAGAAAATTGTAATAGAAAATATTTATTATTAAGAAAGAGTCCTAGGTAGGAAAGAGTTTAGATTTGTTAAAGTTCTTATTTGTTAAGAGTTATAGGTCTAAAGTCTATTTATCGGAGTGGTTCTAAGCCTTTATGGCATGGAAGAACAATAGTTACTTTTAGATAAATTAGTTTGTAGAAGTAGAACCGCCACCGGGCCGCCGGTGTCTATCTTGCTGCATCCACGCCGCCAACGTGAGCCAGACAGATCAATTCATAATACTTAGCTCAAGCTCAGAGGAGAACAATAGAATGTAACAGATACTAGATCATTACTGAAGTTCATAGGACAATATTGTAGCCAATTGACTTTGGTCCTGTTTCCTATGATTCAAAGCAGATTTGAGGAGTGGAGAGTAAAACGATCAATCAGAGAGGTATTTTATTTCAATTCAGAACAAGCTGACGCCGAGCTCGAGCTCAAAGGAGAGCAATAAAGTCTAACAGATACTAGATGATTACTGAAGTTCATAGGACAATCTTGTAGCCAATTGACTTTGGTCCTGTTTCCTATGATTCAAAGCAGATTCAGGAGTGCAGAGTAAAACGATCAATCAGAGAGGTCTCTTATTTCAATTCAGAACAAGCTGGCGCCGAGCTCGAGCTCAAAGAAGAACAATAAAGTCTAACAGATACTAGATGATTACTGAAGTTCATAGGACAATCTTGTAGCCAATTGACTTTGGTCCTGTTTCCTATGATTCAAAGCAGATTCAGGAGTGCAGAGTAAAACGATCAATCAGAGAGGTCTCTTATTTCAATTCAGAACAAGCTGGCACCGATAGAAACAAAGAACTAACCAAATCAGACCAACCACTAGCCGACCAAATCCGTGTCAGCACTCTCCTCAATGTGTATGGTAGGGTTTTGTGCAATTCAGCGTATCCAAATAGGCAAGATAAATCGGTTAAGTTGGGGAGAAAATATTGAGCAAAGGTGAGAGGCTCGACACTATTTGTCGGTCAAACGGGGAAAGCATCATGCCTTGGTGCAAAAGCAACTATGTACACAAAGAAAATATAACAGACTAAGAAGCAGGGATACAGATATGACACGATACATGGATGCATGATTTTTTTTGAAAAAAAAGGATAAGATACGTCGAGGATAAGTTATTTAAAAATATATTAAAATATTAAATTACTAAAATACAAATATTTAAGTTAGCAAAGAAGCATTTTCCAAAAGTAAGAACTCGTATATTAGTATTTGAGTTACAACTTGGTAACATATACTATGGGCATACGTCTATCCCATTTACAAAACGATCACTATCACTCGAGTAAATAACAAAAAAGAGCTCACTATCATATTAACCAAATCTTTACTACTAGTGAATAGTAGCCATATCCACATAGAATGAGAAGTTTAAATAAAAAGAATTCATACTTAATGCCATATCATATTTCATTAAACAATAGCAAATGCAAAGCAAAAAAGAAAAGGCAAACGCACATGAAACAAAAAAAGCAAATGCACAACAAAAAGAAAAAGGCAAATGCACATCAAACAAAAAAAAGCAAATGCACAGCAAATACACACTATCCAACACCAAAAAAAAAAACAGATCCACAGCAATAATACCTACTGTGCACAGCAACTCCACAACAAGGTTTTAAATGTTGTTTCGTACTGAGTTTCGGTAAATTTTAAATTCGAGACGTGCCGACCGTGCCGTGCCATGCCGTGCCGATAATAAAATATTATTTTTATATATTTACGTTTTTTTTTAATTTATTTTTCAAATTTTTATATTTTTTTAACTTTTTAAAAATTTATAAAAAAAAAAAAAAAGATGCATGCGCGCAACCATCAGGCACGAGTTTCAGTAAATTTCAAATTCGAGACGTGCCGTGCCAGTCGTGCCGAAAATAAAATATTATTTTTATATATTTTATATTACTTTTAATATTTTTTTCAAAATTTTAAATTAGATAGAGAGAGAGACCGCGGGGGAGGGGGGGGCACAGTGCCGGCTGGCTAGGCACCGTCCCCGTGCCGGAGCCCGGCGGCTCCGTCATGAGCCGGGCAGCACGCTCGGTGCCACCCGGCTTTTAAAACTGTGCTCCACAACAAAAAAAAAGAAAAACGTATTGTGCATCTTCTTCCTCGCGTCGAACAAAATTGACCCGACCCCACAACATTAAATGCAAAATTGACCTGAAATCTTTTAAACTTTTAAACTGAAGACGATCTCTCAGCACCAAACCGCAACGATCTCACCTAACTAGACGCTCAGCGATTCAGCAGACCAGCGGCAATCTCACAGACTCTCAACAGCGACGATCTCACGACAGCGAGACTGTGGATTTCGGTGAACAGTTATCGCATTTGGAGAGGAGTGAACAGTGATGGCTAAGTTCTATTCACTTTATTTTAACTAAAATTCTTTGGGCTCGGGTCGCTAGAAAATAGCCCAAACGTATTCCCAAGGTATTCCTAGCATATCTCAGACATGTCTCCAACATATCCCCAGCTCGTCCATATTTATTTAATTATTTATTAAATTTGGATACTTAAATTTGCGGGTCCGGCTCGTGTCCAGTCTGTGTCCGTGTCTGATATGTGTCCAACACGCCGATATGCTCTTCCGACGAGTGTCCATGCTTCCTAGATAACAGATATACCGATGAAGCAGCTTGTGAGGGGTCGCCTAACAAGACATATCTTGCTTGGACCTAAACAAACTAGCACTAGCAGTACAAAGGGTTAAATGAATGATGCGCACAAATAAGTGGATCCCGCTCTTGCTTCAGCTCTATTTCATAATTGTTCAAAGTGATCAGTCCTAGGAGAAAGACGAGGGTCATAGAGCCTTAACTTTACATGTGAAAAGGGTGAAACAAATATCAGTAAAGATCGGTGCAGCACAACTTGCACACAATAACTTCATCATACCCAGAAAAAAGACGTCTAGATAACCTGATTTCCTACATATACTTTGGATACAGAGAGATGAAAATAGTAGAATAATTCTTATGAAGGATCCCAACTTAAATTTTTTTGACTCAAGGTGATCACAACATCCAGTTAAGATTAGTCGAGGAATTTTTCACAATATATCTTAACCCTACTTAGAAAGCAGACGATTACACGCCAGTCGCCAGTTTCCCTTTTATATAGTTAACATCCAAATAATGGAAATAATAAAATCACTCGGACTCCTCATAAGCTGTCCTTCTAAAATGAGCAAGATATGGCCATCTCACACACATGCACAACTTTTATCGATATTAACCTATCCGTAATATTGTTATACATTTCATTTAACTAATTTTGTGATCTACGTGTAGGCATGTGTACTACTGGTGCACGCATACTCTCCTTACTGGAGGTCCACCTGGGACTATGTGTGCCCACTGGATTACTTGTATAGCTGGATTGGCAGTATTTTACCTAGCATGCATGGTTGCACAGCCATTGCCCAGCAATCTTAAAATAACCTGCATGTACGCTCTTCCATTGACGCGTAATGAATCGATCACACAGATTGATGGATCATTAATTAACAACAAATTGAGCTGAGCGTGAACTTTCTACAGAGAGGAGAAAAAATTTTTAAATAAAAAATCAAAACACAACAAAAAGCATAGATCAGTAAGCAATTAACCTAGAGCTAAACAAAATTACAAAAACTTAAAAATAAAACAAGATATTGATTAATTAAATGGAAAATAAAACAAGATATTGATTACCCCCAGAATTCTTCGACGGTGGAAAATGTGTAGATGGGGCGAATAGAGCTGCCCCACGCAGCCTGCTTCGATTTCCCCGACGGATTATCGAACCAAAATGTCCACCTGTGTTCCAATGGATGAGGCTCCCTAACCACCGCCGCTGCATCGCCGTCGGCCTCATCCACCGCCAATTCTTCCTCCGGCGAACCTAGTTCTCCGACGATCTCTCCCTCCTCCGTTTCCTCTCTCGCCGCCGCCGCCGCCGCCGCCGCCGCCGCCGCTGCCGCCGAGTCCCCCATCGTCGCTGCTATCTCTATTTAGCGCTTGGTTGCTCGAGTAGGGCCTTCTGCGTCGATTGATCGAAATTCTTGACTCGCGAGTCGATAGTACCTTTATTAATATTTTTCTCCAAAAAACCCGATATTTTCTTTTAAATAAATAAATGCCAGTTTGTTTTTTTTCTTTTCTTTTTCCCAAACTTTTACAGCTCACAAAATTTGTGTAATCTATTATATATATATATATATTATAATAATATATATATATATATATATATATAACTCGATATCAAAATAATTGAGCTTGTACCAGCACTTTTTATAACTCACAATATACCACATAGCGTCTGTATTATCTTACCATTTGACATGTGCTATTTAAATATAATAAATATGTAATTAATCACATATTTAATAAGATTTGAATTTAATGCATACTTAATACATATTTTATTTTTATATATTAAAGATAAAATATAATAATTTAGAAGAATTTGAAAGATCATTATTAAATTTTTAATAATCTATATATAATTATATATAATATATAAAAATGGGTGATCAAAATCGTAAGTTTTGGTGTGTAATATAGAATTTTAAAAGTTATTATCAAATTCTTAATAACCAAATATAATAATATACGATATATTCAAATAGGTAATCAAAGACGTTGTAACTTTATGTATATAATTTGGTTTTTTTTTTCTAATTATATATGATAAATATAGTATAATATTTTAATAAAAATAATATGTATTTATAATTAATATATTTAAAATAAAATAAGCCTTCGAATAGTATTATATATATAACTGGATATCACCACCATTTCACGTCACTTAAATAATTTTATTATTTTATATATACCATATGATAATTATTTTGCTGTAATAATATAACAAATAAACTATAATATTTTAATAAAAATAATTATTTATTTATTTATTCAAATATAAGAAATTTTTAATATTATTATTTTATATTGGTGACTAACAACCATGCATCGTATGGATTCAAAATTAGTAAATTTTAATGAACGATTACACTTAGTCCTTGTGTTGAAGTTTCATATACCCGAGATGTATCTACTAAATTATATTCACTTGCTTTCTATAATATCTTGTTAGAAATCAAATATACAAAGTTTCTAGGGGTAATACCAAATCAGCCCCCGTTTTTTTCATTTCTACTAAATCAGACCCTAAAAATACGTTTTCAGGGACTGAATCAGCCAACCCCCAAAAAAGAGGGCTGAATTGGTATTTACCAAAGTTTCTACGCACATCACGGTGCCACATCACCTTTCCAGAATTCTTGAAGTACTTTGATTTTACTAAAGCATTGTTAGTGGTACCAACGGCATCATTAAAAAATTCCACTTAAATTCAACTTTTCATACAATATACTATTTATAAATATTTTGACATAATTTAGTAATTATAAGAAAAAAAAATATGCGTTGTACTCTCCTGTTCCTCCCCAACATAAAACTATTGATGCCAACTTCATATATCTTTTTCGGTTAAATAGGTTGACCGCTAGTTTAACTTAGATTTTGGCCATGTTGATTCGACCGTCGATTTCGATCACTTAAGTGAGCCGGTCAGGGTTTGGCATCGCACAATATATGGGGCTATTGCGTATCAGCCCCCCGTTTCTCATTTATGTATAAATCAGTCTCCGAAAATATATTTTCGGGGCTGATTTACTTTTTTTTTGCAAATCAGCCTTCCGAAAATACGTTTTTGGAGGACTGATTTGCATCCCCCCAAAAATAGAGGACTGATACGTAATTTTTTCTTAAAAAATCCCACTCAAATTCAACTTTTCATGCAATATACTATTTTATAAATATTTTGACATAATTTAGTAATTATAAGAGAAAAAAAAGCATGCATTGTACTCTCATGTTCCTCCCCAAAATAAAACTATTGATGCCAACTTTATATATCTTTTTCGGTTAAATAGGTTGACCGCTAGTTTAAATTAGATTTTAGCCATCTTGATTCGATCGTCGATTTCGATCACCTAGGTGAACTGGTCAGGGTTTGGCATCGCACAATATACGTTGGGAGATGACGACAGATAAAGAAGCGCCCATTTTGAATTTAGTACATTTAACAAATTTAGAAATCAGCTTTAATATGAGACCATGTGTATGTGAAGCGACTAATCTATATATAAATATAGAAATTGGATTAACAAAGTCAATATACCATATTAATCCTCTATATTTTTATGTATAATATATAACATACTCTATTAATTTTATGCAAACCACGTGTTACTTCTTTTTTAACTTAAGTTTTAGAATTTGAAAGTCCTCCCGTTAATTTTCAATAAGCAACTTTATAACTTCTGATTACTAATATTTTATACAAAAATAAAAATACTAACAAATATTATACTATTAAATTTATTTAAATATATTTATAGTTATGTCCGTCAAACCGTTGGATGTAAAATTAATATGTAAGTTTGTGTAACAACCAATGTTGGTCTGATTACTGTGGGTGCGGCTGGATACTTAAAAAAAATAAAAAATTATCTTTTGTGAAGTATGGATTAAAATTTGAATCTCAATAATATCTAATTGCAAAAAATTATTTTAATAAGTTTTGTTCTATATCAAAATATAAGATATAAATTGAATTCGGAGGACTGACAAAAAATAAATTATATGAATTTGTGCAAAATAACCTTGGACGGTCCTAAAGAGGGGCGTTATTGTCAAAGCTCGATTTTGCAAATAATCGTTTTCCTTTTCGCTAAAAAGGCTTCAGCGGAAAGAGGGATTTCCTCACCCACGACCACCATTAAAGGCGGCATCTTGATTTTGGGGCTTCTAGGTTCTGATCAACATCCGACTATGTCGTCCAAGCAAGGTGAGAGAACGGTATTCGTTATTTTATCAATCAATGTTTATCTCCTGTTGTTGTTGATATCTGAGTTGAGAGGTTTGTTGATGTTATCGTTGTTAAATTTTGTGTAATTTGGTTGTTTAACGGGTTTTCAGGTGGGAAATTGAAGCCTCTGAAGCAACCCAAGCAAGATAAGAAGGACTATGATGAGGTTTGATATCTCTAATATATCTTCATTCTTTAATTTTCTGAATTTATCAGCATTTAATCTTAAATTTTTTCATTAATTTGGTTCTTCCCAAATTCTTTATCTAAATTAGAGAAAGTTCAGTTGGTGTTTCTTTTGTTGGAAAAACTTCACTTCTATTTCCTTGTGATTGTTCTGTACTTCGTCCGGATTAATTTGTTAATTTGATTTATTGTTTCAGAAACTAATTGTCTCTGTGTATATATAATTGTCATATGGTGATAGGAAATAGATTAGATAAATAGAATTTGGCCTTTCGATGCTGTAACTGATGAATGGTTAACACATTCCGCAGTCAATTATACTTATCCCGAAACTGATCATGATGAAAGATGCAGAGATATAACTACCAAACAGATAGAAGATGAATCAACATGCTTCTAAACTTATGGGTAAATTTAAACACCTTAGTATTATAGATGGGATGCCAAGTATACCTACATCTTTATCGATTATCATACCCAAAAAGCATATGATCTCCCTTTGAGTTTTATGCATATGATATCGAGATCATGCGTCTTTTCATTATTTAGATGCTTTATGTAGGTTTTGAATGGAAGATTGCTTTGACATCTACCTTTGTTTTTTTTTTTTTTTTTTTTTTTTTGGTTTGTTTTCTGGTGTCGGCCGAGTTTTTAAGCCGACTAATTCAGACCGAGGAGACAATGTGCATTTAAGGTAACAGATCCATATGCTTTAGTCTAGAAGTCATTTCTCCTTGAAAGCTACCTCCTCGAGATAATTGAAGCTATTCCATGGTTTATATTACGTTATCCCGGAGCTGACGTTAAAAGAGGTAGAAATGAAAAGAAAGGCGGTGAATGAGTCTATGAGAGTTAGAGATTTGCCAATAAAATTCCTCTGCCCACTTGCATGTCTGTTTCATTCAACCAAAAGTGACTGGAGCCCCGTTGCGATAATCCCGGAACTCACCTCTGATGTTTATGTTTACCTTTTTTGGTGCAATGAGGATGAGACATATTTCTTAGGAACAAATAAGTAATAGCTAACAATAATAGACTCTTAAAACTCGACTTCCTGCACTTCCTGCGATGTAAAGACTTCTTAGGATTTCTAACATTGTTAATTTTATTTTTGGCAGGCCGATTTAGCCAACCTTCAAAAGAAGAAGGAAGAGGAGAAGGTGATATTTTTTTTTCTTAGCTTTCTGAAGCTAATCTCTTCATTTAAAATCCAACAAGGATCATACTTGTTGAATCATTCCTGTTTTGCTGATCGTCTGGTTTCTTTTTTCTTTAACAGGCGCTGAAGGAACTTAGGGCCAAGGCCCAGAAGGGACCCTTGGGAGGAGCTGGTCTCAAGAAGAGTGGGAAGAAATAAGAGTCGAGCGCTTTCATTTTGTCAATACTTCATTCTTGAACCATTCCGTTGAAGTCGTAATTGCAATAGTATATATGCATGTCTTACTACGATATTACGCGTTTGCAATACATCATTCTTGAATCCTTCCGTTGAAGTCGTAATTGCAATAGTATATGCATGTCTTACTACGATGTTACGTGTCGATGTTACGACTTCGGTGATGCAATCTGGTGTTCATATAACTAGCCATCGAACTATTTTCTTGTCGTAATTGCAATATGGTGTATGTAGGTCTTACTTTCATGTCGGTGCGTTGACAATACAACTTTGGTAAGGGAGTCTGGAGTCCGAATGATTAGCTGATGAACTATGTTCTTGTTGAGTTTTTCACCCATATATGTGGCGAGATGGGATCGTTAGCCACAGACGATCCCCCTGTGGTTGCGATCTGGGCCGTTAATCGGCCCAGCACGTATCACGAAATTTTTTATTTAAACTTTCGTCGACTTATTTGACCTAATTCTATACATTTTTATGAAAAGTTATGAACTACAAAGTTGTAGATTTTGATGTGATCTACAATATTGTAGTTCACAGTTTTTGAAAAAAATGTCAAACAATATGTCAACTTTGTAGTTCATAACTTTTCATAAAAATATATAGAATTAGGTCAAATAAGTCGACGAAAATTTAAATAAAAAATCTCGTGATACGTGCTGGACCGATTAACGGCCCAGATCGCAACCACAGGGGATCGCCTGTGCTTTTTAGCACAGGCGATCCCATCTCATATGTGGCTTATATTGGGGACAACCGCGTGGCCCACTAGTTGGGAGTCTATTCCATCCATCGGATGGCGCGTGGTCTGAGAGTGCCTTCGTGTGCCCCGGAGGAAATCAGCTCGCCGCGTGTGACCCACGTGCATTGGGAGGGTATGCTCGGCGTAAATCTCTTCATCTCCGCCGCACAGGCGCTTCTCCACCTTTGCTGGTGGTTAAGTCTAGTGGGTGCCATAAGATCCCACCTATGAGGTTGTCTTTTTTATATTTGGCTCATATTATAAACCTATATGAACGGATAAATTTTCAGATAGCACTGACTAAAAATCCAATGATAACTTGCCATTCTCATGAAAGTGCTTCGGCACTTTTCTGTAATGGGAGTTGCATAATTAAACTGAAGGGTCAGTGATCACCAAGTCGGTTTCTGGCTGCACGGGACGCCAAATGGATGTTAATGGCTCGCCATATGCGCTCACCGTTAGGACAACTAGCCAACCTTTTGATTAGCGATCGGCAGTATCACTCTCTTGGTCGGGCGCAGAGGAGAGGTAATATAGCTATGATCTGAACTATGAACGTATCATTTCCAGCAGTCTGAGAGGTAATATAGCTATGATCTGAACTATGAACGTATCATTTCCAGCAGTCTGGCAATGTTTATCGGGTATCAGTACATTGCCCACAAAGGAAAACTTACACATGCTGAAAGCTACTCGTAAAGAACTGCTAACGCGATGCAATGCATGCGATAGAGACAATCTTTCTCCGACCAAAGCTGTGCTCTCACCTTTCACAGTTTATTATAGGACAATTTTTTGAGGTTTTACTAGTAAATCTGTATCTTTCTATCATTATAAATAAAGATGAATTAGATGTAGGATTTTAGATGTGCAAGACATTTTCCATCTGCATGTAGCAACCAACCACCACCAGAGAACGAGAAAGAAGAGAGAGAGTGGGAACTCAAGATCGTCGTCGACATTCAAAGTAAAACTATTCTATTATGGATGTATGAAGCAAGCACACTACACTAGATATCCTCGACACTCTGCTAGTAGCAACAAAAGTATTGGACCGAATTACGATCTATCCATTCATAAACGAACCTCCTTTGTGGGTTTTTCTGGTTCGTCCTCCTTCTCAGGATCTTCCTCTTCTTCCTCTTTCTTTTCCTCCTCCTCTTCTTCGTCCTCCTCGGGAGGGTCTCCGATAGGAGGAGGCAATGGAGTCTTCATCGGGCTGAATTTGGGGAATATGTCGGGTCTTCTTCCAGGCTTTGGTCTTTCCCATTCCTGCAATATAAATTCAATTTTAATGCGAATAGCTTAAACAACAGCGGCAATTTGCTAAAATGTTTTTCGATTAACATTATATTTATAATACTTGAATTTGTAAACTCAGCTTATAAAAATGGCACAAGAAGTTTTAAATAGTATACACAATGACGACATACTACATTGCGTCTCACTTCATAAGAGCTTAAGGGTCTTCTGATTAAACTTCGTTCGAGGACACTTTCTTTTTTTTTCTCAAAATAAAAAATAAAAAATAAAAAAATAAAAATAAAAATAAAAATCGAAGAAAGGCAGTGCCCTACGTGGAAAGCAGTGTTGTACACACCCTACGAATATATGCAAAATTCATTATATTCCCTACCAACGTCAACAACATCTGCTGAGTATAAACCTAACCCAGGCTAATCCATAATCAAGACAACCAGAAAATAGTTTAAAAAGTAATTGCCATTCAAAGTAAGCATCAAAATAACACAGCATAAAAGACGAGCACTTATATTTTAAAAGGTGAGGCCATAAACCCACTACTGCCAACACAAACATTTCCAAGTCATAATAATGAGGAAGATTGTTATCCATGCCTTATATGTGCCCTGTAGGACTAGAAGAAAAATAGAATAATACTACCAAACACTATATAGAAAGAATGTAATTATACCTAATTTACCTCACTGAAGCCGACGATGGAAACAAGGAGAGGATAAAGTTGCAGTTTTTTGGGCTTAACAAGATTCCTTGGTCACAACTTATGATTACGGCATGCGAATTGCATGTATTGTTGAATAGGACACTAATATATCCAGATGTACTAATTCTGACCAAGGAGTTATGGCTCAGAACATACTCGAAGTTACAGACACTTAATATCTATCTGACCAAGGAGTGGACTAGAACCAGCTTGTTCTTCAAGATAACAAAAGATGGAAGAAAAAGTCTGGAACTGGGAGAAGGTAAAAGGATACTGATGATGGACTTACTTATGTATGGTTCTGGAATGCTCAGAGTACAAATTTCATACTCGGCAACAAATAAAGAGGCTTAATAAAGTGTGATATCAAAATTCCTCATAATAACACTATGCAAATTGTATGCTACCAAGAAGTTCCTTATCAGTGGCGGATCCAGAAATCCGCCGCAGGGTAGACAGAATCCTTAAGCTACTAAAATATGACGAAATTTTTTAACATCATACTTTAAAGTATTAATTAAAAATTAATCAAAATAATAGGAATTACAGTTGTAATTACCACAAAAGAGAAATTACATATAAGTCTAAGAAAAACTGGAAAGTTACGGGAGATCGATGACCGCTGATGGCGGCATATCTGTGCGCTAGAAGCTAGTAGTGTAGACAGACGGGACTCGGTGACGACATCGCGGCGGGCAGTGGCTTCGAAGCAAATTAGGGTTGGATCAGATTTAGGAGAGTGCACGCCGAAAGGGATAGGATGAGAATGGAGCCACCTAGGGCGAAACAACTGGATGAGAAAAAAAATATAGCAGTTACTGGATGAGAAAATCAAAAAAGAAAGAAAAAAAAAGAAGAAAAAAGAAGAAAAGGCGCAAAATTTGCTCAACAGACTCGAACCGCGGCATGAGATTATCGTGCATACTCCCTTACCGCTGCACCATTTACACTAACTGTTATGTTGGATTGGATTACATAGATATTGCATCCAAAATGCAGAGTAGTCAGTTGACTACCCTATTTATACGCTAGCTCCGCCACTGTTCCTTATAGCCATGAACTGAAAAATGGACAGGAAATTTAAACTCGAAAGTAAGCACCAACTACCAATACACGAGAATCCGAGGAAAAATGATGAACAATTTTTTCTAGTAAGTTTAGTTGAAGGATGGTTATCTGAAAGTGGAAATCAAGATTGCAGAATTTAAAAGCAAAACACATAATAAGCTTTAAATGGACATACCTTCCAAGTATGGTGCATTTACAACTTAGAAACTCGAAGACAATAACTCCCAACAATCAGATACATAGTCTTAACCCAAATGCTCACAAGATACTAATTGCAAATCTCTGTCACACCCAATATGTCATACTTCGGTTGAACAAATTATTTGCAAATACAATGATACCATGATTTGCCTTGTAAACTGTTCATATAAGATGCATATTTAAGTTGATTTCTCGATTCGTAGATTATAGTTACTTTCTTTGTAGATGTCACATTTCCATCTTCTAAATCGACCTACAAGTATTGCAATACCTGAGAGAGATAAGTTTACTGGTAGGTCAATCTTTCCTTCAAAGTCAACCAAAAAGAGAAATATGGAAAGAACATTCTTTCCTTTTACTCAGAGCAATCTCCAAGTGCAATTCCGTCTAGGCAGGGTCTGAAAAGAGTAAGATTTTACGCAGCCATGCTCCACATAAAGCTGTTTCCGCATGACTCTCGGCCTCAGAGCATATTTGTAAGTAAAGAGAAAATCAAACCATTCCTTACTACTACAATAAACTACATATGATAACCTAAGTTTATAGAAGTCTTATATATTCTTTTGAGATAGCCAGAATATCTCGGCAGCCAGGCCGACTTATTTTACGAGCATGCCGATCCACGTCAGGCTTGACGGCTTAAGGTTTGTATCGGGAAGCGTTACTATGTTGTAACTCAAGGGGCCACATTGGGGGTTCGAAATCAGGATCTGTAGCCCCAAGAAGACAGCACCTACCAATGGAACCAACAACGAGGTAGGCATACAGTATGGGAAGCTACTAATGCTATAAATTTTGACAACAGTCTTATTTCTCAATTGAATTCCAAAGATTATCCTCTTTAATCAAGCAATATTTTACGAATAAAGCCAGGAAGCTTCAAGAAGTATGTAATTTTAACTTTGATTTTTCAGCCAATCTTTAAAAATTCAGTGGAATGGTTCAGCTTCTACATTTCTCTAAAACCTAATTACTTGATTCTCATTAACACACAATAAAGTTATTCAGTAATTAAGCAATAATAAGAGAAAAGATTGGAGGTGTACGATGGGAAAGTCGAGGGGCGAACGTCGGGTCATCTTCTCCTCCTCCGGCGCCATGCAAACCACCAAGCAGCTCTGCCGACGCTTGCCTGAGACGAAGCAGACGTGGCTTGCGGCGGGTCTCAAGCACGCCACGGTGGGAATTGATCGCCGGACCGGTGCTTTGTGGATGCAAGATGGCGGCGCCGCCAACGCCAGCATATCTCCGACAGCGAGTCTTTATCTATATTTAGCACCACAACGGAGATTGGAGCGAGCTAGCGAGAAAGAGAAAAAAATGAGGAATTTTGTTGTTGGATTTATGTTGTCAATAAAATGACGATAAGATGATGACTCTGTTTTTATGAACCACCGCCTTAATTTTTCTGGTTTTCGTGTAAGGCGTCCGACTTTTTCTTTCTTTCTTTCTTTTTTTTTTTTTCTTAATATTTTTTATTAGTCGTCGAATTTAAATTTTATTTTATATTTTTTAAAAAATTAAGCAAAAAAAAATTCATTTTCTCTCTAAAATTACTAAAATTTAAACTTTTGACATACTCTTCAATATAAGTAGGCCATTATCGTATTCCAGCATCCAATTTCGTTAACCGACTGAATCAAAACTGATTAATAAATATTTAAGGATCAATCAATTCCCAAAATACCAATGATACACATAATATTTGTAGATAGTATATAATTTTATTTTTATTAAAAACTTTAATGGTCCTTATAAATATTTGTGTTCATTTGGTTTGGTACCATGCTTAATTGGCCCTTATAAGTATAAGATCATATTGAAAATATTAACGTCCCTTATAAATATGGGGTACTATGCGGACTAGGGAAGATTTGGCTTGTTACAATGCTTATTTAGTTCGGTACAATCAAACCGAGCTCAATAAATATATTTTTGGAATTGAGCTAAAAACGAGCTCATCTACTGAAGCTCGTTGAAACAATTGAATCAAATTTGAACGACTTCTTTTCACACATAGTCGAGCTTAAGCAATGCCTTTGGTCTTTTTTGGATATATTTAACTGAGATCCGTTTATTTTTCCTTTGTTTCAAATATGAGTTCTTTTATTAATATTTTGATTATTTTTTTATATTTCAACTTGTTAATTTAAATAATGTTAATAGGCAGTCCATACTGATGAGTAGAAAGAAATCATACATCTTCAGCTATGTTTTGGATATGAATCAGATAATTTTTGCATGATAAATTTTACTGAAAAGTATATAACTAATAAAATTTTATTCAAAAGATCTTTTCATATTTAAATATAGCTAACCCATGTTGTATACTGCAAAATAGGATGATAGTTAAATTTAACTAATTTATTTTTTATTTAATTAATTAATTAATTTATTTATTTATTTTTGAAAAAAAGAAGTTCCTGAACATTTCCTATTATCGGGCAAATTTTCAACTTTAATTCCCTGAACAAGATCATTACTTTACAAATATGTTTAATAAAATCAAATTTCCTCAGAGCGACTGTTCATTTGGAGCTGTGCATAATAATATTATTAAATCCATTTAGAAAGTTTTTAGAATTTAGTTATATAAAGTAAAAAGTAATTTATTGTGTAAAATTGAGGAAATATTTTTGCAGTAGATAAATGAAATTATAGGACAGCTAGACATTTTAATATTTATTAGTTTAATTGGTGTTATAAATAAGATAATTGTGGGATTAAAGATTTGGATCATGATGAAATTGATGGGCTCATTGAAAAAGCAACCCACACTTACTTGCAATCAGGTTATATGATGACTAGAAAGTAGCAAAATATCCATCAAAAAAATATTTTATTAAAAAAAAAAAGAAAAAAGGTAGCAAAATATCCATCCATATCATGTTTGAATTTGAATAACATCGTCCAATCAAATTTAGTACAAAAATATGTCCTTTTCGAATTATTACATATCAGCTCCTACTATTATAAACTTTGACGAATTAGCCTCCTATTTTTAAAGGTTTTAGAAATTAGTTACTATTTTTGTTGAATAACAATATTCGTCCAAAAAGTTAAAAACAGGGGTTGATTAATCAAAATCCCTTCCTTTTTCTTATTATGAAAATTCATCCATATTCTTTAAAAATAGATGAAAAAAATGTGAATTGCTGTCAGCAGTCATACTTTATAAAATTGTAGTTAGCTAAGTATACTACTAAATAACTTTTTAAGTAATAATTATTGTCAAGAGTAAAACATTTTTAATCTTTAACTGCAAACCATAATAATATAATTAATATTTTTCCCTGTTATTATTATAAAAAAAGAATAATTTATTTTCCCCTCACATGGGGACATAAACTAAATTTGACTGTCCTAAGATTAAACAAATGCTAGATATTAGGCTAATGGATATGGGCCTAACGGCCCATGGATTGGTAAGGTGCAATTTCTCAGCCCGATGACAAAATTGCATATAGTAAAATTAGAATAAATGTCATCCGAAAATTTATTTATCGTGGACAAAATTTCTTGTTAATGTAATTTTAAAAAAAGAAAAGAAGTGATGGGCACATCTTAAAAAAAAAGAATGATGAGTTTTGATGACCAACCAACAATTTTTTGTCAGAATTATATTATGGTCTCTATAGATGAAGCCCAATTTTGGTTGGCTCAATGTGAACTGAGACACATGCTGATTTTTGTCGAAAGTTTTTTTTTTAAGGAATAAATACATATTAAACCCAAAAGAACTATTTTTTTCACAAATCAGCCCCTTTTGCTGCTAGCATTGACTGCCTTTTTTTTACATATCCCCTTTTTTTAAGGAATAAATACGTATTAATTCCAAAATGGTTATTTTTTTTATAAATCAGCCCTTTTTGCTGCTGGAATAGCAGTAACTGCCTTTTTTTTATATATCCCCTATTTTAAGGAATAAATACATATTAATTCCAAAAAGAGCTATATTTTTTACAAATCAGCCCCTTTTGCTGATAGCATGATAGTACGATGCGCTGCCATATTAGTAAATATAATAGCTAATTTGTAAGTTAAAATATAGAGGGCAGTTGATTTTTTTAAGAGAGTAAAACTATGTATTTATTCCTTTCTAAAGAGACTTGTGGTTTGATTATTTAAGATAAGATGGATCTGTCATATTATACGGACAAAGAAATAATTTACAAATTATAAAAAGTCATATTCCATCTATATTTCAGATATCGTCAAAAATATACTATATATTTATTTAATGTATGATAAAGATAACCATGAAAAAATACCACGACTAAGAGCATTATTTTATCATTAGTAAGTCTTTAACCATAATTCTTAGATCTTGCTTAGGGTGTAAATTCCGGACGTGCATTGTCTTCCGATACATCGTTAAATATATACATATACCTGTCATAACTTCATAATTTTTTTCTAAAATTTAAAATATATATATTTTAATATTATAATAGATGAGACTTTAACTCGTTAGTGATAATTTATGAGCCACCAACTTCATCAGTTGTTATAAGATAGAGTCCATAATTGGGGAACAGCATGTACCGGCTCTGCTAGGGTTTTGGGAAGTGTATTACACTATTTTGGTTGCACCTTATTGGATTAAGTTACGGTAGGATCCGCTAATAGTCAAAAAGGCGATATTTTTGGAAAATACCGTAGAATCTGCTAATAAGTCTATACCCTTCGATCGAGGATAGGGCACTCCTCGTCGGTGATCACATCGCTTCATGGGCGTAGTCCTACCGCCGTGAGGCACGGGCCGCCCGGCCCCGGGACGATGAGATGATGTCACCGGATTTGGGGAGCATTATGACCGTTCTACCCCTATTGAGTGGACTTTGTTGGGCCGCCTGGGCCCATCTCATATCAGATGCTAATAAATAAATAAAAAAAAAAAATTCAAAATAGAAGATGTTATGTGTTTGAAACTCGGTAAAAAAGTAAAAGTATATTCGGAGATATTAATCCGTTGATTATATAGAAATAATTTGTTCCTCTTCAAGCTGCCATTCAATCCTTAATTAATTCACAGCAGGAATATAGTGTGCGGTGAGCTCATGCTCATCCAAAGAAAGGCGTCGCTTTTCCGATTCCTATGCCGCCCCCTTCTTCGACTTTTCTTCTTCTTCTTTCCCTGAATAATGTTGAAATTATCGAAAGATTTTGATTAAATACAACAATAATCGCAGGGTATTGTGCTTCGATTTTGGTCAAAGGCGCCGCATCTTCGTGCTCAGATTTAATCTCCTACACTTCCGATCGGTTAATTTTCTGCAATATTCAAGGTATCCCCTGATAGATCTAATCGTTGTGCTTCGATTATGTATTTTTTCCCTTTGTTCTTGATGTTTCGTTTATGAGATGATGAAGAGTTTGATCAGGAGACGATTTTGGACGGTAACTTTTGATTTTTAGTTATTAATGCTTGATAATTTTGTTTTGCGAAGAACTTGTGTGCTTTTATGTAAATCTTGCAGTTAGTTTCCTCTCATGACATTAGAATTTCATGGAACTGTAGTCCCTGATTGCAAAAGTATGTGGTGTGGTACGTGTTAGTATGGCACCATTTGGCTTACGACAAAATACAATTAATAAGTAACCTAGGAGAAATTAATATTTGCATAGCTAATAGCGATTATTCATGTTGCCTTTCTCTTATTAGAAAGAAATAAAATGGATGAAAGTTACTTTTTTCCCTAGGAAAGTTGCTTTATCTTAATACAAGAACATGCATGTTGAAAGTATAGCTGCTCATTGATAAGAATTCTTATAATATAACCGGCTAGTTTATTGGGAATTTTGAACAGATAAATAGTTAAATTGTCTTGTATGACTATTTTGTTCGCTTAGCACTAGCATTTCCCAGTTGCATTCGATAAGCTTGAAACGATTTTGATGTTCACATCATTTGCTGCTTTCTTTTAGAGGTTTTCCAGATGCTTGTTTATTTTTTATTTTTCTTTTTTAAGTAATGGGTTCTAGCATTTTCTTCAATTCCTGACTGATTTCTTGTTTATTGGTATTTTCAAGTATCTGATACTTCTATGATTCTTAAAGGAAACTAAAGCTATCGGAATGCAAGGGCAAAGGCCAGGTGTTGAATCACTTCCAGATACACTTGAATTCGACCATGCACCTGGTCCTAGAAGTTCTAGTATTGAACAAGATGGATTCTGGAATAACATGCTCATTGATCCCATAGAGACTCGTAGCATACCCATGTATGTGGTGCCTCCTAATAATTCAACCACACCATATGATAACGTGGCTGCTCAAGAAAGTTTGGGTTTAAACCTCATGAACTCAGGTAGAAGTAGCTCTTCTGGACAATCACATAGTCATAACAGTCATGATGAGACTAAAATGAGACGTGGATGGTCGTCTTCTCTCACAATAAGTGTTGGTAAATGTACGGCAGATGAAGGGCGACATGAAGCAGCTAACATGCTTTCCTTGGGTAACATGAATTTAAACAATAACAATTATGATGCTCCACAAAGCTCAAATCATAGTAGCTATGGGAAGGCTCATATAAGTAACCAGGTACGGGAGACTGGATCTTGCTTACCTTGTGGTTCAGGATTTCTCCAGCCGAAAGATATTCCTTCTTCAAGTGGTTGTTCGAGTATGCTTGATAGTTCTTCTGAAAATGGTGGATTATGTTTAGAAGAAGGTGATGGTAGGTTGGAGGGTTCTCTTAATGGTCGAAGATTATCCTGTAAGAGGAAAAATATCGAAGGGTTTCCTGGACAGTCTTCAGCTAGTGGAAGTGCAAATCTTTTTCACGGAGGTGAATCCAGCATGTCTAAAACCCCTGCTTCTAATACAGATATATATCATTCATCTGGGTACCGTTTGGGTATGTTCCCCCCGGAAGAGCAGCATAATACTGGAGTTAATAGTGTTAGTAGGGGTGTTATAAACTCAGACTATGGACTTTCTACATATGCATCGGGAAGTGCAGAAAGCTCACACAGGAATTTTAGAATGAGGATCACCCCGGCTCGTCAACATGAAATGACATCCTCAAATATTTGGGCTCCGGGGAGTAGCAGTGGACACTCTAACATTTGGGGGCCTTCTCAACAATACTCTCCCTTTATCCCATTTAATCATTCAGTTGATTCTAGGCCGATGGTTGCTGGCCCAATTTCATATCCTCAGCCTCCTTTACCAGCAATCCCTGGCATACCTGAAAATGCGCAACGTTTACCTTGGAATGGTGGGTTTAGGTCAAATGCGGGAAGCTCCTCAAGTCTATCAGTCCCAGCTGGAGATAATTTATCTGTTTCAAGGGGCATGCTTGTAAACAATATGTCAGAGCATGCACTCTATGTTCCTGCAGTTGAAATGAGGCCATCAGTAAATCAAAGAGCTCTAAACCTGGCTTGTGAAGGCGTCAATGTACGGAGAGATTTAGATGTAAATTTGCAAGCTACTCCGAGCAGCAATGCAGGTTTTCATCCATCACTCGGAACGACATGGGCCCCGCAACAAAATGCTCTCACCCGTCATCATCAACGAGTATCTGACATTGGTCGTAGGTCCTTGTTTCAATCTAGTAGCTCTGAAGTTGGTGGTCAGACCAGTAACTTTGCTTTGCACCAGCCCGGCCAGTCTTCATCCACTGAGATTGGCCGTCAGCCTGGAGTTGGCAATCGTGATCAGCACCAGAATGCGTTGAGGACAATAGCTGCTATGGATAGACAAAATGATAGTGCTCAAGGCCCTCCCTTGTCTTTTAGGACGTTGGCAGGCAGACGTAGAATATTGTCTGAGGTATATTTCGTTGATACTTTACCTTTTCCTGTATGCTATAGGTGTAGCATACAATTACGTATTTTCATGTTTATTGAAAAACCGTCCATTTATCTTTCTTTACAAGTTGACTTGTTAGCAGTAAGCATGTTATATTTTTTTTGCTGACTTGGAGCAAGCTTTGCTGGTGTTAAATCACCACATAATACTAATATGCTTTGAGGAAGAGGAAAATTCTCTGACTTATGTTTTCCCTAAAGAAAGAGTGATCTATCTGTTTTTAATCTTGGTTAGTATGACCTTTGTTATGTTTTTAACTGTCAGAACTTTATTATGTCTCCCTTTCTAGTGAACTGGCTGAATTTCGTTGTTAGGATACATCGTGGTCGACCTCAATCCACCTTAGATTTTCTCAAAGAAAAGAAAATTATTAGGACACGTCAAAACTTGCTATTTGTAGCTAATTAGAAGTTGGTAATCTTGGTTCAGTTCATCCTTGATAAGATATTTGGTTTTTAATGTTTCTTGTTTGTTTGAATATCCTAGTGATCATTCTTACAGCCTACCATAGGAGTCCATTTGTTATATTGTTTTCACTATCTAAAATTGAGTCAAAAGGCAAAATGGATATGCTAGGTTATGCATTTTTGGGGAAACTTTTTAGCTGTTCAAACACCAATCCATATACGAGATTTTTACAACCTGGGTGATCAAGAAAATGGAAGGAGAAGTCAGCCAATGCGGATTACACTAATTATTTTAAGTGATTTGCAGTATTGTTTCGACTTCGTTCATTCAAGCAAATTGCTATCTAGGAAAGCAACATACTTGCTTAGCTGAAACCAGTCTACTAGGGTTCTTTGAGGTCTGTTGGTCTTGCTGGTGTTAGACGCAAGGATGAAAACATGCTCTTGATCCCAAGTTGGGGGAAGATGGAGATTATGAAGTAGAACTTGGGTAGTGGAATAGAAAGTGTACATCTAGACTAAGATGTATGTCATGATGGCTAATTTCAATTAATGTATGCTGAATCATTTTTGAAGACTTCATAGTGCCAGTTGTTTCCCTTATCAAATGAGAATAGCAATGGTAAATTATGGCTAACTGATATGGAAGTGGAAAACACGGCTAAAGAAGATAAAGATGTTATTTTAAGGGGAAAAAAGATTAGAAAATGGCTTGAAAGAAAAGACGAGACCAACTGAACAAGTTGTTTTGTTTTTGGGTCGGGTTCAGATCAGTTATGTGCTGTCGCACGAGACATATTCAAAGCCAGATAAAATTGCGTGTCACCACTCTTTGGAAAGCCGACTAAAAGGCGATGTCACCCACAATGTAGGATTAAGTGCATAGCATCTTTCAGTTTGCTTGGCATTAGTTGTAGGACAGTCATGTTACCAAGTTTATGCTTGTTTACTTATAAACTTGAAGATGAAGCTACTATCTACTAAATTTTTAATTATGCTAAGGAACTAGCTTAGCTTGTTAAATAATGATCATTACAAGTGCTTTGCAACAATGTGGAGGATGAGCGGGTTCTATAAATTTAAATATCACAGTCATCTTGGGAATGCTCTTTTGTTTGCTTTGGTAACTGGTCAGAGACAATCTTGGAAACAAACTTTGTAATGGAGGCAGATATCAAACATATATAGTTAGAAATTGGAACTTTAGAAATGTATGATTTTCTTTAAAAATAAAAGACTCGAGTTGTCATTCTGAGTGTATATGAAGATATGTAAGATTTAGCAAGTTATTATTCAGTTTAAGAATATTTATGTTCGTCTTGCTATCTAAGTTTTGTTTTTGTTTCTTTTTCTCGTCTTTTTGTGTAAAAGAGTAGCTTTGAGTAAAGATATATTCAATTCTCATATTATGTTTCCTTCTATGCAGCAAATACGTAATGCGCTGAGTATTATGCGTAGAGGTGATAACTTGCGTTTTGAGGTTAGCCCTCTTTCTTATTAAAGCTTTTCCCAAGCGCCTGAAGATTGTCAATGATCAATGTGCCAATTTACTATGTCCAATGGGGTTACCCCTGTCCCTGATAAGATGAATCATTCACCGTTGATGACATTACAAAGTTAAGTAAGGATTATGCATGTACTAATAAGTTCATATGCCTTGATGAATTGTAAATAGATTACTCTATGACCAACAAAATATATGGTAGCAGCTGTAATTACTGGCCCATGTTTGCCCCAACAATTAGGAGCTAAAACGTGTTGAACGAGATAAAATGAACGTGCATCGCACGTGCTTGTGCAAATGTTTCTAACAATCTTCTTAATAACTAAATGTTTTCCGATATTATATTTTGTTATCACAATATTTTAAATATATATATATTTTTAGTACATATTAGTAGTTATGTGTTGTCTGTTGTCCAATAACCTATTTATTAAATAGCGTGTCTAATGACATGCATATAAGTAGCTCTTTGGATTTTCTGTAAGTGACACATAGTATTTGGAAGACGACTGGAGCTTTTATGAGGTTGCGGTTATATTATGAATATAGTCTGCAAAATTTTATTAAGGAAAAAAAAGTTTTTATTTCTTATTTCCAAACTTTTGTAATAACATTCCAAACACAAGGCAGAATATCATCATTGCAGAGCAGCTTGATGGATCTCAGAAAGGGAAGGATGCCAGATACTTTAGATTACTCCTTTCATTTTTAATAGTACAGCATGTGAGTAACCGAGCAGTAGATGGAATGAAGGAGTTCTTTTGTAAACTTCAAGAGTAAATTGAAGACGATGCAATAACCATAGGCTGTAAATTCAAGATGGTTGACTCTCTTTGCAGCTTCTATAAGCAGCAGTTCTGTATGATCCTAAGTTTTTAATTCTGTACAGAAAGCCGTCTTAGGTTCCTCCTTTTGCTAGACCAACAACCTCCCCATCATTGAAATGTGAAATCACCCATAAATTTAACTACGTCATCCTTAACATAGAATTGTATTCATGTAAAGGTAGGAGCATACCTAGATCGTCGTTCAGAATTGTGAATATGCTAGACAAAGGATTTGGTACACTAAAATTTCTGATGAGTTGCCTACGGGTTGCTGTGGTAGATTGTGGTTGTGGTAGTTGGTGTACTGTGTTTCCTCTTCTATGGTCAGGAATTTGATTATATTCTTGTCAAGGAGACTCTGACGGGACAATTCATTGTTTCGACAATGAATTTTTTTTTTCATCTGTTGACAACATTATTCGAATATTTGAATTGCAACTAAGGAAACAATTGGGCAATTCTTTCTGCTAGAATATTTTTACTTGTTCTGATTTTTTGCATTGACAGGATGTTTTCGTTTTTGACCACGCTGTATTTCATGGTTCGGCTGATTTGCATGATAGGCATCGAGACATGCGGCTTGATGTAGATAACATGTCTTATGAGGTCATATGCAGCATTCCTCTCTCAATTCTTTCTTTTTTAAAATTTTAATTTTCTTTTAAAATATTCTCTTGTTCGTTCATTAAAGAATGTTGCTGATGTGGTTAATGATTCTACCATTATGTTTACAGGAATTATTAGCATTGGAAGAGCGTATAGGAAATGTGAGCACCGGATTGAATGAAGAGACGATCATGAAGTCCCTCAAGCAGCACACTTATTCATCCCAAATGAGAGAAGCATCTCAAGAAGTTGAGCCCTGCTGCATCTGCCAGGTAATAAGCTGGATTTATCTTAATGTTCTTCTAGAATGTATCTATCGGCCCCACTAGACATACTAAATAGTCATGAGATTCATATGGGCTACTCACTACTGGGGAATAGGCAATGATCTTCTTAAGATCAATCTGTCTTGAAGTGAGCAAGTGTATATCATAGCAATCGCGCTTGGAGTAAATGAAAGGGCTTTTTGCATATCAGCCCCCCTAATTTTCAAACCTAACAAATCAGCCCTTGGAAATGCGTTTCGAGGGGCTGATTTGTTTGCCGCCGAAATAGGGGGGGCTGATATGCAATTATCCGTAAATGAAAGGAGTGGAATGAAGTGTCACTTCGGGAAACACGGGTATTGAAAATTTTAAGAAGACGTGGGTTCCCAATTTTGAAGGAATCCCTTACCAAGATGCGGATCCATCAGTAGGTGCCTCTACATCGGGGCTTCGGGCAACCAAATATGAACTGGTTTTGGGTTAATGACATGACTCCCCCTTCGATTTCTGGTGTTTTTTACAAAGTCACAGTTTTATATTATATTCTGCCTAAACTCTGCCATGATCAAGTCATGTTCTTTGAATATTAAGTGCTTCAGCAGCCAATCCAAAAGATATGGAGGCTGATGTTTTCCTTTTTTTAGATAAATGTGGGAAAACTCTGCCCTTTAACCAGTCTACTTTTGTACGATTGTCGTAATAGATAAACTCACGGATGTCACTGATCTATATTCCACTATGGTTTTTGGTGTGGGTCGGCATAGCCCGTGCCGGACGGCACGTGCCTGTTCTAGCAGTTGTCGGCACGGCACGAACCAGCACGGCACGTGTCAAAAAAAATCTTATATTTGAATTTTTAAATTAAAACAAATTTTTTTCATTTTTTTTAAAAATAACAAATAAATATATATCGGTACGGTGGGCACAGTACCATCGGCACGGTCGGGGGCGTGCCGGGATCTGAGTTTAATGAAATTCGGCTCAGGTCCGCACAGAAAACTTTGTATTCCACCATCAAAAGGCTGGCGTAATTAATCTTTTTCTTTTCTTTTAAAAAATGATAATCTTCTTGAAATTCAACAGCTAAGTGTTGATTTTCATATCTGGCAGGAAGAATATTCCGAAGGGGAGGAGATCGGGAAGCTAGACTGCGGGCACGACTTCCACACTGCCTGCATCAAACAATGGCTAATGCAGAAGAACTTGTGCCCCATTTGTAAAGAAACTGCTATGAGTTCTTGAGAGACCCGGGTTATAAAGCTTTTGCCTACCTACCAGTTGCAATCAAAATGGAGGATGATAATCGAAGTATTTGGCGCCCTTTCGCTATTTGTTGTTTATTTAAGTGCTACACAGGACGTTCTTCTCAAATATATATATCATTGGACTATTTATTCGATTAAACATACACTATTATTATGAAAATATAGAAGCCCAGGTTTGATCGACGGATCTTACGGATGTAATTTTTATCTTATTAAATAGAGATCTTAGCTTTGAATTTTGCAAACTTTTACCTGTAACATCATGGAGATTTTATATATCATCTGTATTTCGTGGAGGACGATAACATGGACTCTTAGGTCAGTCAGGGCTGAAATATTGGTAGAATATTAATATCTGTGAATTTATCTATTATAACAGTCGTGTAAAAGGATGTGATTTTCAGTATCTTATTGGCAATGAAGGCTGAAGCATTCAATATTATTACGAAGATGTCTTGCGAATTCTGTGGATTTAACTTTTTATGACGAGCTGCTGCAACATAATTCTGGTGGAGCGGATGGCTTATAAATCGTCATTTACGAGTTTGAATCTCATTCGTATCAATATGGGATATGAATTTTCAAAATTTTCAGAAAAAAATTCTAAAAATTGTTGCACATATGTACATATTCTCGACGGTATGATTGGAAAGCAACGCATGTTCTGAGTTTTATTCTCTGACTATGAAGAACTACAGTTAGTTAGAAAAAGTCAATGAAATAATCTGGTGTTTGCAAAAGATATATATCGTTTACTAGTATGAAATCATACATGTACAGATCCAACTGAATCTGAAAAGAGCTCAATCCACACCGACCTAATTACGACCATTCCGAGACCAGCATCTAGCGCACGAGTAGGATGCCGTAATCTACTAAGTCGTTATGCTCGAAGCGTCGGCGATGGTAGGCTCTACGAGGCCCGTTTCCATCACTACGACACTTCGTTCACCCCTACTCAAAGACCAAGTTATTGCTGAATCAGAAATCTTACTGATTCCACCATTTTTTCTCGGTTAATTGTTTATAGATTTTGTTTCCAAATTTGTTTAAGCAGACCTTTTTTTTTATTAAAAAGGATACGATCGAAGGCGATTGGACTCATGTTTGTTTCGATCAAGCTAGTTATTTAACCGCTTGCATCGATATCTCAATTCGGAAGCAACCTGGATGAAGCACACACACACACACACACACACATATATATATATAAGCATTATTGTGATTAGTTGAAAAAAAAAAGAGACAATAAAGAATTTTAAAATAAGAAAACAAATTAAGAATGAAGTTCTAGACTTCATCTACAGTATGATAGAATGATAGAATTTACTCTTCGAATGATGGAATATGAATCAAGGAAACACATGTAATTATATGTTATAGTGTACGTGGGCCGGTTACGGACCGCTTTTTCATGACAGTCTAAAAAAAGATTATATAAAAAAAAACTACAAGGCTACAATATAAAATGCTTTGCTATAAAGCAACATCCTATGCCTTTAGCTCACTTGATTACGCAGAGATCATAAAGAGGCTATCAACTCCAAACAAAAAAATATATATATTTTCTTTCTTTCTTTTTGTTTCCATGAGCAACATTTTCCATTTTGATTTCAGATGCTGACCAATGAAGTGTTTTTTGGTGGGTGATATCCTTCTTTCGACCATCCGACGCCAACCGATAAAAGTAATAAAAGATATAAAAAATAAATAAATAAATAATAGAGGGGCCTGCTTACCTACTCCCCTAAACCCAAAAAAAACCAACCGCATTTCCACTTCCAATTATATATATATATATATATATATATATATGGGGCCTTGTAATAGAGTACCAGTTTGTTTAAGACAAAGGTGGTGCAGATTCCAACAAATGCATGAAAAAAGAGTATATATTAATATTATTGTTTTCAAATTAATATCGGAGAAAAAGTGATTATAATATAATTTTTTGAAAAATGAGGCGATTATGGGCATATTATCAAACTTGGAAGTGGTAAACGTGATGTCAAGTAGTTGGCACGGCATCTAATCCAAGTATAAGTTTGGTGAATAATATTCCTTTGATAGTGAAGTATTTGACCAAATAACTTTGTAATTTTCGCCAACTAATTATTTTGAAAATTTTTTTATTAATTATGAGCAAGAAAACATTCTTTTTTGTTCTTTGTGTATAATTACGGCATGTCTTTTTCGATCTACAATTATTTCTGAAGGAATTTCTTTGAATATATGAGTAAATTTTAAGATAGTAACTTATCGAAATATATTAAATCAACTAAATTATCTAAAATAAATCCATAATATTAAATGATTTAACTTCACGTTTAGTAGCTCTCACCAGACACGGTATTTCTTACATATTTTAATTTTTTTTTTGGGATATATTGTGGATGAATCATACTTTTAGGTGTTGGTCGACACAATCTATATCGACCGGTCTGTTCCAACAATTATCGGCACGGCACATGCCAAAATTTTATTTTTAAATTTTTAAAATTTATTTTAAAAATAATAACTAAATATATATCGATATAGTCGACAGCATCATCGGCATGTCTCGAATTTAGAGTTAAATATAATATGAGACTGCACCTTAAACCTCGGGATAAATCTTTAAATTACATAGTATTTTCAATTCTTAATAAGGATGAATATTGAAAAGGTTTGTTCTAGAAAACGTAGCAGTATTAAGATCGATTCAATTTAAAATTGGCAATACTATTAATTTAACTATTTTATATTAATTAAATCGTTAAAACAATTTAATTGGTGGATAATGCTTTATATATATATATATATATATATATATATAATATATATATATATATATATATATATATATATATATTTGGTCAAAACTTTTAGAGGTTCCGATTTTAAAAATTCCGACGAACTTAAAATTGGTGATCAAATTAGGAAGATAATGATGGGGCAGCCAACACAAGTGGACAAGCACTAATTGTTAATATTTTACAATATGATTACTTTTTTAAAAAAAATCAATTTATAAATTCAAAAAAGCAATTGATTGTACGACAATTCTATTCCGAAACATTCCGAGTTGGTCTTTTCTAATAATTATACCCCGGTGTTAATAATATTTACCAATATGCCATCAACTATATTCGGACTGAATTGTCGGATACACTTGCGATAGGAGTTTGGGTTGTTGAGTGGGGTCCCTGACGAGGCCCATCTTTCTTCGGTGCTCCACCAACTCCATTTGTGGGCCCACCCAACCTAAGCCCTATCCTACGTGGCGTCTCATTTTTGCAGGAAACCCCATGAGCTTTGTTTAATTACGAATCACTCCTCCGTACATCTTCACTTTGCTATATATACGTCATCACATCCCTGTCTTCGAAAGCTCAAGAAGAGCAAGAGTCCAACTAAAGGCTATATTGTTGTCGCAGACTCAGTCGTGTAGTACCTGAGAGAAAAGTAATGGCGGCCACTCAGACTGCTGTCGTCCCCGCGGCGGTGGCGCCGGCGCCGGCGGCCGCCGTGCACGGAGGAGGAGAGAAGCAGGTGCAGAACGAAAACAGGAGACACCAAGAGGTTGGACATAAGAGCCTCCTCATGAACGACGCTCTCTACCAGGTACTTTTATAATCTACGTCCGTAGTTATGAATGTATATGCTTTTTTTTTTTTTTTTTTTTTTTTTTAAATAATAAGGTGAAATACATATACTAAATGGAAGAGAAAATGGACAAAGAAGTTACTGTAGAATCTACAGTAACTTTTTCTTTTTCTTTTTTTTTTTTTTTTGTAAATTTGACCAATCTAAATATCTATTTAGAAATATCTTCTCAATAAACTTTCAACATAAAAGTTGTAGATATTGATAAGAGCTACAATTTCTATATTGAAAGTTTTTTAAGAATACACCTCTAAATGAGTGTTCTGAGGGTCCAAAATTTGGTTGGTTAAAAAATAAATATAAAAATTTGACTAACCGAAAAACAAATTTAAAACCGTCTTCTCAAGAAACTCATAACATAAAAGTTATAGATATTGATAAGAGCTCCAACTTTTATGTTGAATTTTTTTTTTTTTTTTTGAAAAAACGTTTCTAAATAGATGTTCTGTAGGTCTAAAATTTGACGGGTTAAAAAATAAATATAAAAACAAGAAGGGACAACTGCAAAATAGCTGAGAATACGTGCTTTTCGGTTGGCTCCACCATCTGAATAATCAAAGAACTGCAACTTTTTTAAGTTAACCTTTTTTTAAAAATTTTAATTTTAGACCCATTAAAACACCCACTTAAAAATGTCTTCTCAAAAAAGGTGTTTTATTTTATTTGATGTAGAAATGTCTATACATATTTTGCTAAATATTGTCAAAAATTATTGGAATGTTCGTAATATTCTGTTAAATATTGTACAAATATTATAGGAATATTCGTAATATTCTTTGAAAGTCGGTAATATTACCGAAAAGTTGTTCAATTATTGTTGAAAATATTGTCGGAATGTTGGTAAACGCAGATATACTATATGTAAAAATTTAGTCAAATATATTACGTACTTCTAGTATATAAAAAATAAAATGTTCTATTTTTTATTGATATAAATATATTGAGTCATACTAGAATAATGGATATTATTAAATATATAATGATCTATACTTAGCCGTGATAGTATGAGGATACAACATGGCCGCGGCAACGCGCGGTAAAAAAAAAGAGCTTGTATCTTCTAAGATATATGTCGGATTTTTTTACCGTATAAAAATATTTACAAATTGCTCGTTAGCCTCCGGCCAAAAAAGTAAAATTTCGGAAGTGTCATATTTTCTAAAATTCTTTAAGTAAAAAATACATACATGTCACAATCTTTAGAAAATTTTTTTTAAATTTTAAGTTGCAGCAGACAAAAATATAATTCGTGAGTAATGGTTAATAAGCCACCAAACTATATAGTTATTAACAAATAACAGTACAAGTTTATGTAATTTTCGGCCGTTCGAAATAAATCTAAGAAATGGATCAGCTGGACTTTTATCCATTCTAGTGATGCTAAACAGTTAGATGGTTAGACGGGCTCCAGCATTTCAGATTAGAAACTGTAATGTATTTGTGTTCATGCCCAAAAGTATAAAATAAGGCAATGGGATTTCGTATACCTCCCTAAAAAAAATGAATAAATAAATAAGTTTCAACTCGGTAGTTGAAATTTTATATTTCTCAGAGAAAATGCATATTTACTATATATATATACTAATTCATACGGGCCCTTTACTAATGCAGTACATTTTGGAGACGAGCGTGTACCCAAGGGAGCCCGAATGCATGAAAGAGCTACGTGATATCACTGCTAAGCACCCATGGTAATTAATTATATTTTGACATAATATTCCTTTAAATAAAAATATTTGCCATAAATGGTTGGAAATTTGGTTGGTTTTGTAGGAACATTATGACGACGTCGGCCGATGAGGGACAATTCTTAAACATGTTGCTGAAGCTCGTCGGGGCAAAGAACACTATGGAGATCGGCGTCTACACCGGTTACTCGCTCCTCGCCACCGCCCTCGCGATCCCCGACGACGGAAAAGTATGCGTATGCATGACTCATCTAAAAATATAAAATTTGAATAATTGCATATATACGAAAATTAAGTATAATAACTAAGAAATACAACAAAATTTAGCTGTAAAAATAAAATAAATTATTTTTAAAGTTGTATAATCATGCTTATAGATCATTGCCATGGACATCAACCGGGATAACTATGAGCTCGGCCTGCCGGTGATCGAGAAGGCCGGAGTTTCCCAGAAAATTGATTTCCGTGAGGGCCCTGCACTACCTGTTCTTGATGAGATGCTCAAAGACGTAAGTTATTTTTTAATTATTGTTTGACAATTTTTTATTTTTAAAATTGATAACAATCTACACGTACCTTACCAACTAATAATTATTAATATAAATATTTTTAATTTAAGGATTAGTTCATATTTTTTTTTTTTGGTATTACAGGAAAAAAATAAGGGATTTTTCGACTTCGTCTTCGTGGACGCAGACAAGGACAACTACTTGAACTACCACAAGCGATTGGTGGAGCTAGTGAAGGTCGGAGGCATCATCGGGTACGACAACACGCTTTGGAACGGAGCGATGGTGGCGCCGCCCGACGCCCCCTCCGTAAATACGTCCGTTACTACCTCCCCTTCGTGTTGGAGCTTAACAAGGCCCTCGCCGCCGATCCCCGGATTGAGATTTGCCAGCTGCCGGTGGGCGACGGCATAACCATTTGCCGCCGTCTCTATTAATTTAAAATTTAAATCGATGATTCTCTATCCTTTATATTGGATTTGTTCTTGCTACAAGCAAATGCTTTGTACCCATACCCGGTATTGTATCTACTATTTTATATTATATGATTATAGTGGCATCTTTATGTATATCTTTTAAAGAAAGTGATCAATAGATCTCTACTTCATCGCTGTGTGAGCCCAAGTAGATATTAATTCTACACTGTAGTCCTTTGGGACTTAGAACTATGACATGAAGTATAGATTTGATGTTGCTATTTTATCATGTGTAAAAGGGCCATGAATGATTCGGTCTGCAGGAGCATGTCTAAGAAAATAGTCAATTCAATATGAATTGTCGTATGTGACTATGGAAGAAACTATGCATTCGCACTCAGAGATTTACGTCTCATTGTCTAGACAGTTATATCAGACTTGGTGTTTGAAATAATTATGAGCGTAAATATGTGCTTAAAATATCAACATTGCTTAATGAACATGAGGGACCAAGAATGTTGGATTTTCACTGTTTTGATATCTTTCTCTTTAATTTCGTTCAGCCGCATTTTCCATTTCCAGTATGATAGAGTCTTATTACATATGTGTTCAAGCATTGATGGATGCTTGAGTGGGAGATGTTGGCATATGACTCGAGTCGAGTTAGAGTCAGACAAGCATCCAGTCGGGTTCGTGTAACCGACCACATATATATAAGTTTATAGACTCATGGAATGCCATAAGTGACTTTAGTAATTTCCAAAAGGATTTGGAGAGTGAACAAGTGAGTGTCTTTGGTAGTCACCCACGTTGCCGGAGAGATCGCTAGAGTTCGAGACCGAGCGCGACAAAGACTTCGTGTCCGCACCAACACGAGATATTTCGAAAAACTTCGATCTCTAGACCTAAGCATGGTAAGATCCTCATATATCTTCAGAAAAAAAAAAAAAAAAAAAAAAAATCGATAATGCTGTGACTTAAATCCAAAAGCTCCTTTTTACAGGATCTTCATCTGAAGTTAGAATTCTGTTTGAATAAAATTTTTATTTGATTTTTTTAGAAGGATATAGGAGTGTCCCATCGCGCATAAATTAAGTAGGACAGATACGTGTAACTATCAGTATAATATTTTTATAATTAACGGCATTAAAAGTCGAATCTGTATGAAAAGTTCCACCAATCTAGTACGATACCTTATGGGCGTTATAATAATTGTTTTTAGTCATGTTCTATACAACTCTTGTCAAAGACACAGTAATTGTGAATAGCAAAAGAAACATTAAAATCCTACTCGGCATTTATTTTATTAAATAATTAGTAGAAACTGCTTATCTTTTCTTTAAAAAAGAATATTGATAAAACTCAATTAATAATTGATCGATTTTCACGATCTTAATAGAGAAAGTAGATAAAAATATCAGTCGAAAAGTCACAATCTTTCTGCCTAAAATGCTACTTAACTGTTCATTTGTCCAAGAGAAGAGTAGATGCTACTACCACTAACATAATAAGAGTTTCTGATTTTGTATTTATAATTCAAATAAACATATAAAAAATAATAATAATAACTAAAAGAAAATACCGCCATAATTTTTTTTTTGTTGTAATATAAAAAAGGACCTGGGATGCTTAAAAGTAATAATAAAGATATTTGAAAGTAAAAAAAAAAAAATCTTGCAGTTGAGAGAATTTTATGAATCTCTAGGATTAGTAAGCTTTGATAATCAATGAATTGGATAATGAGTCAAATACAGGATCTAATGTTTGTCAATTGACCTTTGATGGCTTCCATGGTGACTTGTTGATTAGTTGAACGCTGTAATACGATCGTGGACTGTCTCTCATAAATGATATATTAGATGTTCGAATTCTATCAAGTTCTGACTGTGAGGAACGATCAATTTATTATCAAAATATATAATATAAATTAAATTGACAGTTACAAACTCAAATAGAAAAAAAAAAACAATACATAATAAACCTACGTGCTTTTAAAAAAAAAGATGATTCCAATTTTTTTTTTTTTATACAATTTCTCAAACACTTTTTGCTTTTATGAATTAACTCGGTCGAAAACATATACAATCACAATTATATGTTATATATCGGATGTGTATGGTACCATATTTCAATACATTACATGTGATTCTGATTGTGTTAAATTTTTTGATGGTCACGATGAATAGCAGTGCTCTCTTTTATTTCTGATTTTGATTTGTATTTATTTTAAATGCTAAGGGGGGGAGCTCTTACCAGTTGATTCAGAATGACTTTGTATCGACAAAATGAATTGATAAGAGTTAGGTGAGTAATCAACATGCCAAGCAAGTTAGGTGATGGTTGACAATACCATATTAAGTTAGTTTCATGAAAAGGACTACCCGGTGTTACACGGTCCGGGTTATCGCCATTGACCTTGTGCAGCAGCTTAGCAACTCGTCCTTTGCAACGTCTTAAGTCGCTAAGCTCAGCTTTTCTAAGATATTTTATACGCTAGTTAAGAGAATGGAGAGATAGAGAACACTAGATCACTTGTAAAAAATTTTTAAAAATTTTGCTTAAGACTTGGATGGAATTTTTGGATGGTTACAAATGAGGGAGGGACCCCCTATTTATAGATGAGGGCTGCTATTCATCAGGGCCCCTGACGCCCTGATGAAATCGGGGCCGTCCGCGGGCCCCTCGGGATGTGTTTCATCGGGGCCGTCCGAGGCCCATCGGGATGTGTATAAACACATCCCGAGAGGCCCGCGGACGGCCCCGATTGTATCAGGGCCGTCATGGGCCCCTGATGAATGGTTTTTCTGTTTATAGATTCCTAAGGCCCTAATGGATGGTCAACATTAAGTCAAGTGTATGGCTTAGATTATACTCTAGAAAATTCTTACTTTTTGGCCAACCAACCTAAGACTCTACAAGGCTCGAGAGAATTCTGGAGAATTCATAAGGATAAGGATAGACTTGTCCTTGTCCCAGCGTGGTTCAGGTATTGCCCATACATCCTGTTTGGCGCACGGCCCAGACACGATCCAGGTGCGGCCCTTGGGTCTAGCCTGGCCTAGACGCATGCGCATCATAGGCGTCATGCGCCCCGCCTTGTGCGCGTCTTGTGTGCCTCCGCGGCCTTGATGCTTTATGCTCATTGGACAAATATCTTGGCCCGTGACACCGGTCCCGTCCTGGGAGGCGGGATGGCGCGGACACTCGCATCACCAGCGCTTGGTCGCTGCTCGAGCCCCATTTTCACAAGATTTTTATTTTCCAATATGCCTGCCCGTGGTCTATCTAACGAAGATCCAAGTATTGGTAAGGATGTATAATTTTTAGCCTGTCATAGTATAAGTCCAGGTAAGATGCAAACAAAATACATTCCTTTGCATTTTCTTTATAGAATACAAAGAAGCAAAAGAAATCAAAGAAACAAACAAAATTTATCTAAAATACGTTCCTTCGGACGGTTGAAAATAGTAGGGTTAAGATGTAGACTCTAACCAAACTCTCAAAATCTGGTTCGACCCAGGAGGAGCAACATATCGAAGAATGGACCGTCGCACGTGCCGGAGGAGTCCGCGACTGCAACAACGTTGACTTTTCTACATCTGCCCATGCTATAGCGGGGAATTGAACCTGACACGTCTAAATTTCTAAGCTCAGCCTGTACCGATCATCGCAACTACTCTCAAATAACCATAAAAGTCCTATTGAAAATTCATTCCTTTATTAAAATATCCTTGACCTCCAAATTAAAATATAGAAACGTTTTATAGATAATAAACGTTGGGTTTGAAAATTTTTCTTTTTATTTTTTTGGTCAAAAGAAAATTTTATTTGCAATGTCCAAAGAGAGCCTATGTACGCATAAATATCATTGCAGTCTTGCAATCTCAACTAGCAGAGAGAATTGAGCACATAAGGATCATGAAGTCCATGGAGGATGTTTTCGCGTCGAAAACCATCGATGAGTTCAAATCCGAGAGCCTCCTCATGAACGACGATCTCTATAAGGCAAGTCTTGCTTCTTGATTTACAAGTTTATATGCCGGAAAAGTATACTATCGTGCTTGTAAGCGCAAGCTCTAGAAAGGGGACGGACGATTTTTTAGTTTAATGTATGCCACCGTATTCTGCTCCTGCGAAAGGTGATTTTCACGCCAACCGACGATCTTTTGGTTGATAGACGGGAACTTTTACCACTCCCCTAAAGTTGCCCCTTTTTTTGGGTCTAATGTGAACTCATCTATATTTAAGAATGAAGCCGATAGCAAATCGGTGTGATTACAAGTATCGACGCTCAGATTTGTCAGAACTCTGAATTTAAACGTACTTCGGCAACAAAGGGTCGAACTAAACACTTACACTCGTGATATTTATGCAGTACATTTTGGAGACTAGCGTGTACCCGAGAGAAGCCGAATACCTCAAGGAGTTGCGGCACCTCACAGCTAAGCACCGATTGTAATACAATTTTAACTATAAACTTAAATCAGTTTTATTTATTTATTTGTTTTGAAAATATATGTTACTTGTTTTAGGAGTGTCATGGGAACTACTGCAGATGGTGGGCAGTTCTTACGCGTCCTGCTAAAGCTTATCGGCGCCAAGAACACCATAGAGATCGGAGTCTACACCGGCTACTCTCTCCTGGCTACAGCACTCGCCATTCCCGACGACGGTAAAGTACGTACTTCAAGTCACCAAGTTATCCTCTCTTATACGAGCAGTTCTATTTATCATGACTATCAGAATTTCTGATACAATCGAGTCACATACTGTGTCTCATGATATATAATATGTGGTTCTGATTGCATTAGAAATATCAGTGCTCCTAAACAATGGCATTTCTGCACTCATACGGCAGTATCCAAATTAAGTTTATTGGACTTTATATAGATCATTGCCATGGACATCAACAGAGAGTATTACAACCTCGGGCTGCCGGTTATCCGAAAGGCTGGCGTCGCCAACAAGATTGACTTCCGCGAGGGCCCTGCCCTCCCGGCCCTCGATGAGTTACTTAAAGATGTAAGTTCCATCTCCGAAGAAAAATGCTAGTACTGCAATCGTGAATGTATCGGATATGTGGTGTGCGTCAGTTTTAGAGGTGTAGTTAGAGATAATTTTGAGATTCTCATCTCCTCATGCTAAATAACACTAAATTTTGGGATTGCAGGAGAAGAAAAAGGGGTTTTTTGACTTTGTTTTTGTGGATGCTGACAAGGACAACTACCTCAACTACCATAAGAGGCTGCTTGAGTTAGTGAAGGTAGGAGGAGTCATTGTCTATGACAATACCCTGTGGAAAGGAGCTATGGTGACCCCGCCCGAGAAGCTCGATGAGGTCATCCGATACTACCTCCCTTTCGTTACTGAGCTCAACAAGGCCCTCGCCGCGGACCCACGTATCGAAATTTGCCAGATTCCCGTAGGCGACGGCATGACCATATGCCGTCGTCTCTACTAATTCGGCAATGCTAGGTGCATATAAACTAATCTCTAGTATGATATGCTCGCATAATACGTTTACATACGTGTCGTCGATTGCTCACGCGTCACATTAGAGATTAGTTTAGAGTTACAAGAAATTCAAATAAGACCGAAGTGAACGAATGTTTTCGGCATATGCAACTCAATAAAATTCTCTGTTTTTTCAGTTGGAATGTGCAGAGTGATGAAGCTCAGTGTGTATGATCACATGTATTTTGCTTCGTCTATTATTGTCATACTCCGGTGAAAAGTTTCTTTAAAAAAAGAAAAAGACGAACCCAGGGCACAATGCCACTCCCGGCCCTAGCTAACTGTTAGGATTTTTTCAGGCTCTATGTCCACTATTAGCGGAGAATATTTTCATCATTCTTTCGGCAGCATTCGAACCCATATCCAGACCGTGGTGAGGAATAACCCTTATCACTGCGTTGCTGGTCTCGCCTTGGTGGAAAGTTTCCTTCTATTAAGTAATATAATACAAAATAAAGATATTTTGGTTAATATGTGGTTCACTGGCCATAACGTCTGGAGTAGATGGCCTTCCACCTCGTAAAATGGAGGATTTAGATTCGAATCCTGCAAGCATCATCCGTTAGGATGTGAAATTTTTATTATATCTGTAAAATAACACTGAACTTCACACCTACCTAAAGCACGGGAAAGGATTCTATACGTAGAATTCTGCGTCACTAAAGTTGAAATCTTTGAACAACGAGGTAGCACGAATATAGCTAAAATACATATCATTAGATCACACCTGGTCGACAACAACAACCCAGTAAAAAAATATTGTCCAAATAAGATCTGCGGAGGGGGAGAAGTAGATATGACAAGAAGCATCGTTAAGTTTTGACTAGCGTTTTTAGCCGAATCTAATTTCGGATGAAAACGATTTGAAGTCTTAAGTATATAACAACCTGAAATTGTAATGTTTGATATTAGTTTTGAATCTTGATATCCTCACTTCGTATAGAACCACTGGCTGTTAAAATTAAAAATGAAAATACTATTTTTTGAGGTTATTTGGACACTAAAAAATAAGGCTGATGAGGCAGATATCATCTCTTCGTATACAACGTGCACCCTACGCCTGTGGCGCAGATGGCATCAAATCCTCCTCCATGTGGGGCAGGTCCAGGCTTCGAAGCGTGGGGAGTAGCTTATAGTTGCTGGATTAGCCAGCAGCTCCCGATGGATCAAAAAATAGTCACGGGTTCTTAAAACCATAAAGACAATGTTGTTCTTCAAGATCACGTTGACACAGAAAAAATCAAGGTTGATATAACAGTCCATTTTTTATAATTGTCATTTTGTTAATGACAACTTCTCATGTGAAATAAATAGAAAGTAAAAATGATCATTAAAGTGGGCTTATATTGATAATGACATATCGGTCTTGAAATTTTTTTAATCGAAATAACTCTGAAGAATGGCATTAGATTTAAACCGGCCATTACCATGCTGACGTGGACGATGCCACAAATTACCATGCATTGAACAGAAAATACGACAACTTCTCACACGAAGAGCGACAACTTCTCACACGAAGACAATCAACAATCAACCGTCAAATTCTTTTCATTCGTCTCAAAATTGCTCATAATATATCAGTAACAGTTACATATTCAAAACTATTATGTCATACACCGAAGAATATCCCGAGCAGGGTAGCCACATATACATGAATACTTACAGATGATTGTCGGTAACAAATGGGGGGACAACAAAAATTGATCTTACGGTCAAATGCCGAAAACCATCAAGGCCATCAACATGCTTGACAATGGAACGGCTAAGTTATCGTCCAGAAAATCGGTTACCGGGAGAGATTCTACCACCGTCGCTACAAAGGATATGAGAGCGACCTTTTGAACCGCTCGGCTCCAGTCCATGTGGATAAGCCCGAAACTTGAAAAATAGTATAGCATCCTGCAGGAGAAAAATAGTATGAACACTATATCAAATTTCTCAATTCGTCGATATGATTCCTTAGAAGGGTATTTAGATACATTTAATTTAAGATTTCCATGTTACTCCTAAAGCAGGGGAAATAAACATTGGGCTTTGCTACGCACCCCCAAGAAACCACACATGCTGACGTGGCACAATCAGGGCCACACATCACGATGGGTATATCTAAAATTTTAATATTTTTTGCAGTCACGAGGAAATTGTGCGGATCACGAGGCGCGTGTGTGGTGGAGATCGATTGTGTGTGATTTATTTGGTAGTTTGTTGAGGGTGAGTAGTTTTTTTCATAAAGATTTTCTAAAAGTATGGAACCAAAGTAGTTTTTATTTTTTTTTTTATTTTTTTTTTTAAATTCAAGATGAAAATTAACATATATATATACAACAGGAAGCAAAATAAGACTCTTAATTCGGGACACGCGGCAGAATTTATGAATAAACGACACCAAATCTTACCCTAATGAGAAAAGGAATCCAAAAGTGCACATGGCAATGCTTCCAATCCAGCTCTTCTTACTGTTGTATGGGAGCTTTATTGATCCAAATCTTCTACCAACAATATCCGCGAATCCTGTAAAGTAACTGAGGTTCATAGTAGTAAATAGGACTGAAAACGAGCCGAGCTGCCTCGAACTCGTTTAAGCTCGACTCGAGTTCCAGTCGAGTTCGAGCAAGAATTCAAGCTCGAGTAATTAAACGAGCGAGCTTGAGCATTGTGTTATTCGGCTCGTTAGGCTCGCGAGACTAAACGAGCTTTTCTATTTTATTCAAGCATTTTTTATAACAAAATTACTTAAGCGAGTTCGAGCTCGAGCTCGACTCGAGCTTGGTCTAATTCATGCAATCGAGCCGAGCTCGAGTCAAGCTCGGCTCGAATCGAATCAAGCTCGGCTCAGTCGATACAATTGAGCCGAGCTGGAGACGAGTTCGAGTTTTAGTTTTATCGAGTCAAGTCGAGTTCATACTCAGCCTTTGAAGCTCGTCGAGCTCGAGCTAAACATCAAGCCGAGCTTGAGCTTAGTGATACTCGACTCCAACTCGGCTCGTTTTCATCCCTAGTAGTAAAGCACAAAAGTAGACCCAAAAAGGAAAGAAATAATTACCATCTCCGCCGCTCATCATAGCAAGTGAGACGACCCCAACAGGAGACTCACGCCAGAAGAACAGAGCACAAAAGAGTAAAACCAATACGTAATACAAGGGGCCCCTAAGCAATTCCCTGAAATATTGAATATACGGGTATCAACGAACCATTTGTCATTCGAGGGAGGAGAATAGAGGTGGAGTTCTAAGGAATTACTCGGGTTTTCCTTCTCTGGTAACTGATTTTATTAGAGCCTCATCATTAACAAGACAAAGACCATAGATTAAAAGTCTTAAACAATTGATAAGGGGGACAAGTGCAGCAAAAAATCGTGCTTCTGTCGTTTGACTGCGTGCAGAGTTAAACTCATATTAGAAAGCCCATGATGATAACTAAAAGAACATGGTAAAGAAAATAGAAGAAAAACATATAAAATATAGATCAGAAACTGAAACAGAACCTGAAAATCGGCCAGGAACACATGAACAGGATTCCTGATAAAACATGGACGACTTTTCTGCTGACGCTCTATTCTAAACAAGAAGGAAGTTAGAGCAGCAAAATAACATACAACGAAATAATGAAGAACGAGAAGTTGTTATAGAATAACACAGTGTTAAAAACATGGCAATTGTGGGGATCAAAATTCAAATTCAGGATTGACATGAGAAATAAGACAACAAAATAACATATTTACCAAATCTTACAAGACATCATAATATTTACAACATATAATGCATCCAATATCCTAAGTCAACTCCCCTTTGCAGCTGATTGATTCGACGGAACATAGAAGGAACGCTTATTATATCAACCTCAGAGCATAAGCCCATGTTTACAAACTCTTTTATATCCACATACAAAGATGGTGCATGTTCTTATGAGAATTTTGATAGTCCACCCTAACAAGTTGGTCTGATATGAAAGAAACAAAGCCATGCACTAACTCTGGTTCATGAAATTTAGATAAACAAAATCAAATTCCCTGTACCTCAATCTATGAACCAATTAACTTCAATAATTCACATTTAGATTATTACAAATTTTGGTTCTGTACCTCAATCTATTAAATAGTCCTTCTACTCCTAACATCTAACAACAAAGTTCCAATTCTGGCCCCCAGTTGGAGTTTTATTTAAAAATTTTCATTCAGTCGTCAAATAGAATAGAGTACTCTAATTAATGTTCAGTCCATCAAAAACCACTCCTTTCGTTACTCATCCTCCGTCTACTAGCGGGTGAATCTAGCCCATCCTCAACGTTAACATCAAGAAATGATCCTAAGGAATAAATTTTTGGAGCTGTAATATCAAAAGACATTACCTTTTCGATGACGCGCCTATCAGTGAGCCGGTCGAAGGTGAACACAAGGGCGTACGCCCCGGAGAGCACCAGTGCCGTAGCTCCGGCGTCCTGCGCCGCCGCTGCGGCGGAGAAGCACCGCACTCCTACGCCGCCGGCTGCGAAACCAGGTTTCCCTACTCTGAGAAAGCGATTGAAGCAGCGGCGTCGGTGGCGGAGGCTGAGCGGAGGAAAGAAGGAGCGGCGAAGAAGCCTCTGCAGCGAACGCGAGGCCAAGAGAGATGATTGGCGCAACGGCGGTGGCGCGCCCCGCCACAGCACGAGCTCCATTGATGAAGCTCTCAGAAAAATCGAGTTCTTTTGGTCCAATGAAATCGTAGTAGTGAAGCGAGGAAGTGAAGAAGTTTTGCTTGTGCTTGTTTATCGGATAGGAAGATAATATTAAATACATGTCTGATGATTTCAATGTTGTGTTGATATTGTTAATGATTTGAGAAATCCCTGCATCTAACTTGGGAAATTACATATCAGCCCTGCCTTATTCCTTGTGTTTCAAATAAAATACAAATTTATTATTTATAATCCATTATTTTTTACATTCCAAAATACCTTTTTTTTAATATTAAAGTATTAAAATATTAAAGTACTTATTTAGAAAAAATTTGACAAAACTTTAAAACATAAAAATTGTAAATCACATCAAAATTTATTTATTGTCATATTTTATCTAAAAAAATACCAATTTTTTTTGTCCCCTTGAATTTTACGAAAATATGGCTCTATAATCCTAAACTTAATTTCGTATCCACGATAATTATGTGCTTTAAAAAAAACGTATGCGATAACTTTACTGACAGCTTTTCCGTCCACACTATTAATTTGCTGATGTAATAATTTTTAATTATTTTTAATTTTTTTAGGACTTTGTAAGGGTAAATAAATATTTTATTAAAAGCAAATACTTAAGTGTATTTTTTCAGAACAATTTCAACATTTTGTAGATTTTGATGATATTTACAATTTTTATTTTTAAATTTTTTTAAAAATATTTCTAAATAGGTGTTTTGGGACTCTAAAATTTTAATAGTTTTACCCACTATTTTTAAAATAACCTTTTAGAAGTATTTTTTAAAAAAAAAAATTAAACATAAAAATTATAAATCTCATCGAAATTTACAAACTTTTATGTTAAAAGTTTTTTAACAAAAAATTCCTAAATATGGTTAATAAATATATTTGTCCCTAAAAATTAAAAGAAAATTTTTTAAAAATAATTGAAAAATTACCACGTTCGTAAATTGACGACCGCGAACGAAAAAGTTGGCGGTAAGATTATCGCAGACTCTTTTTTTTAAGTATATGGTTATCATGGATACGAAATGAAATTCAAAGTTATAAAGACATATTTTAGTAAAGTTCATAGGATTAAAAAAAATTAGACCCAAAAAATTATATAATAGTCATAATATGAGTTTTAAAATAAAGGTTGATTTATAGAAAATTTAAATTCAGAGACTAATTTATAAAATATTTTAAAATCAGACTATTTCCTAATGAAGGTAGAATCTTAATTTTGTTTTAGAAAATCTGAATTATCTTTAGCTAAAAATAATTACTTTTAATTCGAAAATATCTTAAAGAACCTGTTAATTATACAAAATGACACTCTATTGAATGGAGACGGGGTGTTGCAGTCCGCTAGTATATTATGTATATAGACTAGTTTTACACCCGTACGATACACGGTTATAGATCATATATATAATTATTCATATAAATAATAATATTAAAAATTTTTATCATGATAAAAACATAATAAATAATATAAAATATAATTATTTTTATACTAATTTTATTATATTTAGATTATTTTTATAAATTATTATTTTAATTAAATATTTATTTCGTAAGATTAGAACTTCCATATTTTTCAAATAAGTTATATGACTTTATAAATTTCTATCAATTAATATATATATATGCCACATGACTTGTTTAGAATAAGAATAAATACCACACGTCACATTAAAAATTATTCAAAATACCACGTGGTATAACGACTTTTATCTCCCAGTTTTATATATATATATATATATATATATTAGAACTTGCTAAAGCACCTCTGCTATAGTGGCTTAGATCCTTGAAAACAAAGGCCGATTACATCAAAATTTATTTTTTATAGTTGAAATTTTGTTTAAAAAAAACTTCTACATATTATTTGAGGCTCCAAAGTCTTAGCCGATTAATTTTTAAACGAAGTAAGACTTTGAGGTCTAAACATACATTTAGATATATTTTTTAAAAAAATAAAAAAATAAAAAAATATATGAAAATTTATTTTTTATATTTAAAAATTTGTTCAAAATATTATTAACAATTTAAGATGAAGTTTGAGATAAATATTAATTTGTGAGGAATTTAAAATAAAAAACTAATTTTTAAGAAGTTTGAAAATCAAGGATATGTAAAATTCCTCTTAAATTGCCGTAAATGGAAAGGGATTGTCAATATATTATATTTACATTTTATGATATTTTATATATATTCAATACTTTATATCATTAATATATATATATATATATATATATATATATATATATATATATATATTATGAGAGCTTTCAATATTACATAAACCAACTCCACCCAACAAAAAAAAAAAAAAATCAAATAAAGGTAATAAAAGTTAACTAGTAATTTGAAATTTTTTATTATATATATCATTTAACATTTTATAACATTACATATAATACAATTTATTATAAAAGAATATTAAAAAAAAATATATTCTTGGAAGGTAACTGTACCAAGAGTTACCATATCCGTACAACTGCATCAAATCAAACACCAGATTTGGAACTGCATGACTCAACTGCATCAAACCAAACAGCAACGTTCCAACTGCAGTAGTTTGAACTGCCCAACCAAACACACCTGCTGCATTGCGAAAACAGAAAATTACAACTTCCAGCACTTCTAACTGCTGCATTTCTAACTCTGTTTCTCAATTACATCAAACCAAACAGCCCCTAGATGTGATGGCGGCTCCGTCGGCGCAAGGCGCAGGGGAGCGTTTTTCTGATTGGATTTGATATTTTTATACTTCTTATCAGATAAAATGTTAAAAATATATTTAATTTTTTATTGTAAAAACATGCAAACATTACGAACACTTACGAATATTTACGAACACGTCCGAATACTATAGCATTTTCTATTGCTGTTCGTAGTGAGTTCATGGGTGTTATGTTCGTGCGTGTTCATAGATTTCGTAAGTGTTTGCGTATTTTTTTTAAGAATAAATGACGGTATTTATTATTTCACATAATAAATGGGTATAAAAATACCAAATTCAATTAAAAGAGTATAAAAATATTAAATCTAATTAGCAGGATGCAAAAAATACAAAATAGTCTTTTTCGAAATATTAGTACTATATTTTATCTTATTCTTTTCAATGGATTTAGAAGGGATTGTAAATTGACTTAATATTTTTTTATTCGTTTCTTGTTAAGAGGCCACGTTGCAAGTTAATTTAATAAATTTCTTTTTTTTAAAAAAAAATGTAAATAGCAGAAATGATATTAAACAATTCATGTCTGCAGCATATAATAATACGGATCTGTAAAAAAATTTTAGAAATCTAATACAAAATAAAACTTAAATAATTTGTAATTTTAATGTCTAAAGTTATTATAACAATTATATTTTTAAAAATGATTTTGAGTACTGCATAATTTTTACTAATTTTAAAAGTAATTTTTTAATTTGTTAAAGTGAACGTCCATAACCCTACGTATACGGTAAACACTTTGTCAACATTCGATTTTTCAAAGATATTGAAGATACAACACGCCACATAAAGATGAAAAAGAAGTCCCACCTGCTGGCCGGCCGTGTCCCTCATTAATTATAATTTATGAGCTTGAATTTCATCGATTAAGTCCTGCGCTCCCAGTGTGAGCGGCTCGGACGTTCGCCTTACGAAGCGAACGTTCTGAGTTCGACTCCAGAGGACGTCCCTTAATTTGGTGTGGGGATCGAAGATCCTCTGTACCTCGTGAGGAGTGAAATAAGTTCTGATTTGAGATTCCTTTGAGGGCGTACACAAGAATCTACCCTACCGTAAGGATGGAATCCCTCGATCGTTGGTATCCGTGAGTTTACCTGTTACGACGGTCGCTCAAAAAGAACCGGTTACGGACATAATTTTTTCACAATAATCTCAAAAAAATAAAATCATCGATTAAATCAATCAATGTTGTTCTAATTAATTAAACATAACTAAATATTGGAAGAAAAATAACGATCTATTTCTCATAAAAATAGATTAAAGTTTAAATTCTATATAACCTTTTTGTTCAAGTTATCTTAATAAAATATCATAATATATGTCTAAAATAATTATCAAAATGTAATAGTGTAAAATCAATTTTATTTGTCTATACTTTTTTATCGATTTATTTAACATAATATTTATTTTTTTTTAAAAAAATAATTTACACTATAAAAATATAATTTATTTTTTCGAATAATTTTATAATTAAATTTTTTTAAAAAATATTTTTAAATATAAATTTTAATGAGTGTGGTATAAATTTTGAAACTTATACCTGAAACATTATAAATTTTTCGGTCAAGCAGACCCGATCAAACCAGAGTCTTTACGTCACTCATGATGAAATCGAACCACCGCGAACATGATCATGATAAGAGCTATTGACTCGATCAACGAATTCGCTAAGATTGAATTTTTGAATATAAAAATATTTGAAAGTCTTCGATTTTCAATCATCTAGAAAGATAACATCGTAGCAAACAAAAATATCAATTTTTTAAAAAAAAAACTATATATTTTTTCTCTATATAAACCATTGCTCTTAGCAGTCTCCATGCAGGTCTAGCAACAATGGAGCTATTATCTCTCTTCCTCGCCGTCTCCCTCGTGGCTTCCACGATGCCGGCGGCAACTGCCGTTGACTACTTTGCCACCAATAACGCCGCCGGAACCGCCGGCGGGCAGCGGTACGACAGAGATATTGGTCTCGATTACAGCAAACAAGTCCTTTCTTCCGCCTCCACCTTCATCTGGTCCACATTCAACCAGCAACTCCCCAGTGACCGGAAGAACGTCGACAAAATTAGCCTCTTCGTCGACGACATGGACGGCGTTGCATATACTTCAAACGATGAGATCCACGTCAGCGCTAGGTACTGCTGTTATATATATATATATATATATATATATATATATATATATATATATATATATATATATATATCAATTAGAAGTTTTGTTGGATTCGATAAAACAGTACGAAAATAGTCTAAACGATATTTTTTTATACCTCGTGATCGGTATATCAAAGATTTATCAGTCCGAGCACCGAAAAATACATAATCAAACTATTTTTCGGATTAAATATTTAGATCGAATAGCGTTACTCATATATATGTGCTATAAATGATTTAAAATTATTTCTTAAAATATAATAGAAAAAATATTTTAATTTTTTAATTATATCAATCTAGTAGATAATATATATTTTCTAAAGAAAATGAAAAACAGATGTTGAAAATTTTAAAAATATAATTCATAAACTAAAAAAAATTAAATCCAAAAATTATGAAGGTGAAAAAATAAAATTATAACTTTTTTGTAAATTAAATTAACTATTAATTATATAATTTAAATTTATTTCAACTATTAGTTAATTATATTAAAATATAAAATAACATCAAAATTTTCTTGTTAGGCCGAAGTGAGATACATTCACCAAAAAATATTGATTAACCTATTCTAAAATAGGTATGTTGGCGGATACAACGGCGACGTGAAGACTGAGATCACCGGAGTTTTATACCACGAGGCGACGCACGTGTGGCAGTGGAGCGGAGGAGCGCCGGGAGGGCTGATCGAAGGGATCGCGGACTACGTAAGGTTGAAGGCGGGATACGCGCCGGCGCACTGGGTGCAGCCCGGCGGCGGCGACAGGTGGGATCAGGGGTATGACGTGACCGCGAGGTTTCTTGATTACTGTAACAGTCTCCGGGAAGGGTTCGTGGCGGAGCTGAACAAGAAGATGAAGGATGGTTACAGCGATGGGTTCTTCGTCGAGCTGCTCGGAAAAAGCCCCGACGAGCTGTGGAAGGATTACAAAGCCAAGTATGGAGGCTGATAAAAAATATATATATTTTTGTTTATATTTATAAATAAACAGAATAATCTGTAGCTCGGAATTCGGATTGCAGAAATTGTAATATTTATAAATAGTTTTTTCCTATTTTAATATATACACTAATTAAAGTCGTACGTGATAATTTAAAGTTACTGCAATAACTGTGGTTTATATTTGAGATTATGTCTCATTCTATCTCTAGTTTTTATTTTATTTTATCCGTGATTGTTAATTTTAATTTTTATATTATACTTTCATCATAACTAAAATGATATAGCTAGTGCCTCCCAAATTATATTTATTAGAATTTGAATATTTGATTATCTATAAAAATAAATCTTGATCTTCTTTTACAATTTAATTATGTTAATAAAATAGACCAACGTTAATTATTGAAATATCTTATATAATTCGTAATACTCGTCAATAAATTTGATTGATAAAAACTTTGAACCAATATAATAAAAATAATGAATTTTAACCAATTTCTTTTATCATTAGTAAATATTGATCATCTTCGGCTCAGAATGATTAAACATTAGAAAGAATTACATTTTAGCCCTTTATTTTTAACGTTTCATATTTTCGCTCCTGAAAATATATTTTTGTGCCGATATGGTTACACGTGCTGTACGTCATATCGACGTATTTTTTTATTTTTGGGAGGGCTGAAATTATTATTTTTAGGGGGTGAAATAAAAGTTTTAATTAAACATTTCAATTTTAAATGATGATGGTAGTGGATTCGACAATTGTTCAATCCTGCACGTGCTAAAACATTTTGTTAGCTTGGGAGCCGACTTCGACTAGTCAAAGTCAACTGCCGACAAGCCTTTCCACTAGACCTAACAAACTTATATCCGTACCCGGGATACCCGCATATTTGCTGATGCCACCGACAACTGATAGAGATAAATATGAATTAAAAAGTATAATAAAATAGATGCGAGTATCATCCATCGTACACGTGGTTGTGTGAGTGCATGCGCGCCCATTTTTCTCGTGATGTCAATTTGGCCGGCGATTCATGGACTGTATCACAGTCCGGCCAGACCGTACGGGCTAAGGTCCGACCCCTCGGAATCGTCGTACGTACAGGGTGCGGACCAATCCGTACATAATACCGTATATGTCGGTCCTGTAATTTTGGCACGTACAAACCGTGCGGGCCGGCTCATACCCTAGCCGACACGTGCTATATATATATATATATATATATATATATATATATATATATATATATAGAGAGAGAGAGAGAGAGAGAGAGAGAGAGAGAGAGAGTTTGATGGCAACGCGCTGTAGTGGCAGCATGTGGCCATCTTTTTTATATGTGATGGGACAAGGCGCTGGTCTTGATCCATCACCATTTACAAAAGCGCTATTCTGGGCCGCATACGCCCAAAACAGCAAACGTTTATTTTTTTTTTAATTTTAAATTTAAAAGATAATTTAATTTTCTTTTAAAGGGCCAGCTTTTACGGGCAGGCCCGCGGGTCAGCAGTCCGAGCCGAGCTGCACCTCCGCACTATACAGGACAGGCTTGCCCAGCCCGTAAAACTGGTAGTGCAGGCCGGCCCGCGGGAGGCCCGCAATCAGCCATGCGGGTCGGCCTGGGCCCGCTCGCTGACATCTCTAATTGCGTCCGTCCCCGACCGTGAGATCCCTCTCTATCTTCTTGTTAACCTCACAACGCCCTGATGATTCAATCAGGATACCTACAGACTTACATGCCAAGTCCACCGCCAGATACGGATACTAAAATTATAGCCAATTTATTAGCATGTACTCATCAATCCCTACCCTTCTTATAATCCGTAAAACGATGGCCCTTGGGCGGGTCAAATCGGAGCCGCTTGCCCATTTGCCATGTCTATTTTCACTAAATGGTTGGTGTTAGCCATGTGGTATTTATTTTTTTAAAAAAAATTATATAATATTTGTATTAATCAATACGAAGTTAAAAAATATTTTAACTAATTATAAAAATATGAAAGATCTAAAAAAATAATAAAATAATATATGACGAATAAATTATAATATTTTAATAAAAATAATTATTAATTTATATAAAATTAATAATATTAGAAAAAAATAAAAAATAAAAAATTATTTATATAAAATTAAATTCGTGTAACGCATGGGTGCAAGATTAGTTCATATGAATGTGTCTGTTGGGTGGGCAGATGGTTATGAACATTCCAAAATAGTTGTCCATTTATTAGACAATTGGTTTCATTGAGTATCCATAGTTGATGGTTATGATATTATAATCGTTAGAACATGTTTTGAAGTATAATGATTGGTTATGATTCTTTTATCCTATACTAGTTTTGCAACGATACAATTCATAGATATTAATCATATATATAAATAATAAAATTTAAAAACTAATTTTTTTTTGTCTATTTTTAAATTTTCATTTTATATAAATTAATAGTTATTTTTATTAAAATTTTATAGTTTTATTTGTCATAGATTATAATTAATAAAATTTACAACAGGATCCCACATTCACTTTGCTATTTATATCTGCACATTTGCCAATGGATGACTAATGTTTGGGTGAAACTTTTGTCGAACTATGCTATAAAAAGCAAAATAACAGAAAAATACTATTTTTCTTGAGTTATTTTAACACTAAAATTATTTTTAAATAAATATACACTTTTTTAAAAATAATGATTGATATGTATTTCTGATCCAATCTCTTTCAGAAAAAAATTTTTAGACAAATATCAATTATTATAACTTTTAAAGAAAATTGTTATTTAAAAGAACAAAAAGATAATAAGTATGTGCTGAAATGGCTCAGCTTTGAACAACTTTCAACATTTCTCAACAAAATTATTTATCTGACATGGCACTTTTTTATTGGTTGGTTATGTGTTTGTTGCGTTTATTTTAAACAGTCATAGACCGTAGCAAAAAAAAAAAAAAGAATTCATAGACTCTGCCGTCTTCAGTGTTCGCAACACTATAAATACTTGAAAACTGCCAACACCTGTTCTTTGCGGTGCCGCTACGCTGCTAGCCCCGCCTGTCTCTCCAAACCCTAATATCGAAAAAAAGAAATTTCTCCTTTCAAGTTCAAAAATCCCCCCAAAAAATTATCTGATTAAAGAATTCATCCCAATTTTGATCCTATCTATCTCAATTACAGTATCAATTTATCGAATCTTCTCTGAGGAGGATTAATTTCTGTTATAGGGCAATTTAGCATTTTTTGTTTGTAATCCAGTGGAAATGGCGGCGCAGGTGCAGATCCAGCCACCATCACCGTCGAACGGGATGGCGGCGGCAACTGACGCCGGATTTTTACCCGCCGGCGTGGGGCAGTTCCCATCGACATCGCTGTATGTTGGGGATTTGGATCTCAATGTGACGGATGCGGAGTTGTTCGATGTCTTTAGTCAAATAGGACAGGTGGTATCTGTTAGGGTTTGCCGTGACGTCAACACCCGCCGATCGCTGGGATATGCCTATGTTAACTACAGCAATACCATGGACGGTAACCTACAACTTCTAAGAATTTTCGTTTGTATACTGATTTGTAGTTCAAATTTTCTTAGTGTGTAAACTTATTTGTGTGATGTGCTGCAATTATGGTGCTGCCCTTTTTGTTTGGTTATTATGTGACTATGTCATGTATTCGTCTTTATATAGTTGCAACTGTGATGTCTATTCTGTTCACTGGAATCTAGAGTTACCAGCCGGCGTTTTACCATTTTAGTCGTAGTGATGTTTCACTGTAACTTTGCAATTTTTCATAGTTACAATCTTTTTAGTCGTAGTGATGTCTCACTGTAATGTTGCAATTTTTCATAGTTACAATCTTTTTAGTCATAGTGATGTCTCGCTGTAATGTTGCAAATTTGCATAGTTACAATCTTTTTGGGTTAACATCTTGGCTTATCCTTATCGATGTTTCAGTTTATAGGGGATGTATGTTGAGCTTATCAAGGTCTATTTTCCGTTAAAACGATCTTTTCTTGCAATTTCGTGAAGTAGGTCTTTATGTGTTTGAAATGCACGCTTGCCTTCTAATCACTTAGTTAATTGCGGAATTAATTTCTTTGTTTGACCACGTTGTAGCCTAATTGGTTTTTATAGGCTTAAAATGCCGTTGTTTATATGTTTCTATTGAATAATGCAAAGTTGTGGTTAAAACTACAATTAGAAATGAAAGTTAGAATATTCAGGTATGCAATCGGAATGGGAGTAGATGATGTCCTTATAATCTTCTGTTCAAGCAATAAATTGGAATGAGAATTGTTATCTTCACTGTTAGTGATATCACGGTTTAGATAACATAGCTCATTTTATTTTATCTTTATTTTTTATTTTCCTTACTTATAACCTATTTTATTTTATTATTTTCTTTGCCTGTATATTTTGTATTATCATATTATGTGGGCGTGGTTCATTTGTGTTAGGCATCCTCAGTGTGATTTCTTGCTTAGTGAACTTGAGTGCTTGCTTGTCTGGCTGTTTTGGAATTGCTTTCTCAAGCTGAGGATCATGTGAAAACAGTCAGAATTTTCACTCTAATCCAAGCAAAGACTCGGGAGTAAAATCTCATAACTATCGGAATTTCATTCTTGGCTATGGAAGTTTCATTCTTTGTTTCCTCTAAAGATAGGATCTGAATTCTTCTCTGTAAATGCTTGTCTGCTCTATGTAATGCATTATAGGTTTTTCCTTTTTTGGCGCATTATATTTTAGTTTCTTGGGGTGCGCTTTGTCTTCCTTCTCCAGTGCCAATAGAGTTTTCTGATGAAATAAAAATTCATTCATATAAATTCTTTCACAGCTGCTAGGGCCTTGGAAGCGCTGAACTTTACTGTTATCAGTGGAAAACCAGTCAGATTAATGTATTCGAATCGCAATCCTAGTTCTCGTAAAAGTGGTTCTGCTAATATATTCATTAAGGTAATGCCATTCCATTTTGATGTTTAGCTTCTGTGCTTTTCTTTCATTCCAGGAATTTGGATTTAGGAGCTGTTGGATCTGTGCAATTCACATTTTATGTTGTACATGTCATATCTTTTTGCACATTGAAGCTTATCTTTGTATGATATTTATTTCAGAATTTGGATAAGTCAATCGACAACAAAGCACTTTATGAAACGTTCTCTGCATTTGGTAATATTCTTTCATGCAAAGTGGCTACCGATCCTTCTGGTCAGCCAAAGGGTTATGGATTTGTTCAGTTTGAACGCGAGGAAGCAGCTCAGAGTGCAATTGAGAAGCTAAATGGAATGCTTTTGAATGATAAGAAGGTCTATGTTGGGCACTTCCTTCGGAAGCAGGAAAGAGACAATGCTGCAAACACAACAAAATTCAGTAATGTCTTTGTCAAGAACCTATCAGATTCCACTAGTGAGGATGATCTCACCAAAATTTTTGGTGCATTTGGAAAAACAACTAGTGTGGTTGTGATGAGAGAGGGTAATGGTAAATCGAAATGCTTTGGCTTCGTCAATTTTCAGAATCCTGATGATGCTGCTCGATCTGTTCAAGAGTTGAATGGGAAAAAATTTAATGATAAAGAGTGGTATGTCGGGAAGGCACAGAAGAAATCTGAGAGGGAGTTAGAGCTGAAACAAAAGCATGAACAGAGTATTAGAGAATCGGTTGATAAATATCAAAATACCAATCTGTACTTGAAGAACTTAGATGACAGCATCGGTGATGATGAACTGAGAGAATTGTTTAGTGGCTTTGGCACAATTTCCTCTTGCAAGGTGCTTTTTGTTGTGATTAATGCATTAATTTCTTCTTCCATGTACCTTTGTATCCTTTTTAAATATTTTAATTTTCTTTCCAGGTCATGCGGGACGCAAACGGTCAAAGTAAAAGATCTGGTTTTGTAGCTTTTGCTACTCAAGAAGAAGCATCCAAAGCGGTAAGTGGATATGTCATTTCTGTAGTTGCATAGCTAGCCTATAGTTCAGTGTTTGATGATTTTTTTTTACCCTGCTTTATCCACAGATTGCTTCAATGAATGGGAGAATGATCAATGGCAAGCCTCTTTATGTAGCTGTAGCACAGCGTAAGGAAGATAGAAGAGCCAAACTGCAGGTATCTCTTCTCGAGTCTCGACCTAATTGTAGTTGTCAGAAGAGTTGTTTCTTGGCGCCTTCTAAGTCAAGCTTTCAGATGGATGTTGTCACGTTTCTATTCATTTACTGGTTTCTGAAGACATGGTTAATTAAGTTATAATGGAACCTAATATTGGTCAAAATTAGACATCACATGTATGTTTTTTCCTGCTCTTGAGTGTCATTGTGAATTCTATAAAAAGGTGTGTAGTGACTTGTTTGGTGATTGTAATTAAAGTCGTGATTTTAGTCATATGCAATTGCTTGAGCTTTTGGGAAGATCCGTTACACTAAGTCCCTGATGATAGGTGTGGTTTCATGTTGTGTTGTAGTGCTTGCAGCTCTCTCTATCTCTGTGTCCCTCTCTTTCTCTCTCTTCTCTCTCTATATATATTCCTTTAACGCGATATGTCCAGGAATAGAAAAATCTGTACATGTTGTATTCCCAGAAGTACTAAAAGTTATAAAAATACTAGAAGTTGTATCTGCTTTAATGATAGATGGCATCTTTATTTCATTGCGGGGGAAGATGCTAGTCTTTTCATATTTTCTTTCTTGAGTTGCATTTCAACAACTTGTTTTCTTGCATGTAGTTGTTTTGTACATGATGTTATTAAGCTTTTTTTGTAGCTTATTTATATATTTATGACTTTGTACCTTCCAGGCACAGTTCTCTCAAATGCGCCCTGCGATGCCTCCTACAGTTGGTCCTCGTATGCCCCTCTATGCCCCTGGTGCCCCTGGCATTGGCCATCAGATATTTTATGGCCAGCCACCTGCTGCCCTTGTTCCTCCTCAAGTGAGTATCAATTTCATTGTGTCCAAGAATTCTTTGCTATGTGGTTACCGTTCTTTTCAGCATCTTGAATTTGCATTTGGTACTTGTTGTCATCTTCTTCTGGCGTATCGACTTGCCGTCTTCATTACTTTTATGATTGAAATTAGCTTTTGTGCTGCATGTTAAATTTGTTGAATATTCTAGGCTTCCGCAATTTCTTTTGATATTGACATGTAAACATTAAGACTTGTAAATATGATTCATAGTGCTAATTTATACTGTAGCTAGGGCATTTTGAAACAAAGTGGTCCTTTAGCCAGAAAAAGAGGTTACTTCTCTGGGTTGTGCCTTTGAAATTGTGATGGTGCTTGTTCTAACAAATGTAAATTTGGAGATGCATCTTTATGCTTTTCTATAAGTTTACAGATACGGATGTCTGCCATCTCTATAAAAGTTTGCCGTGTACGCATAATTTATAGACGTTGCTTATCCAGGTTGTGCTCTTTGAAATTGTGATGATGTGCTTGATCTAAAATATGATAATATGGTGAAGCAGCTTTATGCTTTTCTATAATTCTGAAACAGGAGTCTATCATCTCTATTAAAGTCTGCCTTATAGACATAAATTATAGAAAACTCTAGTGATGTTCTGCTGAATCTGTTAAAAGCAGATGTTCTCGATGAATTTGAAACATGCCGCTCTGTCTCATATTTCTTTACCGAGCTTCTGTAGGTGATTGTTTGATTTCGTCTGACGTCAATGTTCACTTTTGTTTGCGATAAGCCTGCGTATGGCTTCCAGCAGCAAATGTTGCCAGGGATGAGGCCTGGAGCTGCTCCTATGCCTAACTTCTTTGTCCCGCTGGTAGGTCAACAAGGTCAACGCCCAGGTGGAAGGCGCACCGGGGCTCCCGTGCAACAACAACAGCCTATGCCAATGCTTCAGCAGCAAGTTAGTTCTATTTTTCAGTTTTATTCCGACTACTAGTTCTTCTAACGGCTGATCCCTGTGGTTTTTGTTCAGATGCTTCCTCGGGGACGTATGTACCGATTCCCTCCTGGGCGTAGCATGACAGATGTTCCTGTGCCGGGTGTTGCCGGGGGAATGTTCTCTGTCCCGTATGAAATGGGTGGTATGCCACCAAGGGATGCTACGATCTCGGGTCCTCTTCCCATCAGCACATTAACTTCAGCTCTCGCAAACGCATCATCTGCAGAGCAGAGGATGGTATGTTTTTTTTTTTTTTTCCTTGAAGTCCAAAATTAGTATGCCTTATCTGTTTTCTTTATTCGCGATGTTTTTTTTTGAAAAATTTGTTAGATGCTCGGAGAAAGCTTGTACCCGCTTGTGGAACAACTGGAACCTGATATGGCGGCAAAGGTGACGGGCATGCTTCTTGAGATGGACCAAACTGAGGTGTTGCATCTGCTGGAGTCTCCTGACGCGTTGAAGACGAAAGTGGACGAAGCCATGGAGGTATTGAGGAGCGTGGCTCAGCAGCAGCAGCAACAGCCAGGCGCACCTGCTGATCAGTTGGCTGCCCTTTCTTTGAACGATGTCATCGTTCCTTGAGAGACCACCCGTATCCATTAGACTTCCTTGCCTTTTGGCATTATTGAATTTCCTGATTTGATTGGCGGTTTCTTTTATTTTTTGGTTTCATTGTTTTTATTTATAGCTGTTAAAACCAGGTTTGTCTTCGATGCTACTACGGTAGCATTGATTTTATTTTGGTCGTCATTTTAGGTTGAATTGGTTGCAGGAGTTTGTTTTATGAGACATTTAGGTATTTTATAGAAAGTTATATTTGATAATAGTCTAGTTTGGAAAACCCTTTGCTTTGTTTTTTAAGTTTAATTGTTTGTTGCAGTTCTATACTAAAAGAAAAAAAATCAGCATTTATGATGTGATATCTAAATAGTATATATATTCTACGCGATGTATCGCATCCAATGTGATTCCTGGTGCAGTAAACCTTTATAAAATTTCATGCATAACAAGGCCATGGGAAATTTATTTATTTTAGTATTACGTGAAAGCTAAAATGGATTTTGGATTTTCAGACTTACTTTATGATTGATTATATGATTGTTAGAATATAAATAAGTGCTACTTAGTAAAATCATTTATTATGACCAAAGTTTTAAAAGCCAGACAGTACGTCCGGTGCCGGAGCCGCGGGGTTCCCCCTTCTCTCTTTCTCTCTCTCGACGTATTTTTTTAGTCTTCCTCTTCGCAAAAGCGAGGAGACGGTACGGTCGCCCGCATGTGGGGCAACCGTCCTTTTTTTAAAGACAGGCGCGCGTCCGGCAGCTAGTAAAATCATTTATTATGACCAAAATTTTAAAAGCTAGGCAGTACGTTCGATGCCGTCCGGTGCCGGAGCCGCTGGTTTCGCCCTTCTCTCTCTCTCTCTACGTATTTTTTTAGTCTTCCTCCTCGCAAAAGCGAGGAGACGGTACGGTCGCCCGCATGTGGGGCAACCGTCCATTTTTTTTTAAAGACACGGGCGCACGTCCGGCAGCTGCCGGTCGCCCCACACCCTTTTTTTTTGGATTTAATAATAAAATACGAAACCTGACAGATGCTGATATCTTACACACATCTGGTACTATTCGAAACCTCGCATCTCTGACTAATTCAACGTACCCAATTTTTGGAAGTTTCTTTACTTGGATTGCGTATGATACACAAATTCAAAAGTCCCTTTGCCTTCTTAGAAAACTGTCGGACTTCGTAAGTATCCCGGGAATCGCAAAATCCACAGCCATAACTGCAAAACCATCTTCCCAGAATAATGGTGAAAAACCATCTTCCTGGAAACATCAGCGGTCATCATCAAATCTTCCGCCCTCCTTCGAGCTATGACTAAGTAGTATGCCTTCCCTACAAGAACTATCAGATTCTTGAGAAAATAGCAGTGAATCCCACAAGTTACTTTAGGAAAGTAGTGGGTCACCATGCTAGTGGGTCAGTCACCTGAAATTGTGAATTCCATAGGACAAATCATCTATTTTTAGCTGGTATTTGATTCTTGAGGTGCTAAACGGACATGTCTATCAAAGTAGCAGAAAAATTATGGATTACTAAAATGTAATGTAATTACTATAGGCAACATTGTTGTTTAATCCTCTGAACTTTTACAAGATGGACCGCTATAATCTGAACTTTCAACCTTGCCCGCGAAAAACTTGAACTTTAAAAAAGGGACTATGGTAACCTAACCGTCAATTTTTTCCGTTTGATACCATTTAAACAGCTTACATGGCCTTTAATTATCCATGTGCCAAGTCGGCATATTGAATGCCACATCAACCACATAAGCGAAGCAAACGGAAAAAAGCTAATAGCAAGGTTATCAGTGTCTGTTTTTAGAAGTTCAGGGCTATCATGTGCGCGGTTGAAAGTTTAGGGTTATGTCGGCCCACTTTGTAAAAGTTCGGAGGACTAACAGTAATTTCTTGCCAATTATCATATAAGAGTGAGTCTACAACCTTGATGAAGCATGGGTGATAAGGTGTCATACCTCCAATAAGGATCAAATGAGAAGTGCGCCCATATCCGGAGGATCTGCTTGCTCTTTATCTCTTGCCTTTTTAGTTACTTCCTTGGCTCCACTTCTTTTCATTTCCTTTCTGACCTTATTTGATGTCCACTTCTTTTCACTAAAAATAGTCACAATAATCATTTTTTGTATCTTGGGCTCTCCAACATGTAAACTTCACACTTATTCAACAGAAATGCTAAATAAGTTCATGATCACATTCCACTTAAAAGTTTTTTATTAATATTAAAGAATTAGACAGTATAAAGGCTAGAAATCCTAGAATATACAAATAACATAAGTTAGATAATGTTGGACAAGCTCCAGCTAGATAATGTTTGAGTACAGTCAAGTTAGACCTATAACAAACATAAAGGGTGATATCTTCTTCATATTGTAGCAAAAGCTAAAATCCAGTAAACACTCTGCATGGTTCATGAATGCTTTCTTTTTCAATAATTCGGTTCCCATTAGCTTCCTGGAGATGGCCAAGTTGACAATTTTATGGAAAGTTTCAACCAAAGAGTTATCATTGTCATAGAGACAAAAGGCTGAAAAAAGCATGTTATTTTCTGTCCTCAAGGGACAAGGATGAGCAACTGGAAAATTGCATCCATAATCCACTTGCGGGTAAAATTCTCAAAAAGGTTAAGCATCAAGTTCAATAATCCTTCTGTGGGTATGTCACCTACGGAAAGCTTGCATAGTACCATGAAGCACTGCATTTAAATGCCGAATTTCCGTAAATAAGACCTCAAGATCAAACCCTTCTGCATTCGTTAGCAATTCAATATTATCCCTTCTAATTGTCGAAGTTCTTGCAGACTCTGGAGTTTTCATCACACAGAAGCACAATGTGAGATCATGAAGTTTACCCCGAGAATAACTACTTACAATTTGAAATTTTAATTTCCCTATGCAACTCTAAATTTAAAAGCTATAAATCACCCACAAACTAAGAAGAGTACAAGTTTATTAGACCGTACTTATATGTCTGTAAAGAAGATGATAGATTGCAGTTGCACTACATTTACCTAATAAAGAAAGGGAGTGCCAATTCTACGAGACATTATGCTAGATGTACAAGTAATGAGAAATTTTTGGCTGCAGATGAAGATAAAAACACATATAACTCAGTTTAAAACATGAAATGCTGGCATTAGTTGAGAGTATGAGAGCAAATTCTAGATGATCATTTACAGAAGCATGAAAAAGTATATGAAATAGTAAGAGGTATACCTTACACCTGAAGATTTCTTCTCTGACGAACCACAACAAGCTTTGTGCTTCTTTTTGGATCCACAAATGCATTCAGCCATTTTCTGAAGAAATACGCAAGATTTCATGAGCTCTAAATTACTCCCATTAGGAAAAAAATTTCAGTCTTCTATTGATTCAGATACCTTATCAGTATGCTGGTTGACTAGTTGAGCATTTGGTACATTTTGGTTGCATTTTATGTCTGCTGATGGTTCCTTGTGCTGGTCAAGACGTCCAATTTTACCATCTCCTGAGTAATCTCAAACCTTTAAGCAAGGTCAAAACGTGGGATCAAGAGCTGACAAAAGAAGTACTAAAGGGCAGAATTTGGGGTAAAATAGTCAAATCTTTCCTAATGCAAACATTAAGTTATTTGCTAAACCCTCGAAACAAACAAAATGAGTAATTAAAAGATTTGGTCAGAGACATGATGCCACACAGTTGCAGCTAATGAGCAGACGCATAACTATGTAGCCTAAGTATGTAGTGCTTTAATTCCTTTCGTATGCTGCAATGGCAACACTCCAACCGTTCGTTGCTATTAGATATTTAATTTTCTCTTCATGATCAAATCCTCTATGAGAACATTTGTTTCACATGACAACAACCAATACTTATTTGAGCAGACAAATATCACAGAGTACAAGTAAGTTCAGAACTATCAACTTCTTGCCTTCCACTCTACTCTTCAGAATGCAAACAAATAACTACTTAATTACAACATTCAAAATACAGAATAAAAAGGTAGTAATCCTAGTAGTGATATGCCAGACCATAAACTATAGATTCTATAGACGCGGCCCATCCGTGAAGCTCCTAGCTTTCAGTTACTGATCAGGGAAATTGATATGTATTGCAACTAATACATGGATTGTTGTCTATTAATCTCTCTGGCGCTTTCTTTAATGAATTTCTAAATCATGAGATAACACCACCTCAGAATGATTGGTTGGCAGATATTTATGGAGATTCTACCAAGTTGTTTTAAAAGCATATTTCTAATGGAGAGAGAGAGAGAGAGAGAGAGAGAGAGAGAGAGAGAGAGAGAGAGAGAGAGAGAGAGAGAGAGAGAGAGAGCACCATTTGGACTTTCCTGCTCAGAGGAACCATGGTTGTGGTTTCCGTTTCCATCTACTTGTTGTTCTGCAATGATAAATTCAATAGCAGCATCCACATCGCCATAGACTTCTTGAAGAACCTATATTAAAACAAAGCACATCAGTCACTACACAAGAGGATTATGGTACAAGAAGATTAATACGCCCACCAAAAGTTTGATACCGTAAAATACAATTATCATTTTTACCTGTTCAACTTTCTCAACATCTGCACAACCAGTACCAGCCATGACCAACTTAACCGAGCCACTTTCTGAAATATTATCCCTTGCTCCTTTTGTTTGGCTAGTAGCCAACTTGTTGTGGCCAGATGTAGACAAATTGGCATCAACCTTAGTGAGACATTTCTCAAATCAGCGAATTCACCACAAACATATATCATTCTCTCTAAAAAGCTACTTAACACAATTCCCAGCAGTTAGAACCTTGAGAACTATCGGCTTTGCAGGTCCTTCACTTAAATCATCCTTTGACCGTACACTGTTATAGTGTTCGCCGTCATGATATGATCTGTACCACGAATGTAATTCATCTACTCAACTTGACGTAAGATTTTGATAAAATTTAGCAAATCAATTGAGAAACATAAGGTGTTTACTAACGAAGCCACTATTAAAGAAAACAGACAACAGCAATATCCGGCGCTTGGTCTAGTCCTAAACAATCATGGAATTTATATTCTGGTAAGGATGAGAATTTGTCTAGTCCACAGGTCGACATTATATGTACATAAAGAAACTGGGTGGATACAAGAACATAGAACAAAAATGCTTGCAGTTTACGATTTTCAATAGCTGAACTAATAAGGACAAAGTGAGGGGTCTTGGTCCACGACAATACAGTTAGTGAAGAAAGTTTATGAACGCAAGAAACATAGGATTTGCAGTTCCTGATATTTAAATTCGCAAGAACTCTCTTAAATACATCATATATATATATATATATATATATATATATATATATATATATATATATATATATATATATATATATATATATATATATATATATATATCTCCACTCGACAGGAGCTCGGCCCGCTCCTGTCGAGTCCGTAGCCGTTGGATCGCGGCGATCCGACGGCTGAAATCCGACCGAGCTCTTTAAAAACACGCGCGTGATGTCGGCCGTCGGATCGCCGAGGTGATCCGACGGCTGAAATCGATCCGAGCTCTTACAAAACACGCGCGTGATCTCAGCCGTCGGATCGTCGCGATCCGACGGCTGCTGAGTCGACAGGAGCGAGCCGTGCTCCTGTCGAGTGGAGATTAGCATCTCTCTCTCTCTCTCTCTCTATATATATATATATATATATATATATATATATATAAGGACAAAGTGAGTGGTCTTGGTCCACGACAATACAGTTAGTGAAGAAAGTTTATGAACGCAAGAAACATAGGATTTGCAGTTCCTGATATTTAAATTCCCAAGAACTCTCTTAATACATCATATATATATATATATAATAGAGAGAGAGAGAGAGAGAGAGAGAGAGAGAGAGAGAGAGAGAGAGAGAGGCCATTCTCATGTCGACCTGAGGATAAGATTCGTAAGGTCGTATTAGCGACCGTTGGATCGAACAGCTTGATCGAGTTCATATTTTGATCAATGGTCCAAATCTTCTCTTAGAAGATAAGATCTGGACCGTTGATCGAGCAGCTTGATTTAGATCAACGGTCCATAGCTTATCTTCTAAGTTAAAATCTGGACCATTGATTAAGATAAGATCCGGACTGTTGAACTTGAACAAGCTGTTCAATCTAAACGGTCGCTAATGCGACCTTATGGATCTTATCATCAGCTCGACCTAAAAATAGCCTCTATGTGTGTGTGTTTGTGTGTGTATTTGTGTGTGTATACGCGCGCGTCTGTGTTCACCCAATCAAAGTACGAAACTGTTTTATTGCCCACTGCTTCCCCCCACCCACCGCCCACTCCAAAACCCACCCACTCATCTCTCTTACCCCTACCCAACCTCCATGTACCTCACCAAATCCCCACCATACACTCCTACATAGTGGGTGAATGGATGGGTGATTGAGTTGGTGCTTTAGCATTATTGTTCACGTTATAGGAAACTTACAAATGAATCATACTAGCTTCATGTTCCTGAAAATTCCTTATGTACCAACGAGGCGACATATTCTGCATAACAAAATTTAAAATAAGTATTCCGCATAACAAAATTTGAAATATATATTAAATTTCTCAAAAACATAACAGGCACGGTTAAGCCTACCAGCTAAACAACGATATCTAGATACATCTAGTTCCAAAAGTAACAATTCAATAGTGCATAACTCTAATTTCTATCAAAATATTCACTTCTATGTGGAATTTCTGCCTATGTTGGATATGCATTAGGAAGAAGAAAAGACAAAGCCAAGTCCAACAGTTAACTATGACATTAACCTAAGCACATACTGACCTACAAGGTATGTAAAACCTTCTCTCAAAAAGATTTTGAGCCATAGTTATAAGCAATCATCATTAAGACTTATACCAGCAACTTTGACTCATACTCCTTTTTTCTCAAATAGACAATGAAAGTGTAAGGCACATGGTTATACCTAAGCATGTTATGCAACACACAAGCATCAAGCATCAAGATAGAAGCACGAAATGCAACTATCGCTGAAAATCTTATTGCAATATGATGATTGCCAAGGTTCCCTATTGAAGCTACCAAAATACGCTTTTCCTACTGCATTACGCCAAATGAAAGTTGTTTGTGGTAAGTATCAACATCATAATATTGGACATTACTATAACAGGTACATCATCATCTGCTTTGAATAAATGATAAATTAGAGTTTCTGAGGACTTGCTCGATGAATACAAATATTTCTTTTGGTAGCAAGTGAAGCTGCTTGCAATTCCATGTTGCCTGCCCAAGTACCATCTTCTTCCATAGACTGGCAATATTCGTCGAAAGGGACGTCATCCTCGATAAATGGTTCAAACTCCTCCCGATGATTCTACAATATTGCATTAGGAAAGCTATAAGCTGTTCAAGTTCGTGGTATTTTAGGTGACAAAACTAGTGACTAAGAGATTAGAGACCTTCCTGGATTTAGATTGTATTGAAGAAGAGTTTAAAACAAGATCAACAGTCAACCAACATAATAAATCACGAAAGCTCAAAGCCATCTCATTGGGGTATAAGTACCAGCAGTCATGTTGTGAGGAATAAATGCATGATAGGAAATAAAACACATTAAGATAAACACCCAACAACTTTAATCAAAATAAAGGTCCAAGCTATACCCTAATGTGTTGGACCACCATATGGCGATACTTTTGATGTTCGTCTTCATTCCCTTCTAGCTGGTCGGCTAGAGCTCTGTAGATGATCAAGTAATTAGCATCAGGCTAGTTGACAAAAAAGTATCATACAATATTGATTTCTAATGCAGTAATGCTCACAGGCAGTAGGCAAATAAATAAACAAACCTAAAGAAACAATTGCCATCTCCAGTGATTTCAACAATTTTCAATCCCAATGCATCGAGTTGAGACCTAAACTGCGTCAGGTCACCCCTTTTCCCTTGCTTCTTTGACTATATACACAAATTTCATTGAATGAAAAAACAACACAATGAAATAAATAAAAAATAAAAATAAAAACTTAACAACAACATTGAAAAGAATAACTTGTCTTTGCACATAGGGAAGGACATCAAGATGATGCACAACATGCAGAATCAAAGAATAGGATAGCATAGTCTTAATGTTTTAAGGAACGCAGGAAACACGCAACAGCAAGGCCAGCAGCATGTTGACGTATACAAATGGCAAAAAAGCTGCTGTGAACCGGAATTCCTTCATGCATGACCAGAACTGGGCTCACTAGTATGATATTAACATTAGCTGGCTAAATGGGAACAATAACATTTAAAACAATACATTTCACTAACTTAAATCAATCATCGTAATCATCATTCAGAACGCAGGAAGCCACATTTACTAACACTTGACAATTTCTGATTACAGAAGTCTGTTTTCCCTATTGAATCATTCGACAAATTCAACTTGTACCTAATGTTCATCAATTAATCTAAAGAAGACTCTAAATAATACATTAGCAAAGAAAATTCACTCACATAATAACATAATGGACACAAATAAACACTCCACCTTTTCAATTAACACGAAATCACATTCCGTAGTTCTATTTTATCAAACTCGTTCAGACACTCCAATTAGCAGTTCCAATAAGTTCATATCTAGTTCATCCCTGATCGAGAATCTCGTAACCGTATAATTAAAGCAGGTTAAACTATTAAACTATGTAACATTTCTAAATAGTTCAAGAATCTTGATGAGCTCAATCAAATTGTTTGCAAAACTAGACCAAGAATTGGAAGGGATGAAATGAAATCAATCAAAATCGAATAGAAATTAAGGATAATGAAGCAAGATATGGTGATGATGATTGAGCAAAGATAACAGGAGAAGAAATCTGACTGCTGCATTGAACTTCTTCTTGGGCTGCCTGCGGTGCTTGGGCTGCGCCATCGCAATCAGGACACCTCGCGAATGAATGGACAGCGCTTTTATAGCACCTTGTTTGCCCATTAATTAATTAATAATTAATTTTTTTTTCCCCACTAATCGACGCTGACGTTGGAGTATATCTAATATACTTATATACAGACAATATTTATGCTCAAAATAATTAACTAAGAGCATCACCTGATACAACTGCATACAGTATACTTGAATAATTGTTATATATAGTTCAATATATTACGTATAGTTCTGATTACATTAGAACCGTCAAGATCTTCTGAAAAATAGTATTTATGTTATATTAGCGTCCACTCGTCTTAAGCAAGGGATGATATAAATAAATAAAATAACATGACAATACATAGATTAGAAGCAAACCAGTAAGTTATCTAGACAACGGCGTCATTAGCGAATTCGCCGCTGTCATTCCGCTCGTTATATAGCTAAGTCTTCATAATTCTAAATAATTAAGATTCTACATAATGGTCCCAAGCCCCCAGCGCGAGCGGCTCGGACGTTCGCCTCATAAAGCGAACATCCCCAGTTCGACTCCATGAGGCGTCCCTTAAAAAGGGTGTGGTGGTAAAAAACCCACATTAATCTCGTGGGGAGTAAAATAGGCACTGATTTGATATCTGCCCTACCCGTAAGGATGTGATCCCTTAATTGGTGGAATAGAGATCGGTGCCACCCGTGGCTTTACCTGTTACGATGGTCGCTCAAAGAGAGCCGGTTACGGGCATTGTTTTTTACACTTATTACCAAGCGTACATAAAGTGACCAGGATCCATCACAGCCTATCTATACCGCTCTTATCCGTTGATATGCTGCTTTTTAATCGGCCAACATTCAGTGCTATACAAAATAGTCGATTTTATGACAGTACAATAATACTGCTCTTCAGTTTATAGAAAAATTTCAATCACACAAAATTCATAGCACATGAATTGAACTTTATACTGCTCAAAATTAAAAACATGCCATGTGATTTTCCATATGCCAACTTCATTGATAATCATGGTTGAAATACTAACATTTTTCCCCCAAAAAACAAAAAAAAATAAAAATATATATATATAAAAAAAAATCACAATTTCACAAACCCTTGAACAAAATCACCAAGGGCAAAAGAAGCAGCAAAATATTCTTACATATCTTTTTCTTTTGAGGAATTCTAAAACACTCTTACAGATCTGAACACAAGTTAGACTAACTCCTGATTCAGTAAGATCGGCGGCGCGCGAATCACTTTACACGACGCCTCATTTGTATGCTCGCTTGATAATCATGAGCTTCTCTTCCGCGACTTCTCGTTCGCGTATAAAATCATTCCAGTCATCCAAAAACTGTACATCTATAGTAGCATTTTTCTGAATCCTGCTTCTATTTACAGGTGGTTCTACCCCCACCCAAAAAAAAAAAAAAAAAAAAAAAAAAAAAAGAAATCCTGAACACACTTGCCAACACAAAGAAAATTGGAAAAAAAAAACCAAATCTTACAGCACCTCCTATACCTCCTTACGGTTGAAACGCATTTGCATCACATTATCCTCGAATTATGAAAAACCCGAGTTCGTGGCCTGGCTCTAACGATTGTTTCATCAGTCTGGCGAATCAACTCGGACAGTCTCCATGGTTTCTGCCACTTCCATTTAAACTGTAGTATCCACTGGTGATGACTCCTCTTCCATTTCCAAAGTTTTCCTGATTGTCCAGCCAATGCTAGTCTCTTTCCCCTTGATAGTTGTCCGAGCGGGATTGCCTGAAGTTTAAAAAACAAAAATAATTAAAAAATAATGCGCATGCTAAAAATTCAAATAAATTATTGCATGACGTGAATGGACCTTTGTCATTTGCTCGTTATAATTTTTAGCCTCTCGAATTGATCCGCTTGCTATACCCGCAGTGAACTTGAGCTGTTTCTGAGCAGGCGTTGGAATTGGAGATAGAGGGGTGCTGCTCTCATCGGCAGCATGCTTGAGTGAGCCATTTGAGGTACCCTAAAAAACAAAGTTACATTTTTTTTAAGAAAAAAATTAGGTATTAAATGAATATGATGGTTAGGGCTGAGCATTACCCGAACCTACCCGAAAAATCGAACCGAACCGATCCGAACAAAGTCAAAATTTCGGGTTCGGTTCGGGTCGGGTTCGGTTCGGGTCGGCATTTTAATAGTTCGGATCTATATATTATTCGGTTCGGGTTCGGTAATCGAATTTCGGGTCGGTTCGGGTTGGACCCGAATTATCCTAACGAGTCATATTTTAATTAGTTTTCGTTAGTTTTATGTGCTAATTTTTCCTTTTTAAACAAAACATTCATATTATAACTATTCGGATCGATCCGAACCGATCCGAATTCGAATTGGTAGTGAATAAAATTAACTTTTACTATTATTCGGGTCAACCCGAACTAACCCGAATTTTAGTCGGTTCGGGTCGGTTCGGGTTGAAACGAAATTCGGGTCGGTTCGGATCCGAAGGTATTCAGTTCGGGTCAGCCTTAAAATTTCGGTTCGGTTCGGGTTGACCCGAATGCTCAGCCCTAATGATGGTCATTGGGATGTGTGAGATACACACGTCTAGGGATGTGAGGACGAGATTAAACGTTGTAGCAAATGGTGTATAGTTGTTGCTATAAGAATTTAAGATGCCCTTGTTATCTTGATTTATCATGTATTAATCCTATCAATTCAACAAAGTTATGGCAGTGTCGCCTCTACCTTTCATCCAGAGTTTCGGGTTTATTTTAAAGGTTAAACAAAATTGAAATCAGACACAAATTTCATTCTTTTCTTCTATCAATGCATGGGAAAAAAACAAAAACTGTAGAAATCTCAAAATTTGTCCAAAGTTCTCCCAAAATTCAAGCTTGAATTCTTAAAAGTGGACATGATTGTTTTTTTTTGGATAGTTTGGGGGCTCCAATATACTCAAAGATAACGCATTTATCCCATACGATACGACTTACCGATGCTAGTGTGGGAGATGCAACAGCAGGTGCAGATTCTCTCATCTTCAGCTGTTTTTCCACTTCTTTCCTTCGTGCCTCACTTTGCCGGAGAATGACAACAAGCTCCTTCAGCTGCTCCTTTAACTCGTTGATCTCGGTTTCTTTGTCTTTTAATTGACACCTGTTTGCACAATTTTTTTTTTTTTTTTTCCATAATTAAGGTGTTGCATTTGATTCACAATTCATAAATGAAGAGATACATATTCATGTTTCATACTTGTGGATTTATTTTTGCTTGAGACCAAACAAAAAAAAAAAGAAGAAGTGGAAGCATGGTTTTCGGTGCCGGTCGGCACAGCCCGGGCTGTGCCGGGCGGCACGTGCCTGTTCCGACAGTTGTCGGTGCGGCACGTGTCAAAAAATCTTATATTTAAAATTTAAAATTAATTTTTTATTTTTTTTTATTTTTTTAAAAATAACAAATAAATATATATCCGCACGGTCGGCACGTGCCGGAATTTGAGTTCACCGAAACTCGGCTTGGCTCGGTACAGAAAATCTTGACTGGAAGCTCCAGGTTCTTTTTCTTCTTAACGGGATCAACTTTGGGAAATAAGCAAGTTTTAATTATTAGAAAAATAAAACAAACACATAATTTTGTGTTGTATTACTATATAGTTTCTTGATTATGATACTATTTAAGCAAAACGAAGATAATACGAAGCGAATATTTCTTCTTAAACACACCTTGATTCTGCCGCAATGTTAAACATATGCTGAAGCAAGCTTTTAGCCTCTCCCATTTGCTTCAATTGATTCCATCGTCCGCGTGAAGTCATCGCCCTTTCCCTTTCCTCCGCTTCAGCGAGTTGGGCGGCCATAGCTGCGAGAGTATTAGAAGAAATTGTGACCATGTTCTCGAGTGACACTATTCTCGCCATTTTAGCATCTGGTGACATGGCTGATACTCTGAAATACAATAAAACCAATTTAAAAAAATATATATAGTGAAAAATATAGAATTTTTCGCCAAGAAAAGAATTTGGATTTTGTACCTAGGGTATTTGTTCTTTCCTCTTGGAGGATTAAGACCTCCATTACATGTATCCTCTTGTTTTAAAATGCTGAGCTCTTCAACTAATGAAGCTCGTCTACAGAAAAAGAAAGAAAGAAGAAATTGGAAACCAGAATATATAAGACGCATGATCTAAATATCTAAAATGGAAAATAAGAAGGATTAAAACTCAAATTTCATACAGTTGGCTTTGTTTATCGTATTCGCAGCGGACTTCATGCACATTGACTACGACTTCTAGCTCATGATCTATCCAACGCTGCAACGACTTCTCGTTCATCTGAAACAAGAAAATAAAAAATCATTTAATGACAAGTTTTTTCAATGACGCCATAATATTTGTTAAAGGAACTAACATGTGGAGTGAAGTTACCTGAAAGGATGGTGAATGGCCGTTTGCAGAGGCTGACGGCAAATAAAGAAGGAATTAGACATTTTTATTAGATTAATTGCATTTAGCAAATTCAAGCTTCTAGATTTTCTTGGGTTGTCAACAGATTTATCCTAATCCAGACTCAATAACATCAATCAATTCTTAGTCAAACATTTTCATAACTGGAATTGGAATAAAACGACCAAGGAATAAAAATCTACAATAATCGGAAATTCTATGTACTCAGCAAAAGAGGTAGGAATTTGCAAAAATGGTCATAAAGCAACAAAATTTTGAAAAAAAATGACTACCGGCGCTTTCACGTGTTGAAGATTTACGAGCTTCGAGCAACTCTTTCAATTTTTTCGTAGCCATTGCAGCCTCCTCTGTCTTTCTCTGAAGAACCTGCATGATAAAAGCTTCCATAATTCTCAGTGACTACATCAAAAGAAAGCTACTAACTTGATACTATTGCATGTTGAAAAATAATATTGACATCATGAATCTAATTGACCGCTTGACTCAAAATTGCTGCTTAAAATTCATAATATTAAAATGCAGTATCTACTATTGATACTCTTTAATCGCGCAAGCAATTTTTTAAGCTATTGCATAACACATCACATGATAACAAAAAAAAAAAACTTCTTTCACAAGATGATGAACATAATAGAAACTAATGTTAAAATATGTATTTAGATGCTACCATCTTTTGTCTCTGGTTCAATGCCTGAAGCTTGTGTCGTTCATACTCGTTCCTCCTCCCCTCCTTCCTTAACTACATGAGGAAAAAATTTGTAATAAGTAAGACGATGCATAAAATTGTCCAAATTAATTGCTAAAGAATTGAAAATGGAAGGGAGGGTTTTTCAATTTTCCCACCAGAACGAGCACGTACCTGCAAGAGTTCCTTTTCCCGAGATGCCTTCCACTGCCTAAATTGCTCTGCTTCTTGCTTTATTTTGTGTTGCAATTGAACCTAGATTATCAGAATTATCACATTTGTGAAATAAGTAATCATGACAAGTTTTGGGAAGAAACTAGAGCAAGGTTTTATGTACCGAGCCAAGACGAATTTCGGTAAAATCAAATCCCGGCACATGCCGACCGTGCCGATATATTATTTGTTATTTTAAAAAAAATAATAAAACAAAAAAAAAAAATTAATTTAAAAATTCAAATATAAGATTTTTTTGGCACGTGTCGTGCCGGTTCATGCCGTGCCGACAACTACCAAAACAGGCACGTGCCGCCCGGACGGGTTGTGCCGACCGGCACCGAAAACCATGAACTAGAGAGACTGACAAGTGATAACAAAGAACGGCAATAACCTTTTGTGCCTTAATGCACTGGATGTCTTCTTGCAATTTTTTTGCGGCTTCTTCACTCTTTTGCTTTTGCTTTAGAAGCTGAACTTGATTTTCTTGTTTTTTCTTGAGATCCAAAATCTGGATTTAAGTTCGCAATTAGTTTATCAAAATACTCTTCCAACATGAGCAACACATGCGCAATTAGTTACCTGCGCTTCGAGTGCCTTTAATTTCTGAACGTGGATATCCGGCAATTTGTGCGTTTGTCCATCCGAATTTGCAGCAAGGCTTTCAACTTCAGCTAACAGACGATCTCTCTCTTGCTAAATTTTCCACAGTTATAAACATTTTAATGACATGGAGGATAATTACTCTCAAGTCTCAACTATGATTCAGAGCACATAGGAGTTTACAAACCTGCACCGTTCGTTTCTCCTCTTCTAGTTCCAAGAGTTTTTTTCTGAAATGTTGGCTGAGTGTAACAGGCTCAATGGATCCAAACATTTTCATCTCATGCTGCAATAGAAAGAAGGTTATCAGTTGTTTACTAGGATCTCAACTTTTAGTTTTATCGCTTCATAACAGGAATTAGTTGAAGAAGGGAAATAATTAACTGTTAACTGATTATTTTTTTGCTGAAGAAGAAGATGCAACACACAAGTTCATTCACAATTAAGGACAAGGGTGGAGCTTGTATCTTCAGCATCTCTTACGAACAGTTGCACATGACTGGCCCATTTTGACTTTCAAGTTTTATATTTGATTATTACTGGAGTTATAAAGGCCGAGGGTCCTAGGAAATCAGTCTCCTCTATATAATGGCTGCGTACGCTGTCACACAGTGAGATTTGGCCGAACTAGACTCGATCAAACCTGTTGTACAAACGGCTCCGAAGGGCGCGCGGGCCTAATTGAATGATCGGGGGTTACACAATAGCCACTAAGGAGCTTTAATGCGGGAGTTACAAAACTGAAGGGTCTACAGGAGTTACATATCTTAAGGACCAGAACTAACTCCTCTGTAATGCCTCTTAGTGACCATAGGAATTCTTGTAACTGTCCAAGGGACATGTATATATAGACTGCCTTGTAGAGAGACTAGACACCTCTCACTTTTTCTTCATCTAGTAAAACCGGGTATTCCCCACCAATCTCTCTCGTTCTTGTTTAGGGTCAGGCTGAACTTAAACCATTCGGGATCTAAGTGCCGCGCGGGTCACTAGGAATTTCTAGCCCCATGACAACGCTTTACCTTCCCAGACTTTGCTCGGGCAGGACTTATCACTAGGTGGTTGTTGTCGTCGCCATGGAGTTAAATTTGCCAATCTCATCTTCGCCAAGTATATTAAAAAACATGCTGGAATTCAATATTACCTCTTTCTGCTCAAGGCGTTTATTTAGTTCGTTCAATTCCTTTCCCATGCTATCTTGTATGATGTTGTACTCCCATTCTTTTGCAGCTTCTTCATCAAAGTCCTTACAGTTATCACCTAAGCACATAAAGAAAATATTTTTATAAAGTTGTGCAAATCAGCCTGAAACATTCGTAGAGATACAAGGAGAAAATATTATTTTCGAATATAAAATTTGACCTATTAGTTAAAAATATATATAATTTTTAAACTTACCAAAAAAAAGGAGTTTTTTTTTTTTTTTACCTCTTAAGGATTCAGTCATGCGGATATCACATGTTTCTGTACTCTGCAAACTCCTCTTCAACCCTTCTGATTTTACAAAGTATGCTTCAGCATTCTGACCATCACATAAAACTCATCGTCATTTACTATTAAGCATACAAAAACCAACGCAACTTCTCTGATATATCTATATATATACACACACACACAAACCCCCTATCTATAGATTACTTATCTCTGTGTGTGAGTATCTAGTTTATATACTATCCGGTTGTTTTTCGGAGGGAACGACAAAAGTCAAGAAGCATACTTGATATTCTGTTTCATAATGCTCTATAGGAGCATATCGACTGTGGTATTCTTGTAATTCCCTAGTAAGGATTGCATTAGTAGCTTCAAGGCTGGAAATTCTTTCCTTCAGAACCTGCAGAAAATTTTCATTATGTGCAAAATATCTTTGATAATCTTTCCAATATGCAATTAAAGGCTCCATTATCAAATATATTTGTGTTAAATCAAATCCTAATACAAAATACCACACCTGAATTTCATCGATGGAATTTCCACTTCCGCGAGTATAAAGTAGCTCTGCCTGCAAGCATTCCAGTTGTTTTCGCATTTTTCGCATCTCATCGGATACTGGATTTCTGTTAACCTGAAAAATAGACAGCATTTAATTAAATACAGGTCTCATATGTACGTAAAAGATAAAGAAAGGACCAATCTGCAAAAGATTAAGCAAATTTCAAAATTACAGACGCACGATTGGTTTATTCTGAATATTTCGAGCACGGTTAGCATATTTTAGAGTGTTGAGAGTTTCCTCCACATTAACATCTGCGGGGCTGATGCAAGCTGCATATAGAAACAATTTAATTAAAAATTTATAATGGAACATAAAATCAATGGTGTAATATAGAGCCCCATAGTTGTGAAAGACTATCAGCATTCACATAATCAAGATGGTAAGCATTTGAAATGCCATGAGCATAGAAGATGAATGACTCCATTACCAATCATAACTGTCCTGCTATTTCCTCCAAGAGAATCCTGTCCGAAAATGAATAGATATATTAGACTTCATTTAATAAGCACTTCATAAGAGGAGCTAAAACTTGAATACTATGTAGTTATACATTTCATATTTGACAAAGCTATGCTGACTATATGGGAAAAGAATATCTTCGATTATCAAATTGCACAACAAAAGTGATTATAGATCCACACCGTCAAATCTTAAGAATGAAGTTCAGATTTTTTTTTTTAAGTTTATATAATAATAAATAAATAAAAAATAAAAAAATAAAAAAACCTGCAAGAGCCGTGTAAGTTTGCTGTCACGATAGGGAACGTGGGACCCATCTTTTCGTTTTTTCTCATCTCCAAGAGCGCTTATGACATTGCCAAGTGCAAGTAGTCCCTTGTTTATATGAACCCCTTCATCAAATAAGTTTATGAATTTAAATGTCAATCTAACTCGAAGCAATGGTACTATAAGGTTTTTGAGTTTGAGCAGCGCCGAGTACCTTCCTTGAAACGCTGACCATCTGAACCAGTTCTTTTTGCCCTCTCTGATCCAGCAAGATCTACCAAATGAAGCTTAGCACACAGATAATCTTCAACCTCGTTTGAACAACCATCGATTGTGAAATTAGAATCATCATGACGCATTTGCTCTACTGTGATTGTGAAGATTGCATGCGATCGGCTGCAATATGATGGGTATTTTAAAATTAATAGAAAATAAATTCCAGCTAAAAAATGGCTAAAATACAAGATATAAATTGAAATTTTCTCTTCTCTGTGCAGTGTTATATACATTTCATAGCAGAACTTTTCTTCACTTACCAAGGCACATACGAAGTAAAAGTGTCTCTTTTCTGATGTTTTAATTAAATATTTAAGATGCATATATCAATATGTATCATTAATGTATGTATATGTATATGTTTCAATACTATCATCAGAACAATTTACTTATTACATTGTATACTCATTAAGAGCTCTAGGATGAATTTTGCTCAATGACTATCTAGCTTCTAATTAGATATATATCACTAACAAAAAATGGATTGAGACTTTCAAATTACTTCAGGATAGTCATATATATACATCCATTTTCAATATTTTATCACACAATTGTGATGCATTTTAAATGCTTAGTAGTAATAAACAGAAGACATTATAGTGATATCTAGTACCGAATTTTGAGTTTCCGTAAAAAATATCAACTCTTGACGTCTAAATTGAGAGTTATTCTTTGGAAAATGCCATTCATCAGGGGCCCTGATGCCTCTGATGAAATCAAGGCCGTCCAGAGCACCTCGGGATACGCGCAAACGCATCCCGAGGTGCTCTGGACAGCCCAGATCGCATCAGGGGGCCCTGATGAATAGCAGTTCTCTATTCTTTTGTCTTGCATTCATCGAGCAGTTGACTTTCAACTTTATTGTAGAGTATCTAAAATAATTAAATAAGAATTCACCTCGACTGGTTGTTCATGTTTGTACTTCCCGTAGCACGGTTCAAGGAACCTTGATCAAGACATGCAGCCATTTCTTTTTGCGTACACACATCAATTTCTGTAGATCCAGATAGAGTAATTACTCCATTCGACGCTTCACGTATTTGTAACGGAGGCTTCCCTGCAACTGTTACTTTCCCCGGATGAACATTTGCAGACTCGAGTTTTCCAAGTGTTGCAGAATCTAACAAGTCTCTTACTTCTTCCTTAAGAATCTGTATAACCAAAATGTTTGTCATAATATCCCAACAAATTTCTGTACATAATAAATATGACCAAAAATAAAACTGGTTTTCTAGAATATCTTCCTTAAGCAAGAAGGGGAATTCTCTTTCCATTTATAGGTTCCACCTAAAATTCAACTTTTTATAATTTGAATTTATGGAAGGATTACTTCATTTGTCAAAAAGTTTAGTAATTGTTTAGAAAAAAGTCAGTTCAAGTGACTGTTGATGTAATAAAATTGGTTTGCTAGAATATCTTCCTTGAGCAAGAAGGGACCTTCTCTTTCCATTTATAGGTAGCACCTAAAATTCAATTTTTTATTTGCTGAATTTACGGACGGATTACTTCATTTGTCAAAAAGTTTGGTAATTTTGTTCAGAAGTCAGTTCAAGCAACTGTTAATGGCAGAAAAGAAAACAACATATTTGACGGCCTCGATAGAAGCTATCGGAGGATATTAAATTTTAACTATACCTCAATGAAAGAAACTCTTAACTGGAAGTCAGCTTGTTGCTTCAATGTCTCGATCTTATCGAATAATACATTCATAACCTGTTGAATCAGCCCGGTCTGGCAATCCTTACCCCCTGTTCCCATGGTGTATGTTTTCCCTGAACCTGTCTGCAACAGATCAAAATGTTAAACCATTACAAATATATTGAAGATTCGGGAGAAAAAAAGGCGCTCTTTTTTTTAAAAAAAATGTTACCTCCCTTTATCCCCTCGAGGGGAGAGGGTCAAGAAAACAGGTGCCAACTGCTACATAATGTAATGGAAAAAAAAAAATTCCGTATGACGATATAGAGGGTAACTAACCTGACCGTATGCCAGAACGGTGGCATTATAACCTTGAAAAAGCCCATCGACAAGTGGAGCGACACATTCATCGAACATAGAGGATGATGGAGAACCACTACCTCCGTATACATGATCGAAAGTGAAAGAGTGTGTTCCAATTTGTATCTATATGGCAGCATAAACGGATACATCATAAACATACTTCATACAAGAAAATTCAAATTTTGAAGATTTAAAAGCATGGCATCTTATCACCTGTTATTCCTTATTCGCAGAGATTTTATCTCGGCAACATTTAGTTCTTTCTCATTTGAGCCTTGAAATTATATTTTATTTTGTATAAAGTCTTCCTAGTAGGATTTGTTTTTGTAGAATCTCAGAAGCATCTAGAAAAACCCTTGGCCTATATGTCATATCTATTCAGCAAGAGCAACTCGAAATTCCAAGCCTGACAGCTCATCACTACTAAATTTTAACATTTAAAGCTTACAGCTTGATTAGATCTCCCTCAATGAAATGGAAGTAAGAAAAATTTTTCTCAAAAAAAAAAAAAAAAAAAAAAAGAAAAAAGAAAGAAACCCAAATGTTCTTGAGTGTTTATATAATTATGTAAACAATTTGCTCATCAACTACAAAACAAATCATATCCAAAAAAAGAGAAAACTAGTAGAAACACCAAGAGAGAGAGAGAGAGAGAGATTGATATTCTCATACTACAACTAAAAACAACAATCAGGTGACTATAAAACTAAAACTTCTCTTTAAAGAAAAGTCTAATAAACTAAAATCTGAAAAAAAAGGTTACCTGAGGCTTTGCAGGGACAACAGTTACACAATCTTTACATCCTTGTAACCTCTCATCGCCGATGAGCGGCCGGATATGCACTGCTACCTTTACACAGCAATCCTCCCCTCCCCCATTCTCCATCACCATCTTTTTGTTGCAGAAATCTTCAGAATCCTTGATATTTCCCCAGAAAGATCAACTTTTTATGAATGTAGAAAACAAACCTCGGGCTAAAGTAATCACTTGAATCCTTGATGCAATCCCACCAAGAAAGAATCTTTTTACCAATTTATGAACAGTGAACACATATGACCACAGAGCTCAGCAATTCATGAAGAAAATTGAGGGATTCAAGGGGAATAGCATTCTGGGTAGTGTGAAATCACTTGAACCCTTAGCAAGATAGAATTTTTAACCAATGTATTGCTGAATATCTAAAATTCAACAAGAAAATTCGAGGAATTTAAGAAAACTAGAGCTCTGGATCGTGTAAAAGAACTAAATCCTTAGCAAGTAGAGTTTATAACCAATGAACAACCAAAATCTATGACCCAACAACCAAGATAAGGAATTCAAGGGGAAAACACAACACTGTGAATAATGTACTTGAATCAATCCTTAATGGGGAAAGGGGAATATAAAGTTTCTATAAATTTATGGCTACACAAATCCGTATTATGCATGCATTGAATGAGATAGCAACAGGGTGAGTGTGAATTTAAGAACAATCTAAGAACAATCAATCTAAGGTGGGGGAAAAAAAGGCAATGCAAGAATGATTGAGAAATTTGGCAGTTGATATGGGTTTGTTAGGTTTTTTTTGTAACAGTAAAGAAAGCAACTGAAAGAGCTCTGACAACAACCCACAATCTCTCTCTATCTTGCCTCCAAACTGACTGCAAGTCTAAGGAAAGTTGAGGTGGAGGTGGGAGACGTGGGGGAGAAGATGGCAGTAGGAGAGGGGAAGTACCTTCTACACCACTCTTTTCCCACAGTGCCCCCTTCAATTTCTACATACTATACTATACCCACAATACCCCTGAAACCTCTCTTCTTCTTCTTCGTATGCTATTGATATCCTTCCCAGAATGGTCTCATAGGTGTCTGTAGGTACTAAGGAAGCTGGATGGGTGGCTGTATGAACAGTGAAAGTGGTGGTTGGTGTTTGGCAATCTCAAGGACACTGCTGTTGATCTGTTACCATTCACCTTCAATCAAATATATATATATATATATATATATAACTATTAAATAACATTAATCTCAATGGTGTTTGCTTGCATCCATATCTACATATAATATTATATATATAGTAACACATCAATTGCATAGAGATGAGAAGACTTGGGTCTTCATGATTATTATTAAATCTTTTTTTTTTTTTCTCCATAGATGTACCTCTATCCAGTTTATTCTCAAAAATCTTATATGCATTTGGAAATAATGTCAAAATAAATCACCCTTATATTTACAACTTTTTTAAAGTGCTCTTGATAAAAAAATTTAAAAAATATTTTAAATGATTAGTTTAGTATTTCAACCGGTTAGTATAATATTATCAACACTTATATCGTTGTATCTTCATTGAAATATTATGGACGAGTTATCTTAGTAAACTTGCGAGCTTAAAAAATATTCCGGACGAGCTGAAAGAATATTCCGGCGAGCTAAAAATATGTTCTAGAAAACTAATTTAGTATTTTAATTTGAGTAATTAATTTGTTCAAATTATACAAAAATATATTTTTTTTGAGAAAACCCATGAATTTTTCCGTATAATTTGGAAAACTCATTTTCCCAAGAAAAATTTTGAAAAAGAAAAACATATACAATAATACATAAACTGAATTAGAATGCCCAAATATAGTTGCACTTGGTTCTTTCAATATCAACTCCAAGTGTGGATATTCTTATTATTAAAACCATCATTCTTACACAACAATATGACCATTCTAATATGAAAATTTTAGGAGTTAAATGATATATATATATATATATATATATATATATATAGAGAGAGAGAGAGAGAGAGAGAGAGAGAGAGAGAGAGAGAGAGAGAGAGAGACCAGAACCAGAGGTTGTAATAATAAAAATATCAGAATTCAATTGTCCTAATATGGAAAGGATTTATGAATTCCTCGGAAAAAAATGTGTGAGCATGTTTTAACAATGATGGAAAGACGATCCTTGAAAAAAAAAATAGTAAAACAGTTACGACAATTGACAAAAAAAAAAAATATTTCCACAAAAGATATAAAAAATGTAGGAATACTTGCATATTTACATTACCCTATTATGCTAAGATCATTATATCATTATAATATGGATGATTCTTCCATAATAAAAGACGAATTCAAGGTACAAAACCACCCCGACACCATTTTTTTCGGCAGTATTTTATCCAAGTTCCGAGGGATCACATATACGCGCCACTCGGTTAGTCCTGATTCCTCCATTATATGCTTAGAATTTAAAGGAACAGAGCATGTGATATTGGAACATCTTACACAGCAATGCATGCATAAAAGTGGATGCTTCTTCCATGTTGTTAGTGATGGTCCTTCTCAAAAAGAAACAAAGGCAAGTGCAAAAAGTAAAGACCCTAAAAAATAAAAAAAAAGAAAAGAAAGGGCTGATTGATTAAAATGCATTTTAATTGGGATCCCAAGATATAAATAAAGTTGTTGTCACCTTGGTCCATTATTAATCAACCACGTGCAATGGAATTTATCAATGAATTAAATAAAATTTTTAATTATCGATAAAGCTCAAATGAAAAGATTAATCAGATTTGGTCATGTTTTAGCGGAACCGGATGCTAGAAGGTAACCCCGGCCTATCTCTCATGAATGATAGGTCGAAAGTTCAAATTCCAACAACTGTTGACTAGAATGAACTGCCGTTCTATTCAGTTCTAATCGAAACATTGGATAGAAATAGGACTTCGCGGCCGTAGACCCCCAGGAAAAAAAAAAAAAAAAATTCAAAGCGAAAGAAATTTACAACCATTGGTCATGATTTTAGTTGCGACCCCTGAGCTAATAGATGATACAGTTTACAAAATGCTATATATATATATATATATATATATATATATATATAGAGAGAGAGAGAGAGAGAGAGAGAGAGAGAGAGAGAGAGAGAGAGAGAGAGAGAGAGAGAGAGAGAGAATTTTAACAAAAATTTTAGCTTTTTCTTAATGCTTTTCTCTAATTGCTTGTAGAAGAGATTGTATAACTTGTAAGGGAATAAAGGAAAAGGGGTGAATTACTCACTTTTGTGGAGATGTGGATGGAGTGAAGGCATTGTATAATATTATTCCCTTCTTAATAAAGAAACAAAGAGGAGGAGAAGCCAAGGACTTGGCACAAAAATAACTTTGAATATTCACAATATTGTTCAAGCTTATAACACAATGTTGTATACTCTTAAATAAATCACATGAAATGGATTAAAAAACATTTCTTTCTCATTTTTAAAGAAGTGGAGCCTACAAATTCCTTTAATAATTCCCTTATCATTAGTTTCTCAATGCGAAATTCAAATATATAAAATTAGTAAAATACAATATATCAATTTTTTTAAAAAAGAACTAAGCATATTTTTATCCGGAGGCGCTTTAACTGCGCGCACAATATATATTTGTCTAATTATACGTAATAAAAAAGTGACTGTCAAGAAAAAAAAAACTACTTTGTAAAGAAATCCATTCCTCAAATCCAACATCTCGTTTGTTCATCCAAAATCTTGTTTGCTCGTCCGAAACACCATAATATAATCCAAGCTGACCACAACATATTTGCTCTCATAGAACACCTAAATGTATCCGATCAGAATTTTTTTTGGAAAAAGTTAAAAATATATAGATTGATTTGTACGATATTTGTAAATCATATTTTTTTTTTCCTATTTTTTTTTTACATTATTCCTAAAAAAAAATACAATTATTGTGTTTGACTGAAACTATATACTGTTTGTATCTTGCCATGCACATCAAAGTACATACATGTGGCCCAAGATTTAGTTAAAGTTTTCACCAAACTCCACAACTGTCCTTTGAAAAAACAAGAACAGCTTGGAGACTTTGAGGTCTTTTTTTGGAGCAAAGCAAGGCTGGCTTCAAATCCCTGGACCCCTACACCATGCAATTAAGGACAAGGGGGTATGTTTGATTATTTAATAGTGTATATATAAATTGAATATATGTAGTGAGGAAAGAAGACAATGTCAATATCTAGAACTGTTTACATGCATGCATAGTATTATATATATTTTAAGTGGCCCATTACGTATAGGACGGATAGTGGACCTTCAATTTCATGAATTAAACTTCTTAAATTCGAATTTTACAAACGTAGCCTATGAGAGTGAAATTTATTTTTCCTGTATCGTGTGAAAAGTAATACAGACTTTATGACATGTTTAGATCGAAAAGCTGTAATTTTTCGGGTTGTGGATATGAATCGTTCTAGAGGTGAAATTGAATCGAATACTGCTAAACACGGCTCGATTAGTTTAGTTCGAGCAAGACGACCTTCAGATGCTAAGCTTGAACTCGGTTTGATTCAGAAAATCTTGAGCTCAAAGTAGACTCGAGCTCGACTTGATCGATTGTATCAACTAAGCCGGATCGAGTCAAAAATCGAGCCGAGCTTTATTGCAGCTCAGCTTAGTTGTATCAACTAGGCCGAGCTACAGTCGAGCTTGAACTCGAACTCACTTAAGTCATATTAATATTGTAAAAGATACTTGAATAAAATATGATAGACTACGAGCCAAATGAGCCGAGTAACACGATACTTAGAATCGGCTTGTTTAGTTATTCAAACTTAAATCCGTACTCGACTCGGCTTGAGTTCGGCAAGACTCAACCTCGAGTTGCTTGTTTTCACCCCTAGGTTGCTCTCACCCGTAAGTTTATTTTTTAAGACAGTTGCATAAAAATAGACCTTTTTACGATAATTTCTAAATATATATTTTTAAGTGTTAATGAAGACCTAGTACTAGTTTGGATATTGCATTGCATATTTTAAAGACTTTTATGGCATATATTTTAATAAATATGTGATTACACTTGTTGCATTATAATATATATATGATGAATAGTCTCAATGTTGTATTTAGGTCAACATCCCCTCATATATGCATTAGAACAACATTATTAAACTACTATATATGGATGGTAATGTCATGATATGATAACTACTATCAATTTTTATTATTTATTTTCATTTTAATTTAAAGAAGGACACATAATAGTTAAGTTGTTTTTACCATCAAATGAATCCGTTATTGAACGCCGAACTCATAATTTTTTTCTTATATTTTTTCAAGTGACGATATTGTCGTTATTGTCCGTCGATCGGGCTCAACATGCAAAACAAAAATATCCAGGGGCTGATTAGTAGACGACGCTACCATTGATATATATAGAAAGTATACGTGCATGGACCCACAAGTAAATTTTTTTTTTCACTGATAAAATAGAAAGTTGAATCCTAAATAAAAAAGATATATGACTTAGATGGATAATTATATAAGGGTAGAAATACGATTGAGGACGGGTTTAGGGTAGGGATGAATAAAATTGAGGAATGTAGGAATAGATACAAGAAATGAATGAATGTTTATAATTTCGAATTACAAGTAAATTAAGTTTTATATTTTAATATCATATAATATAATATAAATATATAGGTCCTCTCTTTCTAATCTTATTATTATTATTTTTTTTTTGGTGATTGAGTAGTTATGAATAAATCTCATCGATTTTGTCTTATTTATGATGAGTAGTCTCTCTCTCTCTCTCTCTCTCTCTCTCTCTCTCTCTCTCTCTCTCTCTGTGCTTGAGTGATCAAAGTCCTCGTAATATTTTGAATAATTTTTAAGGTATAACAAAACATTTATTCTTATCTTAAAAAATCACATAGTACTTGTATTTATTGATAGAAAAATTATAAAATTAAATAACGTATTTTAATTTATATAATTTATTTTAAAAATATAAAAATCTAATATTAAAAAATAAGTATTTAATCAAAATAATTTATAAAAATAATCTAAATATAACTATTAATACAATATAATATAATTGTATTATATTATATTAATTTTTTAATTAAAATTTTATTCATATGTAAAAATCTTTAATCTATAACTTATTTAAATTTATATAAATTTAAAAATAATCTAGATATAATTATATTATATTACATTATATTTTTTTAATTAAAATTTTATTCATATGTCAAAATCTTATATATATTAACTTAGTATCAATTTACGTAAATTAAATAATTTTTATTTATGATATGTAGTATTTCTTCTTACTCTAATAATATAGAATAAAATATAATATCTTAATAAAATTAAGTATAAATTTTTTAACATTTTTATTTATATATGTGGCTAATATCTTTACATTACACATATGCAAAACTAGTTATAAAGAAGTTCATTAATTCTTTCTTTCTAACGCAAGACATAAGAAAAAATCTTGTATAGAATATATGAAAAAGCACTGCTATTCATTATAGATTCTTGATAATATTGATATACTCTGAACCATCTATACTATATTATTTCGATGCAACACTGGACTATTATTTAGTGAAGCTCACTACTTCACTTTTTTTTTTTTTTTTGTGTATATATATATATATATATATATATATATATATATATATATATATATATGTAAAATTTAAAATATATAGGATCCTAAAAGTTTGGTGAGGAGATGGCGTGAAGAAGATGAGATTGCGGCCGACAACCTCTCACGTGGCTTAGTTGTTATTCTCTTTTTAGAAAAGTGTAAAGAGGGTCTTCTAATTTATCTAATCGCAGATTCCTTCCCCTACAACCCTTCCATAATATTGCATTTCGAGTGCTATAACTTGACAAAATGCTATTACTCTTGATGATAAAAATCTATCGAGATATGTACTATATATATTGTTTTATATATAATTTATAATTTTGATTGTATCGGAAGTCTTTTTTTTTTTGGTCAAGAAGGGGGACAAGTGTCTTAAATTTTCCCTGATCTCAGATAACCAACACCTACAGCATCAAACTGAAGAAACCATAAGGCATCACGAGGAGGCAAGTCAAAGAAGTGACATCCTAGCGGTAGGGAATAAGCTTTCGACGCTAAGTGATCGGCTAAGTGGTTGGCTTCCCGGTAAATATGTCTGCAGCGCACTTCCCAGTCGCGACCCAGAAGATTTCTACATTCAATCACTAAGCTTCTCTGGTTTCCTTCAGGTAAAAATTCAGTCACCAAAAGATCTATTAGGTTTATCGAGTCTGCTTCAAAACACACTTTACGGAATCCCAGATCCCAAGCAAGTTGCAGGGCCCTCAGACATCCCCACAGCTCTGCCTCCAAAACAGAGCAAATGCCAAGGTTTATACTACCTCCTTTAATCCACTGGCCATTTGCATCTCTGATGACAACTCCAGCCGAAGCTTCTCCGGTAGTCTTACAAGATCCATCTGAATTGATCTTTACCCAATCCTTATCTGGTGGGTACCATGCTACATGGATGGCACTCAAGGGCATGTGCGACTTGTCTAGAATCCCCTGGAATGCCCTCCCAAAGCATTGTGCATCTCGAACAATCACATTTACCTTCTGTTGGACTGGAAGCATTTCGCCTTTGAAGACAAATTGGTTGCGCCAAAACCAAATCTTGAGAACAGTTGCACCAAAAATATGAGTCCAGTTAATATCAACTCTTATGCCTGCTTCAACTTTTAAATTCCATCCTAGCCACTCCCATAAATTCAAGATGTTAAAGACTTCCCGGTAAGACCTGCTAACAAGCTTTTTCCATACCTTTTTGGTGTCCCTGCAATCTCGAAGCACATGTAGGACCTCTTCAGCTTCCTCGCCGCAAATGGGGCATGCACCATTAGCTAGGAGACCTCTTCGACTCTTCAAGTGATTTGTCACCAATCTCTCATGGGCTACCTTCTATAAGAAGGTCCTAAGCCGCTGTGGACCCTGAACTTCCCAAATTGCTTTCCACAAAGGTGCTGGAGGCATGGAGTTATCTAATAAGAGCATGTAGGCAGATTTAGTAGTGAAGTGACCTGATTTGTGATGCATCCATGTGATTCTCTTCATTTCCGACGGGTCAGAAGCTAGTATTACAGAGTGCAGCTTCTGCTTACCATGTTGAGGTAAACACTGAAGCTGATCCCATCTCCAACCTGCATGATCATCGAAGTAATGGCGTACTGGTAAATGCAATTCGCTTACAGGAGGTAGAACGCCTTGGATATATACAATATAAAAACAATATATATTTGTCAAAAGAAGTTGTTGATTTCTCAAAAAAATATATATATATATATATATAACTAGAATTTAAAATATAATAATTAATAATTTTTGAATTTTAATTATTAATATTTTAATACAATATAAAAACAATAATAATTAGTTAATATATATTTAAAATTGTATTGAATGTAAGAGCACATATATATATATATAATTTTTATAGTAAGATTTTTTCATGTCGAGCCGTATCAAATTTTTGTAAAATTTAATATCAAGAATATTGACTGCGCCGTGCCGACCGTGCTAGCTCGTATCGATAAAATATTCATAATAAGAGGAGGTGAGAGGGGGAGACCTAATAGAGTGACTATTTGGATGCTCCTTCCCAAAATTTATAGCATGGGAAGAAAAATCGAGAATTAGCTATGCTTAGTTACAAAAAATATTTTAAAATATCTCGGTAATATCTGATCACCACATTATATCAGACATTTTTTTAAAAAAAGAAATGGAAAAAGGGCCTTGTACCGAATTGGGCCCTGATATTTTACCATAATTTGATCCAAATTTATACTATGTCCTTAGATAAAAATGCAGGAACCCTGATTTTTTTAACATAATCTGAACGACATAAAAAAAAAATGCACCACTCATCCTTAAGCCCTTGCACCGAATTGGGCCTCTTATGCTCTTCTTGGGCCACTTTATGATGTTATTTGTTCTTCAAGGTAACTGAATGTAGCCAAATTTTTAATAATAATGCTATTGAATTTGAATATCTAATCTAAAAAAAAAAATTATTTGTATTTCTTTATATTCGGAGTTGATAAATATGCAATTATCGATCCCGTGGCACATCGGACCATTTCGAACTATTTCTACCATAATAAATAAAAAAGGTAAATATAATCAATATAAATACTTACTTGTTCAGATCAATGTTATTGATGATGATAACAAATTAGAGAGAATAAAAAAATAATTATCAGTTAAGGTTTCAAAATATTAAATAATAAAAAGAAAAAAGAAGCAACTGTCGGTTAGAATTTAAAATATATGAGTCAAGTTAAGACAATTACGAAATAAGAATTAATTTTGTAAGAAAAATTATAAATAATTAAAATATCCATCCTCTTTATGAGAATCTAGATTATTTTCTTTATAAAAATGTTGCATCTATAAAATGCCGTATTTTTATAATTTGACGAACCAAATATAGAGATCGTAAATTTTTCAAAATTATGTGAAACAAACCAACGGCACTTATAACAAATATAATAACGAAAAGAACCATCTAGAACATTAGGAAGTCGGAACTAGAATTGTCTACACGGCTTCAAGGTGTCGCGCCCCCTTATAAACTACATAAACAGATTCAGCACGAATCCCCAGGGAGTACTTCGCAGCCGGAAAAATGGAAACGATGGACGCCGAAATGGAGCCCGCCGCCGCCGGTGATCTGATGGAAGCGGCGGCACCGCTATCTTCTCAGAAACCGCCGCCGGCGGGTGACGGTGACGGCGTTTGGGGTCTTCTCGCGCTCGCCCGCCAGCTCGTTCAGCAGGGCAAGCCGTCTCTCGCCCTCCAAGCTGTAAGTAAATTCACAGTTATTTCGAATTGTTCTAATTTCTATCCATAATGAAATGTGAGATTAGAAAGAAGTATGTATTTGTTGAACGCTTTTGTGAGTAACTGGTGAATTCGATTGGGATTAAATTGTAGCTTCCTAACTTAGAAAATACATTGTAGAGACTCTGATGTTAGCATATTATGAAGAACAAGAGAAGGGTAAGAAAGTTATATTGCTCAGGGCGGCTATTGCTGCCTCGGCTTCATGAGGCAGAGATTGCAGGGTTGAATCCTGGAATCGGTCTCCAAAGAAATGGGGATATATCTACTTTGCAGGTTGAAATGGGGAAACGGGTCTGCCCAGGCTGAACGGAACATGGATTGATGCAGACCGTGAGTTTAGCACCTCTCTAGGCTTACTTAGTGGGCTAGGTACAGAATCGGAATATCCCCACAATAATCCCCAAAGATCAGTAGAGTGGGAATTTTGATTAAGCCCCTCAATTTATTGAATGGTATAGTGTATTAGCGTCTTTGGTGATTTATATGATCCGAGAATGCGTTTGTGGAAAGCATGAACTGGATCTTTAGCATGTCAATTCACAAAGTAGTATAATATAAGCTTCTATTAAAGATAGGTTTCCTTAACAGTGTTATTGTTACTAAGAGCATTTTTGTTATTTCCTTGTGAGGCTTAATAAGTTATCTGTAGAAACTCAAGGAAGCATATCTTAAAACTTGAGCATGCTGGAATTATCGTTGGGCGGCCTTATTCAGTAATGAACGCGTAATTGGCCTCATTCACTAATGAATGCATCAGTTGCATAGTGATGAAGTCTTTTGTCATCTCCACATTTCCATGCATATTTTCATAATTTTCTTTTAGACGGTATTTGGCGTTCAGGATTGCACTTGGAGCCATAAGGTGATTATGGTCATGATTCTGATACTGCTTGACTTTTGCTGGTGATGATTTTAGGCGTTTCAATAAAAGGACATAGCATTCTAAATTTCCAGGTCAACAAATCTCGTCTGACTTAAGTATAAGGATTTTATATAGCCGTTCTGATTCCTACGAGAGATCAAGGAAAAAGGATAACTAAATATGTAAACTCTAACATCAGATTTGAAGGTTTTCGTAGAAACGTGAAAACCATATTACACTTGAGATCGTGCCAAAGTTCCAGATATATTTTGAGAGTTACAAAGGAATAACTTTGCTATGTTTTACCCGTTTGGATTCGTTCGCAAGGAGTACTACCGCGTAAATAGTTGAGTTAGCTTTTCTGGTTCCTTATTGGTATATCATACATACAAAATGCTGGTGTAAATAGATCGTTTTTGTGGTTATATGCATATAGACAGGAAGTTGGATAGCATAGGGTCAACTCTTAAAAGTATTTGGAAATACACAATTTCAAATTTTGATTCAGGCTGGAATTTGTTCCTACTACTGAAGTAACTGTTTCACTTGAGTATAATTCCTTAGCTGGAATAATCGTTTCAATAATTATCTTTGCTGCATTGCTGTTTTTGTCTCATTGTGTAGGTATCTTTAGTTGCTTATATAGTTACTTTACTGACTGTTCTATATTAGTTGAAGCATGAATGTTTTAACTGATCAGATTTCTTTTATTGGGTGGATGCATCAATTCTCTCTATTCACATCTCACGGGGTAATCATATTCTTTCAATGCTATGGACAGCCATTCTTTAATAATTGAGCAATGCCAGCGATCTAAATACCCTAAAATTCTAAAGGAAAAAACTACTCACTCCTAATAAATTATGCACAACTAATCTCCACCACATATTCGTCTCGTCATATGCACACTTATCTCGTGATCCGCACAAATTATCAAAATTACAACTACACCCATTGTGATATGTGGTCCTGATGTTGCCACGTATGCTATGTGATTTATTGTATGGTTTCTTGGGTGAGCATAGCAAAACCCAATTCTAAATGGTCTGAGATTCCATCTCACATGTTTCAGGGAATGCCCATCACCTAAAACATGTCTCCGAAGTCGGGACAACTCCTCCACCACTTATTGTCTTTTGACATAGAGCTTCGTAGTGCCTTTTATAGTTTTGTTTCTTAGTAACTGTAATTCATAATTCCTTGTTATACCAACCTATCGAAAATCAGGGCGTATGGTGTCGGGCCCGTGCCGGACGGTACGTGCCTGTTCCGGCAGTTGTCGGCACGGCATGAACCGGCACGGCACGTGTCAAAAAATCTTATATTTAAAATTTTAAATTAATTTTTATTTTTATTTTTATTTTTTAAAAAATAATAAAATATATATATATATATATTGGCACGGTCGCACGTGCCGGAATCTGAGTTTATCGAAACTCGACTCGGTTCGGCACAGAAAACCATGATCTAAATGTCTCTCCTACTAATGAACGACAATGTTTCATCTCTTAGAGATGAGAATTTACACTGTGGGTGTTTAGTGTAACTAGAATTTGATCGAAATTGTCAAAACTGGAATATCGTCCTCTCTCACAAACAGAAACTAATCCTGCATTTTAATGGACTAAGTTTTTTGCTCGGGAATCTGCTGTTACCCTTTTCTTTTGTTGTTGAGAAGCTATTTTGCTCTTTTGTAGCAGTATCTGACTAGACTTATAACAGGTACTAATGGCAATGAAATCAGAAGCCGGGGAGCAGGCTGTTGTCCAAACGCTCAACCGTGCTCGTGAGCTGTACAGGAACAAAATACAAACAAATACTGCTGCGGACGAACTGGCTTCTCTTTTTGCTCAGTGTGTGATAGCCGAGGCTGAACCGCTACAACGAACTCCATATCTTCAAGCAAACCATAATCCTGGTGAGCGCATTGTGCTACCAGATCGTAACGATACATCGATACTCACCTTGAGCGGGAGAAAGCAGATAATGATGGATGCGTTTGCAGACGGGAGCAGCTTCATCTGCCTGCAGTGTGGAGGCCTCGTTAGCAGTCATCGCAAAGACGAGCATCTGGCTTACTGGTGTGGTTAGTATCAGATTTGCGTTACCTTTCGTTCTGTTAATATTGTTTGGTATATTCCTATATATATTTGAAGTTATAACGGAATAAGACGAGCATATGCAATTTGGAGTTATAGAGTTGCGACGAATGTTTCGTTGGGCACCCAATATGCTTGGATGATTTTTAGATTATTCTGGGTTGATATCATGCCTAAATAAGATATTGTTAACTAATACCATACTCTAGAAGCTTGTTCATATTAGCAGACTCTTCGAAATTGAATTATTTTCAACTCTAAATATTGTTAAAAAGTATAATTATAGCTATTTATTATTGGTTATTACATAATAGTAAAATTATAGATATTTATAATTACTATTGGTTCACGGTTTAGTCGATTGAGCTGGACCGATATCAAATTGTAAAATGTCGGATATAATGTTTATAAAATTGATCTTTTCTTGGAGAGAGAATGGGGAGGAGATTTTCAGATGAGAGCTTTTAGTTTGGTGATTAGAAAGTACAAAACTAAGCTTTATGGTGCTGATTAGGTACTTAATTTTTAAATATTTTAATAATCTAAAATAAATCAGTTATATTTTTATTTTATTTTATTTTAATTTAATTTAAGATATTTTATATTCTTTAAATTAGGGGTATGATTTTGAAAATCCTTATCAATTAACATAAACTTAATATGTCAATCTTAGAAAAAAAAAAAAATGTCGTATGGTATATAAAATAAATATTTAAGATACACATGGTGCATCGGCTTTGAGAAGCCAGTTTTATATATTTATATATGTATGTAGAGAATCGTTTTCTTTTAAATATATTTTTTTATTTCTTTTTTGTTGACCGCTATATTATATAAATATCATTATTTTACATTATATATCATTTGACTATTTTAAATTTGATAGCCCTGCATTTAGTATGGAGCACTATTTAGAGTATACGGTATGCTTCTTACCGGAGTGAACCAAAGTTTGTCGAAAAATTTAATGAAATACTACTAATTAGTGATCTTTTTTTTTTGTTTTTAACTCAGTAATACTAATCCGCCATTTTCTCTAAACAATAGAAATAATATTTTTAAATAAAAAAAAAAACTCTATGGAAGTGTATAGCTTAAGATGCAAGATCTATCCAGACTTCTTGAACTAAGTTATGGTGGTCTGCAATTTTGACTACTTCATACGCCATGCCGTGTTAGTTTATACATATAATGCCGTTTCCAATCATTATTATATGACTCTTTAAATTTCGATAAAATAATTATAATAAAAGTATATTATAACTATTAACTACATTATTAAATTTTGGATTTACTTATATTTGTTGGTATATTCATAAGTTATATATATATATATATATATATATATATGTGTGTGTGTGTGTGTGTGTGTGTGTGTGTTAAATAAGTTTGGCGTTAATGCCTAAACAATATCTGTTTTATAGAAAAGAAGCTGATTTTTTTTTTTACCGAGTTTCATTATTTTGAAGTGTTAATGTTAATTTTGTTAAATTAATATAATCAACCAGCGTTAGCTCAGTTGATTAATAAACTAGATATTAAAAAAAATCGGCCCATTTTTTGTGAATGATAGGTTTGGAGTTCGATTTAATAATATTTGGTTATGAGGGTCTAGTTTATCGTTTATCATTTAGTATCGGATCGAGATATCTAAGAAATTAAACTTGGTCAAGACAAAATTTTTTTTTTTGTAAAATATGCAATTATGAGGCTTTTTATTCATTGATCCTAAATACTTTACCCGTATTTGATTATTTGTAAAGTCAAAGAAATATATATATATATATATATATATATATATATATATATATATATATATATATATATATATTATTTATTAATTTCTGGTAACTACTAACATACCCGTCGTTATGAAGCAACGAACAAAGGAGCATCATATTTAGCTGCCCGAAAGTGAGTCTCAATATTTTTTTTTTCTAAATGCTTCTTTACGTAAACTTTTAGCCAAAACCGGACCTCCGTCAACGGATTGTGAATATTAGGAACCAGAAAGTAGGGCAAATCCGTAATTTTATGTGAACCACATGGGTTTGAGATCTTGGAACAAAGGGGAGCAGATCTACAGTCCTGGTTTGGTCCCATAACATGATGCTGCTGCCCGGCCAAGTTTGGATGGTTTATCATTTTAACATCTTGGTTGGGTTGTTGCCCTCCGTCTATAGGTCTGATGTTTACCACCGACACGTCACATATTCGAATCCTGTAGATGCCTCTCAAATAAAAAATATAAAATTATAGTAAATTTTCAGCTGGAATTGTTAATATGATGGCTGGACAGAATATCGATACTCTACTTCTAGTTTAGAATATACACCAAATCGATATTTTATTTTCTTATTGAGGTATCGATATAATACGGATTGATAGATTATAATTATAAAATAATATTCTTAGTAATATCGAAAGTTAGTGAGTCGAAAAGATTGTCTCGTTTGTTAAAAAAAAACATGTTAGGTTCTCCAACTAGGCTTCCATTATTGACAAGCTCTATAGTATTCCTATATGCATACATAGACACAATTTATGGTCCCAATATTATTTTTCCACAAACTATAAAATAAGGGTGAGTTGCGTTTGGGTCCAACATTGTAAGTTTCATTGCATTCGGATGCTGGGCTAAGTTTTAATTACAGTTAAGTTCTTCAGCAGAGGGTGTCAAAAATTATCAAAAAAATGTTAAAAGTTATCAGAAAGATGTCAATATATTATTTTTTATCAGGAGGGTGTTAAAAATTAACAAAAATGTATCAAAAATTTACTAAAATGTGTCAAAATACAATATATTAGATGCATATTGGAGGTGTCAAAAACTAATTGGAAGGTGTCAAAATGACTAAAGTGTAAAAAAATTTTTGGAGAGTATTTAAGTGATGTTGAAATAATATGGAGGGACTGCAGAGCAATTATCCAATAAAATAATAGTTACTAGCTTTAATAACTTTTATTTGTTATTATATTTATTTATTTTCTATCACTTAAGATATGATACATTTAGTATGTAAGTAGTAATTGCATATCTTAAAGAGGATACACGTATACTTTCAGTTAAACCAATATATTTATCTTAACTCCTGCGGTGGGTGGCTCAAAAATTATTACTTACGAGTTTGAGTCGTATACATAATATGTCATAGAAATTTTTTCAAATTTTTAGAATTTTTTTTGAAAATTATAGCATGTAAGGTACTGCACACAATGGCGAGTCGAAAAATAATAAGTGTCCAGGAGTTGTATTCTCATATTATATAATATATTATAATTAAAAAAAAAGTATGTATAATAAAATAATTTGATGTATTTTAGGGTCAAATTTTTGTCTCGTTATTGCTAAAAAGAAGTCTGAGTAATAAATCAATGAGGGCTGCTATTCATCAGGGGCCCCTGACGGCCCTGATGAAATCGGGGCCGTCCGAAGTCCCTCGAAATGTGTATAAACACATTCCGAGGGGTCCGCAGACGGCTCCGATTATATCAGGACCGTAGAGGCCCCTGATGAATGGTTTTTCTCTAAATCAATAATGGAGGCAATAGAAAAGTGAGGAAAAATGATCAGGTAAAGATTTGACTCTTGTGCACAAGAGAAGAGGAGAGTAGCTTTTCCTTGGAATAGATGTTTCAACTTTCAAAAAATAGTGGATGAAATCATGAGTTGAATGGCTCCCCATATACCGATTGTTTTTAATTTATAATTATTTTAATTAATATTTACTTTTTTTAAAATAAAAAATTTGTCTAGGGCCTGAAGAGCTTACCGTTGAGCTTCATTTCCTGGCCCCCGAAGCAAAGGAAGCTCCCACAAAACCCCATGAATTTATATATTACTATTATTAAAATTAAAAAGGATGCAAAAAGAGCATCCAAACCACATTAAATTAATATAATATGTTTAGAAGATTATATAAAATACCAACTAACGTTAATTCAGTTGATTAACATAGTTGGATATTTAAAAAAACATTAAAGGCCTATTTTAATAAAAAATAGGTCGCGAGTTTTGATATCAGCAGCATCTAAATTGGGAGTGTCTACTGTTTATTGTTCAGTATTCGGTCGAAATATAGGATAAAAATTGAATTCGGCAGTTAATACTAACAAAAAAAAAAGATTATGTCATATATTGCTAATATTCCAAATAACACAAATTCCTTCAACAAATACCAAAATAAATAAATACTTTCTGACAAATAAATACTTTTTCTGACTGAAAAAAGAAAAGAAAAAAATCTCTTTTCCCCAACCTAACATACCCTCCCAACTTCTCCTTTATAAGCTGGACTTTTTCCTTCTTTACTTATTAATAATCGAAGTTCCCACAGTTACAACATTAATGCTAGACAGCAACAATTAGGTCCGATTTTGCAAAATTTATAGAGCTATAGAAATGTTTGTCGAAAAATAAATTGAGCATAAAAAATCATAAAATACAATTCACAATTCTTAAGATAGAATCAACCAATTTTCTTGGAATAAAATGCGGATATCCTTTGTAATTTTTATGTAATTTTTGAAAAGAAACTTAATTTCTTTATATAAAAAGTTTTAGATTAAAAATAATGTATTGCATTATATTTATACCATCAATTTCTAATTTTGGTAAAAAAAAAAACTTTAGATAATAGATTCAAATATTTTTGGTGGGATAGAGATTAAAATTTGATAGTAAAAGCTTCCCACTTAAAGTAAAAGTAAAAAGGAGGAAAACAAAGCTTTAATTTTAGAATAAAAAAGACTATTATATTATATGTCATGGTAAAACTATAGACCCCATTCCCATGGCGAACAGCCGGACAGGGACAGGTCTGCTCTGTGTAGAAAGAGACACCAAAGAGAAGGAGAGACTTTGCAGGCTTCAGTAGAATTAGCCATGATCTTTTCTTATTGATTTCTCTTTATTATACATATATATTATATATATTCTCACTAATCTTTGCTATCCTATATAGAAATAGAGAACAGCAGCACAGAGAGTGAGTGAGAGAGAGAGAGAGAGAGAGAGAGAGAGACGATAATGGCGTCTGTAGTCTTCTCTAACGAGCTACTTGGACTCCATTAGTGTATAGATGTAGAAGGAGAGAAAGGAGTAGTAATGGCTTCAGTGTTTGTGGATCCTTTGTGCTGCGAAGAAGATCACTGGGATGTGGTTGAACACTTCGCCGAACCGCCGCCGTCGCCTGCGACGGAGGAGCCGGCGGAGGACGACGGCGAGTGGTCGCAGTTTCTGTCTTCGCTTGTTTCGAGAGAGGTGCAACTGGACGGAGACGATGAAGAGAACAGAGAGTATGCCTCAGCACGTGCGGCGGCGGCGCGGTGGGCCGCGCGGGCACGTGCTGCGCACGGGTTCTCCGCCGCCACGTTGTTCTTAGCGCTGAGCTACCTCGACCGCTGCTTCGCCGGCGGCGGCGGCGCGGTCCTTAAGCTCCGCCGTGACCGGCCGTGGATGGGGCGGCTCGCCGCCGTGGCGTGCGTTTCTCTAGCGGCGAAGGTCGAGGAAACGTGGGTACCACACCCCCTTGACCTCCAATCTTCCGCCGCCGCCGACACCGTCTCCGTCGCTGGAGATGAAGACTATTTCTTCGAGGCGAAGACTATACGACGCATGGAGCTCCTCGTTCTCTCCGCTCTGCAATGGCGAATGAACTCCGTTACACCATTAACCCTCGTCCATCATCTCATACCGAAAACTTTCCCGAACATTTTCCCGAAACGCGGGTACTTGCTGCAGGCTTCTGAATTTGCTCTGCTCTCAGTTCTACTAGGTAACGAAATCTTGCAAAATCTCATCTTTCTCATCGAAGAAATAATTTTTTATTTTTTTAAATTATGTTGATTGATGGGGATGTTTAGATTGGAGATGGGTGAAGTACAAGCCGTCACTGTGGGCAGCGGCGGCGCTTCTGTACGCCGCCGCCGGATACGGCGACGGCGCCGTCGAGTTCGAAGACGCTCGCCAATATCTTACGTCAATGCTCAATATCTCAAAGGTGCGTCCTTTTTCTCTGTCTGACTTCCAATGTCAAATAAAGTCTAGTTTTTTACTTTTTACCCACATTTTCATGATTTATTCACTGTTCATAATATATAAATCAGCCATGACCATTCAAAGAGCTAAGAGCACGGAAACGGGTTCAAAAATACAGCACGAATAGGAAATAGGATAATTTTTTTAAAAATAAAATACAGTATTCGGATATAGTATAAAAAATATAATTAACTAAAATAATTTATATTAAATATTTAAATATTTAAAAATATAATAATATCTCGTAATAAAATAATTATAATATAATATTTTACGATCTTTAGATAAATTTAAACAACAAAAGTTAGATTCTATCAATAAAAATAAAAAATATAATACTTAAATATATAATTTATTACTATATACTACTTGTACAAGTTAGTATTTTATTTTAAAAATAATAATATAAAAAAATTTAAAAAAATACTAAAATTTTAAAAATTTAAACATACGTGTCGGACCTTCCTGTTTGGCGTACAAGATACACGTGTTAGAAATTTTATTTTTAATCTTCGGATATTTTTATGGCGTGGCCGACTATTTTCGCAGTATGTCCATATCGGATATTGTACGGAATCGACATGTACTTGTTAAAATAGAACTTGTGACTCCTTTCCATACATATCATTAATTATTATTACTTATAAGTATTTTTCACCGTTTTTTTTTTAATTTTTAGACGAGATGAACACCACCTAAGGTATGAACCGGACACGCACAACTAGGGCTGAGCATTACCCGAATCTACCCGAAAAATCGAACCGAGCCGAACCCGAATAAAGCCAAAATTTCGGGTTCAGTTAGGATCGGGTTCAGTTCGGGTCGACATTTTAATAGTTCGGGTCTATATCATTCGGTTCGAATTCCGTGGTCAAATTTCGGGTCGGTTCGGGTTGAATTCGAATTATACTTACGAGTCATTTATTAATTAATTTTTGCTGATTTTTATGTGCTAATTCTTTCTATTTTAAACAAAATATTCATTTTACAACTATTCGGGTCGATCCGAACTGATCCGAACCTACCTGAATTTGAAATTGGTGTTAAATAAAAGTGATTTGTGATGTTATTCGGGTCAACCCGAACCAACCCGAATTGATCCGAATTTTAGTCGGTTCGGGTCGGTTCGGGTTGAAATAAAATTCGGGTCGGTTCGGATCTGAAGATATTCGATTCGGATTGGTCTTAAAATTTCGGTTCGGATCGGTTCGGGTCGGGTTGACCCGAATGCTCAGCCCTACGGACAACGAGCCATGCTGTATACAATCCACACAACATGATAGATAAACACCGTTTAGCGCTCATCACCTGTGCAAATAGTTATTTTTATTAATAACATTCTCATCTAATAACAAATATAATCAAAATCAAAATAAAATAATATATATATATATATATATATATATATATATATATATATATATATATATATATATAATCAAAGTATATCCATAAATTTTGCCAATGTGTTTTTTTTTTTGCCTTTGTTTATCATGTCTATATATATGCCATTACCATTGGAGACTTTGACAAACGAGTCCCTGCATGGATTTTTTTTTTTAAATCGATCCTTTCTATACGCTGCTACATTAGCAAATATATATATTGATTTGGACGTTAAGATGATTTGTGAGGATTTTTCACTGTAGGGGGCTGATTTATCATTTATCTTAACATTTCACAAAACTAGATTTTTTTTGCAAAATCTAAATTTTATATTCTATCTATACGTGCACTAAATAGTTCTTACATAACCATGAAAATATCGGTTTCAGGAGGAAGTTGAAGAGTGCTACAGAATCATATCCGAAGCGATGTCTAACACAAATAAGCGAAAGAATAACGAATCGATCGATCCGTATTATGGAAACAATGTTACATATTATTCATATCCTCGAAGCCCGGATGGAGTTCTGAGTTCATGTTTCAGCAGTGAGAGCTCTTCCACCTCCATTAATGGTGATATTTGGCCTTGTTCAGTCACTTCTTCCCCTCAACACCCTCTTCACAAGAAACCAAGAACAATGGAGATCAAGTGATCATCATCATAAAGAGGTGATAAATTAGATTGGTCCTTTTTTTTATGATTATGTTAAAAAACAAATCTCTGCTTTGCAAATTTTAAAAAAATAATCTCTCAAATGAAAAATATTAAGATAGCTTTTCGAAACACTTTTTTATCTCATTCGAAATATTTTTGTAGTTCTTTCGTAACATTTCAATTTTGAATACTACGATATAAATACTGACAATATTTTACTAACCGTCTATAATACTAAATTAGTTGTCAGAAATATTTTTTAATTTTTTATCAGAATTTTATTTTTTTTAAAAACTTAAAATTATAAGCTTTGATTTTTACTTATTTTGAAATGTACTGACTTTTTTGAACTTTTTTTTTTTTTTTTTTTGCAGAGTAGTGAGACTGGAACAGAGAGAGAAGCAGAGATTGCTGGCATTTTGTCACATTTTAAATCTTTTTTTTTTCCCCCTATCTAGTGAACCACAAGGTGCTGGCTTTGATGGTGATGATCTTATGGGTCATGATGATTATCAAGAGCTGATCAATGTTCAAGTGCAACTTTTTTTAAGAATTTCTAAGTGTAATAATGAAGATATTTATCAAGAACAAGATAATCATTGTCCTTCAATCTTTGCTTGATTGAATTCCTAAATTTTTTTTAAACCGTAAAAATTATATCAGTAACCGATCTATTTTATACGATTATAATAGCAGATAAAATCTATGGATGGCACTGATTTCAAATTTGTTGATCTTTTTTCCAGCTATATGGTTTTAATCAAATCTTCTTTTTTTTTTTTTTTTTTTTTTTTTTTGGCTCTGCCATTTCAGTCTTCATTTTTTAGAAAGTTACATATCAACTCTAAAAATAAAAAACGGTGCGATATGGCAACGCGCGACGACCCTTGAAAATAGGGGGCTAAAATAGCATTTCTCTTCTTTTTTCTTTTCTTTATTTTATTCCCTTTTTTCTTCTATTTTCTCCTACCAATTTTTTTAAAATTTATTTATTTATGGTGTGTGTGTCCCTCTTTTCTCTTTGGCAAGTGAGCATGAAGCAACAACTGTACACCCAACATGCAATATTTGCCCACCAAGAAGGCCTCAATAAGTCTTATCACAACTACTCCCTCAATCAAAGGCCAAATTTTCTTCTTCATCAAGGTCAATGTGGATCAAATTTTGATATCCATGCTCCCCTCCATCTATCTAAGTTGTATAAGAGAAATTCTTTGTGTTTAAAGTAAAAATAATAACAAAAAAAAAAGAAGTGATTTGTGGTAGGGATGCTCTAACACCATTTGAAAGTTTAGAAGCTACCAGCTCATTTCGGGCGTTCAACTGCTGATGTAGATCATCGCTCATGATTTTAAGTCTCGTACATTTCAATGTGGGATACAATTTTTTTTTGAGTTTTAAAGAATAATTTTGACGGTTGTAACAGTAAAGATTGAATGACGTGTTGGATAATAACGTACGTCCGAAATCTTACATTCTAATCTAACAAACTGTGATTAGAAAAATTATGCCAAACGAACTAATCTAGTGCATGTCACAGTAAATATTTCGCCTCATTACTTAAAGAATTTATTAGACAATCCCTCATATTCTTAAATTTTATCGGGCAGGCTTCATAGTTCCAACTTATCCCGCATTTTCTACTATTTGATAAATCTTTTATCTTATTTTACATACTGCGATCTTCTGTATAAATAAAATTATATAACCCTGTAGCCTATAAAGTTCGCATCCGAGATCTCTATTTAGTAAAATTAAGATAGTAGGTGCCAAAGAGGAAATTTAGGAATGCAAGTTGGCACACACATGGAACTTTGGTCTTATTTAAGTGGACTATGTTTTTTATTGTTCTTACTCATTTGGACTTACCTAGGCTTTGACTTTATCAGGTTCTAGGATGTTTTGCAAAATAAAGCCATTTAATATCGTCTTTGTGAATTCGGTCTTCCCAATGTCCGCTCTCACTATTCAACCCCTCGAAAATGACCTCGATATCCAATTCCGTCTTAAGAAATCACTTAAGCTACATATTTTAGTAGAACCATACCATATAAAATTCAAAAACTCCTTGAGAACAACTTCAAGTTAAATAAAATTCTCAATTTTAGAATCGCGACGTAATTGGATTTTTTTTTTTTTTTAATCTTGACGTCGAGTTAGTTTCTATCCTATATCAGATATATTAAGGTAGGATTCAAACTCTATCCAACTCAAAACCAAACTTCAACAATATGATGATGTCCAGTAATTGGTTTATAATTAATAATACAAACATATCAATCCATAAGAAGATGGTGATCTCATTCTTAACCAAGGGGTCTAAAGAACAAAACAAATTAAGAAAGTCCAATTGCGCCAAATTGTTAATCAATTTTTTAATTTGTATTTTCTGTCCTTCAAATATCTTTTAAAAAAAAAATTTAATCAGCCAGGTCTTTCAATGTCTTTAAACAACTACAAACGCAAAGCGACAATCGCAAGTCTCCTCTCCATGTGAAGCGTTTTTACACCTTTTTCATTTTCTTTTTTTTTTTTTGCAAATTTTGGTCGAAACAAATAATTGGTGTAACCGATCAGCACTGATCCAGTTTTTAACGAAGCTGGATATTAAAAAAAAAAAATCTATCTTCTAAAAAAAGATCATGAATTTAAATTTTAATAATATCTGATTATGAGAATATATCATTTACCGTTCAGCATCCGATCGAATATAGATAGAAATCGAACTTAAAAATTTTATAATAGTTAAATAATATTTACTGAGACTATATAATTAAATAATTTTATGTGGTTCCATGCAAATTATGCATTGATATCTACGTACTCCAACTACTACGTTATTTTAAATAAAATTTGGACTTAGCGCCTGCTCTTTTCCTTGCTAAGTATTCTTTTTAATGTTCCTTAAGAATCTTCGCAGACTTATAAATAATAATTATTTTCACTGAAATTTTTAAATAAAATAAGCTTTATTTTTGAGAAGATAAATGTATTAATAAAATAAGTAATTGTATTATTCTTATGAATGTTATTGGTATATTTGTCTCCCTCCTCAGTGATTCTATCTATATTCTCTGCAGCAACAATAGCATGGGTCAGGCTTTCTTTTTTAGGGATAATTGCGTATCAGCCCCCTATTTTAGAGTTTCGCAAATCAGCCCACCGAAACGCGTTTTCGGGGAGGCTGATTTGCAAAAAAAAAAAAAAAAAAAAATCAGCTCCCGAAAATGCGTTTTCGGTGGCTGATTTGCGCAAAAAAGAAAAACGAGAGGCTGAAACGGCAGAACCCCTTCTTTTTTAGGGGTATTTGTTTTTGGGTTTTTACATGCCCCTATTTGGGCAAACTTCATCCGTTTCAGCCCCTATATTTTCCGCCATTCACTTTTAGCACTTCTTCTATTTTTGTGTTATATCATTTTGACTGTTATATAAGTATTTTTTAGAGAAATTTTAAATTAAAAGTTATAAATTTTGAAAAATCTATAATTTTTATGTTCAATAATTTTTAAAAAAATATTTTGAAATTGATGTTTTGTGGCGTAAAAATTTTTGCGTATTAACAGGTCGAATGCAAAATCTGTTAACACTTGAAACTTCAAGACACTTATTTAGAAAAAAAAATTTAAAAATATTGAATATAAAAATTATAGATTCAGTTAAAATTTATAAATTTTATTTTTAAAATTTTTTTAAAAAACATTAATAAGAGATCAAATTAGTATGACACGACTTACGAGACAAGGGCAAAATGAAAACATGTAAAGTACATGGGCTGATTAGGAAGATCTTTTAAAAGCAGGTGCTGAAAATGATTTATCCCTTTGTTATTTTTATATTCGTAACTTAAAATTATCAAAATATGTTTTTCTAATTTAAAATAATTTTTTTATACTTCTTTTATTATATAAAATAATAAAATTGTATTTATTATTTTTCATTAAAAAAAAAAAAGAGATAAGAGTTAACTTGAGAAGTGCAGTTTTGTTTTTTTTAGGAACCAATAAGATAAAAATATTATTTTAAATTAAAAAATATATCTCTATTATTCTTCAAAATTGTTTGCTAGCTCTGTGTACTATCATTGTGGGTCGGATCTTTTTATTTAGGAGCTAATTAGATTAGGAAGACTATGGCGCGAACCTTTTTATATTTTATTATTTTACATTTTATTCTCTCACTTAAATTTTTATCAAGTTTTCAGTAGTACACTGATAAAGAAAATCTTACTCATCATCATATTTATCATCTTTTCTTATTAGTGCTCGATAAAAAAAATATGACTAATTAATATTGAGAATATATATATATATATATATATATATATATATATATATATAATTTGGGAAATACGCAAGGATGTGAAATACACAACTACGGCATTCCGATTCAACATTTTTTGACGGAGATTATAATTTTCTATTTTTATGTGGTCATTAAGGAGGACATAAAAATACAAATACTGAATAATTAATTAGCTCCTATTTTTATGTCATCATTTCAACTAAAATTTTAACTATTACTAAATCAAGCCAAAATATATTTATATAAATACTTTTAGAAATTGAATATGAAACAATTTTTTTAATGTGCTATACAATTTAAATATTATTTTTTTTCTTAAAATAACTAGTTAGATGCTATAAAGCTTCAAACTCGAACTATTTATAACAAATTTGAAGTATTAAAATAGTTATTGAATTTTTTAAATATTTTTTTAAATATAAAATTATAAAGTGTACTAGAATTTATTTATAAAAAACTATTTATATGTTTATATTTTAGAATAATTTTATATTTTTTTAAAGTTAGAAATTTATTTGACAAATTTACAATTGACGAATTTTTTGACAAAACCACTTATAATATTATTTCTTTAAATGATAAAACCACATATACATATATAGCGTACTATAATATTCAAACATGTAATTTTAATTACACTAGCGTACTATAATATTCATTTAATATCGTCCGTACTTGGACAACTTTTCTGGTTCTTTTGAGTGCGACAGTGTACGTCGTACCAATAATTTACTAACTAATTATTTAATTAATTTAATTATAATTACTAATTTAATTATAAATTGTATTGAAAAATACAAAAATCTGATGTGATGTGATGTAAATCAAGGCAAATAGTCCCGCAACTGCTACTCTTGATCGTACTCCATCTGCGCTAACTTCAAATTCTTGTGTCTCAAAGTCTCACTCAGGAATCTCCCAGTATTTAATCCATCCCTTATATATATATATATATATATATATATATATATATATATATATATATATATATATATATCGCGTCGTTCGATCAGCGTAACGGCTCGGCGTGGATGTGGCATAGGAGCACGACGGAGGGAACAAAGACCAAATATTTAACGTGAAAAATCCCGAGAGTTAAACTCCGAGGAGAAAAACCACGTGCCGGAGAAAGAGCTTGATATAGATCACCAGAAGTTTGTTTACAAGTATCTTTTCCACTAACTGAGAATAGCTTTTTGTAAGGTACGTCGACAGTTAGATCAAACATCTTGTTCATATCAACGGTCAAGATCACATTGATCATATCAATTGTCCAAATCATATTTTAATCAATGGTCCAGATCATATCTTGAAAGATGCGATCATGACCATTGATCATGATCAAGATATTCAATTTAAAGATCTACGATTCACTTGACGGAGGACTATTCTCAGAACGATCTTATATATATTATATATATATATATATATATAGACGTGCTATGAGATGGTGAAGTAATTGTTATAATAATAACAGATTGACATTATTTTGGTACAAAATGATGATATGGTCATTTCACAAGACAGAAATGCATATTTCAACAAAAACGAATTAGGGAGGCACAAAAACGCCGATACGGATTAGGGGGCATAAAAACATTAACCGCCTGGCTCCCACAAAACTACAAATTTATTAATTTGTATAAGTAAAATAAAAAATATTTTGAAAGTAATTTTCTAGAAAAAATTTCATAATAAAAATTATAAAATTTGTAGGTCAATTAGATTAGACCTACAAATTTTATGTTGAAATTCTTTTTTAAGAAAAAATTTCGAATAAATATTTTCATACTCTAAACTTAAAAATTTTTGAAACAAAATTTAAAACAATTTCTGAAACCAGCTCCAAATCTCAAGTTGTAGATTTAATAAAAATATACAACTTTTATATTGGTGTCTTAGAAAATATTTCTAAATTTTGTTTTTATTACATCTTACGCTTAATTGATCCCTCTCTTCACTCTTTATCGACATACATCTACCCCTACACACACCCGAGAGAAGGTGAGAAGTGAGAAGGGCTACGGAAGGTGCTAAGCCTATACTAGCTCGCGCGCTCTCGAATAATACAACCAAAAAGAAGGTTGAAATTTGTACAAAGTCATAATCATACAAGTCTACTCTTATCAAAGCAGACAAAAGAGACAAGTAAAGAGACTCCCTTATATATAAATAGGGAAAAAAAAAAAGAAAAATAATAAAAAGGAAAGGAAAAGATTAAAAAAAAAAAGAAAAAGAAAAAGGAGGAAGGAAAACAAAATTTTTGCAGTGAAAGATAAAAGTAAAAGGGAAAAACAAACTCAATTTCATAATCACTAAATAATAAATTAGGGAGCCAAAAATTAATAATATCAGTACTAAAAACAAGAAATTTATTAAAAGAATTAATTGCACACTTCAATCTAAAATAGAATTTAATAAATATGAAATAGTGCTAAAGGTGTTTCCTCAATAATCGATGAGAAAAGCAACAGATGTATCGAAACTACTATTATTTGCTCGTTTTTTGTTTGTACAGTAGAGTTCAATTTCTACCACACATCTCGATCGAAACCGAAAGCAGCACGATAAGTATCTCCCAACTCACGCTTGCTGGAATTCAAACTTCCGATCTATCATTCACGATAGGCAGACCATAATTTCTTTCTGTATGCAGTCCAACTAACCAACTTGTTCAACGTTGCTCGTTATGATCTACCAATAATATTTTCCTTTTTCTTTAAAAAAAAAAGATAGTTAAACCAAAATTCCAAAGATAAACACTCTCGAGTGTTTTTTTTTTTTGAGAAACTGTAAGAAAACTCTACCCATCATGCCTATTTTTGAAAGCTTATCGTAACAATTATACTGATGGAGGCACCGATCTGTGTTCCAACAACCGATCTTTTATGGTTTTGAAGTTGGAAATCAACAAAGGTTTGAAAGGTGGGGATAGAACAAGAATTCTCTTCCCCCCTTTTGCTTTGCTATTTCTACCTGCTTTGATGAAACCAAACAATTTGTTGTATTTTGCCCTACTGAGAAGCAGCAAAAGATGTCAAATACCCCTTCTTTTTGTGTGGACCTCACAAATAATTGTGGAATAATATGATTATTTCTTTGGTCCTTTTTTTGACCACCACTCTACTCCTCTCTCCTCCATGCATGCTTCCTCATACACTTTTATTTATGGGAGAATTGCACCAATGTCCAAAAATTTTAAAATGGTATATTTATGTCAATTTGTTAAAAAATTTTACATTTAAGTCCAAAAATTTTACACTTCAATTTTTTAGAAAATGGTGTCCAAAGTTATGCTATCAAGAATATGTTATAGTATTATTTTTCTACACGAATGTGTCGAATATTCACACAAAAGTGTCAAAAATTAACACCATAGTTGTCGTGATATCAAGGTGTCGAATGTGTCAAAAATTCATTACAAATGTGCCAAAAAAATATAGGACTTAACTGATGTTGAACAATATAGAAGGACTACAGTACAATCGTCCATTTATTTATCTATTTATTTTTACTGTGGGTATTTGTTGGAGCAAGCATCCATCAAAATTCATAAGAAGCTAAACGATACAAATATACACTAATAGCTGATCATATTTTTATGACCTTTGGTTTTATTCAGATCTAAAAGTTGAAACTATTAAATTATTGGAAAATATATGTCGTGCCTCCCGTAAATTTATATCCATTGTAAAAAGGTTGGGTAGATTATTGACAAAATGTGTTTCATAATAATTTTTAAAATATATATCCATATTAAAATTCCATGTGCTTGTGTTCAGAATTTTGGTCCCCAAAAATCACATGTTGCATGCTCACATACATACTGGCAGGGGAACCCTCTAGATTTTGAGCTCATGAAAACCTGATGCACCTGAGCTGGGTGCCATATGTGACTCAAAAATTGCCAGGCAATTTTATTTTTATTTTTTTTTATTTTATTTTTTTTAATTAACGTAGAAAAATTTTACCCTAATTTATTTATTTTTGCCAACCAAAATTTTTAAAGATTAACATAAACAATATTACCAGCCAAAACTTTTTTGAGCTTAATGTATTAAAATTCTACGCTTAACCAGTTTATTTCTGTACGACCGTCATAATAAATGAACCCATTGATGGTACAGTTATATGTTTTACCAATCAAAGAATTTTAACTTTTCGGCCTAAACAGACTCCAAAGGCTTCTTCTAGATGGTACGGAGGGAATAAATCTACCGACGTTTACGGGATTTAAATTTAAAATTTTTATTTTATGAAGTTGAAGTCCTGATCATCTACTTTTTTTTGAGATTATCATAATAGAACCTATAATGCAAGCACACGTTCTCGTAGGGACCTCAACTTCGTAAGAAATCTCAACGCTCATTCCCGACCTGAAATCTGTGTACACCTTCCATGAACGAGAATTCTTACCACCGAATACAGAAAATTCTTCAAAAAATTCTACGAGAGATTTCACTCCACGAAAATTTAAACTTATGTGATGCTTTCTGAGACGCCTTCCATCGAATCGAACTAACCGCAATCGACCACTGTTTTTTTTTTTTTTTTTTTTTTAAATAAAAGGCAAGACTAAATCCGACATAGTTTGCTTCACGGACATGTCGATCTGTTCATTAATTGATGATTGATCAGAGTTGGACGCTTGCTTATAATTTCCTCTGCAGGAAGACGAGGAAGCTTCATTTATGGAGCCTTAATAATTGCTCTAGATTAGAACATGGCGTGCATCTATGGATATTTTGATCACACACCAAACAGCAAACGAACAGATTCTATTGGCCGCACATCTTGCAAACCTTTTTTTTTATATATCAAAGGACTGGAGTGGTTACCTAAGATAGATGTGGCAACTATTATTAACAACACCTTAGTGTTTGAAAAAAAAAGGGATAATTCATTAGCCCAAAGAACAAAGAGACCTATAATAATAGCCACGGAGCGCTGCAATTGGTCGCCGATCTTTTTAAGTCGTCTTATCGTAGTAATATGCATAACTAATGAAAGAAGGGTCGGCGAGCACTATAAATATTACCTCTCACTTTATATAAAAGATAAGCAAAAAACATGCAAAATAAGAGAAGTAATATTTTTTCAGAGAAGAATTACTCCATATGTAATGTTTTTCAGTTCGGTACAAAAAATATCACCATAATTCTTTAGCAACCTTATAAAGCTATTAATGAAATTTTCTTTTACTTTCGTAAGCGTAGACTACTATGTCAGTTGAACCACATAAAAATCTTTTGTCCTCTTACTGGCCAATTCGCTAACTACTCTAACTACTAAAACTAGTAAGTCCGAGAGAGAAAGAGAGAGAGGGTCATGCCTGTGGTGCGGACCCATGCTAAGGCCTGCTGTCCTTATTAAAAGCTTTTTTTTCGTTAAAAAAAATCCTTTTAGAAAACATTTCCAAATAAATCTCCAATTTTCAAAAATTTAATACATAATAAAAAATACAAGTATCTAAATTTTTCTTTACAAAAAATTTAAAGACAAAATTAAAATTGATGTACTCTTTTATTTTTTAGTTCAAATTTTTATTAAAAAATATATTTTAAACACCAAAGTCTTTTAGCCAATAAAAACTTTGGAGCTTCAAAATACATAACTATTTTCGCAAAATTTTGAATAAAAAATTACATAGCACATGAAAAATTACTTTAAAGAATTTAAATTTTTTTTATATATGTAAAGCTAATTTAGTAATTATGAGAAAATAATAAAATTTTATTTCGAAGAACCTTAAAAAAAGGGATTGATATAAAATTTTTCCTTAGAAAAAATTCTAGCCCTATGCTTTTGAAGTACAAGAACATTTGGTGTTGCTTATACAATCCCTAGCAGCCGATCTAGCTCAAATTAGATTGGGTTCATTTATGGTGCATCCAAAACAACCCTATGAGTGCAGCCAGCATTAATTAGGGTTTGAGTTTGAAGGTAGGTAGGGTACACAACACACAATATTGTTCACAACCCTAACGTGAGCGGGTCTCAATTATCAGGACAGAGATTTGCTGCTACACTTTATGACAAGTCCTCTTATCACTTTGAACCTTTGGTGGAGCCAAATAGTTGACTAATTTATTGATTTGGATCTTTTGGGCTAACCGATGGGCTGGGCGGCTCACGAGCCATCGCTCTCGAAAGTTCTAGTGCCGTCCGTTTAGTAGTAGGATAGTGAATTTTCAAATTTTCGTAAAAATATTTTAAAGTTGCGACATGTATGTGAATGTACATATATAACGGCTTGTCAAGGAATAATGTACGTTCGTAGTTTTACTCTTTGACCATTATTTAAAGATTGTGATTAAAAAACTATCAATAAAATAAACTAGTATTTATCGCAGAGAATGCTTCGTCTGGTCTTAAATGAAAAGATAGGATCTTTGAAGTTTAATTTTGCATATAAGATACCCATGTTGTGTGGCCTGTGGGCCTCAATGATTCAATGCTGGTTAAAGGGACATTGTTGTACAGAGCCTCTCTCTCTCTCTCTCTCTCTCTCTCTCTCTCTTCTCTCTCTCTCTTATATATCTTGCTTGGTCCTGCTCTAGTTGGATGTTCAAAGATTCAAGAGAGTGAGAGGGGGAAAGGCATAGGTGCAATTTGCAAAGAGGCTTTATTGGAGGCCCATGGGCTACATTTCTTAAATAGCACTTCTGTATTGCAAAAGTTAGATTAGAAGTTAATCAGAAATATTTTTCAGTATACTTTAATTTCTTTGTCTATAATTTTTTACTATACTTTCGAACGAGATTAGTCTCATCTAGATGAGAACACTCGTCGGAAATCCAACAAAAAGAAAAGTTTTACGAGAGTGAGAGGGGCAAGCATAGGTGCAATTTATAAAGAGGTACAGCGGGAGCCCTCATAGCCTACATTTTTTAAAGAGCACTCCTACATTATATAAAATTAAATTAGAAATTAACAGAAAATTTATACTTCTCTATAATTTAGTTTGATTTTCCATAATTTGGTTTAAAAAGTGAATTATGGGTATTTTGGATTTAACTTCTGGACTAATTTCATAGTCCACACATTTGTTTCTTAACAAAACAAAGATAAAGACATAGTTGGGTCAGAGCTGCATGTCCTCCAAGATATATGAGAGAGAGAGAGAGAGAGAGAGAGAGAGAACCTGTGCCAACTAATAAAATGGAACAGAGAGCACTGCTTGCTGGACTCAGTATATGGGCTGGCCCACTTAGCCTAGCCCAGCCCATATATTCTCCTCTTCTTTGTTCATTTCTTTTAGGGGTTTGCTTGTAGAGCCAACTTACATAATTTATTACTTTAGTTACATATTAGGTCACACAGAAACACCTATACTGGATAGTTGAGACTTTCACTTCAGTTAATGAGGTCTTATGTTCGAATCCTACAAGTGCCACCCGTAAATATTACCTCTGTATCCTAGGAGAATAATACGGTCCTTCGAATCTGTTCAAATCAAAAGATTGAGACTATTCAGTTAATGAAATGTCGATCGGTGCGACAGTAGGTTTATCATATGGTTTATCGTCAACCATATTATATGAGAGATCCCTAATTTGAGAAGACGTTAAGATTGTTTTAGCAAGAATATTTCTGTATATTTTAGAAAAAAGCTTTTTGGATAAAATAGAGTTATACTTTTCTTTATCTCAAGAAAGAAATATTTCATTTATGTGGTCTTAGAGCTATGATATATTTTTGTGAGATGAGATACACGTTGCTTGCATATGGAGGCCCAAATATAGCCCAGCCCATATAGCGTGGCTGTTATTTTACCTAAATGCCACGTGTCTGACAAAGCGAAGCATCGACGTTCTCTTCAATCGGCTCGGTCCCGCTCGATCTCTTCTGGAACAAACACAAAGCATTCCAGACTGTGACAAACACAAATCAAAGCGCTGCCGCTGCCGTCGCCGTCGCCGCCGCCATCAACGTCAATAGCGCCGCCGCATTCGCCTTTGCCAGCGACGGTGCAGACGCCATCGCCGGCCGTGTTGCTTCACCAACACCTGCGATCATCTTTTCGCTGTTCTTACTCTTCCTCTTCACCGCCGGCGCCGCCTCCACCACGGTCGACGGCGGCGGGGCCCACCCGTCCTGCTCCACCGACTTTAAATGTACGATAGCAGGCAGAGCGTTTCATTTGGTAAGTATCTTGAATTTTTCCTACAATATTCCCAGCCGATCTGTAGTTGAAGGTATTTGTTGTCATGGTGAGTGTTTAATTATGTGTTCCGATTTTTCAAAGTATTGCATTCAACAGCACCAATGCTGCGAGTTCTGCTAAATTGTTCATTCATATTCATTCTTATCTTAAACTGCTAGAGATTTTTCTTTCTTTTTTTGGTTTTTTAATTAAAAACATTTCTAAAAAATTGCACAATTGTCCCAAAAGAAATTAATACAAACAGAGATGAAATTGGCATAGCACCAACTCGTACTATCACTAGTTAGCAGAATAGCTAGCCACCAGGCAGAAAGGGGAGTCCGAGTATCTATATGACCAATCTCAACTCGATCGATCCTAGGCCCTAGTCTCGTCCGACCTCAACTTGATCGACTCAAGGTCCTAGCCTCGGGATCGTCAGCTGAGACCAACCTCAGCACAACGTCTTGTGGACACTCCGGATCTATCAGAGGTTCAAGTAAAACGTCAGAAGTTTATTCTACATCAGCCAGCAAAGACCAATTTTAGATTGAACCGATACCGAGGTCCGACGTCGTTCCAGACGTAATCGAGTCTTCGACATATCAACTGAGCTCAAGATCCTGAATAAATGGAGACTAAGTCCAGTGTAACCGCCACGTGAACGTGTAGCAATAACTTGCTACGCCCTCCACCAACAAACGTGAGAGCTTGTGTGACGTAAGAATGACCAGTCAACCTATGATTCGCGTTAGATCCACGATTTCTACAACCGTTAAACTCTAAAAAGAGAGATATCTTATACTCCTCATAACTCTAGTAAACATCCATACGTTGACTTACGTGAGCGTCCGTGATTTTTTATTTATATTCTTCAAAGATTTTTACATAAAATATTCTTTATATCTATTACAATTATCTTATTGAATATATTGTCGAGCTTACGAACTTATTAAGTCGAGCACAAGTATTATTATACTTATTTAGAATGAGTTTGAGTCCTTTTAGCGACGGGAATTCAAACAGCTAATGAGAGGCATTTTCACCTGTTACCCCTATATTTTAAAATCTACAAATTTCTCACATTATACAATTTTATATTATTTTTAATTAGTTAGGTGTCAAATTTTAATTTTAGTTTTTTTTTCCGCTTCCTACGTCGATGCTTACGAAAGTGAGCAGTCCCTCACGTCGCCTTCATTGCTTTGATTATAGGATAATTTTATATTAGCCCCCTACTTTCAAAGGGTTTCAGAATCAACCCCTGAAAACGCGTTTTTAGGGACTGATCCGACAACAAAATCAGCCTCTGAAAACGCGTTCCGACAACAAAATCAGCCCCTGAAAATGCGTTTTCAGGGGCTGATCCGGCAATAAAATCAGCCTATGAAAACGCGTTCCGGCAACAAAATCAGCTCCCGAAAATAAATTTTCAGATACTGATCCGACAAATTCAAAGAAACGGGCCTGATATGGAATTATCCGTTGATTATTTGAAGTTTTCGGGATAATATATCATGCCAACGTACTCTTCTTCTTCTACCACTGACCAACGCTAACCATTTCCCACTACCTCATGGATGCTCCGGTCGTCTTCCTGTTCTTCTTCTTCTTCGTCGTCTTTCCTGCCACCAGCTCCGCCGCCGGCGGGGCCCACCCGTCCTACTCCAACGCAGCGGCCGACACGTCATCATGTGGCCCAACGGCGGCGTCCCGCCGCGAGGTCCACGGCGAGGGAGGTCGGATCATCGATATCAGCCACTACTACCGCGAGAGCATGCCGGCGTGGGAGTCAGGCAAGGGGCTTGGCCAGTTCCTGCGGCTGACCAAATCCATGGCCGAAGGCGACGAGGCTATGTTTTCCGAGATGACGCTGCCGGCGCACTCCGGCACCCATGTTGATTCTCCCGGCCACGTTTTCCAGCAGTATTACGAAGCCGGCCTTGACGTTGACACGCTCGACCTCGACGTACTCAACGGCCCCGCTTTGCTGGTGGATGTTCAGAGAGATAAGAACATTACAGGTTAAATACAGTAATTCCACTTCATTGAACCAATGATCCATTATAATATAATATCATAATTCTGCATTGAAATATATATAATATATTTTTAATATAAATTATATAATTTTAATTATATAATAAATTATTATGATCCTCATAAATAGTAGTGCTATATTAACTAACATCTAGCAGCAACTGAAAAATATTTATGCATATAATGATATAAAAAATGTTCATTTTACTTAAATAATATTACATATGTATCATTAATATCTCGATTTATTATATATAATTTTTACTATGTATATTAAAAGTTCTAATGGTTCTATGAATAATAGTATTTTAATAAAAGTTTATAATTTTATTTTTGAAAGATGAAGCTAGTGATTCCTATGTCTTTACCCTTCGTTTGAAACAAGTTACATCGAATTGTAGTATGCAAAATAGATTTTAATTCGAACAAATACTGAAAATTTGCCTATTCATGACCAGTGGTGCGTGAAATTTTATTTTTAAGATTTATTTGTTTAATTTATTAATGAATTATTATTAATATGTTATCTATCTATGCAGCCGAAGTTATGGAGTCATTACACATCCCTAAAGGTGTACGGAGAGTGCTATTTAGAACGTTGAATACCGACAGGTGATGTATATAATAATAATAATTATATTATTATTATTTGCGGTAGAAGTGAAATGACTTCTTAATTATTATTTTTGTCACATATGAATTTATTAGAATAGAATGTTATAATTCTAAATTATTAAATATTTTTTGAAACTTGTAAAAAAGTCTTTATTAAAATCAAGATAGTTGAATAAAGCACATTATTGGTTTAGAATTTTTTTAGATTATATGATAAATATTCGATTATTTCACTAAATATGATTTTTTAATCACAGCCGTCGAATCGTGGTCAAGTAATCGGATGACTCTTTTTCCTTTTAATTTCTTTTCACCACTCAATAAACACTACATGCCTTGAGGTGGATATAGTTTTTTAATCATATATTTAGATTGTGATCATGGAGTACTTTGTTAGTAAGGTTAGATTTATGGTTTATATAAATTATTAAGTTCAACGGCGTGTATGTTACTATACTTCATTAGCATGCCATGTGACTGTACTCAACAGCATAACGGAGATGAATGAGGATAAAGTTACTCAACGACGTGAACATTTTTAAGTTTACTTACTAACCATAGTCTAAGGATCCTGTGTCTAGTAAATAATCTGATATTTATTATAAGAATATTTTGACTTGTTATCTAAAAAAAAAAATTCAATTCCTTGTCTTTTTGTTTTATGTGGATTCTTTGGAATGCAAATGCAAATCTACTCGTTAACTAGACAAGGTAGTAGACATCTTATACTTTGTATTAGATAAAATAGCTCATCCAACAGTATTATATGTAATAAATTCTCATATTTGCATTTGTATGTTCCTGATAATTCGAAATTGTAAAAGTAAACTTTTCTTAATTCGAAATAGCATTTTTATGCTTCAATTAAACGTGTGAAATTTCGAAATTTGTGGAGAATTCCCCTAATTAATATTATGTTTGGTCCAGGAAACTTATGTGGAAGAAAGAATTTGATACAAGTTATGTGGGGTTTATGAAGGATGGAGCACAGTGGCTGGTGGACAACACTGACATAAAACTTGTTGGTAAGATGAATACTTGCTCTAAACTAATAATACTAATTATAATTCTTATTATTAGTAATTACTACAATACTAATAATTATATATTTTGTAATAAACTATAATAATCATAATTAGTCGAACTATTTCAATAATTATATCTAAAATCAATGGTAGTAATTATTTTATTTATATATATTAATTATAATAATCAACCTCCTAAACTATCTATGAGAGATTGGAAAAATTTTAGTGAATCTAGCGGTTATATAAATAATTATTGGGAAAATATATATATAATATATATATATATATATTAATATATATTATATAATATATATATTCAGAGAGAATGCCAAATTCAAATGGCTTATAGCAGAATATGTATATGTACATCCGTGCAGTGCTAGTAATAATAAATGACATACCATTTTTATTGGAAATCTGTGATATACAGAACTATAATATTTAGAAAAGCATATTTTCTTAGCAATATTTCTGAATAATTTTTGGATCCAGTTCATATCTCGTGGCAACTAAGTTATTGTGTTTTTGCAACAAATGTCCTACTTCGTTGTAATTTGCAGGTATAGACTACTTGTCGGTGGCAGCATTTGCAGATTTGATTCCTTCTCATCTAGTTTTCCTGGAGGGCAAGGTACCCATCCATGGTTATTTCTTTACCATGACATTCTTGTGTGTTATAATACTCTTTTAAAAAAAAAATAATAATAAATATCGTAGGAAAATTATATCCGTAAACAACCGTGACAAGTGTTTTTTTTGGGAATTAAACCTCCGTCTACAACTAATTTTATCCGGCTCTCCTTAAAAGGATACTTCTACTTCAGAAAAACTCTGTCCATGTAGATGGTAGCATGGACCTTCGATCTATCCAGTTCGAAAGATTGGGACTACTTGGTTGGTGGAATATGGGTCGGATATATCCGTGAATTGATCTATTACGACCGTTACAAAAGTCACCTGTTACGGACAAAAAATTTTTTGCGATAATCTCATAATAAAAGAAACCCCGTCGCATGCGCACATGCACATACCCGTCAGCGAATATTCCTATATATACAACTGGTAGCACGAAAAGTGAAATATGGGTGGAAAGGGTTCTTGAATCCTCGTCTATCCAGCGAGATACCCCGCCATGTTGTACTGATATATTCGCTTAATTTGATTTTTCTTTTAATTTTACTAATTAACTATATGTTCTGATGTTGTCAGGAGACTATCCTTGTGGAAGGCTTAAAGTTAGACAATGTCGATGCCGGGGTTTACTCTCTGCATTGCCTCCCTCTGAGACTACGCGGTGCCGAGGGTTCGCCGACGAGGTGTATTCTCATCAAGTAGGCCGTCGGTTTATTCGGAATATCTGTCTATTTTCTATTTCGACTATTGAAATAAAAAAGAAAATCCCAAAGCATGACCAAGGATTGTATGTTGTATAAGCATCCATCGATCTTTGCAGTTATATTTTGAAATGTGTAATCTCATCTTGTTTGATGTGAAGAACTCTTCTTACCCCCAACAGATTGATATACAGAGCATTTTATAAATGATTTTCAATTTGTTGCTTTTTTTCCAGCTATATGGTTTAAATCAAATTTACTTCCTAAACAGCTATATATATAGGCCAAATTTTTTTTAGTCCTCCGAATTTTACCAAAATAAGTTCTTGTAATCCTAATCTTCATTCCGTACCCGCGATAATTTTGTACTACATAAAAATATCCGTGATAACTTTGCCGTTAGCTTATGCCATCTTTGCCCAAGTGCTAGCTCAAAATTTTTTCGTGTCACGTCGAATTAAGGAATGCCACATCAGTAAAATAACAGACGAAAACGGCAAAATTTATCGCTGATATTTTTATATAGTACAAGATTATCGCGGGCACGGAATGAAGTTTAAGATTATATGGACACATTTTGGTAAAATCTAGGAGACTAAAAAAAATTAGCTATATTAATATACATACACACACAAAAAGTACAAAATTTTCGGAAAAATGTGTAAAATAATTATAACCAAAGCTACTCTCTGTTATTACACAATGAACAAATTGTTTGTGAAACAGGAACTACTTGCCATTTGTATCTACTTCGCTGCTGCGTTCTTCGGTCGTGCACGATGCAACTATCTTTATCATTCCCGCGGGCTATATGAAAGATCCATCTTTCTCTGACCTTGACGACGCGAACATTAGCTTCACAGAATTACTTTCGATAGCTAGGCTGGCCTCGGAGACTTTGCTTTGATGTACCCAAGACTTCTCATCTTTTCGATGAGTTTCCTCTCCGTAGTTGCCTGAAAACAAAAGGTTCCAAACGATGGCATCAGATTCATGTATGAGCTGAAATAAACTACGAACTCTACCATAACAATTGCTATCACAAGAGCTATAACTCGACCCAAGCCGTCTAGAACGGATGGTAGAACTTCCATCTCATCGAGTGGAAGTCTTCGGTTCGAATCTTACAGCGCTAATGCAAGATATGAAATATTTATTATCTTTGTATTCCGTAGAAGGTGATACAAATCTCCGAGCCTACCCAGACTGGAAGGCTAGAACTCGGTTGATGAAATATAGGTCTGTCACCCATTAATTTATCTATTACCACGGTGTTACCTACATAGTTTCTCCACAATAAATAATCTAAAAAAAAGAAAACCTATAGTTGGGTCTCTCCAAATGATAAAACCACATTTGAGTGGACGGATGATTTATACTCTCGGAAAGGGTTTCAAAGATTTATAAGGTGCGTCATTTGAAGATATTCAATATTTACCCACGATTAGCACAAAAGGTTCGGAAGAAACTAGAACTTTCATGCACAAACATTTGAACAAGCTTGTGATGTATTCTTTGCATTACATGAAGAGAGAATTCAGTTTACCTCAAGTATGGGGCTGTCTTTAGGAATATTGCATGCTAGAACAATGCTGAGGCCCGTCTTCAAGGCTGTAAGAGAGAGAAATCATCGAGTAGAAAAATTGGGATTTAACTCTAAAAAAAAATGAATAAATAATATTCAGTACCTATACGACGAGCCATGCTTGAGCCGGTGTTATCAGCAGTACCTCCTAACAAAGAAGCAACACTCGCCATATTCCCCTGTGAATGCTCATTCCAATTTTAAAGTGTACGAATTATTCATAAAGAATATTAAAGATGATGGTGCGCGAAAGTAAGTTGCAAGGTGTAAATTGTTAAAATACCGGTTTAGTGGTTGAAGCTGCATACAAATGCCCAAATTTTGCGGAGTTGCATCCGACCCAAACAAAGACCTGCACCAATTTAAGTAGCATATGTAACAGTTGCATGGCAAATTATAAAATCACAAAAGAATCAACTAAAGCCAAGGCAAGGAGCAATTTCTCTGAAGATTGAATGTCTTCATAAATGCTAACTTTTGGAACGTGTTTCTCTCTTGCCTTTGCCAGAATTCGAACCCGTACCAGAACAATAGATGGGTTAACCTGCGCCACTGGGTTCGCACCGCAAATTAAACTCCAGTATCAAAATAAGGCACTCAAATTCAACTTTTCTGCCAAAATTTTCATTAAACCCCACTATCAAAATAGGGCACTCAAATTCAACTTTTCTGCTTAATATGGAATCGGTTGCATAGATGCTTCGCATATATATATAGACTAGAGAGTCAGCATAGCTAAAGGTGTTGCATAAGAATGATATGATAGCTAATCAGTCCCATCGATAAAAATGCCATGATTTCAGGGGGAAAAAAAGAAAAAGAGTCCTCCTTTAGGTACATGTGAGAAAATGATATCAGAAAATGACTTAGCAAGATGAGCAGCTTGTTATCAACAATTGTAGCTTTCGCAGGAAGATAAAAATAATAATAGTCGGCAAAACTGTTAATAAGTTAACACCGGCAATATTGATACTGTTTTAAAGCAGAAAGCTACGCCACATTTTGTATAATATTACAGAGAGAACATTTTAAATTTCTATCTTAACTTCCTTTTTTTTAAAAGTTCTGCCAGAACAGATTGATTTGAAGATGCATGATAACGCAGTAATGCATCTTACAAAAAACTCGGAAAGTTTCCACCTACCCTCATGTATACATTTTTAAAATGCCATCAAATAAACAACGTTAAAAGTCTATAAATTTGCACATACATAAATAATTAATCCTTTTTGTCGCTATGCTTTGTTTCCATTTGTTTAACTGAAACTACTATGTGCATCTAAATCTAACTCTGAACATCTAATAGCAAGGTGGAATCAACTCTGCAACATATTTTAGATCATAATACCACCTGCATTCTAAGACAAATTAGCTTGCATAGATTATGTACACTAAAACGAATATAAGAATTTGAAACAGCAACACTTTCTGCATGGTTTACATTGCTATGGATGTCCATGAAGCTTCAAAAGAGAAGAAGCTTCTTAAATAACTTAAGAGTTTGTAATATAACGAAATTTTTAACAGTGTTATGACTTGAGAGGGAGCCTCAGTTTCCTGTATACATGACGTTAAAAAAAAAAAAAAGAAGAAAGGTCATATTGACAGCATTCCTACGTAATTTCTAATTAACTTTCCAACATCACACAAACCTTAACCATTCCATTTCATTAGTAGCACTTCCCATCAGATGCAAAACTCATCACAAGAGCAATTTTCTTTTCTTTTTTTTTTCTTAACTGTATCACATACATATTTGAAGTTAAAAAACCCACCTGTTTCTGTAGTCGTATAATCTGGAAATGAAGTGTGACATCGTGCAAATCCTCAGTAAAACATGTGATCTGCACATCATCATCACTACAATTTTCCAAAGATGAACTCTCTCCATTGCTAGACGCATCAGAAGTAACGCTGACTTCTGAAAATTTTCTGTCTAAATCATCTGATTGCATATTTCCACACAAACCTGTAGTTGTTAAAAACAAATCAGAGTCAGAACAGGCATAGAAATATTACATTCAGTTGGAGAACAATTCCACCAAAAACAAGACAAAAACTCTTCCAAATCAGGGGCGGAATTAAACCAACTCAGAATTTGTGAAATAGTGGATTATTTTAAGAAAAAAAAAGAAGAAATATTGACAGTAAAAGATCGGAGACGGGGTAGACACCGTGCTTGATAGAATTAGTCGGAAGCCGGAGGCGGCGCAAACGATCGATGAAAGCTCAATCCACCTGCTTGAAGGAGATGGTGCGGAGACAGGGCTCATCACAATAGAATAATAATTTCAAGTCATCAATTATATGGAAATTATTATTTTAATTAATTAATTAATTAACTTCTCAAAATCCTCTGTAATAGATTTTGATTTTTTTTTTTTCTCAAAGAAAGGTCATCTCATCATCAGAATAGTATGAGTTTCAAAACTCACAGAAAAATGATATATTTTATTTAAAGAAATACTATTTTTCAGTATCATTTGATTCTAAAAATTTTATAACTGCTATGATATTATATGCAAATCTTACTTTTAATTATTTAATATTAAAAAATATTCACTTTTTATATGATAATTTTAAAATTAGAAAGTTGTTATATCAAAAAAATAAAAAGTGTAAAACATTAATTTTTTTAAGTATCTCATTAATTTTAAGCTAATAGAAATAATGTCAAATCAGCTCTGAAATTTTTAGAACCAAAATGATCCTAAGAATAGTATTTTTTTTTTTATTCTACTGATTCGGTAAATTGGGAGTGGATAATTTTCATTACAGATTCGTCAAGTCCTTTCTATTTAATGGTTAAATTTAATTTACTCAAATATAATTATTCAGATTTAAAAAATATAAATTATTTTACTTTCTTAATAATTGTTTAGTTGATTCTACCTACATATTTTTTTAAATAGTAAGTTATTATATTGGTATACCTATTTTAATCTGAACTATTATATTTGAATTAATTAAATCTGACCATTCAATAGAATATCAGAAAAATTTGAATTATAGATGATCCATGTCCTAGTAAATTGCATTCCTATTTGGTTCAATGCTATCCTATTTTTGAAAGCTATGACTAAATTTGTCTTTATGTTTTGGAGCTATATATATTAAAAATAGAATATTATGCCAAACCAGTATTAGTCTAGTTAATTAATAGGACTAGATAATGAGAGAAGATCATGGTCTTTTTCTCATGAATGATTGGTTTTGGTTTGAATTATACTAAGCGTAAGTTAAAACCTACCGTACTACTCCATTTTTTGTCAATATATAGAATAAAAATTAAACTCGATTGTCACAAATTTTTTAAAAAAATACTACTAATTAGAACATCACGTTCATTTTTTAAATACCCGTTAACCATAGACCAATAGTTGTCATGTGATTCATGTCAAACCAACTCATGTACTGCATTGGAGCCAAGGTGCCTTGACGAGCAAGATCACACCTTTCAATTGTCTTGCATGAAAGGTTCATCTACAAGTTTTTTAAATCAGCTTAACTCATGAAAACATTTTCAATTTTCCATTATTCCACCCACTTTTCTCTGAAGTCGATTTTCTGGAAGGAGACCATAGCATGCACCTCATAAAGAATACGTCAGGAGTTCGAATCCCGATAATACCTGATTAAAATGAACTTTATATGTATATTATTTCTGATCGATATGTATAGAAATCAAACTAGATGATCAAGATCAAAAGAAAAACATAAAGACAACCGCATGGGTGAGAATCGTGAGATCTTACAATACCCACTAAATTTCAATCATCCAAGGTGGAGGGACGCATGTACGATGGGGGTGAAAAGATGTACACCGAGCATATCCCCCATACAAGTGGATCACACGCGTCTAGCGAGAGCCAGTTTCTCCTGGGACGCACGAAGACACTCTCGGACCTCGAACCCGTGCCACCCGATGGATGGGAGAGACTCCCAACCACTGGACCATTCGATTGTCCCCAAAAGAAAACCATAAATTTCCGCAAATTCTATTTTTCGAAATAATAAATCCATCTTCAGAGTCCTAATTTCCACAAAAGAAATATATGATAATAGAACATATATATTATATGACTAAATATAATGGATAGAGCAATAGAAACTGAACCTACCCAGTATCAAATTTTGCACAAGAGAGACAGGCTAAGCAAAAACATCAACACACACAACCCAGCCTTGATACTGGGGCCGGCAAGGGAACAGCTTCTTCGAGCGTGGCAATGGTGGATCAACCACGTCCGCAGGCATGAGCGGATCCACTAAGTAGCCAGTGGGGTCAATTGCACCCACTCAAATGCTGTGAAACTAAGGCGCCAAAGGCAGTCGTCATACATACCTCACTCCGCGGCGGGATCGGAAGCCGGAGGCAGAGGAACCGTGGGAGGAGGAGATTCAGTAGGCTGCAAAAAACGGCGGGAGGTCGCTGAAACAGGCGAGAAGATTGATTTAGGTTAGAGGATTGCGGCGGGCTCTTACATTTATTTTAGGCCCACTAAATTTAAATCGCTACTATTTATTACTGTCCGTTTATTTTAGGCCTTTTGAATTTCTACCATTTATTATTTTATTACTGTAAACTTGTTTGAATATTATATATTAGAAAAAAATATTACATGCAGTGTATTTCTATATCTATAATTATTTGATAAAATATAACACTTAAAATTTATGTGATATTTGATATTTGAATCATATATTTTAATAAGATAAATTTTAGTATTTATATAAAATTCTATAAAATATATCATTCAAATTTATGTATAATATTTACAAATGATTATATAGTATAACATTAACTTTAGCTGAGCAACAATTATAATATATAAATAGATTTTAATACGTTATTTTGATATTAAGATATATGTATTTTAAATTTCACTTAAAATATCTATTATTAAGTCAAATTCTAGTAAGTCTGTAAAATTATAAATTTATGTAATTCAATATTTGTTATTGGCTAAGTCAATTATTTTAAATATATATATATATACATATATATTTGATTGTAATTTTGTCTACTATATTTATATGAATATATAGTTCATCAATATTACATTAATTTTTTTTTATTTGTCCAAAATATTTATATAATATATTATTCAGATATAATAATTCATATTATTATATTTTATTACATGCGTATCTACAATACATAGCTAAAATAATAAAAGCAATATAATATATACATTTATGAGTCGGTTAAATACAATGCATAGTTGTTGTAAAAATTTTAATTTATTGCTTGATTTTATACTAATATAAATATAAATTATACCTAATGCATTAATATAGAATTAATTATTTGAAATATTATGCTAATAGGTATACATGTGTAGCACAATATTAGCTGAAAAATAATATTGGTACTTTTTAGAAAAATACAAAATAAAGATATTATTAAGAAATATAACTTACATAATATAATATTAATTACTAATAAATAGAAATTATTTATAAATATACTAGTTTATTAAATGTTATTTGGTTCAGATTTTTTAAATTATCGACCACACTAGATAGTATTTCTAAATATGTCACTTTCTACAGAGTATTCGTTTACCATACTTTTTCCTTTTTTCTTTTTTTTTTTTTGCAAATATTTTTAAACCCAAAACTAATGCTAATCTCATTTAGAAAATAAAATAATTATAGTTACCTCTCCAGTAGTTATCTATTTTTCTACTCGCTTCCCTGACATTACAAAAACACCTTAATAACTTCAACTCAATTTGTTGACTAGCTTACACCTAATTGGTACACAACCAGCCTACTTTATATTACATTATCATCCAATGACAATAAAATAAAAACAATACTGATATAACATCAATAAATCTACTAAACTCGCTAATTATATATGTACAATAAAAAAAAAATTCTAAATTTAAAAATAAATTATAAACTAATAAAACAATAAAATTTATAATTATTTTAACAAACTATTTTAAAATTCTGACAATTTAAAACTCCAACATTTAACTAATTTATAATAAAATTTAACACTATTTTTAAAAACATTAAATTTTAAATTTAAAGTATTTTTAATATTACAATTAGGGCAATTCCTGCTAATTAATTTTATATTTTTTTTGTACCTGATTTTAGTCTTTTTGTGGCCTTTAATTAAGTTTTATATTTTTAATTTTAGTCTTTTTTGTGCCCCTTATCATGTGAAAATGACAAAAATGAAGATTTTATTCTGAAAATACGAACACCACAACACCTGCAAATACCTATATCGCAAATACTGTAGCATTTTCATATATTTTTACATTTTCATATATTTACTAATATATTACGAATATTAGTAATATATTTTCATATATTTGTTTAAAATATTCAAGAATATTTACAGGTATTCGTGAATGTTCGTGCATATTTGTAAATTTTTAAAGATATTTGCATATGTTGTAAATATTCGTAAAATTTTAAAAATGTTGACAGATGTTCGTAAATATTTACAGATGTTCATAAATATTCACAAATATTCGTAAATATTTACAAATATTCATAGATATTCGCAAACATTTGTATTCACGGATGTTCATAAATATTCGCACGTATTAAAAAATATTTGTAGTATTCATATATATTTATAATTTTTGGTATAATAAGTAAAAATATTTTTATCATTTCAAAATAATTAGAGATAACAAATACAAAAATATAAAAGTTAATTTGTGAGCACATAAAAACACAAAATACACTAAAAATTATATATCTCATTAAATTTATAGTTTTACATTAACAATTTTTTAAAGAATATTTTTTTAATCATATAAATTATTAAATTAAAATAAATGTTTTGATGTGTATACAATGACTGGTACTTTCATAAAGCAATATTTGCATTAATACTACATTATACATTACTATATTGCTAATAATACTATGGTAACGGCCTGAAAATTCAGAAATTTAATCAATCAAAGACTGCAATGGAGAAATTATTTATCAGAACTGGAAGAGATTTAAAAAACATGATCAATTTGAATGAAAATCAACCCTTCAAATAAGTTTTCGGGACTGATTCGGACGAAACGTGAAATAGAAATGCTGATATGTAAATTTTTTAAACAAAAGCTATCAAATAACTATCATAATTTTTTAACATAATCATAATTATTTTAACCTCCATAAATAAAAGTAATTCACCAAATATCCTTATTTTGTCCAGGAATACATATTATTAAATATTATGAAGTTCAAGAACCATTTATGCACATCATTCACTCAATACAGAACATAAATTTCCACACATTCTTATTCAGCAACACTTTCCGGCCACCATTACCAGAACATAAACCTGATCCATTAAGAACATCTAGTCTTGCTTGGCAGGATGGGAGGGCTTCTTGTCAGCGCCGCCGTCTGCCGGCTCATGCACGACGGTCACCGGCTTTGTTTCCTGCGTCTGCCCAGACGCCGACGACCGGCAGTCGACCGTCTCCACCACCTTCTTCTCGCTCGAGTCCTTCCCTCCTGACGTTGCCGTCTTGGTTTCCGTGGTCACCGACGGGGCTGAAGCGACCGTCGTGTCCTCCTGCAACGCATAATATCGTTCAATTCCTATTTTCATTTAAAATTGAAACTGAAAGTAGAGCTGGGGATCATGAAATTATCAGAAATTATATATAAAAAAAAACGATCTAGACTTGATCTAAGACCAACTTAATCCTAAATTATTAGCAGAAAACTCGTATCATGCACATGATAAATATTCGACATGCTTAGATCTATCTCTTTCACCTTTGTGTTAGACATCTTGAGAGATCCGAATCGATCAAAAACGAAAACGAGATTACGAAGATGAAAATTCAGAAGGGGGCACAACAAGTTTAAGAACAGAGTTAGAGAGGAAGAAGATGATAATAGGATATAATAAGAAGAGAATAATTTAAATCTTTTTCTTTTTTTTTTCCGAGTTTGTTTGATCTGGGGCTGCCACGTTTTGGATACGTGGCGGTTCGGAATTCGAGATGGCGGGGGAATTTCGGAAGTGGTAAGACGTCGTCTGTTGGACACAAGCAACGTGGAAAAAGAAGAATCATCTCGAAACTTTATCTTGAGGCCCACTAGGCCTACAATTTACGATTCAATGGACTTATTTGAATGGGCTTATCTCACCAGACCGTTCAAAAATACCACCCATCCACATTCACCGCTGTATCTACGCTAACACACATCTCGAGCTGGATCGCATGGCCGGGATGATATGAATTTGGTGTATTGGCCATAATTAAGTCCGTGTAGTGCAGTTGGAGCCATTGGTGTACTGTTGTTGTTGTGAAGAGAAAAAGTAAGATATTCTGTTTGATTATTTGTATTTTATTTTCTGGGTTTTTTTTGCCTGTCTTGATATACATCATTATTGTTTTAGAGCTTGTATACTGCTAATTTTCTTCTTTCTCCATTCTTAAGTATTTGATAATATTTGGTAGCATATATAGAATGGTTATTATTATTATTATTATTATTATAGCAAGGTGAAGTCTTCTTGGTGATAGTCAATTTTTGATGGTACATTATTTTCTAACTCACGACTTGTTAGTTTGCATTGGACCAAAATTACAGTCAAAAAATAAAATTCGATATAATGTACGTCCCGAGCTACATATAGAATACTGGTTAAGCTAACCACCAACTTAGTAATTTTACAAAATACTCACAAAAATTACATGTTCTCCATTTTCAGGATCAGTGTTAGCAGATGAAATATGGAGGTTGATAAGCAGAGAAAGGATATTTTAAAGAAACATTTCCATGTTTCCTAAAGTTTGCCAACATATTAAAATCAACCACATAATATTTCACATTAATTGGTAAGACAGACATCAGTATACAAGACTAAGAACTACCCCCAAAAAAAAAAAAAAAAAAAAGGGAAGGGATGGCTGATTTTTCCTTTATATATATATATATATATATATATATATATTCTAAGGACTAATACAAAACATGCTCAGAGTGGGGTGTCTTTTTGCAAATCACACTTTACTTAAAATACACGTGTCTTTACGTGGCGCTCTCAAGAATTAAACTCCGGTGGCACTGTCCCAATCTTCTCCGCCACCGCAAATGCAAGCTCTACTTCTCCTTCCGCCGCGCCCCGGCGTCGCTCCGCCTCCCTCCGCCTCCACGCCTCCTCTCCGTGCCGACGCTCCTTCCTCCTCTCAGCCAAACCCTCTCATACCCAAACCCAAGAAAAACATCTCTACAATCTGTTTCTCGGCTCGTCTTCCGCCGGCTACTACACCTCTCGCTTCGATTCTCTTCCTTCCGCCGCTCTCCGTACGTGGGATCTCTCACGTGGCACGTTTGAACGCTGCCGCGTTCTCTACTCCTCCGAGTGATGAAGCCGACAAGGCAAAGCTCGCACAGGTGCTTATCATATCGCTAAATGTGTTAAATAAATTTAGGGTTTATACTTTATAGAAACTCAAATTTCCTTTAATTTAAGATATCTTGTGGTTAATTGGGTATGAGAAATGAAGATATTTTGGTGTTTTGTTGGGACAAATGTTGGGTGCTCTAGGTGCTTATCTTATTGCATTTTTCAGTGTGTTACATAAAACTAGGGGTTTTTAAGAGTAATTTAGAGTACCCAAAATTTCACCAAATTTTAACCCCAAAATCCAGTGGAAAGCTCACTTTTGACATCACATCTATGATGCACGGACACGGACACGGGTATCCGACACGACACGATACAGACATGGCGACTCGACAACTCTCAAAAGAACTTGGACGCGATACGGACTGGACACAGGCAGTTTCATATACTTTATTCTAATTTGTAAAAATATTATAGAGCTTAATTGAGTTTGTAACATTGTAAATTACAATTTCATGAAATACAAAGGACTTGCATCATAGTTAGGTACTAGGTATAAGTAGACTTCTTCAGTTCATAGAGAACAGAACCAACAAATGAGGCTGCAAGTGCATGAGACATCAATTCTATATAGCCTCTGTATCTTATTGTTGGATAGATAAGAACATGCTTAAATCTGCCCAATATTAGCCTCTGCATCTTACTACAGTTAAATTTACATACATACACTTAACTTTAACAAGAGACTTGGTTGAAACTGTTGATTGATTGATCAAACTAGCTTCATAGAGTATTATCACTAGTTAAAACCACAATTCCAAACATATACCCTAAAATGCACAACTTAACCAAACAAATTGAACACTATTAAATCATATTAAGAAATTAGGGTTTAGACTTTCAGGACAAATAAAGTGTATCTTGATCAGAGATTCCAACAATATGGTCGTCGGAGAATAAGGGCGCCGCTGCGCCGGAGAAAACCGGAGAAGAGGAGCAGCAGCAACAGCGGAGTGTGTGCAGAGTCGTGGAAGAGAAATAGCGAGATGAAGAACAGCAATAGCATCTCATATCTTTGTTTTGAAGTTAATGGGCTGGGCTGGCCGCGTCCAGCGTGTCCGTCGCGGTCAGAACGTGTCCAAATCTAGGCTTTTAAAATGGACACGGCCCAGACGTTTCCAACGCGAATCTGGGCCGTGTTCAGCGCGCATCCGCGTCCGACACGAGTCAGTCGCGGATTCGGCTGGCAATTTCACGTGTCGGTGCAACATAGCATCACATAGTTCACCTCTGAACTGCGTGTAATTTATTTGATGATTTTTTTATGGAAGTTCGGGACAAGTTTGGATGTTCCAGCATTTATGTTGATATGTCGGGTTAATATGCCAATTAGCACGTTGTGAATAACATTAGGGTGCTTGACGCATTGCTGAGTTTGTTACACATTAGTTTTATAGCGAACTGAAATTTTAGTTTATTCGCAGGTAGTTATTTTTGAACGAAATAAAAATATTTTGGTGAAAGTTTTTAGAATAGAGTTCTGGTGCTCTAGTATTTGCGTTGATTGCATGTTTGGTAACATGTTGATTTGCATGTTTTGAACATGGAGTTTAACTATAATGATTTGGGTCAAAGTTTGCTACCAAGAGTGCTCTGACATTGTTATTGATAGTATGTCTGGTTAATATGTTGACTTCTATGTTTTAAGTAACACAGTAATTTTGATTTTTTATTTGGTTGAATGAGTAGGTAGCAAAGAGGCTTGAGAAGACGGCTCGTTACTTTAAACGGTTAGGCAGTTGGGGATTCTGGGGACAGCTAGTTTGCACAATTGTGGCGGCTGTGATTTTATCTTTTTCTGTTGTTGTAACGGGGAAGATCACTTCGCCTGCTACGTTCTATGCAACTGCTGCTGGTATTGCAGCTGCATTTGTATCTGTTTTTTGGTCTTTTGGTTATATCCGCTTATCAGAAAGGCTGCGGAAAACGGCTGGTGAGCCGTCCAAGGTGCGTTCTTTATATCCGTTATTAATTGTATGTTAGTCAATATTTCCTAAATTGGTTTTTTATGTAAGACTTCTAGCATGACTTCTTGTTATAACTAAAAGTGAAACATTCAGGTTGATATTAAGTGAAGAACTTGTTTGTGTTATGAAGTTTTCTTTGTCAACTGAAGTCTTCAATATCTATGGCTCAGTTCATCCTATGTGATTTGATTTCTTATCTTATTTTCACCATTTTACGTGCCGGATGGCACACTCGGTGCCGCCTGGCACGTGCTGGATCCATGAGGAACCGGCACCGTCTCGGTGTCGAACCATGCCGATCATGCCGGTCGGCACATAATTTATTTATTTATTTTGGTTTTTGATTTTATATATCCCTTTTATAAGACACATTAGCACTCGATGTGGTAGGGAACAATATTTGTGGTGTAATTATGTTTTTTGTATTTGTTATTTCATTAATCTTTTTTATTTCTTAATTAATTATAATATTTTTTTTAAAAAAAAATTGTACGGATTAGCACGGTCAGCGCGTATCGAGTTTCGGATCTACCAAAACTTGGCTCGGCATGGTACATAAAACCTTGCTTATTGTTTGTTGTATGTCTTTGACGTACATATTTGTGCCTAATCCCTTTGTAAAAGTGTTCTCTTACATATTTCCTGAAATACTGTCTTGCAATGATTTTGGTTTGTAGACTAGATATTGTGTGTTTGTGCAGCCCTCATTTTTGGTGCATTCCTTATAAAACATTAATATGGGTTTACAAGCAAAGAGAGATTTTTTGATGGTACAAAAGAAAATTACATTTTCAGTCTATAAATAAAAATCAGGTAAGACGGTATGTTCAGGCACAAAAGAAAACATCAATGTTGGTTTGAATTATTGCTATGTGATCTTGTGTGCCTGGTGTGCATGTGTGGTTGTTTGCTTGGGTGTTGGTTATTAAGGCAGAGGTCAAATGGAAACAACCTCATTCCAGGCATCGTTGAATACATCATACCCACCACAGACCTCGCCCTGATATTGGATGTCAGTGTTGTTGTAGGAAGGTTTGTAGGAAAATTAATCATTAGAAAGGTTTAAGCTAGAGAGCTTATCACAAGCTCAGTGGTATATAAGAAGAAAAAATCACATTCCTTTTTGGACCATGTGTAAATTACTTCTCAATCAAATTAAAATACATGACATAAGTTAGAATCTACATCCGATTTTTATAAGAATTGAACATTTGACTTCAAATGTCGAAGAAATAATATACTGATTTGGGTTTATTAATCCATGACATAAAATCATGTAGGAAGTGACATAATGATGAACTGCATAATCAGTGATGTGACCTTCACTGTCCAAGCTCCATTACAAGCTGAACTATACCGCCTTTGATCACCTAAAATTATCCAATCACATGCTTTCCTTCATCAGCATCTCATATACAGATAGCTACCCGCACTTATTTGCATATGACACTAGTTTGACATCTTTGCTTGATGACTGTTTTTGCGTGATATTATTATCACTATTGTCAACCTTGTCATAAATTGGATTATTCTGTAAATAATTTGTCGGAATTGAACTCTATTGAAGGTCTCGATGTCATTGAGTTAATTTTGGTAGAGCAGCAGTAGGTCAAATAAAAAAAATCTGATGTTTTCAATTTCTCAATAGCTCAGTCTTGCTCACTTTTCCAGTACCGATTGAAAGTTCACATAATGTCTACTTCTTAGTGTCTCTACATTGTTTCTTTTGACTTTTAAAATAGACAATGATTGATAGCATTAGATAAGTTTCTGAAGAGTATTTCATCGGTTTGTGTCTAACACAGGAAGAGACCTTTTAGAAAGTATTAGCATATCTTGTTTGATCAATCATCGGCTTCACTTTCTCCGGAAAAATTGTGAAACTAATAGGTAGGCCGTAAAGCTATTAACAAAATCTTTGAAGATGGCCTCCTTGTAACAATTAATGAATAACTTGTTCTACGAGTAATACGTGCCTTGTGGTTTTGCTTGTTTATACGAAAGGAAGCAGCTAGAAAAATATTCAGACGAGTGACTATTTGCTTTGAAGAGAAAGTTGTACTGCTATAGCTACTTGTGGTGGCGTTAGAGATGCAAAAAAAGCCAGCGGCCTGGGTGTTTTTTTTTACGTCTTGATATACTTCATTCTGCTATATCTACACTAATACACACTTTCGAGCTGGGTCGCATGGCTGGGACGATATGAACTTGGTGCATGGACCATAATTAAGTCCGTGTAGTGTAGTTGGAGCCATTGGTGTACTGTTGTTGTTGTTGTTGTTGTTGTAGCAAAAAGAAAAAGTAAGATATTCTGTTTGATTATTTGTACTTTATTTTCTGGGTTTTTTTACCTGTCTTGGTATACATCATTATTGTTTTAGAGCTTGTATACTACTAATTTTCGTCTTTCTCCATTCTTAAGTATTTGATAATATTTGGTAGGATATAGAGGATGGGTTTTTTTTTTTTTTTTTTTTATAATAGCAAGGTGAAGTGTTTTTGGTGATAGTCAATCTTTGAGGGCATATCGTTTTCTAACTGACGACTTATTAGTTCGCATTGGACTAAAATTACTGACAAAAAATAAACTTCAGTATAATGTACATCTGAACTACATATAGAATACCGGTCAGTACAAAAAAGCCAGCGGCCTGTGGCCCGTACCGCAGCCTAGCTCGCCAGGCCGCGGGCTGCCCCGTCCCTCGCAGCCGGCCCGTCTCGCCGGCCGCGCGAGCCGGGCTAGGAAAATCAGCCCGCGCGGGCATATACTTTTTTTTAAAAAATTTCGGCTGGAGCCGGCTTGCCCCGCATTTACTCCCGTGCGGGCTGGCCCGCGGCCCGCATCAAACCGTGCAGGCCCGGACCGGCCCGCACTGTTTGCAACACTAGGTGGCGTCAGAAATATTCTTATCTTTAAGTGGGTTTGTCTAAATATTAATGGCATACAATAACAACAAAAACATTTCCCACTTAGTGTTGTCGGCTACTGTAATATACAAACTCAACTTGTAGCAAAAACATTGCTTATGGAACACTTGATTTTGTTTTCTCAAAGAACAAAAAGAAAAAAGTGCACCTAATATGTGCTGGTTCATATATCATTTTCCATGTAGAACAAATAATTTATGCAAACCAGGTAATCCTGCATTTATTTATTCTCGTAACTTAACAAATTTTATGCCCTACTCTTCTAGGCTCCTCCTCGTGCTGAGGTGGTAAAAGGCCTAAAAAACGGTATAATATTGAATCTTCTCGGGATGGGTGCTGCTGTTCTTGGAATGCAAGCAACTGTTGGTGCTCTGGTGGCAAAGGCTCTTACAACATCAGCAGTTCCGTATTACCAGGGAATGTCTCCCGGTCAAAGTCCTGTTCTAGCTTTGGATGTATTCTTGGTGCAGGTATATACAAATGAAACTCTAGAATTTGCTATAAGTCCAATTCTCTCGATAACAAGTCCTTTATGTTGAATGATAGCTACATAGATTTGTCCTACGGGGATAGCTCGCCCTTGTTCTTGTCGCATTTGGTGGAATCCAAACCCTCTAAACCATTTATGTCCCATTTGTCTCCGTCTTTGATGGATGACATTTGTCATATTCCCTATAAACAATGGAGGGTTTTAATTATTAAAAGAAATGAAATAAGAAATATAGTACACGTATCATTCAATAAAGCAATGAGATGAAGGATGGGGCAGAGGATTTGGTTTCCGGTGGAATCCAAATCCGCTTTCTTAATCTATATCCTATTGTCTCATTGGCTTTGATGAATGATAAGTGTCACATTTCCTATAAAGTATAAACATTGGAGCAGATTTAATTGTAATGAGACGAAATACGAAATATAGTACACATGTCATTCATCAAAGCAATAACATAGAGGATGTGTCAGATATTAGGGGCAGACGATTTGGTTTCCATTTGTGGGGTGTTTGGTTGGTATTTTAACCGTATGGAATGGGAATCATAACTACCCATTCCGATTGTAGGTGTTTGGTTGAGAGAATATTGGAATTGTAACCGTCTGGAATAGGAATTGGATACCTGTTATTAAGGTAATACTGATTACCGGATGTGTCAACCGAAATAGAATTATAGAATCCACCTGCAATTTGATCCGATTCCATATGTATTAGACGTTATACAACTTGTGGTCATCCCCAATCCGATTCCACTGCATTCCAATTCATATATCCATTCCGATTCTAACTTACCAACCAAACGTCACCTTGGTGTGTACGGTGTTGTCAGGTGGATGCCATGAATTCAGTATGACGTAGAATTACAGAACCCACCTTAGATGGGAAAATAAATGACAGTTATGCCTCTTTTCCTTCTTTTGTTATGGTTCTTTTATATGATCATACCCTTTTTAGAAGGGGAAATTATTGACATGCAAAATTTGACTGCAGGCATCGGCTAATACTATTCTTTCACATTTCTTGGGTCTGGCCTCCTCGCTTGAACTTCTGCGTTCGGTAACGTTGCCAAATCTGGAACCCATTCCGGTCCGAGGAGCTGCATAGCCCTGTTTCAAGATTCCGATCAGATACTCCATTGTTATATCCTTTGACATGCAGCCTTTCTTCAGGAGTTCTATGATGAAATATGTAATTTAGAATATTGTAAAATTTTGCCGCTGGCTTTAGCTGTCACTCATTTATGTTATAATAAGAAAGCATTTGGGATGGATAGTAATGTGGTGAGGATAGAAATTCTAAACTGTGGTACTGTGGATGCTTTGAGCTGTCACTGAACAGATAACAGCTGGGTAAATTTTAGTTTCCCATTTTTTATTAAGAAAAAACTTGTCAGTTTTTGTTGTTGGCCAGAAGGGTGTTTCATTGGATGAGTTATCATTACAAGTGAAAATGAGCCGAGTATATCATGTCTAGTTCGGGAGCGGACGTTAGGTCGGAGTTTTACTTTCATGCGCACATCTGGGTCCAAAAATGGTCCTATAGATATGCGTAGAAAACTGTGGTCCGCGAGTTAGCGAAGACCCCAAGAAGGGATTTCGTCCTGTTATCTCACAAAAAAAAAAAAAAGAAGAAGAAGAAAATGAGCTAAGTTTAAGCTAAGCACATTAAGCTTAAGTTCATATTTGATTGGTTTAGCTCGAACTCGATAAGTTTCAGAGGCTGAACTTGAACTTTTGAGTTGATTGCCGACATGCTAAATGGCAACATAGTCATCAAGTTGGGACCTGCCACTTACTACTTAGAGAGTTATTTAGGGACATTTTTATCTCTAACAATTTTCAACCGCAAATTAATAATTAAATTGCTCAAACTAAGTCTTTCGCACACTCCCCGATTAATACAATATAGATATGTGCCTCCTGTAAGTTTACTTTGTGACGGTTATACAAAAATAGACAGGCTACATATATTCTTTTCAAGATAATCTTTTAAATAATAATAATAATATAATCTCTTTCACACAATTAGATGTTGGCTTCCGTATGTCGCACGAGCTTGTACAAAATGAGAATCCTTGATGCAGTTAGCCCGCACACAGAATCGTCGACAACAAAATTCTTTTAGTTGCATTTACATATTAAAGCCAAAAAAGGAAAAAAAAAATCTTTCTTTTCGAATCGAACTAGTTTTTGCTGCATCTTTCAGCATACCCAGTTACTGACATTTCAGATTATACCACAAATATAACGACACCAGTAGCAAATAATTCAACTTCCGAATTCTACATAGCTAAGAAGGCGAACCAGCGAAAAGAGACGAAAATTGAATACAGAAAGAGGCTTCTCGCGGGTTCATTGTAGATGCGAAATATATAACATCTATGCCTGGTTAACCTTCGAAGAACGTCGATAATTTCGTGGTATTAGCATAGAACTGAAATCATCATTTGATAAAATTAGGAAACATCCCTGATTCCCCTCCATGGCATGCTTGTTACCAGCATAGGGTTAACCTGATCAAAGCAATATATTAAAAAAATGATATATTATCATAAAATTAGCCATAAAATGAATATGTACAAACTATTAATAGCTTATAACAGTTTTCGATAACTAGCAAAAAAAAAAAGAAGAAAAAAAGACAAGCTCTCGAACACGGACAGATTTTTTTTTCTTTCACATTTCAAGTTTAACAGAGGTAAGCGGCTATTCCCACCATTTGTCGAAATGGACCAACAGAACAAAGGATCGAGCCTCGTATAAAAAATAGGTAGACGGAAGTTTGTAAGCATTTGAGACAAAAAAATCACAGGAAGACTTGCCCAATAAATATTTGCATCCTGCATGAAAATAGGATCTTCCAGTAGCCGAAGCCGAGTTTCGGTAAATTCAAATCCCGGCACGTGCCGACCGTGCCGATGGTGCCGTTATACATTTACTTGTTATTTTAAAAAAAAAAAAAAAAAAAAAATTAATTTTAAATTTTAAATATAAAATTTTTTGACACGTGGCGTGCCGACAACTGCCTGAACAGGCACGTGCCGACCGGCACCGAAAACAATGGATGGAAGTAAACACTAACCGTCTTGTTACTCGGTCTTCTTTTCCTTGGTTGGTTGTTTTGATATCATGCTTTGGATATTCCCAAAATGTTTAGCCATTAAGTCGTGCGCCAAATCAACCTTCTCGTCGATCTCAGCTTGGTACTTCTCATACAATGGTGGAATCATCAGGGATAGCATTACTCCTAAAACATTATTTCCCCATTCAATTCAAATATTTAAAAAAATCCAATTTTGCAGGTAATTCTTGAAGCTTACCAATATAAACTAGTGTCAAAAAATTGAAGAAACTTCCAACATATGAAACAGCCCATAAAACCAATATCACCTTCAAAGTAGAAGAGCCATGTCATTCAAGGAACACAAACAAATTCAACCAGAGCAAAGAAAGGGAGCAGAACCTTCAGGAAAAGCTTCCTGTCCCTACTAATAGCAATATCATGTGCAATACCCAGCAAACAATTAATCCATTTCTGGGCCTTACTAGCCATCTTTCCAGCAAACTCATCAGAGACTTCTAGGTTGGGTAACAATGGCAGTGACCTGAATGAAACTTGAAAATAAACTTCAAATTAGTCATCTTACAACAAAACTTTGGCCTTTCCCATTCACTTCAAATGTCACCAACTTTCATCTGATTACAAACACATTAGCGGCAAAATAAAAATGAGACGAAATAATATGGCGTCAAACAAATCAACTCATAATGTTAGTGGTGCTAAAAACAAGCTATAGTATATCTTGACAAATTAAAGAAAAAACAAATGAAAGTAAGCCATATACTAATCAAGGTTTACAGTGCCGTGCCGTTTTGAGTTTCGATAAACTCAGATATCGAGACGTGCCGACCGTGCAGTACCGACCGTACCGACCATGCTGAATCATACAATTATCATAAAAAATTTTAAAAATTAAAATTTATAAGATTTATTATGTAAAAGGTAATGAAAATTAAATAATAAGAAGAAGTCACATTCATTTGTCAAAACTCAAAGCACATATTACATAAATTATTACCACATTGAGTGTAGGTGTGGTTGATAAAATGGATCGACGAAATCTAAAACATATAAATCTATCCCGTGCGTTGTTTGAACATAATACATCCGCCTTTTTAGGTTGGCCAGCAGAAAAATAAAAAATAAAAAATAGAAAAAATAAATAAAAAAAGAAAAAGAAAAAGAAATGCCAACCGTGCCGACCGAAACGGTCAGCACAAACACACTGTGCCGACTGAAACGGTCGACACGGGCCGAGACGACCGAAACGGCCGTTTCGGCCGTTCCGGTGCCGCCACGGTCGGCACAAACACACCGTGCCAACTGAAACGGTGGGCACGGGCCGAGACGTCTCGGTCGGCACAAAGCGTGCCGACCGAGAAGTCAAACCATGATACTAATTAACATGTGGCATAAACATTTAGCTCCTTCTTAACAACACAACAAAACAACCATACACCCACTTGTGTGGTCGACTAATGTATTCTTGCATGCCATTGTGCTCTATTGTTAACCATGTCTTCCTTTAGTTCAAGAAAACTAAATCATTCTTTACGATTTAGGTCCAATTCTTTTTGGCCTTCTTCTACCTTCTTGGTAAACCTCAAGAGAAATCTAGCTCCTTCTTAAGATAATTACAGACATTCATATTCTTACAAGAAAAATGCATTGGTATCAGACCACGGTGATGCAAAAATTCATCATCAAACCTTAGGTTTAATTATCTAGAAGAATTCCAGCTTTACCATCTACAATCATTGTTTTTCTTTATTTCCATTTTCTATAACAATTACAAAGTATAATAGATTCTCATACAGAGATATATTGTAATACACAACACTAAACGAAATTGAATACGTTCATCTTATGTTGCAGGAGACAACTAACAAGACCTACATTGACAATAAAAAATAAATTTCACATATGCATTTCAACAACTAATATATCAATCAAGTAAAAAAAATACTATAACTTAAACTACAAGAATCACATCCTTGCAAACTAAGGCATAAATAAATCACTTACCTTTTGAGAATTATTTTTTAAATATTTTTTGTAAAAAAATAAGTTGTAAATTCCGAATAGTTCTGAGATTAACTGTAATGCTCGACAACTTACCTAACTGAAATAAGTTTAACTTATGTTGCACAGAATAAATAACTAATAAGCCTAAAATTGAGAATGAAAAGTTATTTTGACATATAAAATTCAACCACCAACATATTGAAAACAGAATTCTGAAAATATTGTTAAATCAGCTTATACAATAACTAATAAGGCCTACATTGAGAATGAAGCAAATTTCACTCAACTTATGTCAGCAACCACCAATATGTTAATAACCCAATAACTACAAAAACAGTAAATCAGCTTTTAATAACTAATAATAATTACACTTAAAAATGTGAGTAAAAGTAAATTTCATTTACACATTTCAACATGAATAAATTAGATAAATCAATACTACAAAAGTAGTAATCCGCTTTCAATAGCTATTAAGACATTCAATGAGAATAAAAAGGATATTTCACTTGCAATAAACAAAATTAAAAATCAGTTTACACTACAAGCATTACATAAAATATACAAATTAAGATATAAATACATCAGAGTACCTATTGAGAAGCGTTGCCGATCGAGCCCAGAAGAACAGAATGGCGACAAGAAGTAGCAGGGAATTGGCCGCCAGCGATAAGGGGCTGTAGCCGCCGCGCTCGAATAGAATCCACGCTGACGTGGTACCAGCCGCTGTCAGAGCCGCCGCGTGCCTCCGCCGCCACAGCAGCACGTCCGCCACTGCATCGCAACACATTAAAAACGTTGTTAAAACCAAATAAAAACAAAGTTTTACCCAAAAAATTCATGAGAGAGAGAGAGAGAAATGGGGGACCTGCGCCGCCGCCAAGGGAGCCGTGGACGGATCGACGGGAAGAGGATGGATCGCCGGCGGTCATCGTCGAAATTAGGATCCCAAAAGATCTTCGGGATCTTAGAAGCTGGGCGCTTTATGTTGGGATGCTTTCGAAACAACTAACTTCTGGGTCTCGGAAGATTGGTAGAATTTTAGGAGAGAAGCAACGACAACCTTATTTTCTTATTAAACTTTATTTATTTTTATTTATAACTCCCAATTTAATTTCTATATTATATTTTAATTAAAAATTAAATGAAACAGTAATTTTTAATCAGTACTTATTGAAATTAAAATATCCTATTTAAAGATAAATCACAGTCGTCTTCCGGTATTAAATTTTGCTAAGAATTTTGGCCAATGCTGATTGATTTATTAAACTTTCTTAATGATATTACTTATTAATTTCGTAAATTTGTGCCGAGCATTGCCTTTTTTTTTCTTTTTTTTTTTTTTTTCTAGTTTAGTTTTGAAATTGAGCTCCATAAACTTCATAGCTAATTTAGGAGGTACCTTGAAACTATTTTCTCTAAAATATATTATTCGTATATATAAGCTTGATTTTTAAGTTAAATTATAATATCTGATTTAAAGCTAAACTTATCAATAAGTACTAACTGAGCAAAAAAAAAAAAAAAAAAAAGTTTAGCTTACTTAGGCTCCGGCACATTTTTTACTTAATTATATTGAGAACATTTAAAGGAATTTCAAAAGAATAATGCTTCAACGTACGACAATCTTTACGGATTTAAGCACCGAACATATGAAAAATACGCTCAAATTTGTGAAAATTTTCGTGCAGCGAAGCATTTTTATTTTCAAAATTTTCCTTTTTGGTGAGTTAGCCTACCTGCCATATTCTCATTATTTTAGTTCAACAAAAATAAGAACAAAAATGAATATTTTGACCCTAATCAATTGAAATAAACGTTAAAATTCTTATTCTAATAGTTAAGATGTGGATAAAATATTTTGAACACCTATGAAAATCTTCTGCACTTGGATTCTATGTACCGTTCTGTACTATATATATATATATATATATATATATATATATAATATATTCAATATAAAAATTATATATTTTGTTGAGATTTATAATTTTTATGTTTAATAGTTTTTCAAAAATTACTTATACATAGATGTTACAAAACTTTCAAATTTTAACGAGTTTAAAAATAACTTTTAAAATCCATTAAATCTGTAAAAATATTGATATTTCACAATACAATTTAGAAGTATATTATGAAACTTTTGAAAAGTGATATAATATCTCCCAACCAACAACTATTTAAAATCATAATCATAACAACCAGTACTGGCCCAGTTGATTAGTGTATTTAGGTGTGGGATGATACCAAAAGTCTCTCATGAATAATAGGTCGTCGAAATCTTAGCAATATTTGATTGGAAGAATTTACTATTTATCGCTCAGTATTTAATTAAAATATAAAATAAAAAATAAATTCGAAGGTCAAGAAACGAAAAAAAAAAAAAAAAAATCTGGTCATGCCAAAATATTTTATTGGTTTCCGATTGTATATTTATATACTAACACAAGTAGCCTATGTTTGCAAATTTACAGGAGCGCAAAACGGTAAAGCAGATTTCTCCATCTTCTCCGTTTTCATGCTCGAAATCGAGAAAGAGATCTCTTCTCCGCCTAACTTCCGCCATGGATCCTTCCATCATGAAGCTCCTCGAAGACGACGAGGTCCTCTCTCTCTCTCTCTCTCTCTCTCTCTCTCTCTCTCTCTCTCTCTCTATGTGTGTGTTCTGTGTGCGTGTGTGTTCGATTAACTTCATTGATTCTGTCGAATTGTTTGCGTTTACTGAGAATTGAGCTTAGATCGTGTTATTTGTCATTAACTGTTGCAGGACGAGAGGATGCACAATGGTGCTGACGTGGATGCCTTCACCGCCGCCCTCAAGGACGACATTGGCGGCAGCTCCGCCCCGCCCGAACCTCCGCCGTCATCGGATCCCAACACTGCCGGTGATTTCCTTGAAGTCATAAAACTTGTTTTTGGTGGTTTCCTTTAATTCGTTAGTATCAAGGAGCGACCCTAGGTGTTACATCCGGAGCGACCCGTACTATTGTTTCTTGTGAATCTGTGTGCAGGTCCCTTAGTGTTTATGCTTAATGCTACATAGTCCCTTTTTAGTATATATACTAATTATAACTATAGTGATTAGTGCCATATACAGATGCTTCTCTTTATTATTGATATTGTTATACATGTTGTATTAGGAACATGGGTGGTACTTCTGCCCATATCGACTAGTTTGTCATGCGTACAAATTTTATTCTTCGCCAAAATGCTTTGCAGCATTTAAGAGCTAGTGATTGCTATCCAAGTATGTTATTTGTTGATGGCGACTATATGCGATGATATTATGTATTAACATTTGAAGCGATCGTGTTTGGAATATGCCTATATCCCCGCTAGGCTTCATTACAGTTCGATCTGTTGCTGGTCCTTTTTCTTTTGGTTTTTCCATTCCTATTCACAAATTTGCATGCTTTAAGAAAAAAAAAAAACAAAGCCTTTTCCTACTAGGTGTGGTCGGCGACACGGATCCTCAGACACCATAATGCTCTATTTAGAGCCACGTCTTCACTAATGACAAGCGAAGAGTGATCTTCGCAGCTCTTCATGGGTCTTCCACCGCCCCTCTTGATAGGGTCCAACATCTCTCACCTCCTAACCTTGCATGAGTGGTCTACTCTTCACGTCCAAACTGGTGCAAAAAAAGGGGTCTTATATTCACATCTCATACCTCCTATCTATGTGCTGGCCCTTGAATTGACTATTTATTTTATACACATATTCTTTGACAGTATCTGCTTTATGCTTTCAATCCTTTGGTGCTTGTCTCCATATTTATATATTTTGGTTCTACAAATTTAGGAGTATCCTTGCAGCCTATTAGTTCTGAACAAGCACCACAGCAATCACTAGGCCCATGGCAAACCTTTGGTCAAGAAGGAAATTTTGCACAACAGACCCCCCATCAAGAAGAAAACCAATCTTTGGCACTTTCGCAGCAACATCAGATGCAACTGGAGCCAATGCATCAAGGGTCTGTTTCTGAGGATAAGGATCAAGAAGCTGTTCGTAAACTGGAACATGAACAATTGCCATTGCATGAGGGGCAATCTCAGTACGGGCACCAACAAAGACAAAATCAAATGAATCCTCCCCAACTAGCTGAACAAGAACAACCTGTAGTTTCAGATCAACATCCTATCCAGTCCATAGTGCCAGATAAAATGCAAAATTCGGAGGGCCAACAGAATTTGCAAGCAAATGGTAGCCAGCAAGCACCTGCTCCAAATCAAGCAAATAATGCAATAAGGCGTGCAAAAGTTGCACCTACTATTCCTTTCCAGATGTTGATTCCTATGTTGCGCCCCCATCTTGATAAAGATAGATCAATGCAGCTTCAGTCTGTCTTTAACAAATTAAAGGTAGGCAACAGCATTACATAACTTCTTGATTTCTTTGGAAACGTGACTGTAGATCCCTAAATTTTTTCTAATAATTAATTCTGTGCCGTCAAACTTAACGGGGGTTAAGTTGAGGTTACAAACCTTATGCTTGCAAAGATGTTCATTCATAACTGTTAACTTGAGGTTCAAAACAATGAGCTAGACATTTGTTTTTACTTTTGTAATCAAAGAACCACGTATCTGGTACCTATATCTTGACTCCAATTGTTTTTATAAGAAAATAATTGCATATCACCACCTCTTTAGCTAACACCAAGAAATATTACAGCCTACCTTCAGTTTTTGATGTTTTTTTTGGGTTGGGGGGGGGGGGGGGGACTGACAGGTATAGTAATAGCTTTCATTAGAGTAGGAAGTAAATAAGTGAGATCTCTAATGCCACCTTAGCACCCGCTAATTGATATTCTTGACAGGATTTTGAAACCAAGTTAATAATTTAATAAGTTCAGGATACAAACTTGCATAACTTAGTTCAAAGGTACCAAATGAACTTGCAAAAGATTTTAGGAAACTAAGGTTGCCTGTCTTTTAACCTCCTAATTGCCATTTGCTAAGTATGTAAGGTCACAGTTTTTTTTCCCCAGCAAATTTTGCACTTGAAATAGTAACTGATCAAACTTGTGAAGAAAATATGGTGCGGGCGGTTTTATTAGAGAACACTATTTCTCTATCATTTTTTTGGCTTAGTTGCTGGTCAATCACCTGTGATGTATTTTTTTTGTTATGTCGCTTGATCCTGGGTGTACTGTTTACCATGCTCAGAATAATGAAGTCAGCAAAGAAGACTTTTTAAGAGTTATCAGAAATATTGTGGGGGATCAGATGCTAAGACAAGCAGCTCACAAAGTGCAAATGCAGGCAAGCAAATCCGCTCTCTCTTATTTTTCTTCTTTTGCTAGTTCAGCTGTTTAGACCACCAAACATATGCACATAAATTGAAATGAATATATATGGTAGTTCTTAAAACTGGGTAAATTACATAGAAAATTAAGTGACTTAGTCATTTGGCGACAGATTCATTCTCAGGCAGCTCGCGCTCAGCAACTGAACGCGAATCAATATTCCTTGCAAGCTCAGGCGTCTTCTCAGCACCTTCCAGCAGGTGGTGTCCAATCATCCTCTGATCCTCAGTTACGCCCTGCTCATCCTATAACATCATCCCAGAGTGATCAGATCCCCAATCCACCCTTTCAACAGTCTCTGCCGACTTCATCGGGTTTGATGCAAACTGAAATGAGCTTCGCAACAACAGGAAGTAGCAGTCACAAGTCAGGAGAGGTTGAGAGTAAACCGGATGGAAAGGGATTGCCTTCCTCTAATTTAAGTTACTCTAAACCAGAAAGAGAGGCTGCAATTAATTCGTTTAGCAAGCAACAACAAAGCAATTCCTCAACATCATTCTCTATGTATGGAAGCTCATTAAGCAATTTTCACACCCATGGATTTCCTAGGCCATCTGTAAGCGGTACAGCTAATTCTCTTAGGCAGCAATCTCTTGATTCGCAGATGAGACCTTTTTCACTTAATCAAGGGATGCTTTCTACACAAATAGGGTCAACTCAGCCCATTAACATGGTGAATGTTCCACAGCAAGGTTCTTTGACAGAAATGAAAAGATTGCAAGGCGGGAATTCTTCACATTTGACGAGCTCGTTGCAGCACGGTGCAATTCCATGGCAGCCACCAGTAAATAAAGAACAGAGAACTAACAGTTTTCCATCAATGCCATATGTAAAGCAGGAAAATCCTGATCATCCTACTGAGTCTTTGCAAGCCACAACTTCCAAGTCTTTGAACAATGAAAGCACTGAAAAACAGCTAGCTAGGAGTATTACATCTTCCGCAAGTATGATGACGCCAGCACCGGTTTCAGGACCTATGGCAACTCAAATTGATCCATCAGCTCATGTAAGAGAAAGCAAAACAAACTTGTTCTATTCTGAATCTTGCTTCTTCCATCCTTAATATATCATAACTGCTTTTTGCTTGTGGCATAAATTTAGGTACGCTCTCAGGTGTCATCTGGAATGCCGCCAGGTCCTGCCGGAGCTAGTTCAAAAACTCCTGCAAAGAAACCCACTGTTGGGCAGAAAAAATCACTTGAGGCACTAGGCACTTCCTCACCGCCGGCAAGGTGGTCCTCACTTTTTGACATATTACTTAAGTTAATTTTGTTGTTAATTAACTATTGTACCTTTGCATTTGGTTCTTTGAGATAGTAAAAAGCAGAAAACAACCGGGGTCTTCCATGAGCAAAGCATTGAACAGTTAAATGATGTGACTGCTGTTAGCGGAGTGAACCTGCGGGTATTTAGTTATATGTCTTTTTATCTATACACACTATTGTTTACGCTCTTAACTGACATCAGTATCTTTGTTTAACTAAATGGATATTCCTGGGAACTTGTATCGGCGACTTAATATTTGAGACTTTCTGTTATGGAATAGGAAGAGGAAGAGCAATTGCTTTCAGGACCAAAAGAGGAGAGCCGAGCTTCAGAAGCAACTCGAAGAGTGGTACAACAGGAAGAAGAAAGACTAATACTGCAGAAAGGGCCACTTCAGAGGAAACTAAGAGATATCAGTTATTAACATTTAACCAGAATTTATTTAGTTGTCTCTATAGGTCATCCTGGGAGCTAATGAAGTATGAAATGTGCATTTTTTTATCGCAGTGTCCAGTTGTGGTATTGAGAGCACAAGCAGTGACGTAGAGCGTTGCCTGTCAATGGTCAGAGATCACCTTAACTTCTTCTTTAAATATGATTTGAGGACATGTATGCTCATGCTAAACGTACATGTTAAACATTTGATACATATATTTTCAATTTCACCCCTGAAGAGAGGGCTCTGATAATCATCAATGTTAAGACAGTTTTACACCAATATGTTTCATTCCCTCTTAAGTAGTATGTATTTAGGCCATACTCCATGAGGAATTTTGCAGTCTTATGCTTTATCGCCTGAACTTATTCAAGCATGTTCCTCAGTGCGTTGAGGAGCGGTTGCGAGGCTTGGTTTCTAATCTAATAAGACAATCAAAGCAGGTGAGTTTGATACTGTTTAGAGTTAATTTTGCCTATCCATTGTTATTCTCATTTCATAGTTTTCTAGAGGGTGGATATCGAGAAAACAAGGCACCGAGTTGTGGTCACTTCAGATGTGCGACGTCATATTTTAGCTGTGAACCAGAAAGCTAAAGAGGAATGGGAAAAGAAGCAAAACGAAGAAGCAGAGAAACTTCGTAAACTTAATCAAGTGAGTTGCCCATGCAATCCATCTACATTTTTTATTTAGTTCGTATTCTTATGGACCAGTCCTGTGGTAGCCCTCTTATGCCATCGAGATAGTCTCATCAAGGACTTCGGAATTCTTGAATATTTGTTAGACTTCCATTTAATGACAATTGCTGCCAAGAAAATGTCAATATTGTTTCTTTATGAAAAGCTTACTTGCAAATTATCGTGTCCCTTTGCTTACTGGTTTCCCCCATCTTCATCATGCTCCAAATATAACTGTCTTGATTCCATATTGACGTGCAGCTGGAGAAATCTATAAGTTTTATGCTGGTTATATCACAACATCTCCGTCCTCCGCCCCTGGGTGGGACGGCCGGGGTGCTCGCCTCAGGAAGCGAGCGCCCGGGTCCGAATCTCCAGAGGTGCCTGAAATGGGGATATGCCTAGGGCCGCGTGTTTACAGTGGTCGTCGGGTTCGAATCTCCAGAGGCGTCTAAAATGGGATGTGTCCGGGGCCGTGTGTTTACAATGATCGCGGGGAAGCTGGTGGCTGGATAACTCACAGTACTCCATGTCTGGTCCGGGGACGGACGCCAGTCTGGAGTTTTACTCTCCTGCGCGCACCTGGGTCCAAAAATAGTCCTATATGTGTGCGTAGAAAACTGTGGTCCGCGAGTTAGCGGAGACCCAGGGAGGGTTTCGCCTCGTTATCTCAAAAAATATCACAACATCTGCTCAGATGGTTGTTTTAGCAAAGAGTAGTTAGAATAGAGCAACTCATATTTCTTTTATGGTTCAACCTTCATGTTCTTTCAATTGACAATGTGTTAATATTATCATCTTGTGTACAACGTAGACCAAGTACTATTATTTTTCCACGTTATTTCTCTCCTATCTCCTTCAGAAAGAAGATAAAACCCTTAAGTGAATATCCACAAACTCGCTGAAGCAACAGAAGAATGATGCGTATAAACATCACTGGGTGCATCCATGCACATTTGTACATGTGTGATAACGTACCTGCAATAAGAAGTTCAAATATGATGAGGACCCTAACAAGCTGTTTTCTTTTTCTTTTTCTTTTTTTTTTTTTTGTTTTTGTTTTTTTTGTTAACCGTAGGTTGAGGGTGGGTCTGGATCTGATGCAGAGAAAGAGAAAGAGGAAGGTCGTTCCAAGCCCAACAAGGTAGCATTATTTCAAAATTTCATTTATATTTGAAAAAGAGAATACCTTGAGGAGTGGAACGCAATTCGTTTGCATTGTACGTCAGGTTAACAAGGAAGAGGATGATAAAATGCGAGCAACTGCTGCAAATGTTGCAGCTAGAGCGGCTGTTGGAGGCGATGATATGCTCTCCAAGTGGCAATTAATGGCCGAGCAGGCACGACAAAAGCGTGAAGGTCTGGATATGACACCGACCGACCAAACAGCTAAAGCAATAACGAAGAAGCCATCGGCGAACCCAGGAAGAACTTCAAGTAGTTTCCAAGCAGGAGGAAAAAAAGGTCCTGGTTAGTATCTCCATCGAGTAAACTTAAATGAATAAATAAAATAATATATTTTCCCATATAAATTTTGTAGAACTACGTTTTTAATTTTCAAAATTGAATATGGTAGGGAATATGCGGAAATGGGGTAAGGCCCCTACGGCGGCGGCAGCAGCTCATCCAAAAGTCGCTCGCAGCATATCCGTGAAGGATATAATAACAGCCCTGGAGAGGGAACCTCAGATGGCAAGATCAACCTTGATATACCGTTTATATGAAAGAAATGCCGGCGAACATGTAGCAGATTAGCATTTCAACTTCCGCGTGCGTGTTGTACAAGAGTCTATACTAAATTACCGTGAATGGTCCCATGTATTATTAGATTCATTACACAAACAAGATGTAATATTCAAGTTGTATAGTGGTAAGGTATATGTATCTTTACTAAGATCATTATGCTTATTCTTTATCATACTTTGTCATGAAAATTTTCCTGCAATTATTAAGTACCTGTAACGGAAGTCCTCCGTTGATTGTAAGTTTCAGGTGGCCTTCTCCTAATCCGATCGGAGGCCGGAGCTTAGCTACACTTTAATTATCGCCAAATTTTGGTAGCTTATGTAGTAATGAGCACATCAAAGAAATTTTGCACCTCATTCTATTACCAAGGCAACCCAAAAAAATGTTGTTTTTGTTAGGATATTTGTATTTTTATGCTCCCGATAATTCAAAATTATAAAAATATACCCTTTAATTTAAAATGACGTTTTTATCTCTCTTGTTCGCAGATGAAACTACTATTGTCAAGTTAACTGTCATCATCTTTTAAAAAAAATATGAAGTTAATTTCATCATTTTAAATTAGAATGATATAAAAGTATAATTTTAACTTATGGGGGCATAAACACGTAAATACCCTTCTTTGGTATTAAAAAAAATGCAAATTTGTAATATGGAGGCATAAAAACACAAATACCTTTTTTTTTTTTTAATTTCTAACTGTTCCTAGCATTTGTCATCAAGATTACAGACCGGCCAAGAAGCTCAGCCATACTCTACCAAGTGACCATTGATTATTTTTTCAGTGCAGAGCCACCAGACATTCCAGTGACATGCAAATAAACTAAGCCCTCAGATCTCCCGCCCGTCTCCAAATCCGCAGCATTATTGCAAAACATTTAAGCATAAAATGCCGCAGAAATAAGCCAATTTCGCATATTCAGTTAGGTCTGTAAAATACAGAAGCTTATATTAAAATATAACTAAAATTCATAGGCAAAATCATGGGAGTGCATCTGACAATATCACATTAACATTGATCTTGCACCCAATCCATACCATAGTCACACCAACATATCATCTAAAATTACAATAAATTTTCCTGTCTCATCAAATTCCAGGAATGTTTCAAAGATAAATGTTACTTTATATAACAATAGCATTGAAACAAAAAAGAGAAACTACGTCAAGATCATTATCGACGGAAATCACATTGATGGGATTCTGTCACCATGTCATTTGATGTGCAAAATTTACTGCACTTAGAATGTGATAAAACATCAACTTAAACCAGATGAAGCTCTCGCACACAAAAAGTTACTTCCCATGTTAAAACTACTTTTCACTTTCCTATTTACCTCGACAAATGCAGTCTACGTAGAGACGGAAGCCTCCGGTATAATTGCCGAGAATAATCTACGACAAACTGCAGCGACAGAATTTCCGCTTGCTTTTTCCCTCTCATCGACGATAGAGCTTGCTTTTTCCTTCTCTTCGGTGCAGTTAGCTAGTTCATCTCCTATATGCTGCTAAAGCTTGAAGATCCGATGAGAGCTAAGCGAAGTATAAGCTCATAATATATCTTGTAGGGTTAAAACCACCTAAGACCACTGTAACAAAAATAGGAGGAAATGATCATTCACATGCAAATTCTTCGTTTGATGGCAAGGAGTATCTGGCAAAGGCATATAAACTTACTAAGTGGTGAAAGGATGATAACAAGACCAATTGGGTACAGGAAGAAGGTGCTTTTGTCCAAGAAGGGTAGTACTGCATTTTAAAAAAATAATAATAATAATAAATAAATAAAGCTCTCTACTTTGAAAAAAAGCCGAGTTTATGATAGTATAATGAAGAATAAGGAGTATCACATACCATCGTAACCGAGAAAGTTCAAATAATGGTAGTAAGAAATCGCTACCATGAAGATCAAATTCGACAGGAGAACCGGTAAGAAACCATGTGCCACCAGAACGGGAGACACGAAGTACTGAAACACTGAGATAGAACAGATGCTGTCAGAAAAGCACTTAGCGAGCAGCGGGCACCAAATTTTAAATCAAGGGAAAACTAGTTACCATATAGCAACATGAAGGCAGGAAAGAAAGAGTTGCAGTGCACATCAAATGCATAAAGCCTACAATAAAGAATTTATTAGCCACCATTCACGACAGTTAGGATTTGATATTTAAATGTCCCTGCATTTGAAACAACGATTTGATAATTTAATTGCATCATGCTACATCAAGGACGTTATAGTGAATTTTTTTTTTTTTGGCAATCATATTTTCTTCTGTGTTGACATCCAATCGTACATCAGAAATACAGAATGACTTTTCATTTTAAAAGTTTGAATAGAAAAGTAAACATAATAGTGATAAAACAAGCTCTTAAATCATTGTCTAATATAAAGCTATGTACCATTTTCTGCAACCTTTAGTGAAACGCTATATGAGAAAAATTACAATACAAGGAGTAATTATAACATATAACTGCTTAGATTACCATTCAACATGTTGCTCTACGACATGGCTACTAGGAACCTCTTCTCGAAGATAAGTATTTGTCAAAAACCTACAAAAAAGCCCAAACGAAAAAAATGAGATGAATCAAGTGCTATGAGAATGGGATATAGTTTAATAAAAAAATCCATAAAGCTCAACTTTGCCACGTCTAGATTTGAGGAAATGACATGTCAAAAGCATTTATTACTCAAACACTATGCTGGCAAGTTGAGCACTAATGTTTCGCCAAATGGGAGAAAAACCATATTGATTCCAAAGAATTTTCACTGACAAACAAAGTTCACATATCATACATATCCATGTGTATTTCAAGCCTTTGAATCTTTGAACGAATATATATAGTAATACAAAGAACCGAAAAGAAACCATAGCAACTTGATTGGGGAGCAAGAAACAGAGAGAAGAATGGTACAAGAAAGTTGTCTTTTAGCAAAAAGAAGAAAGAGTTAGCTTACTCCCTCCCTCATTGTAATTCCTTAATATTAGTGGATTTGTTTCATGTCATTGCCTGCAAAGGCGCATATGTAGGAATATCTCCGAAAAAGTTACATTCTGTCTTTGTGCAATTTTCTATTTCTCATTCTTGTCGATAATTTATTTGGCAAAGTTTTGTAGCTAGCATAACATGTGTCACCACATGTATTCCACTAGAAGAAGCTAGAAATACCAAACACCAAATTTTATCTCTCCAACATAATGAAAATCCAGTAGGTCTAAGTCAGAATGGCTTCCTATATGACAAGGCCAATGGTACTTAACAAATGGATAACTGTAAAAGGACTAAATGGAAGAATGTATGCAATAAACAACTTCGAATTAAATTTATACAAGTATACATCCACACATTTCGCATGCCACAGCTACACCAGATATTTTAGCACATGCCACATGTGTGACAAATATTCTAATTTGGTTATCATCCAATATTTCTAAACATTTATACTAGAAATCCTTCCATTAAATACTAATAAATGTGCACAGAAATAAATTCTAAGAACCTTCAGACAACTGCAACATGTGAAAACGCTTACCAACAACATGTTGCCAACATAGTTCCTGCTAACAAAAAATGGAAAGCCACAACTTGGATAATCGTTGAAATAGCATGTGATAAGCTCTTGTCATACCTAAAGAAAAAAAAAATAGTCTTATTAATAATCTGCAAACAATGAGTAATGAACCACAGGCATTATTTAATGCCGATCAAGAGTTACCATTTCCAGATGGACAGGACTTACGCGACACAGTAAGCTGAAGTTGCAACCACCAAAAACAGACAAAATATAACCACAAAAGCAGGATCATCCCTAGCCCATTGATTCTTGGTTTCTGAAACAAACAAGGTAAACACATCAAACATTTTTTCTAAGCCTAGTAATCCCCTAGAGTCATGAAGCAAATACAGACACACAAAAATCTTTAAGTATTTATCCGTGATCAACAACAACATCCCAGTGCTATTGGGAGGGTTAGATGTATGTAGCCATGCTCTGCAGAAGGTTGTTTCGGTAGGACCCTTAGCCTAAAGAAACAACCACCAAGACACACGAACATACAAGCGCAAAAGTTAGTAGAACAAGGAAATAAATCAAGCATGCCAACACAAGCACGAACCAAGCACACACATACTAATTGCAAGAACAATAATAATAGTAGTAATAATAATAATAAGAACTATAAAATATGATAAAAATAGTAAAGCAGTAAAAAAGTAGCAATAAGGAGTAAGAATAAAAAGTAGCGTTTCGAGGTTGAAAAATCACGAGTTTGAAGGGAAATAGGCAAACTTCCATCTTATGTTTAATCCCTATTTAAACAATTAGTAAAAAATGAATTCCAAACAACATCGATCACCTATTTCAAAATCGTTAGCCCCTTTAAGTAAAAGATTGTTTGAAACAATATATGGATAGGACTATCCATCCTTGCAACTATTAAACCTACAATTTAGAATGCTTGATCAGACCATCAATAAACTTGTTGGCTTATAATTTCAATCATTATAAGCACCTTGCACTTCTAAAACCATTTCTTAGGATGTCAGAGCTGCACTTATTATCTTCAATGATCATAGCAATAATGCCTGTCTAAAATTATTTCTTAAGATGTCAGCACTGCTCTACACCTAGTGATGATAAATTAGCCACACATCATGTCTATTTAAAGTCTAAAGTGTGAAGGATAGCATCACAGTAGTGCACTACTCAAAAGATGACGTTTCGTTTCAAAAAATAGCACCAGTAGAGTTGCAAAGAGAGAAGAGCAGACAAAACCACTTATTGTAATGCAGCCTGAAGCTTTATCCAAAAATATTTCTATGAAATCTGAAGTCCCAACCGAAAAATGGCATACCTCATTGCTTGGTCTATGAGCTTGCCTTTGTTGACATCTGAAATAGCACCACATATAGCTAGGGCGGGTCATATAACGGTCCGGATCGAAAAACCGGACCTATTATGATATAGCATATGCCTGACCTATTATACAGTCTGCCTGCATATTAGGCCAATGCAGCCATATTTGTAGCCTATGTAGATTATGTCGCCCATGCATATTTATGAATGCATATATACTATACATGCAGCGCTGTTGAACCAGGGCTATAATTTTTTAAAACGCTAGATTTCTCTTTCTCCTTGTGAATTTTATCTTTAAACTTACATTATGGATTAAATAGCAAAAGTACTTCCAGCTGGAATAAATATTTCTTTCAAATATTTTTATATGTATTGAGTTGGTCTTTATTGTTATATATTTTATTAAAAGGTTATATAAATGCAATTACATATAGGAATCGTTAATGATAAGCCTTATAGGGACCCGTAAATGCATATGCAATACCCAATTGCAGATAAGAGACCTACCACGTACCTTACTTTGCAACATTATCTTACTACACCTATGATTATTGTTATCATTTTAACTACATCTTACTTCATGTTATTCCATCCCATAGGTAATTAAAATCCCTTTACAATCAGAGAAGGGAAAACTAACTGATTATTGAGCAAATAACATATTTAACTAGGCTGCAGGAATATCTATATACAAATCATAGATTCTTTACCATATTATTACAATATCATTACCACAGAGCATAACAAACTCAAATAAACCTCCAAAAAAATATATACAAAAATTGGTTATGTCATTAGCAAAACAATGAAGCTTGAATTAGAATTGCATACTGTAACTGTTACAATTAACCGATCGGCAGAATAAACTAAGTAGTTAATAGTTAATACTACTGATGCATCAGTAAGTAAAACTTACGTTTATGGTATCTAGTGTGCTGGTAACTGGCTTCCTCAATTTAGACCAACATGCAAGACACAAAAGGATCTAATGAGAAAAATTCCAAGCTGTTAAATATTGGAGAAGAGTAAATAAATTGGCAAGTTTAAATATGACACTTAGGTTAAACATTAGCTAGCACTAAAGAAGTGAAATCTAAAAATGTAAGGTCCAACGTTGATGATTGATAAAAAGAAACAACAACAAATATCCAAGAAATATCAATATTTGGTAAAAATATGAGCTAGAAGTCAAGTTGTTGGGGATGAAAATAAAATGACGACGAATCTTTTAGCAACCACCAGATGCAGCCACAAGATGTTAGTTACTTATGTGCAAAATTGACCATATACATGCTGGAAACATGTCACACGGAAAAGATCTTGAAACCTCCATCAAATGCAAGACCTCACCAATTAAAAGAGGATCTACGAGAATATCCCTATGCTAATAAAACTCCAAATGGTTTGATGATCAATTGAACATGCAAGAAGCAGATAGAAAAGTGTCAAGGCTGAATTGCTTTTTGGATAACGAATCATCAAATTCATGCAAGTTCTATAATGTTCTCTCACAATCAATTCAAATACTCCACTACTGATACAGCTATTAGCTCAACAAGTCAGTTACTCTAAAAAATTGCATTGAGAAAGAAACGTACACAACTTTCGGAGATGTACAGAGATGAAGCATCTGCCAGAAGGTATACTCGATATCCATTTGTTGCCACTGTAACAGACAAAAATAAGCAACATGTAGAAAATCTTATACACACAAGTCCCACTTTTCTAGTACCACAGTTGGCATAGTAGGTGGAAACTAAGGATAAAACCAAAACCCAAGTCATACTGAAAAAGTAGAAATCAATAAGCAAACATTTAAGAAGGTACACAAAAACTGCTTGTAATTAAATTAGGAATCCAAATATACACTTATCAACAATCATATGTAAATCCAAGTCAAGTACTTTCTGGCAGAAACTGGAAACCAGAATTCCTACAATTAAAACAGACCAGACTTGGAAGGGTTTCAATAGTAAACACCCTACTGTATATGTTACTTAATCAAACCATGCCATGGAATAGAGATTTACTGAACACATAGACTTGTTTTGAGTAGCTTCAACTGCAATATCTGAGGACCAGTAAAAGAATCTAATCAGGTCCATGGTAATTGCTTAGGCACGCATGGCAATGTTTACTCTTCCCATCTTCCACATAAACCAAGTAACAATTCTAATGTACAAACAGAAATGACTAAGATGTTAGATCAAAACATTAGCAACTCCGGGCCAAATGTTAGCGGCAACCAGGTAAAGTGGAATATCTGCAACACAACAACATATGTCACCATATCCCTGCTTTCTTTAGTATTTCTAAGTAGGAGCTAAAAGTTAGCCGAAATGTAAGAAATAAAATCATCTCTTGTAAGTACATGAAAAACCACAAAAAGTTACAAACGCAACAGTGCATGAAAATGATTCTTCATAAAACCTGCTCATACAAGCATAAGTTCAACTCAACATAAGAAACTCATTTTGCAATATGCTATCTTACCCTCAAAATCATCACGCGCTGAAAGATGTCAAAAATATATATGCAGTTAACATGTATTCTTGGAAAAATGCAAGTATTAGAACATGCGAAAGACTAAATTCTGTACAACTTTCACCTATTATCATAAACAGTAATGTAGCCATGTACCCTACATTGTCGAAGCTCTAATTCGTAGAAGTATAGAACCCTGAATTTAAAATCGATCACATAGGATCCAACATTTCGAGTTATAACATCCGCTATTCAACTTCTTTTTTGTCTATAGGTTTGGGATGTATTAGTGCCATTTCAAGATACATAATGGCGTACAAATACTTGAAGGGTCACTTGCTCCGTGCGTCACAATAATTCCGTCTCGAGAAGACAGATGCAGTGAGTTCAAACTCAGGATCAAATGTGATCGATTTTAAATTCAGGTTCTATCTGTTACAGGATAAAAATATAGGTATACACAGTATTCAATATACTCCATTCAGAACTAAAAAATTACACTGATCCATTTGCTGGAATCACAGCGAATCTCGCTTAAAACAAACCGGATTACAATAAGAGAAAAAAAAAATAGAGGAATGATTACGACAGGAAGATTGATGATTATTGGTTGACCTTGACGATGCGGCGGAGATAGTGAGGGAAGGAAGAGGAGGCGGAGGGAGCGCGGCCACGGGAGGCGCCGGCGGCGGCGGCAGAGGGGGAAGTCATCGGCAGCATCGCCGCCGTCGATTCCTCGGCGATTGGATCCGAATCGGACGCGAACAATCTTGAGCGATTAATTCCGGAATTTCTCTTGTTTTGTTTTGATCTGATCTGCGATTTCGTTGAGAACAAAGAAGGGAAAGGTAGGCCCCACCACACATAAGGGAGTGAAGGGAGGCACCTACTTACTTGGTCTAACCCAAATGCCTGGCTGGTCTAGAAATATTTACACGATTTATTGCACTTTATAATTCAGTTTTTAAGATAAATTTAGGGCCAAAAAATTTGAAAATTAAACTCTTTTAGTTAGTAAAAATGTCATTTAACGTTAATTATTGCTAATATTTTGTAGAAATTTTTTTATGTAAGTGCTTAGAGATAGATAACTAGTTACTACCATATCATATTTAATATTATTTTTTCAGATGTTCCTACCATTATGTGGATAGTACACTATTTAGGGTTGTTTTTTTTTTTTCAAAATTATTGTACGGAAAGTCTGTCCGCTTATTTTGTGAATCTGTATGACCATCCAACATTATTTAGGATATTCTTTTTTTCAAGATTTACGAGGAAAAGTCATGCACGCCATCGGCCTACTTTATGCGACTATCATGTAAACTTTTAGGTGGCGCTCACTTCGATTTTTTAGTCGGACCTTCGTACTCCGACTCACGTGCTCTAGCAGCAGTTATGCATCGGACAGAAGATTGTGCATACCTACCAATTTTTGGATCTTTCGCAGACAGATCGTTGGCTTATACCTCGATGCAAATGCCCGGATCGGTCCGTCTCCAAGCGCGGAGCAACTATTTTTTGGAAGAAAATTACAAAATTGGGACCTCAACAGAATTGGATTAGCCTGTGTATATAATTAGTTATTGGACCTTGAGCATCGAGCCTCAATATTATTAAGAAGAGTCTAGAGCTCCTAAAAAGGCCCAAGCCCGCATAAGCCTCGAGCTCATGTTGTGCAGCTTAAACCCACTCTTGATCATTTTTTATATCATTATTTATGTAAAGGGTTAATGTCTCCCCAGCCCCTGCCTTACAAACCTCTACTGATTCAGCCCCTGGTTACTGTTTATGTCCATCTCTCGTAAAATATGCATTTCCATTTTGACCATTATATTAGTATTTTTTTGAAAAACTTTCAACATAAAAGTTGTAGATTTTGACGAGATCAACAACTTTCATGTTGGAAATTTTTCCAAAAAATACTTCTAAATAGGTGTTTTGAAGTTCCAAAACTTAACGGATTTTGACGTGACATTTCAAAACCCGTTAAACTTCCGACCTCCAAAACATCTACTTAGAAGTATTGTTTGGAAAAACTTTCAATATGAAAATTGTAGATCTCGTCAAAACCTACAACTTTCATGTTGAAAGTTTTTCCAAAAAATAAACCGAAACTGAAGTATTGAATCGTCTCGTTTTTTGAGCCCCTGCGGATCGGATAGCAGGGGCTGAATCGGAATCGGCAGGCCCTGCCAGGGGCCTGCCGATCATTGCCCCTAAAATTTTTGGGCATTCATAGCCGAGACGTGCTTGACAACACGGAAAATATGGCACCAAACAACACGGATGCGCGGAAAATTCGTTTTTTACGCATTTGTGTTATTTTCGTGCCAAATTTTTTGTCATATTAAGTATTTTTCTTCATAGCCTAACTTCTTCATCCTATTCTTATGGATGTTGACATAATATTTCGTTTTTCTACAATCCATCCCTTAAACTCTTCTAGAGATGTTCAGTCTGGACCGGAAAACCGGAAAAGACAGGTCTGTTCGGTCCAATCCGAACGGGTTAAAACAGATACCAAACCGAAAACCTATTTTTATTTTTTAAAATATTAAATTTTTGGTAAAAAAAATAATATTATAATATATTTTTTATATTTAAAAAGTAGTTATATTACTATACATATTTATTTACTTTTAATTAAAATTAGAATCTTTTTCTGTCTACTATGTTCGGTCCGGTCCGAATTTTATTTCGGGACCGAATAGGTTAGATTCCATTTTAATTTATAGCTCGCGATCCGGATCTTATCAATTTTTTGGTCCGGACAGGATGAATGCCCAACTCCAAGCAACCAAGGGAAATATAGACGAGAAGCGATGGAGATCCCCTGCACCCATACTCAAAACGCATACTAACTTGCATTTTTTTCGAAAATTTTCAACATAAAATTTATAAATTTTGATGCTATCTAAAATTTTTATATTAATTTTTTTTAAAAAAAAATACTTCTAAATTAGTATTTTAGGACTCCAAAGTTAACGGATTTTAAAATCCGTTCTGAATTCGTTGTACATGTTAATTTTGGAGTTCTAAAACACCGAATATTTTATGGGAAAAAAATTTAACATAAAAATAATAGATTACATCAAAATCTATAATTTTTATATTAAATTTTTTCTGAAAATATAACTTAGTATATGTTCGGACGTGGATGCAGCGAACTGGTGCAGGAGATTTGCATCCTCCGGTTACCATCATCCCAAACTCAATCTATTTTGTATTACAAACTCTCAAACGGCACTCACTCCTATTTTATCGTCAAATTTTTGTACTCGATTCATGCGCACATACACGCTTATACATCAGGCAAAGATGGGGAAAAAAAAAAGTAATGTTGACCGAGCGATATCACCCACGGGCAATGTTGTCATGCCGGTGGGTGAGTGAACCATAATGTTGTCCTTATATTAGATTATTAGTTATAAGCTGATTTATATAGGTGCAATTTGCATTTTATGCCTCCAAAAACTTAAAATCACAAAAATGTGCGACTTATAATTCGAAATGACGTATTTATATGCTCTTCGACCATTTAAAATGATAAAACTAATCTCATAATTTAATCATCTCATTTTTAAGAAAAATGATGAGAACAGTTTTATCAGTATTAAATGGACATAAAAGCGCCATTTTAAATTAAGTAAACATAAAAATATAATTATATATTATAGAAATAAAAAATGCAAAATGTCCATTATAGACCAAGTCCTCAAGAATAGACAAATCAAACCAAGTGCTTAAATTAACAGCACCAAGTGTTGTGGTTGTTAGGTCTGTAGCACAAATAAAGAGTGCATATCTCATCCCCTTGTTTTTAGGATTCAAAGCAATATATATGTATATATATAAAGGCAAAGGCTATTCTCAGCTCAACCTAAGAATAGTCTTAATAAGCTAACATCTCAGCCGTTGATCTGTTTAATCTAGCGGCTAAGATTTAATTTTAACACTTAACGGCGTGAATCATTATTCCGTTAAGTATAAAATTAAATTTCAGCCGTTCGATCAAGAAGATCAACGATTAAAATGTTAGCGTATTAAGGCTATTCTCAGATCGAACTGAGAATACCTTATATATATATATATATATATATATATATATATATATATATATATATATATATATATATATATATATATTATAATATATATATATTATATAATAAATAATAAAAAATAAAAATGCTGTCACCTAGATTCCATCAAGAGAGGCTTGTGGTTTCCAACTTTAGCTGCCTATCGCAATTATTATTCTCAATTATGCATTTCATGCTTTGAATTTTGGTTAAAGTTGCTACTATTTTATGTAAAAGTTAAAGTAAAAGAGATATGGTGGAAATTAAGCATCGATTCAGCTTTTGGTAAAACAATGGTAAGGTCTCTTTTAAATTAAAATGTCAATAACAGACCCTCGAACAAAAAATTAGGAAAAATCGCCCCCTAAGTTTTCATATTGACAAATCGGCCTTTACTCACGTTAAACTAGCGCAGCGGGCTGTTAAGTTAGTTTCACTAGATCGGAGGATGTTCTTGTGGTTTGTGGAGGATATCAGCGAGAGCCGGTTTAGAAGTTTGAGATCTTATTATTATTATTTTTTAAAAATTATTCTTGGGCCTGCTTGTAATTGATATATTTTGTATGATTCTCGTAACAGCTAAGTCTACATACGATAATGCTCCATGTTTCGCCAAACTAAGAGTCCCTTCTTCTATTTAGGCATGCCAAAAAATTCGTATTACAATTCAAAAAATGCAAAAAAAGAGCAAATCCTTCAAACTTTTATCGGGCAGCTGCAAAATTGGAGCATAAAATCTACACTTTATAAGATGAAAATCATATCATCCATACTTGACAATCTGGACCATAATGTAGAGAATTTGAAAGGTTTATTCATCCAAGAGCTTTGGACAATAGGTTGATTTGGAATAATTTTATTTTATAATTTATTTATTTGCAACTAATTTCAATTTTACAGTTTGGCACTAAAGTACTTCTTAGGATGTCAAAAATAACATTTTTTTTCCCACGAACATCCACACCATCACAAAAAGTATGACTATACAATTTTAATATTTCCATAAGTGCTTAATGTATGTTTAAATCCATTTACAAATATCCGTCAACCGTAGAATTCAGCTTTGTTAGCTTTTTTTTTTTTTTTTGAGATTATCGTGAAAAAATTCTATCCGTAACCGGTCCTCATTCGAGCGACCGTCGTAACAAGTAAACCCACGGATGGCACCGGACCCTGTTCCATCAATCGAGGGGACCATCTTTGCGGGTAGGGCAGACCCTGGCGCACGTCCCCGAAAAAACCTCAAATCATGGCCCATTTTATTCCCCACGAGGTACAGGGGGGGGTCTTCGACCCCCACACCCCTTCGGAGGACGCCCTCCGGAGTCGAACTCGGGACGTTCGCTTCCTGAGGCGAATGTCCGAGCCACTCACGCTGGGGGTGCAGAACAGCTTTGTAGCTAATTGAATCAACATTTTTGTTGGTAGAACTTAAAATATTTGTTTTATTACCCTCAATAGATCTTATACTTGCTTCTTTTTGCTTACAATATATTAAATGTTTCTCCAAAGAACCTCATCTGATCTTATCTGGCAAAAAAGGAATAAATGTCGTTCACCACTTAATATTTAAGCTTGGCCTACACCAATATATAGCAACGAATAACTTTTTCGATAACAATTTAAGAGCGACGTTTTCAACTCAAATATTTTTAAAATGTTGCCCTACTGGCAGTAGTTCGATTAATAGATTATTAGCTAATAAAATATAATTATTAGAAGCTGAAATTTTGGAAGCTGAAAATTTGAGGTGCTGAAATATAATTATTCTTTTTTTTTTAAAATAAATACAAATCAGTCTCTCCTATTTTAAAAATATATAAACTAATCTGTAAAAATACGTTTAAATATATTTTTAGTGACTGATTTGTGTATTTGTCTAATACCTAAAATGTCTTTTTTTGCAGCAAAAAAAATCGGAATAATTGCGTATCAGCCTCCCTATATCGGGAGTGCGTAAAATCAGCCACCCGAAATGTATTTTTGGGGGGCTGATCTGCGAAAAAATAAAAGAAAATCAGCTCCCGAAAACGTGTTTTCGGAGGTTGATTTGCGCAAATTTGAAAAATGGGGGCTGATACGGCAAAGTCCCAAAAAAATCAGAAAAAAAAAAAAAAAAAAAAAAATCACGACGGGTACAATTTCCTTTCCTTTCTACGGTAGGAAAACGACAAAGTGCAAGACAGCTGGCTCAATCGTGACACTGCCTAAACGGGTCCCACAAACACATCAATCCAAAACCGGCGGTTTTCCTTCCGCTGTTGCGGGGCCCGCACCCGAGCTTTAACTCCTCGAGCAGTTTCAGGAGACGGAACAGAAATGCTGATCTGGCAGGAGAACCACCGGTTTGGTCCGGCCGGGAGACGGTGTTCGGTACGCTACACGACAAAGACATCGTCCGGCGCAGCGGGACCCACGTTGACCGCTGGGTCGCCACGCGGGGTCGGAGGAGGTAAGGGTGACGATGACTTCATGCATATCTCCTCGTTTTTAACATGACGCGGATAAATTCGCTCCCCATGCACGCGTCATGTGCCCTCAATCAATCACCACTTTACCGGATCGGTATTTTTTATTTTTTTTCTGACCATCACCCTTTAAATATTATTTCAATAATTTTTAAATTCTTAAAAAAATTAACAATTTAATCTTTTAATATTTTTAATATATTTATAGTATTTTAATTTGTTTTTGATAGATTTGATGGATTTACATCCGATATTTAACACTTTTAACATATTTTAATAAAATTTTACACGTTTTATATATATATATATAATCAATTTCTTTTTGAAATTTGGATAAAATTTTTTATTATCCAATATACAACATAATTATTTGATTTTTTTTTTAAAAATAACTTATATCTAGTATGTGAAAATATAAAAAAGCAATTATACGAAAGAGAGTTACATATAAGCTCTCATCTTTTAGTTATAAGCTCTCATCTTTTAGAAACATGTAACTCAGCCATTGATAACCAAAAACGCCTGCCGCCATGTGAGCAATTAAGTTAACGTTCAATATCAAAATCTATGCATAATATACTATTCATATTATTGAGATAAATTTAAATAATAAAATATAATTATATCAATTAAAAAAATATATAAGGACACAACGTCACTCACTCCGGCAGGCAAATTATTATTTTTTTAATTTAGTTCGAATATTTTTTTGCATGTATGATACGTACGAACGTGTCAATGTCGGACACTATATATGATAAAATTTTGGCTATCCATACATCCTAGCTTGGGATCTAAAGTGGCTACCTCTCGTACGATACCCTATTCCAATGTTTTTTTTTTTTTTTTTGTTAATTATAACTGTAGAGTTCGATTTTGATTCTATATTTTAATCGAAAATGGAGCGTACGTTGCTTGCGATATCCAAAATTCTGACCTTTTTCTCATGAGAAATAATAGTTTTTTTCTACGATATTTTTTCATGATGCCTCATTTCAATACTTTTTTTATGATAAATAAGTTAGATTATTTTTCTACTATTTAATATTTTTTCATGATACTTCATTTCAATGTTCCCATTATACACCTAAACATTTTCAATGCTGGTTGGAAACTTTTATTCTTTAGTTAAAAAGTATAAGGAAAATCTTAGAAGAATAATAAAGTATATCATCTCCTAATTTATTTGTATTCGTCATCTCCTCGTACTAATCGGTGTACAATATATCATAGCTAACTCTATAACCTCTATTATATATAAATGCTATTTTTTAGAAATTTATTAATTGTTTTAATATAATTAATTATATGGTATGTATCGATATATTTACCATATGTCTTAGTACACAATATATAGTTTTTGTTGTATAATTTTAATATTTCATTTTTTTAAATTATTTTATTATCTAAGATTTTAACTGGTTTAAAAATTAATCTACTAATTTATTAAAATTTGAGAGTTTTAATATAAATATTCCTAATAATTATTATAAAATTTGATATTTGAAAAAAATAACGATTTTAAAATGGGATACTTATTTATGGGCGATACTTGAGGTCACACATGCGCGCACGGATTTCATTATCCACATGCATGAAAAATACGTTCTCTATTTGCGTCGGTGATAAATTCTTTTTTTTCATGCGTGTTTATAATAAATTACGTATGCAAGTGTGTGATGTTAAGATTTTTTCTTATTTGTAATATGAGAGATGTGGAATTCCACTTTCCCTTATTTATAAGGAAGAATTACGTTTAGGTTCAAAGTTGTAAGTTTCATTGCACTTGGATCTTGAACTAAGTTTTAATTACAGTTAAATCCTTCTACGAAGAGTGTTAAAAGTTATAAAAAATATGTTAAAAGTTATCAGAAAGGTGTCAATGTGTTATTTTTTTATCAAAATAGTTTTAATAAAAAGATGTCAAAAATTTACTAAAATATGTTAAAAATATAAGGTGTTGAATACATGTCAGGAGGTGTCAAAAATTCATTGGAAGATGTTAAAAATTAATCGGAATGTGTCAAAGTGACTAAAGTACAAAACAAATTTTGAAGATAATTTAGGTGATGTTAAAATAATATGAAAGGACTGCAGAGCAATTATTCGTATTTACAATGCGTGATAAATTCTATTTTCCCTTATTTTAATTGTGATATATGAGAGTTGTGGAATTAGAACACTTTGTACCCGCCAAAAGGAAGCATGGCGGAAGCAGGGGCGCATTCAATTATTCTACAATGAGCTGACAGGTGTCCGTTCAAAGAGAGGCCGTTGGACCGTGCGCTAGCTGGACAGCCTGGAACTGACAGTAACCGGCGGTAGCCAGTAAATGTTTCCAATCTCGAGCTATATAATATAATAATTATACCAAAATATATTATATTTGACCAGAAAAAAAAAACAAAATATATCGTAATGAATTTCTTAGTTGGGCATCAAACCTGAACTCAAAGTGCAGATACAATGTGCTGAGAAAGAGAATGTATGCGATAATAATAAAATAAAAAGAATTGGAGGATGCAAGTATTTTCTAGGTCTACCACATATATCTAGGAAATTATAACAGTGAATTTTATTAATAATATATATATATATATATATATATAATTAGCTAATCAAAATCATTACATTAAGTGATATTTTTAAATAATTTTTTGTATGTCATATGACATTTATTTTTATTCTAAAAGAATAATGCAGTATTTATATTAATCAATAATAAATTTATATAATTTATTTAAATAATATAAAAAATTTAATATTAAACATAAATATTTAATCAGAATAATAATTTTTAAGACTAATCTAAGTACAAGTATATATATATATATAATTATATATATATATATATATATCACAACTATTTTATTCTACTTTCTAAATATTTTTATATATGTCACGTAATATTTTTTCTTGCTTTAGTAGTTATTACAGAATTTGGTTGGAATAATAAAAAGGACGGTGTGAAACCTTTTCGGACTGAGTCAATGGTGTTAAGGAAATGCTTCTCATTCCTCACAGTTTTTCATTATTTTCTCCTTATTTATATTTGATTTGGTTTAACAATTATCATAAAAATAGTGGTTTTATTTAGAAGTACGGTATAAAAGTTGAGACTGATTTATAATTATCCGTTTCTTTTCTCCCGATAAATAATATAAAATTATTGTTTAATATATTTTGAAAAATAATGTTTATATCTCCTCTTTTCCTTTTTTATGAAGATTCCGTTAAACATAAATAGTTTGTACCAAAAAATAACATACACATTGGATCCTAATTCTATAATAACAGAAAGAGGAATTAGTGACCGAGTTTCTAACTACCGACAAGCATTAGTTGTCGTAGATCATCATCAATGACCGATTTCAGTCGGTCGTCAATCAACAAATCTTCAATTAGGGGTGAAAACGAGTCGAGTTCGAGTCGAGTACCACTAAACTCAAGTTTGGCTCGATTGGTGTCACTCGAGTTCGAGCTCGATGAGTTTTAGAGGCTGAACTCGAACTCAACTCGATTCGAAAAATGTCAAGTTCGAACTCGTCTCGATTGTATCAATTGAACCGAGCGTGAGTCTAGTTGAGCCGCGCTAAACTCGAGCTTGTCTCGATTGAATGAAATAGACCAAGCTCGAGTCGAGTTCGAGCTCGAATTCTTTTAAGTAATTTTATTATAAAAAATAGAAAAGTTTATTTATAAAAAATATAAAATTATTTATTTTTATCTCTTCTTAATATTTATTATATAATTTTAAATGACTGCTTCAATATTTCTATTTTAAGATTTATTGTTCATGAAATGTATAATAGTTAATAAATTAATATAATAAAAAATTTAAAAATATTTATTAATTTAAAATTTTAAAAATAATTTATTATTTTTAGAGTGCCATCGATTAGTAATATATAATTCTATAAACATAAAGCAACTAATGAAACGCAGAGAATCGGTTACGCGATGATGGATTCCAGCCTGGCTCGGTCAAATGGGGCGGCGCTTTCTTTCCCCTTTCCCATACTTTTTTTTTATTTTCTTTTATAAAACAATTTATTTGTTAATATTATATTATTTAATTAAATATTTATGCTCAAGAATATTAGGAAGCAAACAGGAGAGCAGTTTAACCTGACAACTTTGGATGGGTTTGTACCCGCTGCCGTGCTACATCTGTACGGCCCAAGCCCGCTCCATTATTGATTTCTTTATTATTATTATTATTAGACAATCACACTGCAATCTATATAATTAAGTTTTTAAATGTTTTCTTTTTAAATTTTAGCTGTTCATATCTTTTAATATATTTTATTAAAATTTAATATTTTCAACATCTTAATATTATGATACATTTGATATAAACGTTTGACTTAAAAAGTAGTACTATAATATTTTTTTATATTTTATAACACTCATTCTGTAACTTCTAATATTACTGTAAAATTTTTAAATCTAAGTACCAATTTTTTTGACAAATGAACTTTAGTACAACATACTTAGAATATTTATATCTCAATATAAATCTCCATTTTCTTAGTTCAGATCTAAATTCGTCGGGGCTAAGTTGCTGATATCTGAAGCTAACCTATGAGACTAAAAATAAAAAAAATAAATATTATGAGCATTTTTGTGAAAACTTCTATTATAAAAATTATAAATTTTGATTAGATTTATAAATTTATATCTTACGAAATTTTAAAAAATATTTTAAAATATATATTTTGAAAATTCAAAATTTAACATATTTAATGGGTTAAATAAAAATAGATCCTACCAGATCCTATTAGATCCGAAACCGAATCGACCAGAACAGAACCACTTGAATGGAGTAGCGTTTAGGTCGGATTGGGTTTGGCTGGTCCAGATCCAAAGATCTGTACTTGATTCGATTTTGAACAGTCCTAATGTTATTCGGTTCGAGCATTTAACTCGAAAATTTTTCGATTTGCGTTTCATATACATCAGAATCGATAAATCATAAGCACAAAAAAAAACTATTTATAATATTTTCGGATTTTTTTATCTGGCAACAAAATTTCTGCAATTTAAAACGTTCTGCACGGTACTCCACTACGGATTCACTGCCTTATTGCACCAAACAAAGACCCAACCCAACACTAGCACGTGCGCGTGTGGGGCCCACTGTTTCCTGTCGCACGTGTGGGCGGAGAGCGTGTCGTGCGGTAGGTGGACGATGCTGCAGTTACGTACGCGTACGAGGCGTACGCTGCATTAGACTGCCGGTATATATGCGCCCTAAAATGCTTTTCCGTTACTTTAGTTTTATTACAACTAATAATAATCTTAAGAAAAATTGCATATTAGCCTTCGTTTTTCTAAAATTTTCAAATCAGCACCTCAAAATAAAAAAAAATCCAACATAACAGCACACGCTGATATATAAGTTTTTAGGAAACGGAAGCTGATATGCAATTCCTCCTACTCTTATACAACTATTTCTTTAATAAAAACAAATAAACTCTTACCTTTTTTAGTTAAATGATGCATGATGCTATATATATATATATGATATTTTACACTATTTTAAAATCAATTATATATATTATATGATATTCCGGTTCTTACTTTAATAATTATATAATTAATATTTTTAAAAAATAAATATCAATTATAAAAAATTAAAAATTAAAAATATTATTTATTGATTTATTTGATTAATATTTATGTATCGCACAAGTATATGAATACTTTTTGGAGGAGTATCCGATTCAAACTTAAAGGTTTTGTTGCAGCTTTACCCTATATTTAATTATCATTGTTAATCTTTATTTTTAAAATTCATGAGTATTTATAATTAAGTAGGTCATTTTCTTAATTGTCGGCTTCTTATGTTAAGGATATTTATTAGGTAAATTATATATCAGCCTCTCTATTTGGGAGGTAAATAAATCAGCCTCTAAAAATATATTTTCAGGAGCTTATTTTCAAACAAATCAGCCTCTAAAATACGTTTTCGTGAACTAATTTATTAACTTTGAGAATCAGAGGACTGATATGCAAAAACTTCTATCTTATTTTAGCATTTGAATCCATCTCTATGATTCTATTGCGAGTTTGCCACCTCATAATAAGTTAGGGGTCCCTGATGAATGATTTTTTCCTAAGTTATTATTAGGAAAAAGCTATTTATCAGAAGCTCATGAAGGTACTGATGCAATCGGAGACGTCCGAGATCCTTCGGAATGTTTATACATACATCCCGAGAGGTCTGCGGACGGCTCCGATTGTATCAGGACCGTCAGGGCCCCTGATGAATAACAACCCTCTATTATTATGGGACTTCTGTGCAAACCCCCTATTTTTTAAACATCCTGCTACAATTTATTTATTAGCTGTTCGAAATTTGCTTTTCGAACTTTTCTTTAAAATGTAATTTATTTATACATAATTATAATAATAGAAGTTTTATATAAAAATTGATTAATATTATATTAATTAAAGAGTTTTAATTTGTTGATCTAAACGGATTTTATATTCTCTTTTATTAAATCTAAAAAAATAAACTTTTTAATACTTTTGTAGATACCGTTTGTAAACTTAAATTTGGAATTTTTTTTTTTTTTATATAAGGTTGAAGTTCTATCGTATGCTTTGGACATCGGTCAAAAATATTAATTAAAATCGAAATAAAAAATAAAATATTTAATTTAAAAGCCCCTAAAATAAAAAAAGTGGTGATTTATTGCGGTGCAGCGTTACAGCTAGCAAAAAGACTACCGTCTCAACCGCATAGCGCCGGATCCCGACAATAACGTCCTTCTAGCCGCGCATTTCTTTCGGAAACGCAGCGGAAACGACAGAGAATAATATGTCATTGCAAAACAGGCTTTGATAATCGATCTTTCGCAGTTCTAAATCCCTACAATCAGTGCTTATCAAAGTTGAATATCTAAGATAAATGTTTATCTATTTTAAATAATTAAAATGCATTTCGACCAAAAACAATACATGCATTTATCTTTTTCGACTTTGTAGTTTGTACAATTTAAAATTATTTTTTAATTAAAATTATATTTTGATTTTAGTTTTGTGATAATTAGGTTTTTTTAAAATAAGAATAGAATAAAACAATTACGTTATTTCATATAGTTGGAAATATAATATTATTTTAAATTAAAAATTATAGTTTAACAAATTAAATTTGTAAGATTATATTTTGAATTCAAATAATATAAAATTAAAAAAATATTATAAATATAATTATAAATACCTTAATAGTTTCCCATGATTTTTTTTTTTCAGACATAATATGACCAACTTGCAAAAATTATCTAAATTTCTGCAAAACCCTCTTTCATAGAGACAGAACTATTTTGGCAAATATAATAAGTTTTCGATATCAGTAATTATTAGTCCCCTCTCGCCTTCATCTTATAAAAATATTTTTTGACAATAACGACAGTGGCAATTGACATTATATTTCAGTTTCTAATTTAGCCACCAATTTGAATTTTCGTATTAAAATATATCATATTTAATTCCATTTTTTTTTCACCGGTTAATTCTTTTTTGCGGCTTTTGCGTATCACATCTCTTTATTTGGCGGTTTGCATTTTAGTATGCGACAATGCGTTTTTGCATGTGCATTGTCATATCGTGCGTCTCTATATTTTTAGGAGCTAAAACGCGCTGAAATAGAGACTATTTTGTAATAATTCTTTTTTTCTGAATAATAATTAAAAAGTATCGCCGTTTTCCATAGTAAGGTTTTCTTTCTGGTTAATCTCTTTACGCGTTTCAGCTTCTGAAAACGTATTTTCAGGAACTGATTTATTATTTTTATTGTAAATTAGCTCATCGAAAATATATTTTTATTAGATAATTTGTAAAACTTTAAAAATAGGAAGGCTGGTACCTAATTTTCTGAATAGTGAATTGATTTGAGGAAACACTTTTCCGTTATTTCCAGACTCCAACCGAAGGACGACAGATATTTCTCATCAACTCCCCCTAAAATCCTCCATAATTAATTATAATATTTTTTAAAACGGAAACTCGCACGGTACACTTAACAATTAACATAACCAGCGTTCCCGACACGTGTCCTCTGTGCCAGCTGTATTCAAGCAACCGCCCGCTTGGATAATTAAAAGATTACCGTCCCATCCGGTTACCTCCACCGCCTACTCCTGGTCACCCGCCCTTATAATCCCCCCTCACCCCTTGGCCCCTGCAAACTCTGGTTCTCGAAATGATCTAAGCTTTAAAACAAATTGAAGCACGATTAATGGCATCGGAGAGGATAAAGGGTCCATGGAGCCCCGAAGAAGACGAAGCTCTGCAGATATTGGTGGAGAAGCACGGGGCGAGGAACTGGTCGCTGATCAGTAAGTCGATTCCGGGGAGATCGGGAAAGTCGTGCAGATTGAGATGGTGCAACCAGCTTTCGCCGCAGGTGGAGCACCGGCCTTTCACGGAAGACGAAGACGACACCATCCTCCGTGCCCACGCTAAGTTTGGCAACAAGTGGGCAACCATCGCGCGCCTCCTTGTCGGGCGCACCGACAACGCTATAAAAAACCACTGGAACTCTACGCTTAAGCGGAAGTTCTCCGCCGCCGCCGCTGTCCACCCCGCCAGCGACGATCAGTTCCATGGTGCAGCTGCGGTGGGGGAAGATGAGTTCAATGGCGGTGATTCGGCTGCGGCGGCGGCAGAGGTGAGGCATTTCAGGTCCATGTCGTTCGCAGCGGCGATGGATCGCGATGATTTGATGGTTGAGAGGCCGATAAAGCGAGCCAACAGTGTGGGATCCAGCGACGGCGGCGGCGGAAGCGGCAGGGGAGGGTTTTGTTTGAGTCCGGGGAGTCCCTCGGGATCAGATCTTAGTGAATCGAGTATGCACAGCCATCCGATTTATCGTCCGGTCCCCCGAACGGGGCCGATCGTGCCTCCGCCGCCGCCGCTGCCATCGGCAGCCAAGGAGCCTGTTACTTCCCTCTCGCTATCGCTACCTGGTACCGACGACGTGCTGGAACAGCAACGTCGGCGGCAGATTCCTTTGACGCCACCGGTGACGGCTGCGCCGGCGGAGGAGCAGCCGGCGGTGGCTTTTCGATTCGACGCGGAGTTTCTGGCGGTTATGCAGGAGATGATAAGGAAGGAGGTGAGGAGCTACATGGCGGAGCTGGAGCAGACCGGCGGCGGAGGGGGTGCGTCGCCGTTCATGGCGGGTTAAAAAAGTAATTAGCCTTCAAAACTAGTTGATTAGTGATCTTTTATATCGTAAATTAGTTGGGTTAATGTTGTTTTATTATGTGGGGGAAGGTAGGCCGAAGATACAAAAATAAGTTAGTTTGTTGGGTTTTGTTATGTTAGGTGGAAAGGAGGAAGCGATTTGCGAGTCGTTTTTCGGTGTACAGAGAAGAACAGACGAGAATTATCAATTATCGATGGATGAAGCAAAGCAAGCGCTTCATCATGAGTTTCATCTCAAGAAATTCAGTTTTTTTTTTTTTTTTAAATATAATTTTTTTTATTTAGGATAATACGTAATGCCAGTGATTTCTTTGCATGTCATTGGGGGTTCGAAGAACAACTTTTAAAGATTAGTTTTTACATAATTGATTAGAATAATTTTTATACTATTTTATATTGTAATGAATTATATATAAAAATTGTAAAATTTGGAGTAATTACTTTGTCTTCAGTTTAAAAATGTATTTTTTAAACTATTATTTCATTGTTTATAGTTTTTTATTTTTGTCAAAATATAGTTAAAAGATATGCGATCTTATGTTTGTTGTTTTTTGTAACAAAATTTCAAAAAAGTTATTCGATGTAGATATTTACAAACTTTTTTGACTAATTTTTTAAAAAAATTATTTACTGGAAATATGGTACGAATGTTATGCATGGCAGCGTTAGTTTTCACCTTTTATGCTCAATTTGAGAAAATATTTTAATATCTGAGGCGAGGTTTTTTGGCAATCAAATTCCTAAGTATTTTATATTTTAATATTTAAAATTTTTATAAGGAATAAACATATAAATTCACTTCAATGACAGTAAATTCCACATAATTTCAAATTATACGATATAGTTATACGGGAAATTATAACGTCATGGTAGTTAGAATTGGTTGTTGTTTTTACTGGAATGTGGAAATTCAGTTCGGGGAGGTAGATTAATTTATTATTAATTTATCTTAAATCTTTAGTTAGGCGTGCATGCATTTGGCTATGTTTCTCATGCTCAAAGGCGACTGCTAACTGATTTCCGTTTCCTCTTTTCCGGATTTTTTTGTTGTTTTTTGATTTTTGGAAATTAGTGGAAAATATAATTGCACCGACTCAGATTTATCAAATGAATTGTCCAATTTCCGTGCTGGTTGCGTTCTAGCCATACTACCATAAATTCAAACTCACAGTAAATAATTGTGAATAAAAAGTTAATAATTTTGTGATGCTGGGGTGACTGGATGAGACACGGCTCATGAACCGTGCCCACCCTGATTTGAGCCTCCGCTTCGGCCGCTACTGTTCCTCTTCAGCACAGCAGTGGGTATGCACATGTGCGGGTATGCACGTGTGCGCCCCTACACATGACTGGTATGTTGCGCGCAAAAGACCTGGAGCACCAAAGGGGTTGGATTAGCGCGCATCAGTCTCCTGGGATGAGCCATGTGTCCTTACATAAATGCGCTGGGGCGAAAGAGATGACCTTAAACGGATTTTGCTAAATAATAATAATAATAATATTTTTTTTTCCGAATGTGATTAGTTTTATCCATATAGGGGTAGGATATTTGTGGAAAAATCAATAAAAAAAAAAAAAAAAAAATCTCCCTTTAGAAGACAAGTATCCAAAGTGAAGCATCCTACCTTTTACTGTCTTAAATTTATCTTTTTCAGTTATTATAATTAATAACTAATAAATCAAATGCTTGAGTCGGGCTAATCAATTTGCTTCTCATAAAATTAGGGCAATATGTTACATATCCTTCAAGAATAGACTCCTCTGCAAATTTTACATACTTATCCGCCATCCATACTCTCAATCATAATCACTAATTAATAATAATTAGTCTTAAACAGATTTGGCAGGGTCGATACTCGGTCCTTATCCGCGACAAGGGAATATAATTACGTCCACGACACGACACGAATGTTTTTATTTTTTTTAAGAATTAGCCGCTCTCACTTAGCCGTAAAACCAATCCGATTAGACGGCGATTGACAACGACCGTGGGCGATCGATCGTCTCTGTTATTAGAAGATGTCGTCCCGCGATGATGCTCTCGATTTTCATTTCTCAACAAACCGCAACGAAATTTGATTTCCGGTTTGTTTGGACCTGCATGGCCAGTGATGATGAGGTAAACTAACGGAGACGGAAGAGGAACCAACCTTTCGAACCTAATTTGGATTTTAACTTTAATTATCTGCATGGCCTGCTGATAAAGATCCACGTTGACTCTGCTGCTCTTGTGTTCACACGTGCGGAATAATTGTAAAATCAATTTGTAATTATCTTTCTTTACCGATTTGTAGGATTTTTTTTATTGTAACTTTTTTTTGGTCTTAACTGTCGAGATTGGTTTCTACTCTATATTTCGATAGGATACTGAATGATAAATGATAGATATTTTCAATCAGATATTACTATAATTTGACCCTCTGACGGTCTGACATATCCATCATGAGTGATAAATCTTTTGATTTTCTTCTAAAGTCTAGCTTCGTTAACCAACTGGACCAATATTAGTTTATAACTAGTAGATTGTAAAATAATTAAATTTATAGTTATAAAATGTATTTGATAATTTAAAGTAATGTACAGTTGCACTGCCGCCATTATATTTTTCATCATCACTTACGCCCTTAATTTTTTTTTTTCCACATTTTGGTCTTTTGATATCTTTTAATGTATTTATAACGCTTTTTAATAAGTTTCTAACATATTCAACACATTGATATTACAATACCTTTGATGTTAACTTTTGATATATTTGGTGTGAACTTTTGACACATTCGGATTGAAAAATAACACTATAACACATTCTTGATAGTTTATAAATACTCTTTTGATAATTTTTAACACCCTTTTTCAAAGGATTTAAGTACAAAATTTTGACCTAAATATAAAAAATTTTGACAAACAGACCTAAGTGTAACATATATAGATCTTTTAGGCCTCGGTACAACTCTCCTCTTAGGTTGCGTTTGGTTCATGGCTTTGTAAAATTTTCAGGAATGTTATATTCCCAGTAATCTAGATTCCCAGGAATTACATTCCCAGGAATGATATATTCCATCGTTTGGTTCGTTGTTTCAAATTGTTTAAATTCCTGGGAATACTGCTTTTCTTTGTTTGGTTTACTTACAACATTCCTTGAAATGTGGTAGAGTTTTACCAAAATACCCCCTTCAGAAATTAAATAAAATATAGTAAATTGATATATACATATTTTCTGAAAATATACTTTAATTCATTAAAAATATAATCTATTATAAATTCACTGTAAATATAACTACACAAAAATAGTTATAGCTTCAAGTCTATCCATTATAATCCATATAAGAAATTCAAATAAAATTCAAATCCATCAAATCCAAAATTAGAGGATTGTCGACACCAAATCTACCGGCACCAAACAAAATTAGAGAACGGAGAAGAAAGGAACGCTGGAGAAGAAAAGAGAAATCTGAACGGTTTGGTATTAGGGTTTTTTAATAAAATATTTGAATAAAATCAGGGGTACTTTTGGAAACAAAAAAATAATCCTGCAAGTAATCTTGTAGGGAATCAAGATACCCACCCCCTCCCATGGGAATCTTGATTACCTTATTTGTGGGAATGTTGCATCCATGGGAATGCTGCATTCCCATGACTTTGACGAACCAAACGCGGGAATCAGATTCCCGCGTGTTAAATTCCCGGGAATCCTATCAAAATTCCACGAACCAAACGCAACCTTAAAGTAATTTATTTATAACTTGTACGTTAAATTTAATTTATAAAAAATCAGCTATAAATACATGCTGCACAAGCTATTATTATCAAGTATAAGCCATAAGCTGCAACCAAATACGCCCCTGTAGAAGAGGAGAGGGTTCAACCACATCTTGCTGGAGAGCTAGGATATATTTGCTCCATGGAAATTTTTAGATCTTCAATTCTACTTTCTTATGGCGAGGATTAGCGCTCGGTATACTCCGCATTACGTATTCTTAAAAAAGGTAAGCCAAGTGAGGAGGAAAATATTTATTTTATAAATATATATATATATATATGGGTTACCTAATAAACTTTGAACTGATATATATATATATATATATATATATATATGGGTTACCTAATAAACTTTGAACTGCTATGGAGAATGAGAGGGCAACCAAGCCATTATTTCCAGACAATATTTCTTGAGTATTTTATAGTAATAATTGATAAAATCTTAATAAAATATGAGAAATGAAAATAGAGTCAAGCACGGACATGTTCAAACTTTCTTTATATATAATATATTATATATAGAAAATACCTCGCACAAAAAACATTTTTTTCGTTCTTAAATTGATAACTACCCATTAATAAAATTTGTTGGCTTCTACCCAACCATTGCTACTATAAGCTGGAGACAAATCAGAATCATTGATAAATAGGATTATATCATTTTCATATGAACTTTTAAGTAATAATTGAACAGAATTTTTTTTAAAAAAAATATTATGAAAAACAATTATATATATATAAACCCATTAAGATTTTGAAGTCCATAACGTCTATTTAGAGATAATTTTTTTAAAAAAAAAGTTAATATAAAAAATATAGATCGTAAAATTTATAATTTTTATATTGATATTTTTTAAAAAATACATATTGATTTTTTTTTAAAGATATTGGTGTACGAAACGGTGAATGAAAGTAGGTACAGAGAATCCTCATCCTCTCGCTTTTACCGTCAGAATTTCACATCTAACTTAGATAGTCAAATGATGCTTATACATCAGATAGAGGATTACCTATCCTCATTACGTTTGGATTTTTTATAGATAAATTTATTAAAATTTACGGGAGGCTTAGTTATCCTCATTACGTTTGGATTTTTTACAGATAAATTTATTAAAATCTACAGATGTCGGAATTCGAACTGATGACCAAGCGCCCAGTCGCTGGACTGTCTAGCGCAGCAGAAAACACACGAAATAATCATAAAAAAAAGAGAATAATAATAATGATGATTGTACATTTCAACGAACCATAGGGTGTTGGATAGTCTTCGGGAAATTTGTCTACGATCGTAAAAGGATATCCGATTACGACATCATCAACTAACAACTACCACATTATTCCAAAAAAAAAAAAAAAAAAAAAAAAAAATCCAGCTGGGTGCAACTAAATATTCGAATCAAAATTCTAGTTATAAAATGTATAATATTATGGTTATTCATAATTTTGCTGTCCCTATCAGGCTATCAATTTCGCAACTATTATTTTTGTGTTTTTTCCTACGGATATTAAATATTATTATTTTTTTTTTTTTGTCCGGAATTGGAGCCCAAATTTGGATTATTTAAGTCTGATTTTCCTTATTTGGGACTTGTGAATCACATATTTTCCAGCGACATTTTCAGTTTTTTCTAATGTGATTATTCGATTGCTGGACGATAATTCCAGCAAATTGTTTTGTAGTAAAATTGCTTATTGTTGATAATATAAGAAGTATGGCTACGAAAAGAGGTACGAAAACAATATGAACATATAATACAGTAGGTTTTCAAAAATAGGATTCGGATACGGTTTAGACATAATAATAAAAATAATATATATTAAGTATATGAATATCTAAAAATATAACATTTTGTAATAAAAATTATATATAATATAATATAATATAATATTTTATATTTTTAAGATAAATTTAAATAGTAAAAATGTAATTAGTTAATAAAAATTAAAAAAATATATAATATTTGAATATATTGCTATATTATATTATTTGTCGTTTTATAATGTTACTAGTATATAATATTTTATTTTTTTCAAAAAATAAAAAATAACAAAAATGCGTACGTACGTGTCTGAAATTTCTATTTTCTATTTTATTTTTTGGATTCTTCTGGCATGTCCGATATATGTCAGTAGATTGTTAGTATCGGATACTATATAAATATTATGCATGATAAAATTTTGGTATATTCATATTTTTTAGAAGGTAATATTTTAAAAGATTTAAATATGAGACTTTTATTATGAGACGGACGTCCCAAATGACCTGGACATGAATGTAATGTAGTCAAATTATCTATTACCCAAATTTGTTCAACTGGCACGTGCGGTCACTATATTTATTACCTTATAATATGATGTGGATGAATATATTTCGCGATAAGAATGGTGCAATTTTGGACGCTTACTAGAACTAATACACATAAGTCTCACAACTTTGATTAACTTCGATATGACTATTATGTCATATAATCAGATTATTGTATAAAAACTCTATAGACAATCAGTACATCTAGGATGTGTTTGGTTTCAGCTTATTTGATAGCTTGTAGATTGTAGATTATAGAATAATCTAATTTTAAGTTATAATCTCTGTTTGGTAAAATAGCTTATTAGCCAGTTTGTAGATGATAGATTATTAAAAATTAGTTTGTTCCCACATGCTACCTTCACTAGCATGTGGCAATAAGCTGTTAGATGATAGATAACCATTTACTAAAATATCCATCCTCTATATATAAATTATAATATATATCACTATATAATTCATCTCATCTCTTCCCTACGTTATTGCAGAGACAACCTCGAAAACCCTACCGCTGCTCTCATAATCCGCCGCCATGAGCTTACCGTCGTGCCCCCGCAACCTCTCATACATCCTACTGTGACCTTACGCTAGACAACGTAATTAGAATTTAGGAAAAAGTTATCATATATATTTTAAATGTTTGGTAGGTTGCGAAATTATTATTTTGTATTATGATTTTTTAATAATGAATGATATCAATTATATATATGAGTAAGATACTATCTATGTCTTTTTTTGTCATTTTATAACTACCAGCTACATTAAGACGTTTTATTTACCAAATACTTTTATAAGAATCAGTAAGATTATACAATCAGCTAGATATTAGAAGGATCAACTAGATAGATATACCAGCTGCACAAGCTAGATTTATTTACAAGTTAACAGCCACCGCCAAACACACCCCTAGTGGGAACGTTATAATAGATAAATCCACCAATTAATTTTTTTTAACATTATCGTTGTGAAATCTATAATATGAGTGCACTCCTTCGTAGATATTTCAAACTCACAGAAAACTTTTACGTCCAATTCTGATCATTACCTAAAAATATGATATTAAATTTTCTCTCAACAGAGTTGGATTTTTGGTTTCTTGATCTTTTAGTTCTTGTTTGAACTTGTAGCATTCAATAATTTGTTACGGCCCATGGTTTAGCAGGCCTACTGCTACAAACGTCTGGGCCATAATGGGTTTTCTTTTCTTTTTCTCAGATTTTTAACTCAATAAATTTATTTATTTATTTTATTTAGTTTTAAAAAAATAGACAATTTCGAACTTTGCTCTCCAGAAGCCGGCGAGCGACGCATGTCCGTCGATAAGCCACGAAGTGATTAGGTTTTCAGCCATGTCAACCAACAGCGGCGGAAGCGGAGGCGGCGGGATGGAGCTGGTCGCCGTACAGCCGAAATCCGGAGGCGGCGGAAGCGCTGGGGCTATTGTGGAGCACGGGAAGAGCGGCGCCGGTGGAGGTGTGAAGCTACGTGAAGACGAGGAGGATTTGGAGTTGAAGCTCCGGCGAATCATGGAAAACGTCCCCGTTCGAGTCTCCAACACTTCTGGATCCTCCGCTGGATCTGGATCCGGTGATTTTCACCAGGTTCGCTTTTGATCTTGTAAATTGATTAACAAGCACTGGGTGTTAATTTGAAGGCCAGAGAAATTGCTAACGATTCGGATTGGTGATACTTTTATATCCTAATTTTTACTTGATTTGATTAGGTCCGTGTTTTAACAAATCTATCATTTCCACTTGTATTTCAAAATCTTAGAATTTTGTGCCTCTAGTAATTTGGCTAATGAGGTATTTCGATTGCATTCGAACTTTTATTTTTTCTTCCAATTTAGTTAGTTTTAAAACTGCACTTAAACAGATACTTATATTAGAGAAAATCTTGTACAAGAAACAATCCATACGAGCAGCAGAAAGACTATTTTATCAAGATTTGGCGTGTCATAATCTAAATACCGTCTAACATCTATATCGGTTGTGATATACGAGTAATGTGATATTAAAACTAAAAAAAGCATAGAACTCCTAGTCCTAGTTGTAAAAAAAGAAAGTTGTTCAAAGTTGAGACTGTCTGGTCACCTGTATTTCGCATATTCAGAAAATGCAGAAATACCTTACTGTTATCGTCGAGTAGATAATTCAAAATATTCGGCCGAGTGGAATCTTAAAAACTTAATAAGCTTTAGACAGACAAGAAGAGTTAGTTACGCAGTAGAGACATTTTTGGATGTAAAGGTTACACCACGTCATTCCGTGTAACGGCTAAAAAATATATTTATAAGTACTTTTAAAAAAAAAATTCAACATCAAAATTATATAGATTTTGACGAGATCTACAACTTTCATGTTCAAATTTTTTAAAAAAAATAATTCTAAAAATATATTTTGGGGCTCCTAAGTTTAACCGATTTGAAGCGGGTTTAAAAACTACTTTAAAATCCGTTAAACCCATTAAATTTTGGAGCCCTAAAATATCTATTTGGAAATATTTTTTGGAAAAGTTTTGAATATAAAAATTGTAAATCTCATCAAATTTATAAATTTCATTTAAAAAGTTTTTTTAAAAAATGATCCTAAACTATTTTTTTGATTTAAATGCGAGAGAGATATATACTGACGTGGCGTAAACGTTTCATTGTAGAATTTTGTTATGCAATAATGCTAGAGCTCCAAAGTTTCCCTTTGAAACATCATGTAATTTTGGGAGTACACGGGCAGCTCTAGCATTTTTTTTCTTAAAAAACATGTATAATTAACGCTTGTAGTGAAAGAGTAGAACTTTATTGATAATATGTGATGGATGTTTTTTTGTTATTTTTTGTGGCTGCAGTATCGGCAAATGAGACGTAGGGAGCAAGATAGGGTAGCACGGATGGAATCCGACTATCAGAGAAGAAAGGAGTTGGCCGAATTCGAACTAAGGAGGGAAGAACGATTAAAAGCTGTCGAGGAACGGACGGCAAAAAAACGTGCCAAGAGGCAGAAAAAGAAGCAGAGGAAGAGAGAAAAGAAAACCAAAAATAATAGCAGCGCCGCAGGGGATGATATCGACGGTGATAATCACAAGGAAGAGGAGTCATCCGATAGCGAACATTCTGGCGATGACTACGAACTGAAGCTGTCTAATTCCACCGTAGCTGCATCAGGCGACGATGATCGTTGAAATATTCAACGTTCTTTTATATCTTGAATTATTTTTGTATCTGATGTGGTTTTGTTCTTACGGTGGATTTGTAATCCGTCGACCCCGGTGCAGTGTTTTTCGCACGTCTCAATTATAACAATGTAACGTACGTCTACTGGAACTTTTAAAGGTTCAATATGTACATGCATATATCGATTTCTCCGATACTGTCTGTATCAATGTTAGCTAGGCCAAAATGGGGGTGTATTTTGAAGTTTAGTTGGTGGTACTGGATTTCTTTTGTGACTTGAACTTTATTGCGAGAAAATATTCAAACCCCTTTCATTTCTATAGAGTTAAAAGTAAGAATTTTAGTCGCGTCCGACTAGTCCTATTGGTATTTCATAGGATCGTATCCCAGACAATTGTTTAGAACTATTTTTTGAAAAAAAAAAAGTTGAACTAAAAGGTTATAAAGTATATTATTTTGTAGTTAAAATTTGTCGAAAAATATCTATATATGCTGGTCAAAAATTTCCTAGAAAAATTTTGCCAAAGAAGAATATGAAAAATTTCATAGGAAGGGTGTTCAATGATTTTGACATTATTAAAATTTTTTTTTGGTGTGTTTAATTGTGTCTAGAACTATAATTTCTAACCGTTTTAAGAATATTTTTGGATATGTATTTAGAATTTAGAAGTTAAGTTCTACGGTCTGGTCCATAAGTTTAGTCTATCCAAGTTTTCTGTTTCGGTTCTCTCACTATTCCAATATAAATAACACATGTATGTACTATATTATTTGTTTAGTCTATTTTATTATTAGTAAAACTACTATTTTGCTAATTAAGGATAATGAATGAGATAAAGATTAAAACAGAGATTGTGGCAAAATCCTTCGGCCCTTGATGATCATACTCCCCCTTCAGCCGTGCTTCTTTCCCTTTGTCTGATCAACTTTGGTGATCTCAGCTCGTGCGCCTTTTGGCACAAGCGGAGCAGTAAGGCCCATGGTTTTCAGTACCGATCGGCACAACTCGTGCCAGACGGCACATACCTGTTTTGATAGTTGTCAGCAAGAAGCCGTTCCGAAAAATCTTATATTTAAAATTATATATATACACGATTGGCACGGCATCAGCAACACGAGCATATCTAAATTTACCGAAATACGGCTCGACACCGTACAAAAAAAAACATAGTAAGGCCAAGGGGAAGTTTCTTTTTCAGTAACGGGGAGGAAGCACATAGTTAGAACTCCCACTTTTCATACGCAAAATCTGACTTCTCCACATTCGAAAAGTAAGCATCCCTTCAGTGCTATAAATGCTACCCAAATTTATCATTTATCATTCATTTTTAGAATACCAGAAAATTGTCAAAAAAACAGGAACACTTTATGGATTCCCTTGACTCTCTGGTATTATATTGCTTCCTATACCTGATGCTTCGCTAATAACCTTCTTCAATGGAATGGATTAAAACATGAGAACAAAATCCTGCAAACTCTAGTACTCAGCGAATATAACAGAGAACAAATTCGTTTTGTTATTTGACTTTTGGAGCTGACTTTAGCAAGAGAGTCCGGCTCTAAGTCAACTACTATAAAAAGTTACACTAGATAATTTTTAAAAAGCTTTCTAGCCTAGCCTGCTTCATCAGTGGCCATTAAATTTTGAGCCCCATGCATACAATACGTAAATAATTTCAAACAGCCGGTATGTACGAGAATCACACTACACGGAAATAGCACATATATATTTTCTTGGAAAAATAAGCTCAACTTTTGAATAATATGAAGATGCCGCCGTAACAACAAATGAGAAAGTTTTTTCATGCGCCAATCGATCATCATTTCTCATCAGTTTCTTCTGTATTTGGACCATCATATGTAGATAGGAAAAAGGAGCTCTGGTTTTTCTGCATGAACCTGTATATTTTAAGTCATTAGTTTGCATTCTAAAAGTTTGTTGAGAGAGAAAAAAAAAACGAGGATGTACATATCTCAACCGAAAAAATTGGAAACGGGTGGAGAGATTCACAGATTCATGCTGAAGTAACGTGGCATCGACAAATTGTAATGGTACATTTGTTAAGGGCAATGAAAAAACAAATATTGTATTAACAGTAATTAATTAGAATAGGTCTTCATTCAATAACATGCTTTACCAACATCCTCCCAAGTACAAAAATAAATTCGGATGATTGCAAAGCACAATTATGTACAAAGGTGTTTCTTGATCCTAGACGGTTACTCTATCGATCAATTTTTATGCTTTATATTCTCCTCAGCTTTGACAACACTTTTTGGATTAGATGGAAATTTGGAAGGGAATATATCAATCAAAGTACTTCGTTGTCAACAATTCAAAATCGATGGGAAAAAAAAAAAATAAAATTAAAAATTAAAATATATATATATATACCATTTAACTACTCACTCCCAACAAACCACACACGCGCCTTGTGATCCGCATAATTCCCTCGTGATCCGCAAAAAATATCAAAACTACATATATAGTCTTGATTGTGCCACATCAACATGTGTAATTTCTTGGGGTGCATAGTATATATATATATATATATATTATATATATATATATATAGCAAATTCAAGAATAAAGGTAACATACTTGAGGAAGTCTAAGAGTTTCTGCTGTAACTTGGTCAGTGCTTCCTCTTCCATGTTGACATAGGCAAGAAGCTCCGGTAACTTCACTGTGACAGATGAAACAGCACCAAGATCAGTCCATGTTATTATAATCAATAAATAGACAATTGCACCTGACCAGGCAACTTTGGTTCGACCTATGATCTTAAATTAGTCTAACTTTTAAAATTGGATACTAATTTGTTTTGATCAATAACAGAACGGGGAAAGTTTATGAATTCTGGAAATTATACAAGGCGTATAAGAGCCATAGAGTTATGCAATATGTTAAAAGCATTCAGAAGCATGCGGCAGCTGACCAGCATTGCATTAAAAACCTAAACTTTATCAATCTAACATCAATCAACAGACCCAGAAGATCAACCACATTTCACCATCTTCATTTCACACTGCAAGATTGTTCTTGTATATTTATGTTTTCTTGCTTAAGATGTAAATAGCTGTTCGGTGGAGTTCAAGAATTCATTGCATCAATGACACATGGCTCAAAAAAGACACTCATGCATTAAATGTTTGCTAAAATGGGAAATTATAACGTGTACCGGAAATGAAATATAACATAAAATGTAACATAGCACACAATGCATCTTCTGCAGTTTTCAGAAAGACATCACTAAGCACTAGGTTGTCTCCTTCATTGTATCCAAGGAAGAGGGGTTGAAAAAGAAAAATGCAAAATACAGGGGCTGAAAATGAAGAAATTTAAAAAGGAGGGGCTGAAAACGAACTTCCCCTTAAATTAATTTAGGTACAATAATGGAGTGAAGGTCGATTGGCTCGGTTAATACGTTTCGGACTCAATCGCACTCAACCGAGTCCATTCGTTCAGACCCTGAGTTAATATTTGTGCTGCTAAAGTAATCTGGCTAAAATGCTTCAACATGTCTTGGCAGGCTATAGATCCGTAGAAGATAAAGAAACATAGTTTACATTTCAAATGAACATACAAAGACTACGCACAAAGTATAAGATCAATACAAACAATGCATACCGAAAAGGCGCAGAAGATGTTCAGCTCCATATATCGTAGAAGGCGATATATTATCATGAATAAATTCTTGATATTGTTGTCGTTCTCTTTTGTAGAGAAGCATTGCAGACAGCGCCTTGTCAAAATACATGCGGAGCCCCTTTAAGATCTCGGCAACAGATTCATCAATCCTATAACCAGCAATAATTATATAAAGGAATTAAAGTACGCAACCATAATGTTATAAGTGGATTATAAGTTGATAAGAACTAGGCTAATTGCTACAGTGAAAATGGATTACTTACGCGGCATCCTTCTTTGTCCGATATTCCAGATACTTCTTCAATATATCATCAACATTTGGGCTACGAGGTAGTTTCACGAGCTGCAGATATAGCTTTGTGAGTTTTAAATATTTAATCAAAACTAATAAATAGAACCACCATATGTAACTGGAGAATCTGCTAGATTCAGCATCTTTTCTTGGAAATGGATGATAGGACGACAAAGTCCTCATTACTTTTTGTTTCATTAAATTGGGGGGAGGGAATTATTCCTCATAGTTCAATTTTAAAAAAGAAATAAATTGGAAGGAATCGCATACACTCCAATTTTAATACACTTGGGGCGCCTAAGGCAGGGTAGGGAAATATTCTTATATTTTAATTGTAAATAGGAAACAAACAGTAGAAAGTTGCATATAACCAATTTATTGCAAATTGATATATAGAAATTCAATATCCGTTGTTTATTATTTTCCTGAACTTGCCAAGCACGCCTAAGGCGCTGGCTAGGGTTTCAGCCTCATGAAGCAAAGGTCAGCACCACCTGCAATGCCGTAAGAAATTTATCTCATGTATCCTACGGAAGGTGACACATCTTTCTAACCTATCTAGGCTGGAAGGCTGGGACTCTAGTTGGTTAAAAATGGACAGGTGACACCTGTCGGTTTATTGCGGTCGTACAAAGTTAGCCGGTCACAGGCAAGGTTTTTACATGATTATATCCAACAAAAAAAGAAAAAAAGAAAAAAAAAATTCCTACACTTAGGAAACAAGCAACATACAACATTGCATAATGAAACTACCTTACCCAACTGAGTCACAAATTCCCAGTCGTCAACAAGTTGCTTCTTCAGGGTCAATGGGAATTGTATAGTAATGACCTTCTCAGGCAATTGTGACTCCTTTTCCTATAACAGGGAAAGAAATGTGAAAGCTTACCGATAAAGGAGGAAGCTAGATCACGGTAGTTTGATTTATATCAAGATCTGATGCAGATAAAAAATGTTAACTGAAGGTAGTCAAGGCTGGAAAAAAAATATATTTCTTTTGCCTTTACTTATGCTTTAGACATGCTCTGATACAAATTAATAGTTCAATTATGACATTTTCATTTACATGTAAACAATACCCCCTATCCCAAACTATTGTGAATTAACGTTTATGTCATGAATCTTAATAATTTAACAAAATGACACTCCAGCACTTGTTTAGCGAATATATCACCTAGAGAAAGAAGCAAAACCACCTAGAGCAAACTATGGAGAAGTTAGAATACTGTTTTCCTAGCATGAGGAACAAGTTAGAAGCTTACAATAATTTTTCTGCCATAAAGCGGCAAAGAACATGTGTAGATTAAAACTCCACTAATGTGTAATCTGTTGGGTGATAACTCTAATGAAATTATCTTAGCTGAGGTACTATCAAAGCCTCAGCAGGCATTCATATACCCCAATGGTCTCCACATAAACTTGTTGTCTATTTACCTCGATATATGTTTTAAGTAACATATATTAAGAAATGTTGGGATATTTCCTAGAACGTAATCTAAGCAAAAATTTAGGCATATACGCACAATTCAAAAGCATCGGTACCTTGCTTACAGCTTAAGCCCCTTTTAGCTCATACAAAGGTCAAGACGTGCAATAAGCGGTGTCAAATATCTTTAAAACAACCCTAAGAAGGCAACATAAATCCAAATAGAAAGGCATTTGGGGGCACGTCTACCTCTTGAAGTTGCTAGAGTTGGCATTGGAATCAACACAGATCCGAGATAAATAAAAATGAATGACCTTTAAAGAATTCATTCAACATGAAATATAACTTTTCTTCATCATACTACTTCAATCATAGTCCCAATGGGCGGGACAAAAGGCATTGCAAAACATCTTGAAACAGAAAATGTTAGCCGGAAAAAGTCTTTTTTTTCCCCCTTCTTGTCTCCTTTTTCTTCTGTTTTTCTTTTTTCTTTTATTATTATTTTTATATAAGCATGCTTGGAACATACCTCCACACCAGATTGAGTCTTGCGTTTCTTTCCTCTTCCTGCTGCATTAGTAGCAATGACAGAAAGAATGAGCCTGCAAGTCTGAGTTGCCAAACATATCATATGTACAAACAAGAACTCAAAAGTCACAACATATCTAGGTCGATCTGAAAAGGAAGTAACAAGGTGCAGAATAATTTCATCAGTTAAAACAAGAATGTACAGACAGTACAAGGTCCTACCCACTGAAAAGTGATTCCATGACTAGCTGCATACTGGCCTTAAAACTGGGACAGACTATGAAAATCAGACATTGTTTCTCCATACAGAAAGTATATTATATACCTCTCTTCAAAACCTTTAGAAGCGGATATCTATTGATTCCATTAACCACATATAGTTCTAGTCTTAATCGAAGAAAATTTTGACTAAATTAGCAGTTTGTTTTACGTTGAAAATCCTGGCGCAACATTCTTACTGACGCATATGCACATTTTGCAATACGTAAACCTAAACGTAATTGTTAAGTTATCTTCATCAGAGCTGTCACATCTAGATAAAAGGCCTTTGCCAAGTTCCCTTTTCCAATACCAAATAACCTTAGTATTAGTAGTTAAAATGCTTAATTTCTCCAAAGCATAAGAAATAGATGATAATTAAACAGTTCTTCAACATTCAGGTTTGTATAGTAACTACCTTTTAGAAATAAATCATGTAGGTTAACAAACTTCCCAATTTCTTGACAATAATGAAGGACAAATCCAAATAAGATCTCGACATTAAAGCGTTGCTAAATCTTCAAAATGAAAGCCAAAGGTAGAAAATGACTCACCATTACTCTTTACGTCCTCTTTATCTGCTTTTGCATCTGCCAAGTTAAAATCATAGTGTAAGTTTGTACAAGCAAAGTACTTGGTAATACTTGCAACAGACTTTCAGAAAATTTATTTGTTCATCACTAAGCTTTCAAATTTCACATTTATTCTTCTTTCAGCAAAAATTTCAAGTCCCTCAAATCAATCAGATATCAATCCTGACATTTTAAGATGATGCGACCAACATAGAAATTGGATTCTTTCAACTATATCTTTCATTATTTTAAAGTGTTGGCCGTTGCAAAGGAAACAAAACTAAGTTAAACACACGTCATGATTCGTCATACCAACTTTCGAAACTTGAATTTCAGATAACTTATAAAAAATCAAAGAAACCAAGAGTGCAACAGATCAACCGTAAGTGGAAAGGTTGACCAAAATCAATTGAATTAAAATACAAACATATTAATGTTTAAGGAATTAACAATGCCAAAGATGTTCTTTAATGCTTCAAACAAAATTTAAAACTTCAAGGAAAGGATAAAACTACAATGATAAAAGCAAACTTTTTTAGCAAACTTTATTGAGGTTAGGAAATAAAAGAATGTGTTTTCAAAGGTTGTATAGGTTCAAGAACTAACAAAAAATAGTCGCATCTCCCATAAACTCATGAGTTCAAAGGCATATGCCAGTTGGGCGGTACTTGGTACTTCTTGGGGTTGTGCTCCTTCAATAGAAGAGAAATGGTCTTATAAGTCCTCAAAGTAAACGGGGAGAGCAATGGAGTAAGAGTATAGAAAATAAGGATTTGCAATAAAACATTAAAAGCGACAAGCCAAAACAGCAAGGAAGTTTCATAAATCTCCTTCCCTTAGGTTTGAAAATAGTCTTCATCTGACAATTTCTGCAATTTTTTAGTTATCACACTGAAAATGACAAAGAGCTTTAATAGATAACTTGTTACTCATTCCACTACCCTAATGTAAGAAAATAAAAAAGCCATACGAGTAGGAAAAAGCTAAAGTTCATGATAATAATTACATTAGTCGTCCTAAATTTAACTGAGGGTATTATAACAATATAAGAAGATAAGATGATGCCATACGGATAGAAAACTGATAGCTCCATTAGTGGATAAATCACAACACTAGTGAAGTTAATTCTTATAAACAGATAACCATTTTCAGAAAGATAGAAATCATTCTTTTGAAAGTATGGTCGAAATGACTCTTCTACTTCATTCCGAAAATCATTAAGCACATATCTGCTATAACATACTTCTGTTGTTTCAAACGTGGATAGATTTTACTATTCCTAGCATATCAAGATACCGAAGATAGATTTTATTCCAAAAACATGAGCAATAGTATCCAGAGTGTCAGTTATTAAGGGTTAGCTAGTTTTCTTTGTAAAAGAAGAGAATTTACCACTAGGGCCCTTTGGCCTATTATTTGTTGATCGTCCCGACTTTAGATTCTTGTCTGAGGACTGGTTGTTTGCAAGTTCTTGCTGTTTACGGACATTATCTTCAGTAAATTTCAGCAAGCGGTCAGTTCCAACCCATTCATCCCAGCTTCAAAGGAACAATCAGATATAAGCAAAAGAAAATACTTATAGATATATCTGCTCTTGAGAGAACAAAGTACTCACTTCTTGTTCCAACCCTGCAAGATAAAGGACATGTCTTAAAAAGGTCAGTGTTATAGAACATCATGGCAACTAGATGCGAATATCATGGCATAACTTACAAGATAATGCACAAAGTATCTCCATTCATCCTTCTTTTGCTCCGCTTTTTGAATCTAGTCAAGTAAATTTGAACAAATATACATTAGGCAATAGCTGCTTAAACAGGCCATGTAAAAATTATAATCAGTAGTGTAGATTATAGGCCCAAAGCAATTAAGGTTAATGGCAGTTTATAAAGTCTTGGTACTTCACTATTTAAACTATTCCTAGGAAACTTCAATGGTTAAATATCCCCAGAGTTCCATTACATCACTTGTTTAGGCCCCAGTTTAACCAAGCTGAAGCATGGCTCACTATATATTTGAACTAATTTCCTTCTGAAGCTTCACTATCTTGCAGCTTTAAGCAGTTAACTTTAGGCCGAACTGACTAACCTTCCCCTAGCCTGTTGTCGTTAAGGTGAAGTCAATCTAAAAGAATCCTGAAAATGGTTTGAAATTGACATATTTGTTAAAATCACGAGGTTCTCAAAAACAAGGTGAATTGCCAGAGTGCACACTGGTTTATACAAAATGAATTTTCAAGCAATCAAAGGATCATACTGGTTCTAACCGTAGTTAACGTTTAAGATTAATAGATAACTAGTTCTAGCTTCAGTAATTATTAAGTAAGCTACTAACAGCATCCCATTCCACAGGAGACGATAAAATAAAACCAAAGAATCAAGAAGCTATGGACAGCACCGAACGGTTAGGTTGAATGATACAAGCACCCTCAAGAAGGGTGGCATGCTCGCTTAGATTCCTGCTCCCTGCAATGGAAGGGGATATTAACAAATTTCATAAATATCGGCAGACAATTGGCTAAAGGTCCACAAGTACGATCCATACTCTACTGTGTGGGTCGGGATTCACTGAGATTTATCCTCCTTATCTTACAAAAGAAAAAAAGATTTTAGGAATGAGAAAACCCTAGTTAGTAAGAGAGAGATTGAAACCTTGGCTTCGTAAATGCGGGAGCAGTGGTAGGCGAGGACCTTCTCGCCCTCGGAGAAAACTCCAGATTCAGTAGGCTCCGCGTCGGTGGCGGCGGCGCCGCTGCCGTCGTCGTGGCTTTCTGATGCCTTTGCGGCGGCGCCGCTGCCGGTGTTCGAGCTCCCCATCACGAATAAAAAACTAGTCCGAGGGAACTTCTGATTTCTGAATCAGATTTTAGTTTTGGGAATATTGCAGAATCGGCCACCAAAGATGACTATACAACGAGAAGAGCATCTTTTTGGTAGTTGATCTCATGAGTTCGATTATTATTCTACTTCTCGATCGAGAGCGATGTGATAATTCCTTTCAACTTATATCTATTAAAATTTAAATTTAAATATCCAATCTATCATTCATTAGATACAGACCAGCGGTGGCCTCACAACAACTAGTGCTACTAATTAACTGAGTCAATGCTGAATGATGAAGAGGACTTTCAAATTTTTCGCCAACAATATTCACTTATGCGTGTCGCCTTGAATTGATATAAAGTAACAAAACATATAAGTTTTAACTGTTTTGACTTGTTCACATTCAAGTCACCGAAAAATAGAGCAAATTGAGACAGAAATAAATTTCAGTCTACCAATAAATGTAGAAAAATATTCATTATATTTGTAAGAAAACCCCAGTCAAAGAAGCAATCAAAGAAGTCAATATCGTAAGATATTCATAGAGTTTCAGTCCCTTAATAACATAATTTGTTATAGTATTTATGGATATACAATCCAGAGTTTCATGGTAGCTATATAAGAACATGACGGCCGTAGAGCCATTGGTATCACACGAATAATATAAATTCGGATAGCTTTGGCCTCAACTCTATAGAGGAGGCAGTTCCTGTCCCACGACATATATGACGACTTACCATCTTCACATACGTGGGCTACTCTACCATCACAGCAAAAAATCGTGTCGTAAATGGCAGAGAAAATGCGCCGCTCGTGTTGGCCACGCCGGCATAATGCAACAATATATTTCTTTAGGCAAAACATATAATTGATTTTGGATACTTCCACAAATATTTGACTTTTAAGAAAAAAAATGAAGCATAATTGGTCCAAGACAATAGAATAATCAAACTTTTAGATAAAAAAGTATTTAAAAAAATATATTTTGGTGGTAGATTCTACTGTAATACACCAGAACTGAGCCAATGAATCATCATTCTGGATCTTCTATGAGTAAGATCTCATCAAATCTATCTTTACTTTAGATAATTTTCAAGGATAAAGACTTGGATAAGGGAAAAAGAAGTTCAATACATACATAAAATGAAAATTTTAGGCTTTATGATTTCATGTTTTATTTGTTTAGATTAGAAGGCTAACGCAACAAAATATGATTAAGGGGTGTTTTTAAAAAAATTCATACTTTACGAAATTTGAACAAATCAATAAAACACTGCGTTAGCTTTCTGGAAACTTTTTTTTAGTTCGTCTGGACACTTTTTTAGTTAGTTTAGAACATCATTTTAGCTCGCTGAAACACTTTTTTAGCTTGTCCGGAATACTTCAGTATGAACACGTCAATACAAGCTGGCTACAGTACACCGGCTGTTTGGAACATTAACCTAGCCGTTTGGAACTTTTTGAGGTTCAGACAATGAGCTTTATTTGAAAAATTGAGAACAAGTGGATTGATTTGTATGAAAAATATAGACTATTTTGAAATTATCTCACGATTGAACTCTATTTACTTTTCTAGTAGAGCACTGATAGTATACTATAATTTAAATATGTCAAAAGTGCGGCCAGGCCCACCCATATTGTAATGGCCTGCCGAGCCTGGCCAAGTTGGCAGACAGGGATGACCCACGGGCAGAAAATTACTGTTCGGCTGAAATTGCTAGGCCAAATTTAATCCGTACTATTTTAGATGCACCGGACTTGACCTACATAGTTTATACAGGCCATGAGCCGTGGACTTTTTTTGACATCTCTTACCGTATTATCATTATCCACGGCATCTATTGTAGGAATGAATACAATTCAAGAAAACTATATTTCAGCCCCCCCTCCCCCCCCTTTTGGAATTTACGTTGCACCCTCTCTCTCTCCCCCCTCCCCCAACCAAGTTTGTCCGCTTATCGCACCCCCCATGAATTTTTTCCTTTACGACCACCACGCACTCACCACCCCCCCTCCCTCATTTTTTTTGATTGGACGGAATGCCCCTCTTTGCAAATCATTGTTTTGACGAACCAAAACACATATTTAGAAATATTTTTTTTAAAAAAATAATTAACATAATTTTTTTTTTAAAAAAAAAAAACTTGTACATAGATAATTTAGAGCTTCGATATACTAACGAGTCGACCTGCTAACCCACTGAATGAAAATTTTCAAAATGTCTATATAAAAATATTTTTTAAAGAATTTTTTAATATGAAAGTTATAGATTTTGATGAGATCTACAACTTTAATATTAAAATTTTTTTTTTTTAAAAAAAAAATACTTCTAAATAGATATTTTAGGGCTCCAAAATGTTAACTAATTCAAGGATATTTTTGTCCAAAAAGTTAAGTTTCGTGCGCAGGAGCTAAAGTAATGACAACAACCCGAGGGAGGCTGATCTGAGTAAAATTTTACACTTGGAGGGGCTGATATGTAATTACCCCATACAATTTAGATTTTTGAATAGATACATTAGTGATATTTTCTAAAGCTATAATAACATGTGACAACTAGGAGATCTCTAGTATTTTATATTTTAGTATATGTCAGTAACTGTGTGCCTTTTTTCCTACTTTTATTTTATTACAATATTACCTCCATTTAGATTTCAAAAATATTTTATTTTAAGAATTTTTAATAATTTATCCATTTTGGTTTGTTTTTGAGCATGCATAGACACACTCTCTCTCCTCCAGAGATAGTGCAGCCTACCAACCTTTTTGTCTGCTCTTAATTAAAAAAATAATAAAAAGACTGACTCAAGTTAGCTAGCCTATAATCATGCCTTATATTATTATTACTTAGTCTAAAGACACCAAATCCCACTTTGGCCTATCATAATTTATGGAGCATTTGCATATATATATATATATATATATATATATATATATATATATATATATATATATCTCATATTTAAAAATTATATAAAATTATTTCTAATTCAATTTTGTACTTCCATATTTACAAGCAGTATAAAATAATAAAACTGTACTCGTACAATTAACTGTCATCATCTTTTAAAGAATTTTTTTTTTATTATTATTTCGCTAAATTTAAGAACATAAATGTGCTAATTCTAATGATTGGGTATAAAATTATATTATATTTTTTAATTATAAGTGTATCAAAATGTAAATATCTATTATCTATTCAGAATGTAGCCGCAAAAAATCATAGCAATTATTTATTTTTTCTGTAATCACGGGAATACACGTGTATGGTAGGATAAGTATTCTCCACGGATATTCAAATAGATGCGGATGATGAATAATGATTAATATTTATAAGAAGATCATTATATAGGACGATAAATAAAAGAGGCTTTTGCGTATTAACTTTCTGAAAATACGTTTTCAGAGGATAATTGTAAACTCTAAAAAATAGGAGGACTGATACGTAATTTTTCGCTGTTTACAACCACACTTGTTATTCAGAATTGTTTGAGTTAAAAATAAAAAGAAAATGCAAGAACATGTATTGATCTAAATTTTATTAGTGCTCTTATCGTGCAAGCATATTTGATTTATAATTATTTTGTTGCTCGAAGTTGGTAAAAAAAAATTTAAGTTTAGAAAAAAAAATAAACTTTATTTGAAAAAATAAATTATCAGCCAAAAATAAAATTTTAATTCTGGACTAATTATATATACCGTACTGTATCAATCTTTCATCCGTGCAAAGTAATTCGTTCTAAGTGGAAATATATGATGCATTTGATTTGCTCAATATCATCTCTATTATTATTTTTAGAGAATAGACGAATAAACTCACTCGAGATCAGATCAAGCTCCATGTATGACTCTAGTCGGATCAGCCTCACACCGAAAGGATCGATATGGTCTAAAACTTTAGGACCTACGGACGTGTATCACGTCGTGCTCATAAACCATGACTTATATTCATCCAAATTATGCAGTAGTATCTAAGGCAAAGGTGGCTCGGGTGGCAATCTTGAGCTTCTAGAGCGGGGGCTATACAATCTAGTTCATTTTTTTTTAGGTAATTCGCGTCCTCGACATGTTTATTGGATACAGTTTCTAATTACATTCTGTTAGATAATGGTCAAAGAGTAAAACCTGAAACATACGTTGCCCGCCACATATACGTCATTAAATACGGACATATACATCTCACAACTTTTAGATATTTTTTTGAAAACTCGAAAAAAAATTCTGTCCCGCATTGTAACATGCAGGACTAGAATTGTGAATGGATAGTTCATGAGCCACCCGTCATACCAGTTGAGCTATCTGCCAGGACACTTCTAGTTCAAGTTAAGTTACTTTCAGTCAGCAGAATAAATTATTATGCACTTCTGGATCTGGTGATTGAACACACTCAACATGCATCCAAAAATGGGACCCAAATGGGACTGGGTCCCATATTTTCTCTCTCTCTCTCTCTCTCTAGATCTTGTCCCAGTCTTCCACTTACAATATGTATCATTTGTTCCTTCCAGGTGACAAAAACCAATCAGAGATGTTCCTTGCACCATTCTCCACCCTTACAATACTCATCACCTTACTTTTTGTTTTTTTTTTTAAATTTGCAAATAATAATGATAAATCCCGATCCTAAGCCGACATTTGGATAATTCCGATACGGATAAATTCCTTTGTATAGCTCTTAACCAAAAAATTTTGTAATTTTTCTGTTCATTATAGAAAACGTGAATCGAATTTGAGACGCCACAATTTCCATATGAGTATTGTATAAGTCGACTTATCTGTCGAGAACACACCACCTTCTACATTAATAAAAAAAAAAAAGTATATTATGAATGTTATTAAAATCTAAATAATGCAGGTTAATTTATTAAGTTATATAATAAAGTTACAAATTTACTATAGTATCTGTCAAGTTTCAATGTATGTGAAGTCAAGCTTCTCCATCTCTCTCTCTCTCTCTCTCTCTCTCTCTCTATAAATAGTTAATTTAAAGTTACTTCTTTCTTGTAGGCAACAAACTAATACATGAGCTGCACCATACTTGCACTTATTACACCACCTCCATTAATGGCTATAAAGGTCCCAATAATTGTCTCTTTGGTCATTATTCTTTCTACAGCTGCAATTTTTGCCAATTTATCAGCAGAAGCTCGGCCAATGGAGGGAGCAAGGAAGAATTCTATGCATAATAGAGAAGGCCCTAGCAACGTCGGGTTCGCGCATCGATTGGTGGCGGCCGGTAGCTTCTTTACCGTCAGGGTCGGCGGGCCGAGCCCCGGAGCCGGGCATGAAGCTGTTGAAGGTCATGGGAAGATGCATTAGCATATATAGCATGTAGAGATGCTGGCATAGCCTTGTAGGTTTGTAGAGATTCATATGAAGCTTGATATGTCTATATATGTTAAAGTTGTATGTTTTTTCTTTGCTTTTTTTTTGAGATTATTTGAAAAACTTCTGTCCGTAACTGGCATGTTTTCGACGACCATCGTAAAGATAAATGCATTGTGTGGCGCCGACCAAAAAGTTGTGTTTTGGAACTAGGCTTTTCCGTATTTGTTCTTTGTTATAAGTTCTTATCGAAGAACTAGATCATATGATAACACCAGGAAAATGCACATTTGCGCCATGAGAAATCGACTTTCATGTGAACATAGTTTATCATGCAACTTTGTAGTTCAATTTTTTTTTTTTAAATATCTTTAAATGTGAGTTCTAAGAAACGTAGTACAAGAACTAGAATTTGTATATGAAATATATTAAAGTTTTCTCACTCGACATCATAAACTTAACCTTTCAAACTCATAAGAGCGACTAATCGTAAAAGAAGCATATGTGTTTAATAGGACAACATTACATAGCATGGGCATTACGTTGTTATGGATTCATGAGAACCATACATTTCAATACTATTTTTGAAATCCGTTTCAAATCCGTTAAATTTCATCCCTAAGATATCTATTTAGAAGTATAGTTTGAAATAAGTTTTAATATAAAAGTTATATATCTCATCAAAATGTACAATTTTCATATTGAACGTTTTAAAAAATATATATGTTTTTAATTTTTTTTGTATTTTAATCATATAAGTTATAAAATTTTGGTGAATTTGTGGATGGTGCAGTGACCGGAAGTAGCAACTTTCTTATAAGCAACTCATCTTTTTATTATTAACTCGATCAACCTCTTTTTAGAAAGCTCAGCTAATAGAGACCAAGGTTTCAGCTGCCGGGTCGTTACGCCGTAAAATTCTTTTCCACCATACTTTTAAAACCAAAAATATTTTAGTAAAATGAGCTAGCGTGCTCCTCAAGATTTGTAATAGTTCGGTCCATCAATGACTCATAATTGTGTTGGATCCTATATAAATTTGAATTTAACTGAACATCGTGCTGCTCAAAAGCTCGAAATTATATAATGTACACACGAAAAAGAAAACTCGATTGGTTTGGGAAACTATATCATTATCCAATACAATTTAAGTTAGATTGCATGTAATTCATAGCCCTCCATTTTGGAGCCAATGAGGCATCAATTATGGTGATAACTTTTGCAAAAAAAAAAAAAAATTATTGTATCATCCAATTAAAGAAGAGGACAGAATTATTTGCATAGTCTAAAAAACTTTGGTTGTGGACACTTGGAACCTCTTCATTTGCAACAAAAGAACAAACTTCTTGTCCCCTAGTGACCTTTCTAATCCTTTAGTCAACTTAAGTTAATCCATCTAATCTTTATTTAAAAGGTATTTGCACTTTTATACATTGGATAATTTAAAATAATAAAAATATACTTGTTAATTCTAAATGATATTTTATACCCCTTAATCGTGTGAAAGACAAAACTGTACTCGTTAATTTAACAACGTCGTAGTTTTTAAAATAATAAGAAAAATGGTAATTTTATTAGTTTATAGAATCAAGGGTGCATGAAAGTGTCATTCTGAATTAGAGACATATAAAAATATAATTTTGAATTATGAGGTATGAAAATACAAATGCGCCTTTAAAATTTTAATTAATTCCTTGAGTTGGGAGAATGTCCTTGTTTCATAGAGCTCCAAAAAGAGAAGCAAGACTAATTTGGGAAGCATGAGATAAGTTAATTAACTAATTGGTCATTATTAGTCAATTATATGATTAAAATTATTTATCATCTTGATTAAAAACAATAATAAACTCATGTAGTCCCACTCATGCTAGGAGATCAAGGAACATTGAGTAATCCATAGAAAAAGCAAATATATGTCTTACTTTTTCATTTTTTAATTTTCTAAAATAGTGTTTTGAAGTAATTTTTCTTTTTATTAAGAAAAAAAGAAAAAAAAATTGGGAGCAATTTTTCTTTTTATTACCCTGAAAGAATGTTGAAATAAGAGGTGTTTTTTTTTTACAAATATACCCCTATACATACAGAAATTCATATGGAATTTTAACCTACATATAGTGAATTGCATACCTAATCGCTGTTCTTAATATTTTTTTTTTTTGAGATAATGTGGCGAAATTCCTCCCCGGATCTTTGCTAACTCGCGGACCACAGTTTTCTATGCACACCAATAGGACCATTTTGGATCCATGCGCGCGCAAGAGAATAAAACCCCAGCCTGACGTCTGTCCCTAGACCAAACATAGAGTACTGGAAGTTATCCTGCCACCAGTTTTTTCGTAACAGCTGAAAACTCGGGGTACATGCACATTCTCATTTCATGACATCCCTGGGTATCGAATTCGGGACGCACAGCTCACGAACCGTACGCATACTGGTTGACCCAAGGGCGGAAGGCATCGTTGTTCTAAATATCGTCCACTAAGTATCATCAATACTGTCCACCAAACCACGCAACTCTTATAACTTGTGCACATAGGATGACCGGAACTATCAACCTGCTTGCCTACGGATCTAGACCGCATCTCGACTCGTAGTCCGGAGAATTGATCACATTATGGATAAGGTGATGAAGTTGCAAGCCTTAATCGGTGACAACGTCGAGGTTTGAATCGAATTCGTTTGCATCGACGGCTGATCCTTTAACCGCTTGTATATAAAACCGGTGATTAACTTTACTAATCAATCACTTCGTGCTGTATTACGTTTAAGAACCGGTGCTGAACTTTACTAAATGATCGGGCTCGACTTTGTTGAGTGTTCGAAAGCAGAGTTGATTAGAAAAAGGTCATGAGCAATCTACGGGACACACGATATTTTTACGTAAAAATCCTTAAAAAATTCCGAGGTAAAACTACAAGTCCCTATGTTCGACTCCCACTTTAGATGTCCCGGTCCCGTGCCCGCATCCGCCACCTCTTTATATCGATCGTTATAAATATTTTTCCAACTTATTTCTATACACAACGGTCATAATTCTATATAGAAGATTTCAAACATATTACTCCAAAAAAAATAAAGAAAGGGTAATCGACCAACCAGCATTGTCAGTTGGTTAGTAAGACTGAGTGCTGAAAGAAAATTATGGTATGCTCTTTATAAAGAATAGACCAGAAATTCGAATTTTAGTAATATTAGTTAGGAGAGACTTAATCTTAACACATACTATTTTCATTCAATATATAGGATATAAATTGAATTCGACGGCCAAAATAAAAAGAGGTGTATTCATACGTATATTGTGTATTTAAATTTTTTTCTTCTATAACTCAAAATTACGTTTTATACTCCGTTAATTCAAAATGGCACTTTTATACCACTCTTGACCCTATGAAATGACGAAAATGCCATTATCATTCTTCTTAAAAGACCGTGGCAATTAACTTGAGGAGGACAATTTCATCATTTTATATAATTAATGATATATTAAAATATTATTATCGAATTAGGAGGACATACTTTTATAATTTTAAATTACCGGGGCATAAAATATATTTACAGTGTTGAATTAGTTAGGGAGGTTGCTCTCAATCTTTTTCTTGACTTAAAATTTGGTCATAAATTAGTCTAAATTCTTACAAATTATTTGATTCAACGTGGATTATACTACTCTGATTTTCTTTGATTTAGAATATAAGACCATATAAATACATTCCTCTCAACAAACCCATAAGAATCTGCGTACATCCGCCGGCTAAAAGATGGTCAATAAAGAAGAATTTCTTTTTTCTTTTTTTTTCTTTTTTTTTTTTTTTTTTTTTTTTTGGGATAAGACCAAGAAAATAGAGAATTTCTAATTTTGTGTTGGAGTTTTTGACATAAAGTTATGCGGTGTTTGGTAACGCTGTCAGAATTAATAATAATAGTGATTAATTTTTTAGAGTATTGTAAGAGAATCTTTATACGGGCGCACGCACGCTCCCGTAAGAACTTTCAACTTGCGAAAAATTTCTGAGCTCAGCTCCGACTAACGCTATGAAATTCAAATACATACCTTATATGAACAGATGCTTCTACCACGGAATACAAAAAGATTTCAAAAAATTTTATAGAAAATTTTACTCCACACAGATTCGAACCTTGATGGTAGCGTTTTCTGATGCGCCTCCGATCAAGTCAAGCTAATCACGCTCGGCGATGATAATGATAATAATAATAATAATAAAAACATTTGAGTGTAGTAAAGCTCTGTTGAATTAACCAACTATAACTAGTTCAGTTGATTAACGAAATTTAATGATCGATCAGAACCACAATTTATCCTTCTGAATAGTAGATAAGGAGTTCAAATATCAGAAAAAATGAGTTGGGAGAGGCTTACCGTACTATTTTATTTTTGATAAAGACGTAAGATATAATTCAAACTCAACAGTCACATACCAAAAAAAGCTCCTTGGAATTTTGTTTTTTAAAATAAGAACTTGGATTAAAAATGTTATTACAACTTTTCAGAAGCTTTCATGCCTTTTCTTTTTATAGTATATATATATATATATATATATATATATATATATATATATATATATATATATATATATATATATATATATATTCTCAGCTCGATCTAAGAATAGTCTATTCTCAGCTAACATCTCAGCCGTTGATCTGCTTTAAGTGTTAAAATTAAATCTCAGCCGTTAGATCAAGCAGATCAACGGTTGAGATGTTAGCTGAGAATAGGCTATTCTCAGGTCGAGCTGAGAATAGCCTTTCTCATATATATATATATATATATATATATATATATATATATATATATATATATATATATATATATATATACAATACCCAGACCCCCTCCCCTGGCCTAACTAAGAATTTTGATAAAAAGATTCAAAAGGGAACTCTTGCAACTCTTAAAAAAAAAAATAATAAGAAAATAAACAAAGGAGCATTAAAGAGAGTCATCTGTATTTAGTAAGTTAGAATATTCATAATTTCTCTGATGATCTATGAAAGAACGGATAATACAAACAAAGTTACTATTTTTCAAAATTCGTACAACTCACTTATACATTTTAAGTTTTAAGAAAAAATTATGATAGTAAATTAAAAATATATTTCATACGGCTAATATAATATTGTCAGCACTTATATCATAATATTTAGATTGAAATATTCCGTAAAAACTAAAAAGTTATTCCGAACGAGCTAAAAATGTGTTTCGAAAAACTAACTTAATATTTTTATTTGAGAATTAATATTTAAATTTTACGAAGCAAGTTATTTTTTTGTTTTTGATAAAATCCCAATAAAAACTACCTAAAAAACCATAACAAAATTTGTAGATGCATGCATGCATGCATGCAGCTTCCCTGTAACTTCCCAAAAAAATTACAAAGGACGGGTCCAATTGATAGCTTTCAGTAATTGGTCTCACATTCAAATATCTAACCATTAAATCAAACAAATTTTCAAACTTTTCCTGTTTTTATCGCATTTTCTTCCATTTTTCAATCTTAAAAATTCAATCTTCTTGCATCATATATACATGATGTTTCCTCAATTAAAATTTTAAAAACTTAGTATTTCCACGTGTTTAAAGTGATATAATTAATGAAAAAAAAAAAACATAACTGGTCAATTCAAATGCCTGCTACATGAACTTATGAAACTCTATATAAACCCTAGATCAGAAACCATTCAATCTCAAGAACAATTTTAGCTACTTATGGGTGCAAAATCTAAGTTGAAGTTGCTAGTCTTCGTAGTCCTCCTGCTAACGGGCGCGTCGTCGGTTGTTCAAGGTCGCTCAAATTGTCGTCGGAGCTGGAAAATCTCGTCGGCGACTTATTTCTTGATGGACTGAAAACCGGAGGACCGAGCTCTAGCGATGGTAGACACATATTTGCTGGTTTACAAGGTTTAGGAGGGATGAAGGATTCTGGTCCGAGCCCCGGTGGCGGACATAGATTCATGAATTCAAATTCTATAGGTGGAATTAACAAAACTGGCCCTAGCCCGGGGGACGGTCATTAGCCAACTTGCCACCGGCGAGCATGGGCATGTTGTAGTAGTATTATTTATTATAGGAGATGCATTTGATTGATTCTTGGGGCAATGTTTGTTCAGCCGCTGGCAGGACAAAATCCGTATTTCAGTCCCTCCTTTATATCCGATTATTTACGAAAATTGTGTCGTATTATTTTGACCACTATATTAGTATTATTTGAAAAAAAAATTAACATAAAAATTATATATTTGAATAAGATTTACAACTTTTATATTCAAACTTTTTCCAAAAAATACTTCTAAGTAGATATTTAAAGCTTTGAAATTTAACGGATTAACGGGTCAAATATTAAATTTAGGGATAGATTGCAAGATATGTGCTCAAAATCCTTTGTATATTGATGAATTTAGGATTTTGAGCACATATCTTGAAAAAAATGTGACAACAATGTACATTTATGGTTTCACTATTTTGCACTTTCAACTATAATATAATATCCAACATTATATGATGTATTTTCAACAATAATTAAATCATTGGTAATTTTAAGGCTAAAGTTCTTTTTACTCTACTAAATTTTATAAAAATAAATTGCTGCTATAATTGACATTTATATATTGCCCACAAAATTTTTTATCTAAAAAATATCCAATATTACCTTACCGTCAACTTTTTACGTTCATAGCCTTCACGTTGTTAATTTGGCTTATTTTAAACTGACACGATATAAAATAAAAAAAAAATTTAGTTATTATTATTTTTTTAGTAATAGAGGACATTTTAATAGTTTATTATCAATGTTTCAATGTTTTTAGTCGTCCACTGCTTTCACTCTCGCCTCTCGCCGCGGTCGTCTTCTCCTTGCCTCTCCGTCGTTGCCTCCTCTCCGCCGTGATAACCTTCCATAAATAATAGTTCATTTAAGCCTACTCAATAGGACCATCGCTCGCTCTTCGGCCCTGCGGCGGCGTCGGAGCATGCTGGAGCCCGTGCTGCGGGCGGAGGAGGTAGTCAAAATTGGGCGTGGCTCCCCGGATGCTGAGGCATTAGGGTATAGGAAAACGGACGGCCGAATCGGCCGATCCGTAAAAATACGGATATCGAGATTTCGTAAAAAACTTTCGTCGACTTATTTGACCTATTTATAAGCATTTTTAAAAAAAATTAGAATTATAAAGTTATAGATTTTGATGAGATTTACAACTTTGTAGTTGAAACTTTTTCGAAAAAATGCCAAAATATATACCGAAGGTTTCAACTACAAAATTGTAGATTTCATTAAAATTTATAACTTTTTAGTTTAAAATTATTTTTCAAAATGCTTAAAAATAAATCAAATAAATCGACGAATATTTTATAAAATATCTCGAAATCCGTATTTTTACGGATCGGCCGATCCCGGCCGTCCCTTTCCTATACCCTGATTCGGCCGAATCAGGGGAGCCGCGCCCGTCAAAATTGAACTCCGAAGTGCATATTTCCGTATGTTTTCATATTCTTCCAGCATCCATAGTCATACTTCGCAAGCGCCCCCCTCAAGTTCAAATAAGGTCACGATCAACTTATCTTGAATAAAAGGGTTTTAACTTATAATAAGGGGACTTATATATATATATATCAGCCTCTCAATATTTTAAACTTTATAATAAATTTTTATTTTATCTGTTAATTTTGACATCATAAAATATTTATTTAGAATTCTTTTGAAGAAATATTTAACATAAAATTTAAATAAAAATTAAAAAATATTTCTAAATAGGTATTTTGAGGCTCCAAAATCTACTAAGATTTTGAAGCCTCAAAACACATATTTGAAATTATTTTTTTTAAAAAAATGTTGAACAAAAGTTTTAGATCAAATCAAAATTTACAATTTTTATGTTAATTTTTTTTTAAAAATATTTATATAATGTTCAAAATAGCTCCGGTATTAATATTAAGAAAGTAATTTTTTTTGTAAGTTTAAACAATAACTAGAGAATCTACGGATTGATTTATATAAATAGGGAGAATTTAGGAGTTAATTTGTAGTTATCCTTTTTAACAATGTGATGAATTCCATATTTAGAGTTTTCACATTGTTGACAGCTGCCACGCTAATTGTTAACATCCCATTTCAAATCGTTAAATTTTAGAGTTTTAAAATATCTATTTTTAAGTATTTTTTTTTGAAAAAATTTACAATATAAAATTATAAATCCTTCAAAATTTATAACTTTCATTTAAAATTTTTTCCAAAAACCGATCTCAGATAGAAATGAGTAACAAATAAGAGTTTGGCACAAGAGAAATTATTGGATACACTCTATGCTACATCATCCAGTGCACCTTTAAACTTTTTTTTTTTCAAAAAATAAATAATTAAAAATTATAGATTTTTACGAAAAATACAACTTTCATGGAAAAAATTTTAAAAAAATATTTCTATACAGGTATTTTGGACTAAAAGATTTTAACGTCCATTTTTTACAAAAATTAATGAGAGTGTTGGAGTCTCAAAACACATATTTAGAAATATTTTTTCGTAAAATTTTCTACATGAATGTTATAAATCTCATTAAAAAATATTTATATTAAAAAAAATTTAAATTTTTTTTTTAAAAAAATGCGATGTACTGAATAACATGGTGAATTCGATACGTGCACTAATTTATCTTGGCACAATGACATAAAACCATGCAAAGTGATGCTAACTCAGCCTTCAGCAATCCCAACTTCCGGACTAAAATATATCTTATTATATATTTTCGGATGTTGAAAAATTTTGTTCTTAACCAACCTATTTTTATATAATTGTGATTAATATATTTACAATTATAATAATCTATATTTTATCAACGTTAAGATTTTCAAATATTTATAAATATAAAAGTCCCTGTCGATTATTACATGATATATAAAAAAAAAAGTCTTCCACATTTTTATAGTCCATCCTATACGCTATAGACAAATAGACTGGGTCATACTCTCCGAATAAAAGTCCAATATCTAATTTGCAAATGGGATGTTTGATTAAATTGTAAAAATGCCATATTATTTCTATTTTAATTTTTATATAAGTATTTTTTCTAAAGAAGATTTGATTTTAAAAAATATATAATTTTTATAAATTTTTATTAATATTTTTTAAATATTTATAATAGATATTTTAAGAATTATAAAATCTAAATATATTAATAAATAATACGTCAATACTTTGAAGTCTTAAATATTTATTTAGAATTATTTTGTAAAAAAAATAATGAATACTAAATAATGTTTGCATATGAAATTTTTATTAAATTTAGGATGTAAAAGTAAATAGGTTTAAAATTTTTAAAATATATCATAATTCGGTCCTCATTTTTAAGCCTATCATAAATCGGCCTTCTCTCTTAAAAATTTTATAAATTAAAAAATATATAAATATTATAACTAATAGATAAATATTTTTGTTAAAAAAATTGAAAATATAAATTATAAGAATTCGCCGATTTTCTCTTTGTCGTCTTCCTAAACGCAAACAAACAAACTCCACTACCCCACTGACCTTCTCGAGCTCAGCCCCTCCTCCCCCTTCACCCACTTTCAACCTGTCTCATTCAATCTCTCAAAATCTTAGAGAGAGAGAGAGAGAGAGAGAGAGAGATGCAGATCCACCAACATCCGACGGTCTGAGATAATCAGATCGACGGCAATTTTACTAATCCCGAGAACCAGAGGAGCTTGCGGCGGCGTCGATGGCGGAGAAGCTGCCGTTGCATGAATCCGACGGCCGAGATCATCCAAACGTGGTCGAATCTTCCGATCTCAAGAGAAACCGAGCGGAGGAGGATCAGTCGGCGGAGGACGATCAACCTAACAGCTCCGATTATCCGATTGCAGGAAATTCCCCTCATCTTAAGAGGAGGCGTGCATCTGAGGAGCTGATGGAGCAAGAAACTCTAGACGGATCAAACGGCCGAGATCTTCTTATCGACGGTGAGTGCTCTTACCTCAAGACGTTGCAAGATACATCGGTCGTGGGGGGTGATCTAGATGCAGCGGAGAGTTCAGATCTCCCGATTGAACCTCCCGGTCTTGAGCAGTGCTCTGATCCCCAGGCGCGGATTAATCCTCGAGATGGATCCGACGGCTCAAATCTCGCGATTAAGGTGGAGACCACCGGTGATGGTGATGAGTGTTCGGATCCCGAGGTGCTCGGGGAAGATCTGGTGATGGAGGTGCTGCGTCGTGCGGACGCGCGCACGCTGGGGGTGGCGTCGTGCGTGAGCCGCGCGTGGCGGCGGATGGCGGAGGACGAGCGGCTGTGGGAGGCGGTCTGCACGCGCCACTGGGCTGCAATCACCGGCTGCGGGCCGGCGCAGCTTCGCGTCGTCGTGCTAGCGTTGGGAGGCTTCCGCCGCCTGCACGCGCTCTACCTCCGCCCGCTCCTCCTCCAGCCGGCGGCGACGAGGCGGCGCTGGGGCAAGGATGAGATACAGCTCTCGCTCTCGCTGTTATCGACAGGATACTTTGAGAAGATGAACTTAGGCAAGCCGCCGTACAAACCAGGACCGCCGCCGCCGCCGCCGCCGCCGGCGGCGGGAGCTCCAGGAGGTCACTGAGGAATGATGGAATCCAATTCGGAATGTTTTGTGCGCAGAAATCATCGACGTATTCAATTCCAAAACTCTATTTGCACCAGTATATCAGCACGATCTACAATCATCTCGATCACGGAATAGGTCTTCGTGCATAAGCTAGTGTGCTGTAACAGTACTCGGCCATATTTGCTGCTTCGATTGCTAGAGTTCCCACAAGTTTAAACATAAAATTTACCCTAAAAGTATGAACTTTTGAACGCCATATTCATATATTGCTCACTGTTGAGCAGCTTATAGACGTAGCTTCTATTTATGCACAATATTTAGAAGAAACTTTGGGACTAAGTTTGGGTAATTTAGCACGTTTGTATAAAAATAGCTTTACTATTGTATTATGCTGGGTTTGAATTTGTTTTTTTATATTTATCGTCATCAGTCTATTTTTATTCGATCATAATAATATATAGATATATGGGTGAGACGATTTATATTTCACTAACATAGGAGTGACGGTTCGGAGTTACATATTATTTTCACAATCATGGAATAAATTCTAGGAGATGGTGTTTGCAGGATTTAAGTCTGATATTTTATTTTTACGGATAATTGCTCTGCAGTCATTCTATATTGTTTCAACATCACTTAAATTCTCTCTAAATTTTTTTTTGCACTTTAGTATTTTAACACTTTCCGATGAATTTTTAACACTTTCGATGAGTTTTTGACATCTCCGACATGCATTTAACACCTTAAATTTTGACACCTTTTAGTAAGTTTTTGACTCATTCTTATTAATTTTTAATACCATTCTGATAAAAAAATAACACATTGATATCTTTCTGATAACTTTTAACACCTTCTTGATAACTTTTGACACCTTCCGCGGAAGGACTTAACTGCAATTAAAATTTAGTTATGGACCCAAGTACAATGAAACTTACAATTTTGGAACTAAACACAACTTTCCTTTATTTTTAAGGGAGAGTTATGTATTAGCCTTTCATTTTCAGAAACGTGCAAATCAATATCTGAAACAAAAAAGCATGCTAATGTGGCGATGCGCGTGCCGTCACATCGGATTTTTTATTTTTTTTTTTATTTTTTAGAGATTGATTTGTATAATATCTGAATATATAGGATGGTTGATACGTAATTAACCAATTTTTTAATGTGGTAAGTTTTATCGGCCGTCTAGACTTGGGTTTGGATATGTAGGATGATGAATATGGATTTTAAACTACTTCGAATTTGAATTCTAATGAAATTCTCGACGTAGAAAAAGCTTCACACAATCGCAGAGAGTATTTACTGCTTCAAGTTTATGTCCTCTTCCCGGTCATCGAAAGATGTACGGTTTGCGATATGATGTGAGTTTATAGGTGGAAGGAGATGGGTACATTGTAGAAGAAAAAATTTTTACGTCGGTATAAATTTCTATCGTATTTAAATAAAAAATAAAATTTATAATTATTTTTAAAAAAAAAATTAAATAAAAAATTTATATTATGACTAGATCTACTATTATTCAAAAAATAAAAAAAATCTTTCTAAATAGATATTTTGGGACTCTAAAGTTTAACGGGTTTAACGAATTTTAAAAATAATTTTTAAATTTGTTAAATTTTGAAACTTCAAAATATATTTTTAGAAGTATTTGAAATTTTTTTGAATATTAACATTATCGATCTCGTTAAAATATAAAATTAAATATTAAAAAACATGTCTAAATAGATTTTTTTTTATCGTTACATAGAATGACGTAGTGTAACCGTTACACCTAAAAATTTCTCTTGGAGAATAAATAGACAAGGACAGAAAAGAGGGGAAGGAGCAAGACGAACTGTTTTTCGTAACTATTTGCTCCTAGAAAATCAATTTGAAAAATACTAGTACTCATATAAATTCATCAAAAAATTCATCAATTTACATATTCAAAAATAATATTGAAATCTTGGTGAATTCATTACTTAAAGTTATATATAAATATTTTTTAAAACTAATACTCAAATATAAATACTAATACCGAAAGTTACATATAAATATATTTATATTTCAGTATTAGTTTTAAATATATTACATATTTAAAAATTTAATATAACTTTAAGTAGATATTCTACAACATATTTAATTTGTATCAAAATTTCAAAAAATAACTTCAAGTAGATATTTTACAACACCAAGATTTTTTTTTTTTTATATTCAAAAATTTAAAATACTTATAAATATGTATTTGTAATGACTAGTCTTGCACGTGTGTGATGCATAAATGTCAGTTATATAATCTAGCAAGCAACCCACACATGATGCATATGCAAAATTAACAATATTAATAAAAATAATTAAATATAAAATTTATAGATAATATATTTTTTAAAAATGTAATAGAAAAATAAATGGTTCTTCTACATGGTCGGATCTGCTATATAGCCATTGCGATCAATCAAGCCCACTGAATTTCGTTTGAAGAATAATTTAAAATAATAAATTGGAGATAAATTTATCACCGTGACAGAGCAAATGGCATGGATAGTACCTTTTAAGGCCGAAGACAACAAGTAACGGATAAAAAGAGAGGGAGAGAGAATAGATGAGAGTGAGAGGGAGAGAGAGAAAGAACGGATGAAGAGAGAGGGAGGGAGAAAGGGGGAGGCGAACTGATGGTTTAGAAATACAAAAATATATAGTTGGTTATCAGATATTCTAATAATTAGTGAAAAGTGAGATATAATGGAAAATTCGGATTAATTCGGAACTTGATCTAAATTTATTTCATCATAGTATTAATTTGGTGATCAAAATGAGGATATAAGACACCACCAAATCACATTCTTGCTCTTTAGCATTATATAAATAATGATATTAAAAAACTTAATTTCTTATGTTCCTATTTGAAATTTCAATAGTTATTAACATATTGATTCGGCACATGTTATTAGAGTGGGAACAGATGCCATATAGTTTGAAGAGTGGTGTGAAATTATGGTGATTGGTGATATATAAAAATTGTTGATATATAAAATTATATAATATATATATATATTATATATATATATATATATATATATATATATATATATATTTCTATTAAAAAACTTTGATCACACAGTGTTCAATATAATTTACTTTTATATAAATTTTTTGTGTATTTATAGCATTTTTATAAATTATATTTTATTATAATTTAGGAAATAGATTTTTTTTTTTCGACAAGACCCTTTTTTTCTTAGGGATAATTGCATATCAACTACTGATTTAAAAAACTTACAAATCAAGTGATGTATTCAAAATTTTATTGTCTCGATAATTTTACTGATTTAAAAAACTTATAGAAAATTTAGAAAAAATATTTTTAAATATAATTTATAATTTTTATATTAATAAAATTGTCTAAAAAATATTTTTAAACAAGTGTATTTTAGAATGTAAAAAATATTTGAATTTAAAAAAGAATTTATTTGTAACAAGGGATTTCTAAGGTGCTGGAATGCGAGTTTCCTTTTTCTTGTTCGGTCCGATGCAAAACCCGTAAAATTATTCGATGGTAGGCCAGGTTCAATGAATCAAAAAAGCACCTTGTTCGTCGCTCCGTTTATCACACTTCATCTGATATTTTGGCCCTGGGGTTGGTATTTATAAGATCAACGGTACCGATTTAACAGATTGACGTAATATGAGGCTTTATTCATTTCAAAACACCGCTTTATTCATCTCACTCTTCGTCGATCCAGCGCAAAGAAAATTCGTAGTATACAGAGATTAACCCATCAATAGCAGAGAGAGAGAGAGAGAGAGTGAGAGAGAGCAATGGCGAGTGATGGATTCAAGCCACTGGACGAGAAATTGTTGGTGGAGTACATCAAGTCGACGCCGGCGCTCCGAGCTCAGCTCGCGGATCAGCTCGACGAAATCACTTTAAAAGAGGTCGGCGACGGCAATCTCAATTTCGTATACATCGTCGTCGGTGCCACCGGATCATTCGTCATCAAGCAGGTCTACCTAATTAAAAGTAGTTTTCAATTCTCATAATTGTTGTGCTATTCTATATCTTCTTTTTTAATTGCATGTTGTTCAATGTTAGCAGAAATTAGTATCGGTATCGGCACATAGAAGAATAGGAACCCTCTCTATTGAGATGGCATATTGTTACCTGTCATAATGCAGAGATTCTAGAATAACTTAGTGATACTAGGTATCTCTAGTTTAGATTATACATATTTCTGAAGAAGTGTGGAAGTGATATTTACTGCACAGTTTAAACTATAGATCCTAAATATATTTAAGCATGTGATGCAACCCACCTCCTTCCGTGCCTTATTTTAGAGTTATATTTAGAGATCCAGTTAGAGGTGCAATATTCTCAAGCAAGATTATAGGGTAATTTCAAGAGCTGAGGTTCTGTTTTATGAAATTATTGTTTATTCTTCCTTTTCAATATTTTATCTAAGCTCTGCTGCATGCATTACAGGCAGTTCCTTATGTCCGTTGTGTGGGAGAATCATGGCCGATGACGAAGGAACGTGCCTATTTTGAAGCCCTAGCATTGAAGGAACATGGCCGTCTATGTCCACAGCATGCTCCGGAAGTATACCATTTTGACCGTTCCATGTCCTTGATTGCTATGCGATACTTGAAGCCCCCACATATTATCTTGAGGAAAGGATTAATTGCTGGAATTGAGTACCCGTTACTTGCTGAACATATGTCAGAGTTCATGGCCAGAACGCTTTTCTTCACATCCTTAATCCATAGATCCACATCTGTGCATAGGCGTGAAGGTAATGAATCTTGTTAACGCTGAAAACTATTATGTTCCTGATAGATGCAATTGTTTGCATAGTGGCTTTTCTTTCTCGCGGAAGAGTTTTGTTCTATGTCGTTCCATATTTTGTGAAACTACATCCATTGATATGTAATTGGTCCCTTGGTACATCTGAAGTTACTAGGGTGTCGGAGTTTCTACATGTGATCATGCTCTTTATGTGTCGTTATTGTCATGCTGTTTGATGAGGGCAGCAGACCTCAGCTGGGTCCCGTGTCCTGCAGTGGGCTAATGCCGGTTTTTATCGGGTCAGCGGTTAGCATAGTTAGTAAGTAGTAGGAGAAACAACAATTTTTACGTGGTTCGGCTGGCGAAGCAGCTTACGTCCACAAGAATAAAGAAAAACTCCATTAATACCGTTACAAGGTTGGTGGAGAGTAAAGATGGTATTCCTTGTACTGGACAGAGGAATGTTACAAGTAAGGTAATTGCTGGTGGAAATTGCAGTGGAATTTAAATCTCTTTGATCACTTTCTCTCCTTCCTTGTGTGGTGGATTGATTGCTTGCTTACGTGATTTTCCCTTCTTTCCCTGCATGGTGTGAGGGTGTAATTATAGTGCTCGCCCCTCCCTTCATTAGTTGCTCGCGTTAATTGCGATAAGACGATTAAGAATAAGAGAGGTCGGGGAGCGTCAACAACCAATCATAGCGCTCCGTGATGGGTTGCTTACTGCTGGTGAGATTTTGCCTAAGATCATTTGCCACGTGTTCATCTGTTGTTGGTGGTGTATGGCGAAATGGCATGTATGTTTGCGGTGCGTATTCCAAAGGTGTGCTCACGTGTTCGAACGTTATGCCAGCTAGGATGACGAGACTTGATTGTGGGCCAACTGCCAGGTGCCGCCCTGCCATTGGCCTTTCCTCGACTTCATGGGGCATGTCATCATCGAACCGTAGCCGCCTTGGCTAGCCACCACTGAGCTGCATCTGGCCAAGGGCATGGGCACAATCGGGGTCTCAGGAGCTCCCAATGGGCTTCCCTTGTTGGGCTCTGTTATTGGACCCCGCACTATTGTACTGCTATCATTCTTAAGTTTATGTGACAATATAGCTTATCAAAATTGGATTTTTCTGTATCATGTTTCTCGAGATGTGACTAACATATAAGCTCAAAACTTTGCAGTTGCAGAATTCTGTGGAAATGTTGAGATGTGTAGGCTCACTGAGCAAGTTGTCTTCTCGGACCCGTATAGAGTTTCTCCTCATAATCGCTGGACAACTCCTTATCTTGACCATGATGCTGAGGCTATTCGAAAGGATGATATTTTGAAGCTTGAAGTGGCTCAGTTGAAGTCCATGTACTATTAGTAGAAATGATTACATTTTTATCGTTTTCACAGTCTTGTTGTTCCTTTGTTATGTTGCTGATAATCTTGCTCTATCTGGGATGTCGTGCAGGTTTTGTGAGAGAGCCCAAGCACTTATTCATGGAGATTTACATACTGGTTCTGTCATGGTAACTAACGACTCTACTCAGGTTATTGATCCAGAATTTGCTTTTTATGGACCTATGGGGTTTGATATTGGAGCCTTCCTTGGAAACTTGATTTTGGCATTCTTTGCGCAAGATGGACACGCTGATCATGGGAATAGCCGTGAGGTATGTTCAGATTATGCATCTCTCTTAACATTTTGCTATATGCCGTAATTTGTATCAGGTAGAACTAGGACTTGGGAGTTTATGTAAGCTTTTGTCTTTTCATGCCAATTTTTGTTGTGGTGATTCACCGTAGCTATAATAATTATAATTTTCAGTGATATGTCGTTTCTCCAACATAACATTTCCGATCTTTCGTCCTCTTTCCTGATTTTCAAAGTCTGTGATGAATTCACAGATATTGGTATTACATAGAGCTAGGTTTGCCATAACTATTATAAGAAACTTGGAAAAAAGTGAAGTTAATATCCAATTTCCGCTACATGTTTAGAAGGTAATAAATGGATGCTAGTTTATGCCAATGCCAGAATAGATTAATAAACTGCAAAATATGGCAGGCAATGCAAAATATGCCATACTATAAATGCCTATCTGTGATAAACTTATATGTGAGCGCTGCATACCTTTAATTTTCCTTGCTTTGCTAGTTACTCTCTCTGATCCATGTAGATGTTGGCCAATATTTTGTAGGCTAATTAATTTCTTCTCATTTCCCACATACCTTGAGCTATTAATGGCGTTGTTGTAAGCAATGTTGGAATAACTGATAAATTGGAATCAACGTATGACGACTGTTATGTGGCTTACTATGTCGTGAAGCAACTTTATATTTTTCAAGTTCGTTATGACTACTAGTCCTGCAAACATGTTATTAGTACATAGCTAGTATGTTGATTTAGTCTGTTTCTTATAGATAGTAGTTGTTCTTTTCTTTTTATAAAGATTAATGTGGAAATCCTGCCCAAGTGCAGCCATGTTGGTGGGGACATGGGTGGCCCGTCTCGTCCTGCACCGTGATAGGAAAAGTGGGTAGATACTAGATAGAGGTAGAAAGTGGAGATAGCAAAGATAGGCATAGATGAAGAGAGACAGAGAGGTTTGAAGGAGATGGTGAGGGAGAGACTTTAGTAAAAGAAAGTTTATTATTCCATTGAGATCAATCACTTCTATAAATAGTATATAGTAATAAAAATTCCTAAAAATATCACAAAATAAGAAAATATTCTACTAAATTCGTTTAAGTGAATTTCCTACTAAATATCCGAACTCAAATCTCTCAACATATTTTCTATTAAATAGTCTAAAACATCTGTCAACTAATTATTCTTTTTCTTAATTTGTAGCATAAGACTTCTATCACCGCACTCGATCCCTCACGTCCTTGTTCGGTCACCACCTGTACATATCATTCCATCGCTCTGAAAAGCAACCTTGTCCTCACGGTTATAGCATAAGATAATTTTTAAAAATTGTCAAGTGCCAATCCACCAATAAAGATAATATATTTTTTGTTCCAAGTTGCTTCAATATGTGTCTTTTGAGTAGTCCAACGGTATCAACGGATGTCGTAGCATAAATTTTAGTGCATGTGTCCATGAAAATCGATTTTTCATGATTTTTGATCTATATATTGATGTTGAGAACATGACGCTCGAGTAGATGGAAACATTTTCTTTGTTGGAGGTTTGCGTAAAGACCAATGGCACAACGGCGAAGCTTCTCTTATTTGATTTTTTTCCAAGATAACGTATGTTTGCCGGCGTTAAGTTGGAAGTGATTGTGATGCTGGAGCATTTGGTAGTGATATAGCCACATGTGGTGCTGCTGAGGATGTTGGTTGCGTTGTAATAGGCGTAGCAAAAGCGTTGCTGGACTGCTTACTCATATGGGTTATCTGTATGGATCCTCTGAGCCCGTCCTCATGCTTTGAAACTCCAGTAAACACTTGCAGAAGTTGCTGTAGGACAGCATTTATTCGCACAAAACATTAGTGTTTCGAGCATAGATTTGATGCCAGAAGCCGATTGGATAGGTGGATAGCAAAAGAGAAGCAGAGAAGAGAATTGTGATTTGGAGGAGATAGGAAGGGAGAAACTTTGAGTAAAAGAAAATTTATTATTCAATTGATATCAAATCTTACTACAATTGCTTCTATAAATAGTACATACTAATAAACTTTCATAAATTAGATTTTACAAAATACAAAAATATTCTACTAAAATCTTTTAAGCATATTTCCTACTAAATATCCTAACTAAAATCTCTCAACATATTTCCTATTGAATTCTAAAAATCTCTCAAATAATTATTATCTTTCCTAATTTGTAGCATAAGGCTTCGATTATTGGCGCTCGATCCCTCATGCCATATTCGGTCCCAACAGAGTACATATCACACCACGAGGTAGCTTCCGAAGCTTGTGAGAAGCTGCCGGATTGCAATGGGTAGAGCCTTATCTCCCTTTTGGGGGAGATCTGCATGTTCGAACTGGGTTGGCGCGCATGCGCATGAGCGCTCTCGCCACCTAGCCCACCTTAGGAAGCATGGTATTCCACATATTTCTGCAACTGGTTGCACCTGAATTGACTCTTGAATTGCAGCAATATAAGCAGTGGATCTTGAAGACAATTGGAGACACGTGGAATCTTTTCCAAACGAGGTTCCTTTCACTTTGGGATGAACACAAGCATGGGAAAGGTGAGGCATATCTTCCTGATATATACAACACCAAAGAGGTTCAGCAGCTTGTTCAGAGGAAATATATGGAAGATTTGTTCCATGACACGCTTGGCTTTGGTGCTGCCAAAATGATAAGGTGATTTTCTTCTTTTGTTTCTTTTTAAATGCACTACATATGGTTTCTGGTGTTCAAGAATCTGTAATCAGCATTTAACGAGCATGTTTGTATGATTTGCGGCACACGCTGTGCCGCCCGGCACGTGCCGGTGCTGTCGGAGCTCGGCACCGGCATGGTGCCAAGCCGACCAGCACCAGCACTCCACTCTCCCTTTCCCTCTAAAACTTTTTTTTTTTATATAGGTGATCGTCTTCCTCCTCGCGTTCGCGAGGAGGAAGACGACGATGTCGCCCGCACGCGGGCGACAACTTTTTTTTTTTTTGCTTGAAACGCGCAAGCATGTAAACCGCTGCTCGTTTTTGGTTTTTTTTTCCTTATAAAAAAATAAAATAAAAATGTTATTATCGTAAGTTTGGCACATCCCGAATTTTAATTTTACCGAAATTCAGCACGAAATAAAATCTAATTATCTATCTTGGATATATAATTGAGTCTTTATATTTTATTTGAGTATTTTTTATTATTTTTAAAATAATTTTAATATTTAATTTAATAAATGGTACGGATCGACACAGTTGGTACAGTTGGCACGTGCCGAATTTCGGTTTTACTGATACTCGACTCGGCACGGCACAGAAAACACCTTGTTGGTAAGTAGTTGCTTCTCATGGCTGACATAATCATGGAAGTTTGTACATCCAAATGGCTAATATTTGATTATTCCAGATTTTGTCAATCTTTTGATAGATAAATGGAAACTCTTTGTAGGAAATTTATGCAGAAGCAGCAAAACGAGGATGGAAGATATGACTTAAAAATTCAAATAGAAAGAATAGGAGTAGTTTTGAAGATTCTAGAATAACTTGAATTGATGAATATTCTTACATCCGACCAACAGTTTTGGTGTATCTAGGATTCATGTAAGATGTACCACTGATTTTGTGGGTTTTTTTTTTTTTTTTTTTTTTTTTTTTGAGATAACGAGGCGAAACCTCTCCCTAGATCTCTGCTAACTCGCAAACCACAGTTTTCTACGCATACCTATAGAACCATTTTGGATCTAGGTGCACGCAGGAGAGTAAAACTCCGACCTGGCGTCTGCCTCCGGATCAGACATAGAGTACTGCAATACGTAACCACCAGCTTTCTTACGGCCGCAATAAATGCGCGGCGCAGGCAATAATAGAATTTTCTTGGAGAGTGTCTTAACAAATCTCCTGCTTTAGTATGCCTCATTGGTGTATAGTCTCAAACTCTTGATCCGTTGATTAATTGCTATAATTAATGAGTAGCATCTTTTTGAATTTTTTTTTCGTATACTAGCTGACCTAGGGCAATCTAACTCATAAGATTTAAGATATACCTTGTATAATAATCTCATATTTTGACGTTTTGTATACTTACTAGTTCTGTTGGTGCTCTGCAGGAGGATCGTGGGCATCGCTCATGTTGAAGATTTTGAATCTATTCTTGACGCCAGCAAACGAGCTCACTGCGAGCGCCGGGCCCTTGAACTCGCAAAGAAGTTACTTAAGAACAGGCGGGAGTTTCAAAATATCAATCAAGTCATTTCAGCAATCCGAGAAATTACTGTTTGACTGATTTTGGAGTTAACACATCGCACAGCTCCTTGACGATCCCAAAATGCCCTGGCTTTAGTATTATCCTTAAAATTTAACAATAAGCTTGCTTCATCTTCACTCGCATCGTTGCAAAGAACAGTTGAATGTTCTTCGCAAACTGGTAAGTATATATTATCAGTTGTGATGTTGTATATATTATTGGCCGCCATATCTGGTGCAGATTCATGTTGATCCTTCTGGACATTTTCGGGTGTCATTTTCAGTGAACCTAGCTTGAACTTACGAATAAATATATTATCTGCTCGGTTACCTTTGTTTGCTATTCATTTTGAGTACATAGATAGATAGTTCATTTTGAGTATATATATATATATATATATATATATATATATATATATATATATGTATATCTATATATGTATATATATGTATATCTATATGTGTATATATATGTATATATATATATATATATATATATATATATATATATATATATATATATATATATATATATATATATATATATATATATATATATATATATATGTATATAGATGCTAATCTCCACTCGACAGGAGCACGGCTCGCTCCTGTCGACTCCGCAGCCGTCGGATCGCCGTGATGTATATGTATATATATATAGATGCTAATATCCACTCGACATGAGCACGGCTCGCTCCTGTCGACTCCGCAGCCGTCGGATCGCCCTGACATCACGCGCGTGTTTTTAAAGAGCTCGGGCCGAATTTCAGTCGTCGGATCGTCGTGATCCAACGGCTACGGACTTGACAGGAGCGGGCTGAGCTACTGTCGAGTGGAGATTAGCATATATATATATATATATATATATATATATATATTATATATATATATATATATATATATATATATATGCTAATCTCCACTCGATAGGAGCACAGCTCGCTCCTGTCAACTCCGCAGCCGTCGGATCGCGGCGATCCGACGGCTGAGATCACGCGCGTGTTTTGGAAGAGCTCGGGTCGGTTTTAGCCGTCGGATTGCCTCGGCGATCCGACGGCTGACATCACATGCGTGTTTTTAAGAGCTCGGGTCGGATTTCAGCCGTCGGATCGCCGCGATCCAACGGCTACGGAGTCGACAGGAGCGGGCTGAGCTCCTGTCGAGTGGAGATTAGTATATATATATTAAAGCTATTCTCAAATCGAACTAAAAATAGTCTGTATATATATATAATATATATATATATATATATATATATATATATATATATATATATATATATATATATATATACAGACTATTTTTAGTTCGATTTGAGAATAGCTTTAATAAACTAATATTTCAGCCGTTGATCTATTTGATCTAACGATGAAATTTAATTTTTACACTTAATGGTGTCGTTAAATACGTAACGGCGTAAATCATTATTTTGGGGGCAAAGGGCGGGGTAGAAAGTGGGGGCAGAGAATTTGAGTTCTCTTAAGGGTCCCTTGAAATAAAAAATATATAATTTCGACGTATTTTCCGCCAAATTTGCTAACTGATGGCTAAGTATAAAGTTACGATCCCCAAATCTAGCCGACAAAAACAACAGTTTGTAATTCTACTTCCTGACTACAGTTCAAGCCCAACGGGAAAGCTCGGATCATAGAAAGATTATACTTGGCTACCTAAAAAAGACAAAGCCTACCAACCCCCAATGCTTAGTTTCCAATTACTTTTCATAACGGTTAAGTCCCTTTCAAACCACTTTTAACATTCCACATTGTTCATTGACTTTGTCTCACTTTGACTTCCACATTGTAGTCAAACTTTAGTCTCTATAAAGTCTTACACATTGCAACTCCCACCTCCTCCTCCTCAACCTTCATAATCTCCCTATTCTCTTCTATCTTTCTGTCTTCTTATTCAGGAAACTCTCTCTATATTGTATTCGGCTTTTTGGAGACATCATCATGAAGGCTAGAAAGATTTGCATAGCATTCAATATAATTTTCTCGATCATTTTCTTTACTTTTCTCGTGTACTCATCGGCAGTAGAGGGAGGGAGATTGTTGAAATCTAACAATCAACCACCCGCATCGTTGGTGGTAATAACCTTATTAGCGAAGGGGCGAGCAGGTCCAAGCCGAAAAGGTCCTGGGCACTGAGTAGTCATTGCTTTTCTATAATATAGGTTTCTTTTTAAATTTTTTATTTCTTAAAAAATGATTATATTAGGCCTTGGCATATGAGATTGTATTTATTTGGATACATATTTATTTTTGTAGTAAATTGAGATGCACAAAAAAATTATTGTTGTTATTGTTATATTGTTTGCAAGTTTACAATTATAATATATATATATATATATATATATATATATATATATGAGAATAACTGCTATAGCACAACAAAAAAGTTAATTTCTTTGAACACTCTACATGACTGTTATAAGGAACCTTTGTATCTGCTCATACTAAAATACTATAACTCTTCGGTTACTAGAATATAAATAGCGACGACACCTTGTGAATTTATCTTGTACGACAACCAGACAAATAAAGCGGTTATGTACAAAACTTTAATATATTCAACCCCTTGAATGGATGTGCCGAGATGAAGTGCGTATATTAAGAGGGAAGAAAAGGAGAATCCTTGGTGAATCTTAATTTTCAATTTTTTTTTAAATTTTAAGATCATGAGAACTATATTTGTTGTTTATCCTTGTAAAAACAATCACTTTGCATTATATAAATATATGAGGGATAATTTTTATTGCCGAATCTAAATTTAGCCTAAAAGCTTAATTTAGAAAGAGAGAGAGAGAGAGAGAGAGAGAGAGAGAGAGAGAGAGAGCCGGTCATTGTAGACCACCAATTGCCCAATGGCTCGTATGAATCGATGAAGAACAACACAAAAAATAGGCCTATAAAAACTCATGCATGACCAAAAAATTTCGAAAAAACCACGTCGCAGACCCTATAAATCCACATCTTCCTTCCAACATCTCCTAGGGCTTGTTCTAACGATACACACTCTCTCTTCTCCAATACATCAATGGCATCCTTGCGTAGCCAGTTTATCGCCGTCTTCGTCTTGGCCGCCTGCGTGTTCTTCGTGGCGGCGCAGGACTCTGCCGGTGCCGCGTTGTCGCCGGCGGCGGATAATCTGTCATTCCAGAAGCACGTGCCCGATAAGACTACTCCGGAGAACCAGGGGGAGGTTGTGCAGCAGGTGACAGTGGAAGCCCCAGCTGAAGCTCCCGTCGATGCCCCCGCCGCCGTGGCGGACGCTGGTGCAGGAAGTGGCGCCGCCGACAGTGCAGAGGACATCATTCCTGATGAAGACTTCAACCAGGAACTCATTGTTCTCGGCCATTGAAAATATTCCAACTTTCTGATGATTTGCAAAATATATATATGTTTGAATTGGTATTTTTATCAGTCTTATATATGGGGAATTAATTGAATGAAACATCAGTTATTCTGAGTAGTTATTTCTGCATTTTTGTGTCTTTCTAATGTACATATATGTGTTTTAATTGGTAAGAAAAATGTTGATATTTAGCAATCATTTCTTTGTGAGTACTCATCTGGTTTTTCTTTTAAGATTGATTTTTGGAAATACTCCTCATCTGGTGATTCAAATTTATGATTTTTAAGCTATTCTCTTTTTGGATAAATTTTAAAACATATATCATATTATTGAAACAATAATATCATAACTGACTTATATATATATATATATATATATATATATATATATAGAGAGAGGAGAGAGAGAGAGAGAGAGAGAGAGAGAGAGAGAGAGAGAGAGAGAGGAGAGAGAGAGAGAGAGGATTGAAAAACAAAACTCATTTAAGGTTAAATCAACAACTAAAAAGTAGAACCACTTTGCAGTAGGACAACTGAGAAACTTTATGTTATCGCAATAACTTCAGAGAAATATGATATGATGAACACAAGGTTGCATTGTTATATATTCTAAGAATCTCTACCTGATAGATATATCTCTAAGTAGATAATGGAAAAAAACAAAAGTAAATAAATACTTATCCTAAATTTGTCATATATCATCAACTAAAATGATACAATCAAGCAAAGTTTAAAAATTTAAAAAAAAGTTTAATACATGAAATAAAACACTTAAAGAAGAAGGATTACAGTGATGGTGAAGGAAGAGATATTGGCGCGGCTCAATCCGAGATTGCTCTACCACCATAGTAAAACAAAATCATCAGATTGAACCTTACCAATATCTCTTCTTATAAGGTGGATTTTCTTACCTTCTTCTTCTTCTTCTTCTTCTTCTTCTTCTTCCTTTGTTTACACTTTAGATTCTTATATAGAAGTATATCAACAGGGGAATGAAATGGCTTTCTATTTCCATTTAAAGGGGCTTTCTATATCTTCACAAGTGGAAGATAGATATATGGATGTTGGAAAAAAGAGATCATGACCCACACAACATCTGTGAGATTGGAATTAGAAAGAATCATAGCTTCTGCAAACTCCGGTAGAGTTATTCGCATTATGGGTATAAAAGAGATTCATTATAATGGCTCATGCCAAAGTTACAAAGGAAAGCAAAGATCAAAATCATTGCAGGTTATTTGGTCTTCGAAACTATCGAGTCCATCGATATTTCGTGAGACACAAATTAACTACGAAGATCATAAGGCTTGTGTATATACTTTTTCCACCACACCTATATGATGTACTCCATGCATGGTTCCCAAATTGAGCAACATATAAAGGTAAAAAGACCTAAAACATCCCATAAAAAGAAGATATTGGAAAAGAAAGAAAACAGTGTCGGCCAGGTTCGAATTCGTATGGGATGAAATCCCCCGCAGGATTTTTCTAAAAAAAAAAAAAAATTCTATACCCCGCAGCAGAAGCTCCCGTTTATGAAATGCATATACTCGGATCCCAGAGCGTAGGTAGGAGCTGGACGTGGGACTTTTTTGAGAGTTTGAGATCTTCACGTGGGCGTGCGCTCGCATTACAGATTCTACCATAATAATCTCACAAAAAAGTAAAGAAAAGAAAAAAGAGTATCCATGCATGCAAGTGATTTCAACGTATGCTATATGATACATGAAGAACTATTCTATGTTATTTTCTGGAACTCATCAAAGAAACCTCAAGAGAGAGAGAGAGAGAGGGAGAGAGATTCTTGGGATATTAATAAGGAGAAGAAGAAGAAGAAGGAAGGTGAGGTGAATGATTAATGGCGAAAATCATCCACAAAACTCAAAAACTGAAACTTAAAGTGGGTATGTCATGCTTACTATATTTTATACATATAAATTTTTAAAAAGTGATAATTATATGGAAAGCAGGTAGCTCTTACATCAGTACTCCATTGGCGCATGCACATAATCATATGCATCTACTTAATCTGCTTCATGGTTTTCTGTTGTTTCTGCATGTGAATTGGTTGTAGTATAATCCTATGTAACTGCTCGGTGAATACACTGATTTCAACTTACAATCAAATCCCGTAAACGCTATATATGACGATGTGCGGGATTTTTTCACTCTATATTTCGTAGATAATCGATCTTTGGACCTGTCGAAATTAAAAGATTATAACTCCTTAGTTTGTAAAATATGAATTGGTGCTATTTGTGAATTTATGTTTTACAACGGTTGTTAAAAATTGGACAAATTTGGAAAAATATTTTTTTTTTCATGATAATTGAAAAAAAAGGAGAGGATAGCTATTTGTCTCGTTAGAAACGTATGGTAGGATATACAAGCCCAATGAACAATGCTGCTAATTTTATTTAAATTAAGAATATTGTATTACGTAATATTAGGGAAAAGGTATATTATAATATTCGATATGATCTATAACTTTATTTTTTAACAGCTTTTTCAAAAATAATTCTAAGTATGTATTTTGAGACTTCAAAACTTTAGCGGCTTTTTAAAATTTTTAAAATTTTCTAAATTTCGGAGGTTGTGGAAAATATATGCATGGACTCAACGTCATTATGAGAGGCAATACATATTTATAATTTTATTTTCTGATTACAGTCCAACCGGATGAGGGTAGAAATGGTCTTTACCTAAAAGATAATTAATTAGTGGGTTGTCGGATTGTTTTGTTCTTCGATCGGATGCACCTTTTTCTTTTTCTGGTCGTCACTGTTGTTCACCGTCGAACGTTTCTACGTACCGTTACGTGCAGTTTAGGGTTATAGTTTTAGAGCACTTGAAAACTTTTTATATTTATTTTTCAGCTATATGTTCTATTTGATTCTTTGATTGGGTATTGTTTGAGTTGTTTTTAATCATTTATGTGGCTTCCAGCTTAGTTTGTTTGTCTATGCAAACTTAAATTTTTTCTACGGCATTTGCGCTTTTATACCCACGATAATTTGAAAATTTAAAAGTATATCGTTCTAATTCGAAATGATATTTTTATGTCACCTTAACTCTATAAAATGACGGAAATATTATCATCTTTTAAGAGAAAAGATAAAGGCAATTTCGTTGTTTCTTGAATCAAATGGGACATGAAAGACTATTCAAATTATGGTGCATAAAAACGTAATTTTAAATTATGGAAGGCATAAAAATGCAAATGCCTCTAATTGCTTAGATGTTTATTTAATTATTTATTTATTTGATAATAAATTGTTTAGATGTTTCAGAGACAAGGTAATTAAGCCTCTATAAGCAGCTACTGCATTTGTGGTTTGGCATTAAATAAATAATATTTTTTTCTTATTGCTCCATAGTTTCAAAAAAAAAGTTTTAGTGGAATTGGTTTCATATGTTACTAAAGACAAATATATTCTAAAATCATGATAAAATGCTAGGGCATCAAATATATATATATATATATAATATATATATATATATATATATATATATATATATAATATATATATATATATATATATATATATATATATATAATTGGGTGAGCTAAAGTTGTTCACCACGTGATATTTTGAATAGTTTTTGATGTATCATATGATATATACTTTTATTCTAAAAAAGCTGCGTAACATTTGTATTAATTGATATCAATTTATACAATTATATAATTTATTTGAAGAATGCTAAATACTTAATCAAAATAACAATCTATAAAATGATCAAGATACAAACATAAATTTTAATACAAATTTAATTAGTACTATTTTACATTATTCTTTAAATAATTTTTATATATGCCATATAATATTTTTGTTGTTCTACATATAACGAATAAATTAATTTAATAAAAATAAATATCAATTTATATGAATATATGAAAATATATAAGAAATTAAAATTTTAGTATTATTGTTTAAATATATGACTAATACCAAACATAGTACGAATGCAAATACTAGTTCTTATACATGGTAGGGTGTGATATGAATGGTAAATCAGACATTGTCAGCTTAAATGCTAGAAAAATTGGTTTTGAAATCCCATTCTTAATTTTTTTTTTTTAACTTATCAATTAAAACTCTGCACGTAAGCAGATAAACTTTGTGCGACCATCGTAATACATACTCACGGATGCAAACTTTACATTATCCTTTTTTTTTAAAAGATAACAAAGCAAAACATCTCATACAACAAACATCAGATGTTTCATTGTTTTGGATAAAGTTTTCTAACTATAGTCATTGAAACCATAGTCACAAAGTAAATTATTGACGTATGTTATCCCCTGACACACTATTGAGTATAACCACATATTTGACACAATCTTCATAATATTTTTATTAACTCTCGAAAAATTCCGATCCTGGTCGAGAAACTCAAACTCGTGAGCATTGAACAGTTGAGGTATCGGGCAGGGACAGTAAAGTCTTAGTTATCCTCTATAGCTTCATATATAGTAGTTTAATGTGATCAGTGTTAATTAGTGCAGTAAAAGAGTAAGAAGAATCACTTTTTGCATAGGGAGCAATATGAGTGCAGAATGTGTGCTCCTAGAAAGAAGTTCTTCATGTACTTAACAATATTAGCCCTGCTTCCCCTTTAATTTAAGTGGATTGTTCTCCATTATGTGGACCACATGTAAAAAAAAAAAAAAAAAAAAAAAAAAAAAAAAAAAAAAAAAAAAAAAAGGTGAACCCAAATGTGACTAAATCAACGGTATAGGAGTGTCCATATATAGAGTCTTTCTCCTTTTATTTGAGGTGAAAATAGAGGTATGGTGAAATCAAAGCCTTCATGACCACTTATAATGAGCAATGGAGTAGTTTTGAGCCAGTCAGGCATGCTTGCCCACCACTCACCTCCAACTTCCTCAGATCCTAGGACTCTCTCTCTCTCTCTCTCTCTCTCTCTCTCTCTCTTCTGTGTTGGTGGAGGGACAAAGAGACACCCATGTTTTGCTACTCACCAACATCCTCTTTGTATTCCTCTCTCAAATCACACGTATACCTTGCATGCATCTTTTTCCGGATTATTAATGTTTTTTTGATCAATAAGGGTGTCCTCTTCTTATCTGCCAATATAAATGATAACAATCATGTCAATGCTCGTATCAATATAATTATTTTGCACAAAAAATACTCATTTATTAAGAGATTTTACCAAGAAAACTCCTACTTTGTAAAACTTGAATAAATTAACCCATCAAAATCCAACACATTATTTGTCCAATCCAAAACCTGACCTTATGTGCTCGTCCGGAACATCATATTTGTTCAATTTAATATGTTGTTGCTCGTCCAAATATCATATTTTTTGGACCAAAACACCATAATACAAGCCAACAACACTGTGTTTGCTCAATCCAGTACCGTGCTTGCTCTTCCACAACTAATAATTGATCTAAAAGTGTTATTTTTTGTAAATTTAGCTTAACAAGGAAGGATTAGAAGCTGAAAAGCTTGTTTGCTAGGTGAAAGTATGCGGTCTAAGTACTTAAAACGCTAACTGTGGGTGCCAAAAAATAAGAATGGGAATCTGAGCTCCAGTACTGATCTCAAGCTATTTCCATAAAAAAGGAATAATTATGTTGTGTTTTAAACTTTTATAATATTAAAAATCTTTCAAAAAATATCTTTAAATAGATATTTAAAACTCTAAAATCTTTACTAGCTATAAACATTTTAAAGGTTAAAAAAAATTTTAGAAATATTTTTTTTTAAAAAAAAAATCAAAATAAAATTACAAAGTACATCTAAATGTACTTTTTGCATATTCTTTTTTTTTTTTGGGCAAAATATACATATTGGAGTGAATTTGTAAGTTTTTCGGGGATTTATTTAACAGAGTTTTACGTACGGATAGGTTTTTTTTCCCCAACAAAACCCCATAAAAAAGCTTGTTTGATTTCAACAGGGTAGAGTGAATGATTCCATATGCTTGTTTGGAATAAAAATGGTTAAGTCCTCAAGTACTAAAAAAGATGAAATTTCTTTTAAGCTTTGCTTTAAAATGTTGCAGACAAACGATACATACCTTACTAATAATGTCTGAATCATCATCAAAATAAGAAGATGCAAACACAATTCACCATGAAAAGCAAAGTGTAAGTGTTGGTATAAAGCTGCTTCTTCGGAGAGAATGTTCGAGGGAAAAAAAAAAAAGAAAAGAAAAGAAAAATACAAGGAATCCTTGTATTTGTACAAGAAAAATAAATTGGAAGAAAAAAAAAACATATTTTTCCAAAAAGCATTTTTAGTTTTTTTTATTTGTGTTTTCATTGCAGACTTTTTTTTTTTTTTAAAGTCTACATCTTATCGCTTACAAAATTGTAGATGTATGTAGCTGTATAAGAACTTGAAGAGTTTATATAGTTTTTAGGAAGGGGGGTGGCAAGATGCTACAGTTGTAGGGATCTCAGACAGTCTCATCGCCATGTGTTCATTTTTTCATGAGCTTTGCTATGCACCCCCAAAGAAACCACATATGCTGACATGGCACAATCAAGACCACACAACACGATTGGTATAATGCAATTTTGATATTTTGTGCATATCACGAGAAAATTGTGCAAATCACGACACGTGTGTGGTGGAGTTGATTGTGTGTGGTTTGTTGTGAATAGTTTTTTCTTTTTTTTTTTTTATTTCGTTAGTTGCGTATTTACGAATGATGCGCTTCTCGCATGCGACATGATAGTCTCAAGTGTTTCTAGTAGAGCCAGATGAGAATTTTATACGGATAGAATTGTATCGCCACGTGAAGACAGAGGCCCTCATAATAGTATTGAGGAATATTGTTTTATGATATACTTTGTGGTCATTATTTTTCAGGTGAGTCCAAAAATAACTTATTTTTTGCCATTTCTCAATGCATCAAATAAAATAGTTTTTAGCGGTCAACATTAGACTAACTCGCAGATAATGTAAGTCGCGGGATCATTCTCGCCCGCAAAACAATTCCTGTGAGATCGATAGTTGTTCATCAAATTTTATGAAATGTCGAATATATTTACTTCAGTAGTTAATCTTCTTCAGGAACTTATAACATTGATTGTTGCAGTTTCCTGTTATTAGCAAAATATATAATATATATCATGGGTTTGACATTTGTATTTAAAAAAATAATAATGAACACATTTTATATCATGGGTTCTGGGCCTCTACCGCACGGCCCGCACCCTTGTTCCGGCTCGGCGGGCCAAGGCCTTGCCGTGCGGCCGGGCCGACATCAGATAGCATGCGCAGGCTGGCACGCACTATTGACATTACTGGACAACCAAACCGAACGATGATCTTAGCCGTTTATATGCATAGCTCACTAAAATTCATATTCAGAGTTACTTTTTTAAATTATAAAGATGATCGAAAACTAAAATATATAATTTTATAATTTAAAATATTTTAAAAATTAAATAATGTCATATAAATTGTTAAAAATGCTATACATAAAATAATAAAATATATACCAATATTTTTTATAATCATTTTAAATATGTTATCTAATTCTTAAAATATTTTGAATTACAAATTTTTATAATTTATTTTTTGAATAATGTTGTAGTTTAAAAATTTTTAAAATAATTTTAAATGAAAGTTTTAATGAATTTAGTAGAAGTAACAAAACTTACATGAATAACCACTATTATTGAAATAATCTAAAATTTTCTCCACAATTCGTTCGTCTCCTTTCCCTCCAATCCAAAGACATTATCTCATCACCATCCATATATAACGGATAAGAAAAACAAACCAAGGACTTCACAAATCTTCTCGCTCTGTCAGCAATGGGTTCCTTCGCTATCCTCCGCCTCCCACTTCTAACTCCAACTAAACCTCCGCCGCTGCTCTCCTCCTCTCCGTCCTACCTTGCTGGCGCCGTTGCACGTCCTCTCCAACTGCCGCCGGACCGCCGCCGCCCTCCGCTAGCCGCGGTGGTGGCGCGGTCGGGATACAATGTTCAGATCGTTGTCGACGAGGCCGAGCCGGAGGAGGCTCTGCTCCGGCGGTTCCGGCGAGAAGTTTCCAAGGCCGGCGTGATTCAAGAATGCAAGCGCCGCCGCTTCTTCGAGAACAAGCACGATGAGAAAAAGCGCAAGGCCAGGGAGGCTGGAAGGCGCAATCGCCGCAGGTATAAAAATTCGGTTATCATTTGTTTTAATTCTTTTAGTTTAAGAAAAAGAGATTGTTTGATCGATTGCAATGGGGCTCAGGCTAGGCTTATTCGTGCTTGAACCGTTCAATTGTCAGCTCTTAGTATCTCAAAAAATAAAAGGAAAAAAAGCTAAACAATATATTAGGTTATTAACTGTTGTATATTTAGTCAATTACTGGTTAAGTTCTTAAGCAGAAATATTTATGTTTTTTCTTGAGATAACGAGTCGAAAACTCTCATTAGGCATAGGCCAGATCATTTCACTGGGCACAGTTTTTCTAAATTTGGCCCCGAGCTGGCGAGTCAGACTGCAGTATCCTGCTACAATTCGTAGAAATGTTTCCAGAAACCTTGGAGAATTTCCTATGCATTGCAGCTGGCAGGATTTGAACTTGTGAGTGGTTGTTCATGAATCATGAGCTGCTTGGTCCACCAACTACCTTGGTAGAGGCAGAATGAATCTCTACGTAAGAGGCTGCAATAGAGCAGTCATTGAGTCTAAGCAAAGGAATATTCAAATTCAAAGTTTTGAAGGGCGAGGAATGGTCTTAATAAGCAGGATAAGTTTTTCTTGTTTTATAAAGATTGAGTTCAATGTTTGCTTCATTATTTGTCTGCCATTGAGTTTCAAGGAGTAAATTTGCTCGAGTAAGGATTAGGAAGTGGTTTTTGTGCCGGATCAACGGGGCTTCTAATGTACAAATTGTTTCATTGCATTTGAGTTTAGGGGATTTGCATTTCTAATATACAAGGATGAGTGGCTATATGAGCTCAATTATAATCTGGTGGTATAAGGATTGCCATTTGTCTTTCAATTAAATTGGTTCTAAAGGATTGTATTTTTGCGGCATAAGGATGAGGAAGTGTTTTATAAGATAAACGATTGCAGTGGTGTAAGGATTGAATTTTGTCTTTAAATTGCTTGACTGGATTTGGATTTGAAGGATTGTTTTTTTCTGGTTCTATAAGAGAAACTATTATAGTGGTACAAGGATTGAATTTTTTTTCCAATGAACAATATTGACTTGAGGAATGGCCAAAAGCCTGCGGCGGAAGTGGTTAAATCACCAACTTTGAGGTCAAACAGGCCAGGTCGACCATTTCAGTCTGACTTTGAAGGATTGAATTTTTGCAGTATAGGGAAGTACTTTTACGAGGTAGACTATTAGTGTTCGAGGATGGCATTTCTCTATTGATTTATTGCATTTTGAATTTAAAGGATAGAATTATGTAGTGTAAGGATAGGGGGCCTAGTTTATGAGATTAATGAAGGTCAGAGATTGGTTTGTTTTAGCTGATATTTCTTGTGAGTGGAGTTCAAAGATAGTTTTCTGTGGTATAGGGATAGGTAAGTGATATAAGCTAATTCTTTTTCATATGGCGAATTAGAATTTGTTTCTAAACCAAGCTTCTACCATTAACTGCTTCTGATATTACAGTTGTCGAATTATCGCTATGATATTGGTTTTGGTTTAGGTGGGAGTTGAGTTGAAAGGATCTAAATTCTTTGTTGTATGGATGAGAAAGTGGATTTATGAACTGGATTTCCAGAATATTGATTTAAACTCTATTTAAAACTATTATTATGGAAGATGTATTGACTAATAATAGCTTCCATGCTAGGTGGAGGTAACTATGAGCAAGCTATCAGTATATGTATGAGCACTTATTTCTATATAATCAATGCTAAATGATCCCCCTCCCGATCAGAAAATAGCTTCTGGTAGCATGATATAGAGATTGTTCAGCCTTTTTTTTTGTGCTGACCAGAATTATTCTCAATTTGAGAGAGATATAATTGATATTCCTATAAATGGAGTAATTTAGCTATTGCTTTTTTTTAATTGTAATTGTGTAAAGCACATTCTTACAGCTGCAAGATTACAAAACTATATTACAGTTGGAATGTCCAAGTTTAGTCATTCTAAGCAGATGTTGCTATCGAAGATGCAACAAATATGACACTGGATATTTGTTTTATAATGTACCAGCATTGCATACACTCTGAAGCATTTGAAAAGCTCTTCGTATTAGTTCAGGCTTTCAGCACAAAACTTTGAGTTCTGTTAGGTTATTTTTACTTTTTAAGTATTGGCATTTGAAGGATCGTGGGTTGAGCTGAAGGAAATGAAAAGGGAGCAATAATTATCCGTATTTGTGTAAAACCCTGAGCCTTTGAATAAATATTGATATTCTCTATCATATTTTATGCTCTATAATATCCATCTGCATGCTCAACTGCTAAAACCTAACCGTCTGTCGTCTGATCTATCCGTAAGGAGGGTTTTTGCCAAAGCATTCCCGATCCGTAATTGAACGAGTTTTTTTTTTTTTTTCTTTTTTCTTTTATCCTCTAAAAAGTTTCCATTTTGTCAAAATGCTCTATTTTTCTTGCAGTATCTTTTGATGTTTTCAGTATAATCCCATAAAGTTGTGTCATCCTGTCGTCTCTTATCATCCTGCATAGCCTTCGGAATAAGTACTTAAATTTGTTAAACGGGTTAAAAGTAACAGCTCTGATTTCGTAAAGCCAGGAACTTAAATTGTTGTTCCTATGGTTGCAGGCGATTAGGACCGAGGTTCAATTCATCATACTCATCCCGAGAAGATGCAGCTGCTCCAAAGAAGGCCGATGACGTAGACGACAATTGGGACCTCCCGGAGGGTGATCTCCCTTACTAGGATCTGACAAAATATTCGTGCTCAATTTTGTGCTCGATCGAACGATGAGTTTTCATTGTATAGTGCAAAATATGGAAATGGTAAAAATCTGTAATCCTTACCATTTGCTACCATGTGATGTATTTGTTTATGACAGTAAAATATTTTTTAATATTGAATTCTTCTGGAATTCATTTCTTTTTAATCGAATTTCTGATTCCTTCCTATTGCTGCCAAATTTTGTATAAAAATGGTCATAAAGGTTTGTGTCATTCCTTTTTCTTTTTTTTTTCTTTTTTTTTGACATTCTTATGTAATTGGTCCAAATCTTAAATAAATGTGCTATACAATTCAAATATCAGAGGTGCAGCCAACGTCTTTGAACTTCTAAAAATTTCATAATGTCAAAAAAATATCATTGCACACCCCTTCTGTAGGAAAATTATCGATAAGTTCATATTTTCATTCAATTTTAATTTTTAGCCCTCTTTCTTTCTTAAAAAACTCAATACTAATTTTCAATTTTCGTTTACTATTTATTTATCCATTATATCGTCATATTATTAATAATATTTTAATAGTTTTTGAAAAGTTTGAATATTACAAACAACTTTACACTAACTTTTTATCGGATTTCTTTATTGCGGTTTCATCTTTTTTTTTTTTAATGTTCCTATGAGACAAGGAGAGACGGCCGAACTGGTGGGTGTAGCTCGCCTATTTGTCTCAAAAGAAAAAGAGTTTTATCGAAAAACCCATATTTTGTAAAAGAGAAAACCTTTGTAAAACTGTTATAGAAAAGTTTATGCTTGTTCTCAGGACTTATAAAATCATTTCGAAAACATATGTATAAGTATTTTTCAAAAAAAAAAAAAATTGAATAAAAAAGTTTTGTGTGATCTATTGCATTCAAAATTTTCTAAAAACTATTTTAGATATTTATTTTGGAGTTAACAATTTTATAACTAGTAAATATTTCGAAACTTTAAAACATATAATTAAAGATATTTTTTTAAAAAACTTTCAATATTAAAATTGCAGAGCATATCAAAAATTTTTTTTTCGTATTTAAAACTGTTATATATATACAGTTTGATTTAAAATTATCGGAGTGAAGCAGGATTGTTTTGACATTATTTCCAAAAACCTCAACCATTTTAATTTTAAATTTTTTATTTATGATCGCCAAATTTAATTTTTATCGTAAATCACGATTAGGAGCTGTGCTTATTAAAGTTAAGTCATTTAAATTAGATATGTCAAATTGGAATATCTAATCATTTTTTTATAAGAGGTCAAATTACAAACTTTTTTGAGTATCCAACCGTGGACAAACGCTGGTTGACAACTTGACATATTAACTATGTTTTAATATTAAGCACTTCCATCAAATCTCAAAGATGTTCATCGCCAGATGACCCGTTCATCTCTCCGATCGTCGAATTCACCGCCGCTGCTTCAACTACGCACAGCAACATCAGTTCTGATCGCCGCCGCCACCGCCGCTGCCGTCCTCTGCTCTGCCGCTCTCATCTCCGTCCGTCGCGGCACTGCTGCTCCGCCGATCTCTGGCGGCGCAATGGCGGCTCCTCCCCGCAGCTTCATTCTGTGGCTCCACGGTCTCGGTGATTCCGGTCCTGCCAACGAGCCTATGCGCGCGCTCTTCACCTCTCCGGAGTTCCGCCGTGCCACGTGGCACTTTCCTTCCGCCCCCAATAAATCTGTCACCTGCAACTGTAACCACGTTTTATTCCAATTCATTTTTTTGAATTATGTTGATTGGATCAGCTATGAGAATTTGCATTTGGATTAATTGAAGAATTTGAAATTCTTGACCGCTACATGAATATTGTTTTAGATTTCATAGTGTTCTTGTGATCTTGTGCAGCATGTCCGGTTTAGTTGATCAAGCTGCTGGTGTCACACATTGTATTCGTGTGGTTGTATTATGAAGCTACTGTTAGGGCTATGTTTATGAATTATAAGCATGAAATTACTTCTCTTCAACTATTTTGACATACTATCTTTTGAGTTCCTGTCATTCTGATTTTTGCAAACATGTCTCATTTTCAGATGGAATGGCCATGCCTTCGTGGTTTGATATACACGAGTTACCTCTGACTGCTGTAAGTATCTAAACCAATTCATCTAGTATAGGTACATTAAAATCACAACCACCTCAAGAACATTCTCTGGTGGATAAACTAGTACTCTAATAAAGCCATGATCATGTATGGTGAAAGGTGTGTGCTAGCTAAATGGACAGTATCAGGTAACAAGATGGTAATGCATTACTCCATGTATACAACTAAGAAGCTGCGGATTCGAAACTCTTCAAGTAGACATCTTTTATTTAGTTTAAGTCCCATTGCAAACGCAACATATATATATATATATATATATATATATATATATATAGAGAGAGAGAGAGAGAGAGAGAGAGAGAGAGAGAGAGAGAGAGAGAGAGAGAGGCTATTCTCAGTTTGATCTGAGAATAGCCTTAATAAGCTAACATTTTAGCCGTTGATCTACTTGATCTAAGATCAACGGCCGAGATTTAATTTCATACTTAACGGAATAACGATTTCGCCGTTAAGTATTTAACAGCGCCGTTAAGTGTTAAAATTAAATCTCAGCCGTTAGGTCAAGGAGATCAACGGCTGAGATGTTAGCTTGTTAAGGCTATTCTCAGGTCGAACTGAGAATAGCATTTTTCATATATATATATATATATATATATATATATATATATATATATATATATATTAAGAACTTGGACTATCACATATTGAATGAGCAATAGTTGAGATATATGGATATTCAACTTAATTCAATATTCAACGTACCTCGGTCGATCTTAGAATCAGCAAGCCTCGATAATCTCAACTAAAGGACCTCGGTTGACCTCAGAATTAGTAAGCCTCAATCATCCCTGCCAAAGAATCTCGGCCGACCTTATTGTTGGCAAATCTTAGCACCTCTCAGCCAGGATAATATTTTATTCTAGTTCAGATCATCAGTATATCAGTAGATTCAATCACCTATTTAATAACTATATTATAATGAGAAAGTGTGATAAAAAAGTAAATATCTTCAAAAAGATGATTGTGGTGTTCCTTAGCATAGAATTGACATCGTCTTACATTGATAAAATGATTTAGGATTCGCCAAAAGATGAAAGGGGTGTTCTTGAAGCTGTTCAAAATGTGCATGAGATGATAGACAAAGAGGTTGCAGCTGGCATAAATCCTGAGAATATTTTTGTATGTGGATTTAGCCAAGGAGGTCTAAGCTCTCCTCAGTTCTCAGTTGTGTACTGCTTTTACTTTTATAAGTTATGCTTTGCTTGACTTTGAAGAATCTAATAGGTGCATTGACGTTGGCAAGTGTGTTACTTTATCCAAAAACTTTAGGAGGTGGTGCAATCTTCAGCGGATGGGTTCCTTTTAACTCGTCAATCATAGAGCGCATTACACCTGAAGCTAGAAAGGTAAGGTGCACTTGTAACCAGATTTCGGCAGTTCTTGATTCTATGATCATATTTCTATTATGCAAGGTTTTAAGTTCCTAGCGGCACGCAGCGTGCCACCCGGAGCCGGCACCGGAAAGGTGCAGGGCCGGCTGGTAAAGTTTTTTTGTTTTTTTTTTTCGTTCATCTTCCTCGCTTTCACGAGGAAAGACGTTTTTTTTTTTTTTTTTTTTTTTTTGCATCGGCCGGTGGCGCGACATAAGTGGTCACGCGTTGGTGCGGGGGCGTGAAATAAGTGACCACGCGCTGAGCGCGTGACCACTTAATTCTTTTTTTTTTGTTTTTTAAATTAAAATTCTTAAAAATAACTTTTAAAATATAATAAAATATTTAATAATATATAAATTATATTTTATTATTGGTACAGTCGGTCGGCGCGTCTCGAGTTCGGAATTTACCGAAACTCGGTACGGCACGAAATTTAAAACCTTGCTATTATGCCTATCCATGTGATGTTGATGCTGGTGCTACTTGTGCTTTCCATATTATTTAACAACTTATGCATTTGACTCTTCCCATTTAAACCGAGTCTGACAACAAATTTTTTCTGAGTAATCACATCTTCAATAACATCACGGTCTGTGATACCATAATTCGTATTTAAGCTGCTCCTCATGTTCTTTCAGTTAACAATCCTCTCTATAGAGTTAGTTTTTATCTAGTGCATGAAACTTCTGGATGTTGTTTTCAAAACTCTCTTAGAATTGAGTCAAAGTTTATTCTTAGTGATTGGTGGTAGTGTACATGTTTACAGATACATGTGAGTATGCATATGACGTATATGCATGTGATCAAAAGAACTGATTGATTATGGGAGGTCTAGGCTCTTATGAAATAGTTGGTGTTTCTTGGTCTGACACCTCCATGTTCTCTTTTACCATACAGTTAGAAATATCAAAGCATAAGTAACAATTTATTTCTTTCATGAGAGATGTTTACTTGAACTGCCTCGGAGTTGAAGGGGACTCAGAGGCCACTAACTGGCAGATGAGCTTCCCGGCTACCTTTGCATCATTGGGCTGAAGTTTCTTCTGGCCCCTGTTTTCTGTGACTTCCTAATATGAAATAATCAGGCCTTACACATATTGTATAAAAAAAGTCTCATAGTCGTGCAAACGTGGATCAGTGATAACAAAATCCGTGTGCCCACTTGATAGTTCATACCATATATCAAGGTTTTCTATACCGAGCCGAGCTGAGTTTCGGTAAACTCAGATCCCGACACGTGCCGACCGTGCCGATATATATTTATTTGTTATTTTTTAAAAAATAAAAATAAAAATAAAAAAATTAATTTAAAAATTCAAATATAAGATTTTTTAACACGTGCCACCGGTTCTTGCCATGCCGACAATTGTCAGAACAGGCATGTGCCGCCTGACACGGGCTGTGCCGACTAGCACCGAAAACCATGCCATATATATAAACAAGTTGCTAACTATGTGATACTCGTAAGTGGTACGGTAATCACATTCACATCAGGGAAAACTGTTTTTTCTTTGAAAGAGAGAGCATACATGCATGAATGCCGTCAGAACACTAATGTATACACATTTTTAAGCCATAGTTGAATCCCAAACTAACTTGGACTTGGAGGTGTATAAAAGAGCAGTGGAGGATTTATTGACCCACATGTAGCAATTTCCTTGAGACATTGTAAGAATTATGATTTGGTGCTGGATAAATCAGAATTCAGTTTATTTACTTAAATTAGTTGAAGCGTCTCTACATATAGCTTCTAGAGATCTATGAATAGTGTTGCAAAAAAAAGTCCGCGGCCCGTACCGCAGCCCGGCTGCGGCCGGCCCGCCTCGCCGGCCGTACGAGCCGGGCTGGGAAAACAGCGCGCGGGGCGGGGTGGGCCAGCCCGCGGGCAACCCGCATGGCATATAATTTTTTTTTTTTTTAAAAAAAAAAATTCTAGGCCGGCTCGGCGGGCCGCCGGCTGAGCCACAGCATAACTAAGGGGGTGGGCCGAGCCGGCCCGCACCAAACTGTGCGGGCCGGTCCGGACACGCACGGTTTGCATCTCTATCTATGAAGAATCAGAAACAGGGCATACTTTATATGATGGAAGTTTTCTATTGGATTTACTACGTTTCTTGCTCCATTATTTTGATGAACGAAGAAAGATAAATCAACCCTCTTAATGTAAGGATACAATACCATAAGGTCAGTTGTATTTGTGGTTTAAGTTTGATTATGTTTTTAACGTCTTGCAGACACCAATTTTGTGGTCCCACGGTGTGGCCGATAGAACTGTCCTCTTTGAGGCCGGCCAAGCAGGTCCTCCT